>OZ026502.1:14278153-14878153 GCA_964019985.1 Aurelia sp. 4 Dawson et al 2005
TATAAATGTATGGCATTTTCATGAAACAAACAAAAATAAACTGAATTTCTGTTGTGCTTTAGTCATCCAAACTTTCTGTAAAACCTCACGAAATTCTGTGAAAAAAGGTTCCAAGATTTTGTCCGAAATATTTTGTCCAAAATTTGTGCGTCAGAAATTTTTGGCTTTTAATGTAGCTTTGAAATATGGCGATACAGGTATATTCAACTTTACGAAATGCCTCAAAAGGGCTTTGAACACTTCATAAAATCTCATTTTTCTATAATAAATAAAACGTTAATGTACAGAAAACTAAACAACTCAGTTCTATCTAACTGTTAAGATGGAGGCGAGCAACACTATGTTATCAAGTCGCCTCCAAACTCAGCAGTTCAAATCAACAACTAGAAATACACTACTTAAGGACGGTGCTTGAACGAAACGATACTATAGAGTGGCCCCCAAGCGATCTGGCGTGATGCGTGATTAGCCGATTTATTGCTCGTGATGGCGTGAAAGCTGCCTTTTCCGCACGTTATGGCGTGATCCACTTGCTTGCGTGCACGTGAAAACTGATTTTTGAGCGCGTGATTACGTGAAGGTGGACTGAAATTTCGTCATAACGTGATGAAAAAATTAGAAAAGAACACAACACAACGAGTGCATGGTAGGCGTGTAGAACATTACTTGAGAGAACCTGAGATGGAAGGAAAGTGAAGCAATAAACCCCGTTAGAAGGTCAACTAAAGTCTAAGCACTGTTTCCGTACTGAAACTTCAACATGATATTCTCTATTCTCCGCCTGGTCTAAACGGGGCACCAGTTTTTTTGGGACACCATGGTTGTGACTGAGTTTTACTGCAATACTGTCAATAGTTGTGCTCAAACTTTACTAATGAAAATGGATAGTGATGGTGCATATCAGATCTTTGAAAAAGATGCTTATACTGAGAAATTGTGCACGTGAACGTGATATGGAAAATATTTCAGCGTGATGGCGTGAAATGGCGAAAAAATTGGCGTCATGGCGTGATGAGAGGCCCCTCTTGGGGGGCCACTATAGATGCAAGACAAAGATGTTTATGCGTCATTGTAGTCCAAGGCCACGTGTTTGGGGCTACTCCGCTCCCCACCCCAACGAGCGCGGAAAACCGGCCGTAAATCCCCCCCAAGCAACCATCAACCGCTACCGGGAGCCCCTCGACCCTCCGAAACCCAGGTACGAACGCTCCACAGAATCCCGAAAGTCCAACAGGTCCCAGCCCAGCCAACAGCCACCCAAGAAGGGGACCGACAACCATAAAAATCTTGGAGAAACGCCTTGTACAGAAAGTAAGATTTTCATCAATAAGAGATTTTATTACCTGACTGGAGTTTCAAAAACGAGGCAATACAGAATCAGTTTTTACCCGGTTTTTACTATAATCTGACGAAAAGAAACGAATGAAAAGCAAAAGAAAACATTGTAGCAACTTTTTGAACGAAGACTGAGATTCTGAAACGATGCAATAGATAAGCAGATAACACCGGCAGTTCTGAAAGCATCGAAGAATTTGTTGTATTTTAGGCATGGTATATCTATCCTAAACACAGTTGATCTTGGGATCAGACTGCCCCTTTATACCATTTTCAATGCTTAATCCTTTGAGATACAGTGTAAGAATTGCTAAACAAATACGCCCTTTTCAGCAGTTTATTTATCAAAGAATTGTTTCTACTTGCGATCAAAACGCTTGAAAATCCTCAAAACATTCTTCCGAGCAGACAAGATTACTACTCTTCGTCGTCGGCTATTCATATCCACCTTACTAAAGGAGGATTTATGATCGCGTCCATATTTACTCTTTTTAGGGATTTTCGGGTAAATTCATGTATTTGATGAAACTTTTGACCTTCCTCGCGTTGTTTCTGCCAGCTTTAGCAAATTCTCTTTCTTATCCAGTGAGAAAATAGCCGCGGCAATTGGCCGTTAGCAAAGAGACCCACGAGACGCTGTTCAGAATGTCCTACAGCTAAACCATGAAGCATGTTACTGTGTGGCCTCACGTAGCGGTCTACGGACCTACGGAATTTAGAAAGTTCGATGGGATTTCATATCATCTTGCGCATTTTTGTATCAGTATTTCAGACGCTGCCCTTTGGACGCATGTCAGAAATCTGTTGTTTTCCCGATTACACGTTCTTTAATGTGAGACTTGGGTCGCTCCGTGGTACTAAAAGTTTCTTAATTCGACTTGAAAACCTCAACTTTTAGCACAAAAAGTTTCGTAATTTGTTTCTTGTTTTTTTGAAAAGCATGAATTATCATGGTTGCAGTATCTAACACTGCTTTATGTTTCTTGGCATTTGAGGCATCATATGTGAATAACAAATGTTCTGTAACATTCAAGCTTAAACGGTTTGTTAACATTACTCAAGAATAATGGCTCAACGTCATTTATGCCACAGTATCCCTTCATTTTTTCAACTTATAAAGGTTTCTTGATACTTCTTATAGCTACATAACACAAGAGCTTCTAAAAGTTTTCGCCGTCTTACTTCTGGTTTCCGATAAACCAGTATCTTATAGAAAGACGTCTGTGTCTGATATGTTGTGATGTACCGTTTGCAGCAAGTACCAGGGCTCTAACGAGCGACCTATTGGGTATTTTCGATGCTCGCAGATTTCAAATATTTAAAACAAAGACATGACGAGCAAGCAGAGCTTTTGTTTCGCTGTTTCTTTAGACCCTGCAAATTTCCTTGCTTGACGAAAGAAGTACGTTTGTTTGCGTCGCCTTTGCACCTCGGAGATTGTCAAATACGAAGATGGAAGGCTGTTTCTCACTTTTGGGGGTATCGCTGTGCGCTGCTAGTATGGGGACGTGCCATTTTAAGGGTACCTTTTAAGTAATTATACGTATCAAATCATGGGTATCTTATTTGGCTGCATATTGGTATCATTTTTAGAATATATGTGGAGTTATTGGGTTTCTTTTTTTGGGACAGAATTTGCGAGGAACAGAGGAGTTACGGGTAATTTATCATGATTTGTTGAATGATGATACAAGAATTTGCGGAATTACGGTTTTTTTTACAAAGTGGCATGTCCACGTGAGATCATAAGTAAGAATGTAAGAATGCCCCCCCCCCCCTTCGAGCCGAGTTATTGGGTTTCTTTTTTTGGGACAGAATTTGCGAGGAACAGAGGAGTTACGGGTAATTTATCATGATTTGTTGAATGATGATACAAGAATTTGCGGAATTACGGTTTTTTTTACAAAGTGGCATGTCCACGTGAGATCATAAGTAAGAATGTAAGAATGCCCCCACCCCCTTCGAGCCGACCTCCACTCAACTTCAACAACGATTGAAGCAGTAATCATTGATTAATGTATTTTTTCCAGCCAGACTGCACCAGCCTTCGGTTGGCCCTGACCATCGCAGGAAGAAATCAAGGAGTGATGGCCGCACGACATAATTGGAATTTACGGCCAATGAGCTGTGGCTTCGTACCGAATGACAGCCACATCGCAATCGCCCAAACTGATGTCATTGATAAGCGAATCACATTTAAACAGTGGTTTGGTGTGACATTTTCGATTTACAACACTGCAAAATATTCGCTGGACACAATCAGAAAGTTTCGAAGCTCACCTGTTCACTGGATCAACGAAATTTCAACAGAAAATGAGGGGCTTGGCATCGCCAAATAATGGTACGGATCATAGCTATGAAGTTAATCTACTCAAGGTATGAATTCTTCTTAAGTTTGTTGATATTTTGCTACTTGATGCTTAGATGGATATTAACACAGTTACTTTACTTGGGTTCAACCTCCTGGAATGAGATACCCTTGAAGTTATTTCTTATGAGCATGAATTTTGTGTTGTGTGCCCGACAAAGTCTGCAATATAGAGCTTGAAAGTGGAAGATTTTACAGTCAGTGTCTGTCAGTTTGGAGGAGGATCTTGAGTTGTTTGCTCTCGTTCATGGACCTGTTTTGATACCTATTTTGGACATTTTGAATAGTTTTATGCCTCTTGAGATAAGGATTAGTCGTTGCAGAAGTCATCACTGGAATAACTGACATTTTTTTTTCGTATCTGAACCACAGCTCTTGTTACTTTTCTGTTTGGCTTTTGGAATCGGCATTCTGAGTTGCAGCTAATTTCAATCTGCCTACACATAGTATCTTTGTCATAGGACATTCTTTTTAAGAAACTTTCAAATCACCGGAAAACTAAGAAACTTCAGTTTGGGAAAAAATTTTTCAAAAACTTTTCTCTTAGTGAAGGAGATCCTAGGCATATTTAAATTTGTTTTCACTCGTTTCTTGTACGGAAATACTTGGAACATACTGCAGTAATGTCTTGGCATTTAACTTGGTTTCGTAAAACTATGATGTGAAATACTCAGAAAGGTACATGATGTAAGCATCAACTTTTCCTCAAAATTTGAGATATTTTTAGAAACTTTTTTCAAAATTTCCTCAAATTATTACTTCGTTGTGAATATTCATGAGGGCACAGAGTGTCAGTAAAAATATGAGAAACTTTGAAATTGAGAATTTTAGAAACTTTCAGATTTGGGTAAACTTCATATAGTTTCTAAAAGATGTAAGATACATGCTGTGAAATCAGTTAAGATATTGCCCTGCCATCTGTAGGTTTTTGCCGTATCGAAGAAATTTTCGCATTCCTTCCATTGACAACAGGGTCTAGACCCTTTTCACAATAAGTCGGGAAGCAAGGTTGAAGGAAAGATAAAAATCAACTTGCCTGCCGCCTTTGCTCCAGCAGATTAATCTTGTTACAATGTTAATATTATTTGATAAGTTCAGTTTTTTATCATTTTTGATTTCCTGTGTTCTTTTACATTGTCAGGTTTAAAGGGTTTAAATCCTTTACATATGCAAAAGATCATCCATTCACTGTCCCAGTTGAATTTGTTTATGTAATACTGTTCTTCTGTCCAATCGTAACTTCGATGTCTTCCATCATAGTCATTGACAAACTTTGTTTTCGAGAGGCTTACCGTAAAAGTTCCATTTAGTCCCCCTCTCTACTTAGCCCCTTCTCTATTGAGCTTCTTTCATCTGAGCCAAAATTATAGATAAGCTCCCCCTCTATTCAGCCCCCTCACTCACAGCAAATTCCAGAATTTACCGAAGATTTTCCATTTGTTTAGCTAAACATACTTACCTGTAGACATAGACGTAGGAACCGGGTGACACTGGGGGCTAGTGCCCCCCAAGATTTTGCAATAAACAAAAAGCTGTCCTTTTTATGTTCAGAAAATGTCCCCTTTTCTTAAGGAATAAAGTGCCCTCGAAGCTTCGTGGCCCCAAGTTGGAGATGCTTCTACGTCCCTGCCTGTTGAGTTTGTCGATAAAACTGTGTTGAAGTTATGATTTGTCTCATAAAGATGTATGTTGAATTCGCAGAAGTTGGGTTAACAGAACTGAAAAGCTATCAAATATATCTCTGTCATCTGATTTTGTGAATATGTCCCCCTTTCTAATAAGGCTCCCTCTCTTTTAAGCCTCCTTCTTGAATGTCCGAAATGAAATAAGCCTCCCTGGGGCTTAAATTAGCTTTTGTGATACCTTGTAGCAGAGTGGAAGATAGCAACCAGGGAGATTTTGACTCTTATAGTCTATATCTTCCTGATAGCAACCATTTTTTCTCTCTGTTCCTTTTCGAATCAACTGTCTCCCGTTTGTTTCTCGTTAGTTTTCAGTCTATATTGAAGATCTTCATGTGAAATTAGTTTAGCAAGTACGTTAAGTCATTTGCACTTTAAATGTGGAGAGTTTTCAGAGTGACGGTGCAACTAAGTGGTTTTTTATGCTGCAATTCTGCAAAGTCTGGGTACTTGAACAAAGAATACAATGGATTGGTTCTATAATTTGGGTTTAATTTGGCAGTTACTGCAGGTTTTTAATCCTCTGGGTTCTTATGCGCTGGTGTTTGCTGTAGCGCATTCTTTCCTGCTTCTGAAGATAAAGAAGCTTTTATAGTACAGGCCATCCATGTTTTGACAACATTTCGTCCCCCCTCCCCCCAGAGATGGTGCCAGGGAAGAAATGCTGGGGGGACAAAAAATGTCAAAGTGCCGACGGCTAGCGAAGCAAGCAAAATTTTTACGGACCACACCTTTCTGATTGGCTCAAAATTCGACCAAACTCTCTAAAAACATGACAAGCAAGTTACGGAAGTGTCAACAGTGCATAACAATTTTCAAATATTCAAGTGCCGGCGGGGAGCTCAGTAAATTTGTGGGGGCTCCTACCCCCATGCTCCTCCAGTCGCGCCATCCCTGCCTCCCCCCACTCAGTGCGAAAGTACATTTTAGGGTGCAGTAACTTGCAAAGCACATTTAGTTAAAGCCTACTTGATTAACCTTCCATGTTGTTTTACAATCATAAACAAACAATTGCCTAAGCGCAATTGTTATCCAAAACAAACATTTAGAAAACACTCATAGTAAAGCATTGCTTACTTACTGTCTCAAGTTGCGAGCCTCGATCAACGACAGTTCGCCCAGAGGGCATTTAATAATAGTGGAAATGGATTTCACTGTGAGAGAATTTTCAAACATTTAAGGTTTTAAGCACCACCGCATAGAATTGGAGTTTTCAGCAGGAATGTTCGTTTCAGAGCCAACAACGTCGGCTTAATAGTACGCTTTACGCTTATGTGTTTGTCCGAGGGGCAAATCACTGCTTAAAATCTCGTACACTCTCACAAATAATCACATTTTAATCACAAATTAATCACATAAATCATTCAAAAATCATGTTAATCATGAAAAATCACCAGTCATATTAATCACAAATTTTGAATGTTTAACTAAGTTCATCTGTTCACTTTTATGAGAAATGAAAAGATTAGATTGTCCCTGTCACCATTTTCCAAATTAATGTGAACACACTACTAGATATGCAAAGCACAAGCGCCAAAGCATGAACAGCACAAAATTGCAAGATCTTAGTTTCCTTTGATGGAGCAAAAAGGAAAGACTCATTCTTGTGTTACAAACAACCCTGCCAAATCAAATTGGCATGATAATCTGTGACTCGATTCATGATACAGCTTACCGTCATATTTCATCATTTGATTATCAATCTTCTTGCTGTCTTGCCTTATTCATACAATTTTTATAGTACAGCAGCTTATTTGAGAACTTTTTGGAATGTGTGATGAATTCTAAAATAATCACAAATTAATCACTCAAATCACCAAAAAATCAAATTAATCACAAAAATAATCACTTGTGATTATTAATCTCGTACGCAATTTTCAGGAGTGATTTGCTCCTCGTGTTTGTCCACAGCTCTTATTGCACAGAAATTTGTCTGTTCCTTGATCTAGCTATCTGTGATCTGGTTTTGTGATATTGCATTGTTCAGAACGTGCGAAACTGCTGTTCTTACTCTTCCGCCTAAGGACGCCAAATCATATCAAAATTGTATTGGTAATTGTGATATTGCTAATAATTATGATACTATCACGAACAACAAAAAGGCCTGTGAACTTTGAAATTGCAAAGTCCCTTAACTCCTTTTATTTGTTTTTCCCGTATCTATCTATATCGTATGTGTACCATTTTGTGGGTGTTTATTTAGTTGTCTATTTCGTTGTATATTTTTATGTGTCGGCCAACGGGTAGACATTGTCTTTTGCTCCTCGTGGTATCGTCCTTGTAGTGTTGCATAGTAATGGAGTATAGTAGAATGTAGCATATATTGTAATTTTTCATATTGACATAAAAACATTGAAATAAGCTAGCAAAGAAACTTGTTCGAGTTGGCACATTTTTCCGAAGGACGGGATCATACATGTTTTGTCCAACTAGGATGTGCCCAACCTCGTTCCCAGACCCTAAACAATCTCCTCGCAATCTCAACCATTGTCCGATTTGGAGACTCCCTTGTTTAGATAATTTTAGGCCGAAAGACCCACCAATATGGGCGACACATACCCTTACCCTCAACATGTTATGTACCTCCCCCTTGGGACTCACCTCCTTCTAGCACCGGGAAGAGAAAACTGTTTTTCAAGGGCCTGTTTTCAAAGATATCAATAGCATTGCTGCAGGTTGTTGATAAGTCTAATTTATGTTTGGGGAATAAGTTTTTTCTGCGGTCGTCTGTCATTAAGAGAGAAACTTCTGCAGCTGAGCGCAAAAAGTTTTTAGTCGGACACGCCCCTGTACAAACTAAATTGAATTGCCCCCCCCCTCCCCCGGCACATTTCAATATGGATGGAGGTTCTTCAAAGCCCAATCAGTTTAAAGGAAGTATATAGACCATCAGCCTTTGCCATCGTTTGGGCTTGTTTTTATGAATTTTGTTCCGTCGGTCATTCTCGACGCAGTTACTGACTTCTTGCAAGGCATGCTGGTCTTTGTACTCCCTTTGAAGTTAAAGGAAATCCAACCAATACGCAGTTGTCAAAGAAATATGTAAACCATGAACGATAGATGTTGGTAGAAAATATTAGGCCGCAATAACTGAATTTTATCGATCACTGCTTTGACTGCTGCTGAAGCTGATATTAAATTCTCCTGTCAATATTTTTCATATCTAGATCAATGATACTGCATTTGTTAGTAAAAACCAATCCATCAAAGAAAACACGATATAAAGCAAAAAACCTATATTCTTTCATGAATTTCAAACAGACTTTGGAAATGAAATTTTGTAAAACCAGAGGAAATCCTGTTTGTTTCTGTTTGGAAATTCTTTCTCCTTGATTTCATGATCACGATGAATTGCTCTTTGATTTTGATCCAGACCTACCCATGCTGTTATCTTTTTTCGGTTTGACCCGACCATCTGTTTACTCCAGCGACTTATTCAGCGTTTTCCTAGAAATCTCGAACTACCCTCCTTAACATACCAGGTGAGCCAGAAAAAATTTCCCACCTTTTAGAATTCATAGTACCAAGAGTTCTTCAAAGATTTGGATGATTCGAATTCTGGTTAGAACCTGAAAGATTGAGGTGAAGTTTTTCCGAGACTTTCCTTGCTGTCTTGCCAGCACTAGAAGTATCAATAAATTCAACGTTGTCGAAATTTTTTGGTTGCAAAATGATTGCAAAAGGGCCTAAGATATTGATCAAATTGCAAGGATTCTCCCTACACAGAACAATATTCAGTGGAAGTTTCATCTCGTTCAAAAGTTATAAGACATCAATTTTCAAACAAATACCCAAGATTTTTAGTTCCATGGCAATAAGTTTGCAGTGCATATCGCTCACCCATAAATAATTGCATTTTCTTCATTGATCTGTGCCAGGAGTCCTTTATGATTTCATTAATTTTTTAAGCACCTTTTCAGATGAATTTTTATACAGAGGAATTTATTTATATTTCTACCAGGTGAGCCAGAAAAAAGTTCCCACATTAAAAAATTCATGGCGACATGAATACTGCACAGAGTTCAATGATTCAAATTCCACTTGAAAGCCAAAAGATCTAAGTATTTTTGTGATTTTTCTCCCTGTCTCAAGGCCACTAGAAATATACGGAAATTTAACTGCGTAAAAATTTCATGGTTGCAAAATGACTGAAAAAAGGCCGCTCATAAATCAAATTTTAAGGACGCTCCTTACTCAGAGCAATGCGCAATGGGCGTTTCATCCCTTTTAAGAGTTACACGACATCAGTTGTCAAACAAAAACTAAAGATTCTCAGTCCCTTGGCAATACATGTACAGTGGATATCTTTCACCCATGAACGATTGCTTTTTCTTTATTGATCTGTGCAAGGAGTCCATTAGGCTTTGGTCAATGTTTTGGGCCATTTCTCAGTCATTTTGCAACCATGAACTTTTGTAAAATTGAATTACTGTACCTAAATTTCTTGCGATCTTTAGACAGCGAGAAAAATAACAAAAGCACTTTGCTCTTGTGGCTTTTCACTAGAATTTGAATCATTCAAATGTGTGAAGTAGTCTTGATGCTATGAATTTTCAAAAGTGGGAACTTTTTTCTGGCTCACCCAATAGTACTCTTAAGACAGCAAGAAAAATCACAGAAACACCTAGATGTTTTGGCTTTTAACAAGAAATTGAATCATTCAGGTCTGTGATGTATTCTGGGTGCTATTAATTTTCAAAAGTGGGAAATTTTTGTGGCTCACCCACTAGTGAATGTTGATTTATCAGTTTTCCAGTGATTAATACTACCCATTTTATTCCAGTCTACCAGATGAGTAAAAAATAAGTTTACCTGTGTGGCGGTTTATGGACTGAGGGGTATGTGGTCGGCATTCAAAAATAAAATGTTCAGCTTTAACTCAAAGGTTATCTAAGAAAATCTTGTTTGGTAAAATCGCACATCTTTATGACCCAGCAACTAGACAAATGCCTGTAAGGGGTTAGTATCGGATTCGAGAATTCCACGTTCCTGTCTGGTCCATGATTTATGTGGCATTGGACTTTAAATTGAATGTCATTGCCAGTTCCAGAAATAGAATGGTAATTCTAATAGCAAGTAAACCATGGACCTGAATTGAATGTGGAATTATCGTTCCCAAACATGCCCTTCCTAATTTCTGGGTCTAAGTAATTGGTGTTTTTGCTAAACAAATTTCCTCATCTAAATAAGCCTTTGACTGAATGATTAACTTTTTAGTTTTGAATATCGGTCACATACTTTTAAGTCCATCGCCCGCAAAAGCATTAACTTTTTTTAAATCACCCGATACACACTATTTAGAAATGGAGACTTTAGTCCGTGCCTTTGTCTAACTTCTCCGACAAAAACTCAACCAACGGAATATTACTTGCAGCGAATGGCTGAGCTGATTTCTGGTAAAAAGATTTTGAGAAGTTTTGTTGTACTAATGTCTCCAGCGATGCTCTTTTCATATTCGATTCAAAAATTTACAATGCAAGATAAGATACTATTTCAAACTAACTTACGATGCAGCTAGGACGGGATCAAGAATGGTACCATGAATAAGAAAATGCTCCACAGCAATTACGGAGAAACCTGATAGTCCATTTCAAGCTAGATCTCCAACGAGATTGAACCAAACGACTGGCTGACCTAAATGTAAAGAACTCGAACCGTAAAAGCTTATTTTTTTACTATAATTTTGTACATCTCTAATAAGCCCCTCCCCTCTGAGTCAAAATTTGAAATAAGCCCCACTCTCTATTAAGCCCCATCTCTAATAAGCCCCTCCCCTCTGAGTCAAAATTTGAAATAAGCCCCACTCTCTATTAAGCCCCATCTCTAATAAGCCCCTCCCCTCTAAGTCAAAATTTGAAATAAGCCCCACTCTCTATTAAGCCCCATCTCTAATAAGCCCCTCCCCTCTGAGTCAAAATTTGAAATAAGCCCCACTCTCTATTAAGCCCCATCTCTAATAAGCCCCTCCCCTCTAAGTCAAAATTTGAAATAAGCCCCACTCTCTATTAAGCCCCATCTCTAATAAGCCCCTCCCCTCTGAGTCAAAATTTGAAATAAGCCCCACTCTCTATTAAGCCCCATCTCTAATAAGCCCCTCCCCTCTAAGTCAAAATTTGAAATAAGCCCCACTCTCTATTAAGCCCCATCTCTAATAAGCCCCTCCCCTCTAAGTCAAAATTTGAAATAAGCCCCACTCTCTATTAAGCCCCATCTCTAATAAGCCCCTCCCCTCTGAGTCAAAATTTGAAATAAGCCCCACTCTCTATTAAGCCCCATCTCTAATAAGCCCCTCCCCTCTGAGTCAAAATTTGAAATAAGCCCCACTCTCTATTAAGCCCCATCTCTAATAAGCCCCTCCCCTCTGAGTCAAAATTTGAAATAAGCCCCACTCTCTATTAAGCCCCATCTCTAATAAGCCCCTCCCCTCTGAGTCAAAATTTGAAATAAGCCCCACTCTCTATTAAGCCCCATCTCTAATAAGCCCCTCCCCTCTGAGTCAAAATTTGAAATAAGCCCCACTCTCTATTAAGCCCCATCTCTAATAAGCCCCTCCCCTCTGAGTCAAAATTTGAAATAAGCCCCACTCTCTATTAAGCCCCATCTCTAATAAGCCCCTCCCCTCTGAGTCAAAATTTGAAATAAGCCCCACTCTCTATTAAGCCCCATCTCTAATAAGCCCCTCCCCTCTGAGTCAAAATTTGAAATAAGCCCCACTCTCTATTAAGCCCCATCTCTAATAAGCCCCTCCCCTCTGAGTCAAAATTTGAAATAAGCCCCACTCTCTATTAAGCCCCATCTCTAATAAGCCCCTCCCCTCTGAGTCAAAATTTGAAATAAGCCCCACTCTCTATTAAGCCCCATCTCTAATAAGCCCCTCCCCTCTGAGTCAAAATTTGAAATAAGCCCCACTCTCTATTAAGCCCCATCTCTAATAAGCCCCTCCCCTCTGAGTCAAAATTTGAAATAAGCCCCACTCTCTATTAAGCCCCATCTCTAATAAGCCCCTCCCCTCTGAGTCAAAATTTGAAATAAGCCCCACTCTCTATTAAGCCCCATCTCTAATAAGCCCCTCCCCTCTGAGTCAAAATTTGAAATAAGCCCCACTCTCTATTAAGCCCCATCTCTAATAAGCCCCTCCCCTCTGAGTCAAAATTTGAAATAAGCCCCACTCTCTATTAAGCCCCATCTCTAATAAGCCCCTCCCCTCTGAGTCAAAATTTGAAATAAGCCCCACTCTCTATTAAGCCCCATCTCTAATAAGCCCCTCCCCTCTGAGTCAAAATTTGAAATAAGCCCCACTCTCTATTAAGCCCCATCTCTAATAAGCCCCTCCCCTCTGAGTCAAAATTTGAAATAAGCCCCACTCTCTATTAAGCCCCATCTCTAATAAGCCCCTCCCCTCTGAGTCAAAATTTGAAATAAGCCCCACTCTCTATTAAGCCCCATCTCTAATAAGCCCCTCCCCTCTGAGTCAAAATTTGAAATAAGCCCCACTCTCTATTAAGCCCCATCTCTAATAAGCCCCTCCCCTCTGAGTCAAAATTTGAAATAAGCCCCACTCTCTATTAAGCCCCATCTCTAATAAGCCCCTCCCCTCTGAGTCAAAATTTGAAATAAGCCCCACTCTCTATTAAGCCCCATCTCTAATAAGCCCCTCCCCTCTGAGTCAAAATTTGAAATAAGCCCCACTCTCTATTAAGCCCCATCTCTAATAAGCCCCTCCCCTCTGAGTCAAAATTTGAAATAAGCCCCACTCTCTATTAAGCCCCATCTCTAATAAGCCCCTCCCCTCTGAGTCAAAATTTGAAATAAGCCCCACTCTCTATTAAGCCCCATCTCTAATAAGCCCCTCCCCTCTGAGTCAAAATTTGAAATAAGCCCCACTCTCTATTAAGCCCCATCTCTAATAAGCCCCTCCCCTCTGAGTCAAAATTTGAAATAAGCCCCACTCTCTATTAAGCCCCATCTCTAATAAGCCCCTCCCCTCTGAGTCAAAATTTGAAATAAGCCCCACTCTCTATTAAGCCCCATCTCTAATAAGCCCCTCCCCTCTGAGTCAAAATTTGGCCCCTTGCGGGCTTATTTAATTTCAGATCTTCCATAGGGGGCTCAATAGAGAGGGGGTTATCAGGGAGGAGGTTATTCACAAGATCAAATGACAAGTGATATATTTGATAGCTTTGCAGTTCTTTTATCCCATATCTTTGTCAAATTAGCATACAATTTTATGTCTCAAATACATGACTTCGACACAGTTTTTATCCCAAACCATACTAAAATTAACATGCAAGGTTGTGTAGCTAAATATATGGAAAATATTAAGTAAATTCCAGAATTTGGTACAATTGGGTGGGACTCAATAGAGAGGGGGGGCTTATTTCAAATTTTGACTCAGAGGGGAGGCGCTTATTAGAGAGGGGGCTGTGTAGAGAGGGGGGCTTAATAGAGCTTTTACGGTATGCACTTAAATGTCCGTATCAAATCTTTCTCTGTTTCATTTCTGTCAGTCTTCAGCTTTTCCTTGTTATGCCTCACCTAAATGAAATATTTAGCTTGAAATCTCCTACTTTTACATTTTAGAACAGAAATTCTGAGTTGGAGGCTCTCCTCGAAGAAGAAAGGCGAGCAAGACAGAAGGTATTTACTTGAAATTTAAGATTGATCTACTGTACGAATCAATGAGCAAAGTCCTTGGCAAGTGAGCAATGTACGATACTGTTCTGAGTTCCACAACTGTAGTGACATAACTAGAATGTCCGTAATGTATTGACTTGTGCGTGTTGCTCTCTCTTGCTTTTAATGGCTAGATTTTGGATTGTCAGGAAGATCTTGTATTAGATCTAGATATCTAGTCATTGTAGACCAGATGGATCGAATCACATGTACTAGCAACGCTCGCAAGAACAAGGACAGATTTTGTAATACAATAGTATCAGTTGCTTTTGTTTACACCTCAACTCAAAGCGATTAGAGAATGCAGACAAAAAAATTCTCTCAACCGGTGATTCAAAACAAACATAGCCGCAAAATGGCCCTGCAACCGGCACGGCAAACTCTCACTTGGTGCGGATGAAGGTGGTTTTTAAGAGAAGTTATGTGCTTATTACGAAATAAAAAGGGTAAATCTAAAGCTCTGTCTGGCGGATTATGTTTACGTGATTTAGAAGCCAAGCAGAAAGCATTACAATTCTTGCATATGAAGCGCTCAAATGTTTGCAGTTACTCCTCAGCTTCTAAATTACGTAAACAAGATCCGTCAGACAGAACCTTAGAATTACCCTTCGTATTTTGTAATAAGCACACAGCTTCTTTTAAAAACCACCCTTCACCTGCACCAAGTGAGAATTTGCCTTACTGGTTTCAGGGCAACTTTGCGGCTATGTTTGTTTTGAATTACCGATTGAGAGGATTTCTTTTGTCTACATTCGCTAATCGCGTTGAATTGAGGTGAGAACCAAAGCAACTGATGCTATTGTATTACAAAATCTGGCCTTGTTGGGTTCCCTTGTTTGAAGGCTACTGCAAACAGTTGTAAAGGTTAGGAAATTGATTTTTTTTGCATAAAAATCAAGCTTCCAGCTCTTTCAGCTCTTCCAGCTCTTTCACAAATGTCCGAAAGTGACAAAACCAATCATTATTGACTTGAAAGATGGCGAAAAATCTCAATGTCATGGCTCTTAGGTATGATTTATGATGCTTCATAAAGAGTATAGCTGAAAACAGGGCATGAAAACCCATCTTGCCATCCTGCCACCGTCCCTGATGACCTCCACTTCATTCACCGCAAACCCTGCTGACATCCACTTCATTGTTGCACAGCTATTTCTGGATCCCGACCTTCAAATTTTTTGTTTCTTCAGGAAATGTAGGGCAGATTTTTTTGTCCGATCGAAGGAAAGAAAACGTTTTTTCAACTTATATTTCATATTTCATTTGTTTAGGGAGGGTTGCCCTTCAACCGAAGTTGTTTTTCAAGGGGCCCTCCAATTAAAAACTAATTACAATATACAATTAGAATGCCAAAAAATAAGAACCCATAATATTAAAATCCTATTTACAACTATATGATATTTACAATAAAAAAGGAAATAATCAACCCTGTATTGATTTTTTGAAACTACCCAGGGATGATGCCGTCTTAGACTCAGCGGGAAGGCTATTCCATAGTTTAGCCCCCCGGAAAGAAAAGCATTTTTGTCCATTTGCTGATCTTTTCTTTGGCGAAAGTCAAGCTTTTCAACTGCAGGGCTGGAAAAGATTTTTTGGTGCTTCTGACTGGGAAAAATGCATTGGCAAAGGGCCTCCAAAAACTGTTCTAAGAATTACTGTATGATTTGCGTAATTAGTATGGTCCAGTGCCATGATTTGCGTATGTAGCTGATTAAAGCGTAAACTATCGATACTGCAAGCAAGATAACAGAAGTCTTGAACGAAATTGGAATATTGGTTTGAAAACAATTGAAATTCGAGAATTCTAGAAATCTATAATTTCCTATTTGTGGTGCACATAGTGACAGAGATTTGCCAACGTCGATCTTCCTGGCATTTGTTCTAAAGTAGCAGTGAACTTACTTGTTTAGATGCACAATATTATGTTAAAAATTTTTAGCAGTTCTCAAATCTTTTGAAATGGTTGAAATGGTCGAATAATGATACATGAATGGGACAGAAAACTGATATTAAATCGTGAAATGAAGACCAACAATCCATCGCTTAAAAATAGTGCTTTCCATACTCTGACCGGCTAAATGAACGACAGAAGGCTGTTTCTATTTTAGAACTCAGTTCTTATAATTCTTCGAACGTTTTAAGCTTTTTTGACTCACCAGGTATAAAGATAAATATCACTGAATGGGTGATAATGATTGAAAATGTAAAAAGTCAGTTTCAACAGTTTCTTCCAGTACTGGGGAACTTGTTAAAGAAATGCGTTCCAGTCTCAAGGAAAAGTCTTTTCTCAAATTATTTCAAATATTTATCGCTTCTTTGCTGTCTTGCCAAAAACCACAAGAATATCTGTAGATACAATGGTCTGGCAAATTTTGGACAGTTAATACAATGTTGTTATACGAAACATTTCCCCCACAGAAACCTCATATATTAAAGCCAAAAATTTTGGAAGAATGAATTTCGGACAAGATATTTTCGGACAGCGAGTTTTCAATCTTTTTCACCGAATTCTGGACGTTTTTAAAGAAAATTTTGGACGAATTAAAACCATACTATCTGTTTATTGTTGCTTCTTTCATACTAGAATTATCCTGCGTTTATAGATCGTTCTTCATTTTAGAGGCGCTTGGTCAGATATTTCCACTATATGATTGTTATTGATGATGACGAGAATGATTGCTAAGATAGATTAGATTAACGAAAATATAGCATTTTTTGATAATCAACTCTCTCACCGCATTCCCTTCAAAAGCGAAGCTTTTGTTTTCAAAGAGGAGAAATATTTTGCTGTGGATTTTCTATGATGCCAAGCATTTCTTAAAAAAAATTAAATTTCAGTAATATAAATGTCCAAAAACATTAGCGCCCGAAATTTCTGGTGTTTACTGCGTGATGAATTCTATTGAGATGATTAAGAAAAGAAGATTTTCCAGTGAAAAGCCCTTCCAACAAAGTTTGAAAAGTGCCTCCATTGTTTTCTCAGATTTCAGAGTACTCCTCCTATCGGCGGTTGCGCGGTTGGGCACTTTTTCCAGCCCTATTTCAACCTATCACTTTCTACCCAGAAATGAAAGCGAAATGAAAAAAAGCCTTTTCACCTGTAAGTATAAGGACAGAAACCAACGAATGTAACCCTATGGTCTATATCAATTATCTGTCGAGTTTAACGACAAGCACAGCATCATAACGTTACTTCATTCATTTCTTCATTCATTCATTCATCCATCCATTCATTCATTCATTCATTCATTTCATTCACTCACTCATTCATTCATTCACTCACTCATTCATTCACTTATTCATTCATTCATTCATTCACTTATTCATTCACATATTTAGTCAAAGTTTTAATTTACACAATCCTACAAGAATAAAGCTAAATTACACGAACGATCTACAATGAACCGTGTATCACACATAGGATAACAATCCACCTTTTCAAGACAAGAGGCGCGAAAGCGGAAGTCTTTTGTTGTTTGACATTTCGCATTTTTGAGGCTAAAATCTTGTTCTGCGCACAAAGTTTAGCATAGAAGCAAATTTTTACTCTCATATCTGTTTTCGTTTGGAAATTGCAATGATATAAAGAATTAGAAATCATAAGGACTTTGACCGTGGAATCAGATCTTTGGGCAAATTTTGTCCAAACATATGATTTCACGGTCAAAGCCCTTATGATTTCCAATTGTTTATATCATCGTAATTTTCAAAGGAAAACAGATATGAGAGTAAAAATTTGCTTCTATGCTAAACTTTGTGCGCAGAACAAGATTTTAGTCTCAAAACTGCAATAACTCAAACAACAAAAGACTTCCGCTTTTGCGCCTCTTGTCTTGAAAAGGTGGATTGAAGAAATTAAGTGCCTATCAACAAATTGTACAAAGGCAAGTGGTCCCATCCCAAGTTTTATTTCCTTTTGAAAGTTGCAACAGACCATATTCTTTAAATCATTGCTCAGGGTATTTCACAGTGCAACTCCTCTAAATGTCAGGGACTTTATCCTATGTTCTATTGTTCGAGACCTCTGACGGAGTTCACATAAACGTTGCGTTCATTTTATATATTATATATATATTCAGATCGTAAATATTATACCGGGTGTCTCAAAAAAAGTACCCCCTTTTGACTGGAAATAGGAACAAAGCGATAAGATATCATTACTCTCCGAGTAGTTAGCTAAATTTATCAATCTTCAACTTAGATTCACATACCTTGCATTTAAGAATCGTCCACCAAACACCAGAGATACAAGCTTGCAAAGACAAAATTTACAGTGCACCCAAAACCAGAGGTTTTGTAAAAGGGCCTAGCCATGATTTGTATTATGGATCTTTTCCAAAGCACCTGTAAACTTTGACTTTCAGTTTTTTGCTTTCGAAAAGAATAAAAAATACTCGTGGAAATCGCCCTGATGAAACAAATATAACAAAAATGTGTTAAGAATGAGGAAGTCGTGCAACTTCTCCCAAATGAGCATGCATGTGTTCCTTTTCTTCTTCTTTGACACTTGGAGTAGAATGCAATGCACGGATTGATTCCTCAAAGGAATAACTATTTGTAGTTCAATTGAAGCATTTCAAGGTATAATTCTTTTCAATGGAAAAAGCTAAAGGTCAAAGTCGAAATTCCTGTGCAATATGCCTGTGATAGCAAATTATGGCTAGGCCCTTTTACAGAACCTCTGGTTTCGGGTGCACTGTAAATTTTGACTTTGCAAGCTTGTATCTCCAGTGTTTGGTGGCCAATTTTTAAATGCAAGGTATGTGGATCTAAGTTGAAGATTGATAAATTTAGCTGTCCACTCGGAGAGTAATGATATCTTATGATTTCGTTCCTATTTCCAGTCAAAAGGGGGTACTTTTTTTTGAGACACCCGGTATATGTTTTTTAATCATTGTAATTTGTTTTCATTTGTGGCAAACTTTTCTTTACTTACTTTGCTGCAGATTTGCCGTGGAAAGATTATGAAAGCTTAGTTTGTTTTAAAACTAAAATGTCCATTGGCTCTACGGCTAGCAGTTCTGTTAGGTACTGCCACAATTACTGGATATGTATGGCGCAACCCTCTTTTTATGCAACGTTAAACAATGTTTGCTCAAATGTCTAGCTTGTCCACGACTTTCTTGCATTAAATAACAGCTGCTGAAGTCAAAACAAAATAAATAAAAAACAAGAAACGTTCCGAAAATTTACATCTGACGGCTAACGAGAGTTCTGGTAAACATAGTAAGCATACAGGGTGTCTCAAAAAAATTGTTCGACGTTTGATTAAATACTAAAAAATAGCGATGTGCTGAATGTACCCTTGGATCAGTACCCTTTTCCTGAGATTTTAGATTAATTTTTGACACAAGAATCTTACAAATCCGCTAAAACTTCATGGAGTTACAAGCATTTGAAGTTCAAATTTGTGCGAATGCTGAAACCAAAGGCCTCGAAATGGCATTTTTGGTAAAAGCCCCATAGGCCGTCGTTTCTGCTATTTCTCAATGGTTTCAGGGCGAACCAAGTTGGATTCAAACAGGTTTTCGATAACCTAGCTGTCAAGCATATAGATGCTTTGAGGAAACAAACTCAGTCTCTCGCCGATTATGTTCTGAGCCACTGTTTTTGGACTTATACAATGTAAGGAAATTTAGAGAATGATTGCAAGAAATAATTTACTTTAGAAGTCCTATTTGGTTTGCTCTGATATCAACGAGAGGTATGACATTGGATAAGCTTCTCTTACCTCCGTCTTCGAGCTTTTTGCAATACCAGTAACCTGGGGGGTCTCTGGTTTCAGCTATCGCATATTTTTGATCTTCGAGAGCTCGTAACTCAGTGAATTTTCAACCGATTTGCACGATTTTAGTCTCTAGAATTATTTCATAATCTTAGGAACAGGGTTATCTTTCCATGAGCTTGTTCACGTTGTCCTTATTTTTCAATATTTTATCAAACGTCGAAGAACTTTTTTGAGACACCCTGTAGTAAACATAGTTTAGACATAGTAAACTTTCAGTTGTCGTTTTCACCTCCAGAAAGGGAGCAGAGTGATACCACATTGCCTCGGCGTCGTGTAACGGCACCCCCTATCCGATGCCAAAAATAATCAGGTTTGTGGTGAATCCTGTATCATGTAAATGAGGCCTTAAAGATCCAGAACTGTATCTGCTCTCACTGCTCTGTAGGTGTTTTCTAATAAACTTAAATACGAATGTCAATTATACGCCTTTAGGAAATGAAGTTACTCGAAAGAGCACGACCCTATGAGTTTAGGAATGAAATCCTTTTTAGGCCTGACAGTGAAGAACTTAATGATTTGGGTTTAGTTTAATAGGATCATTATAATCGTATTCAAGTTTAAATTTCAGATCGCAAAACATGACCACGGATTTACCATTGTTTCTATTCAATGCATTAATAACAGATTTGTTCTATTATCCCCTCATTCTATTCTTGAATTCGAGTTAAAAATCAACTGAAAGTTAACATATCCCTTCAGCTGTTTATTATTATTGATAAACATGAGCCTATTTTTTCCTGGCAACTTCACCAAAAAACACATTTCATCCTCCCTGATAACTTACTACCAAATATTTTTGCTTGCGAGCCATAATTTGCCCTAAATAAAGGAACAAGCAACTGTTCACAGAGAACATTTTTCCTCCAGATGAGAGGCGTTGCCTTAACAATGTTAGAAAGGAATCTCACTTCATCTCAGTCACATATACTTGGCAGTGGATTTTGGCAGACAGTTTGTCTCAAAATGCTAAATTTGAATCTCTAATCGTAGGAAATTAGTTTTGCAGTTCTCGAAAGAAATCACGGCCCTAAGACTACGAAATCTGCTTTACGTTCTAATTGATAGACTAGACTTTTCTTCTCGTAATTTATAATACATTTGTCAGCAAACCTTCTCAGTCGACCAGAACCCTCGTTAGCCCTCAAATGTAAATGTTCGGAACGTTTCTTGTTTTTATCTATTTTATTTTGACTTCAGCAGCTGTTATTTAATGCACGAAAAAGTCGTGAACAAGAATGGATAAAATTTAGTTGCGATGCATTATCGTTAAAGGGGCAGGGTCACGTAACCATAAACAAATCTGTTATCTCTAGAATCTATATTCTTGCTCACGCGTGGCCATTATGTTCCGCAATAGACTTTGGTGGATGGGGTGAATCCACACCAAAGTTATTTCTAAAAATCCACCAGTACCTCTGCAATCTTAAAACATGTAAGTGTTTCGTTACGAAGTGCTAGATTCCATCTTCAAAATAACACTTTCATTTTTAGAAAAGTAGTGGAAAATCACTGTGATATGGCCCATCAAAAATACTACAGAATCGTCGTTTCGAAAGAAGTTTGTTTACATTACGTGATCCTGCCCCTTTAAGGCCTAGAACTTTGAGCAAGCATTGCTTCGAAAGCATTTCATATATCTGTTCGATTCGTCGCAAAACGTAAAGCTTTCAGCTTGCTGCATGCAAATAATTTTTCAAATTTATGCTTGCTGGAAGCGTTGTTAAAACGGGCGAACATTTCGCTTCACAAAGAAATCTGCAGATTTTGCCAAGTAGTGTTTCCTCTTGGCCGAATTTATTTTGCTTTTTAATGCAGTGAAACTCGAAGTTTTCACATACTTTTTTGTGTCACATATGTCAAGGATCTTCGACAATCTGTCACTTTGACATCTTTTAACGGTCACCGCAGACTATAAGTAAAGTTAAGATCTTGATCTTGAACTATAAGTCTCCTGTTTGCTGTCAGTCGTACCGTAATAATGTGCTCAAGGCTTTAATCATATGGAATTGTCACAAGATTTCGCAAAGGCGAAAGCCTTTGCTTAGCTCGAAGAGGACTTGTCATGGAAATCTCTTGCCAATCGCTAACGTAATAACTTACTTTAGGTGACATTAATCCTGATATCTATCAGGTATTTAATGTTGCTTGTTTGCTTGGAAATTTTTGTTTCCAGCTGTATTTGTCTGTACTTGAATCAAACGATGTGATTGTTTTAGATTCAAGTCACTCTCTAGTTTGCAAATAATTCGCTCTGTCTTACCAGCAGGGGTATTTTTTCGACCTTTGCAAATGATTCGACTGCCAGTACTATCTATTGGCATTAGCGAAGAGCAAACATTGCTTGGTATGTAGTTTGTTTGTTTTTTCCAGGCGTCCCGGGGTATTTCTCAGGAACAGTGAGAAGCTGAGATTATCAATGCAGTTTCCTTTTCTCTTTAACGTATTTTTTATACGAAACTAAGAATTTGAGTCAGAACTGAAATTTTCTTAAAATCACCAGATTTTGAGCACTCGGAGTTTCTTGCGAGTTTCTTAAATTTTTGAAAACAATCTTCATATTTAACCAACCGTGCCCTCATTAACATGGCAAAACAAATGTTTTTGAAGCCTTTCCGATGCTTTTAAGACATTACTCAAGGACTTTCAAAGTAATATGATACAAGTGGAAATAAGTAAGGAATATTTTATGGATTTCCTTCGTCAAAATATGTAGTTTCTTAAATTATATTTTCCCGGTATTGGAGTTTATTATTTTCTGGTGATGCGAGCGTTGAGTTTCTTCTGATTCCTGCAAACAACAGGAAGGAGTGGCACATAGAATACACGTTTTTTTAAATAAGAAACTGGTTTATAAGAAACTAGAAACTAGTACTAAGATGGCCAAAATTTTAAGAAACTCTAGTACTATGTCTAACAAGTACTAAGAAACTTTTCAAAGTTAAAAGCATAAATATCATAGCAAATAGATCGTTGAACCCTTATTCCTGAGCAATACTATATAAACATTTGTGTTTTCTACAAAACAGAACTCTGCTTATTCCTTTATGATGTTTTAAATGTCAAGAGACAAATCTGCCACAGTGTTAGCGACCACATTGACAATTCATGCATCCAAAAAATAAGAAACCAATGAAGAAACTTTTAGTACTAAAATGGAAAAAATTCATGTTAAATTAAGAAACTTTTAGTACTATGGCCTGATCCAAGTTTCTTATATAAAAAAACGTGTAAGACCCTTTCATAAGGTAAAAAGGTATATTTTTTGTCAAAACAAAATCCCGAACACTTTGAAGGCAAGAGCAAACCAGAAGCAAGCACATACATTGTTCGGTAAGAAGACTTAGGCAATTTTCGCAGGACCAAGTATGAGAACTTGCAGTTGCAACGATTCACCAGGCTTAAAGAAGCAACCCATCGCAAAATTTCCGGGAAAGAAAATATTCAATTCCCAAACTGTGCCCCAGAATGAGCTTCCGAAAATAGTTAATCACGACCCAAATATTGTATACCCCTGTTAATAAAAATCTGTTGCTTCTTTGTGGTATCATTGTATCGTGATTTGCATATCCAGCAGATTATTAGATCAACTTGTAAACTAGACTTATCTTTGGAATCCTAAGTCGCTTTGAGATTTATATTTCCAAGACAATGCGATCTTGGTGCGAGAGAATGCCAAAGGCTGGAAGTAGGTGTGGCACATTTGCAGATCTTTGCTCTTGGTTGTTTTGTGTTTGGAGGCAAAAGCAAAATCGTTCTCAGACTTACTACGAATTCAGACAGTCTGGTTTAAAAAAATCTGTGATCTTCGAGGTTTGTTTGTGTTTTAGTTTTTGTTTGTGTCTAAAGAATGCATTTAAAATCAGATCTAGTTGTTTTGCATCTTCGATACAGAAGCAATTTCGTTCTCGAACTTGTAAAGTCTAATTTTAAAATATTTGTGATAATCGAGGTTTTTTGGGGTTCCAAGGTGTTTGTCTTGTGTAATCAATGCATTTAAAATCAGATCTAGTTGTTTTGTACCTTCGAGGTAGAAGAAAATTCGTGCTTGGACTTGCAAGGACAGCCTAGTTTTAAAACATCGGTGATCATCAAGGTTTGTTTGTGTTCCAAGGTGTTTGCTGGCGTGTAAGCAATGCATTTAAAATCACAACTAGTTGTTTTGTATCTTCGAGGCAGAAGCAAACTCGTTCTTGGACTTGCAAGGACAGTCTAGTTTTAAAAAATCTTTGATCATCAAGGTTTGTTTGTCTTCCAAGGTATTTGCTTGCATGTAAGCAAGGTTTTAATGAACATTTTGATACTGACTCAGGAAAAAGTGCTAACAGATATTTACACGATATAACTCGACGTGAAAACTTCCAATGAAATTGTTTTATTTGATGTCATTTTTTTATTTTCATATTTATCATTATCATATACTTGATGGAATTTGCTTTATTCGTTCATTTGTTGTATCTTTGTTTGTTTTTTATGAATTCATGCTTGTTATTTGAAAGGGTTTCTTGTTTCGATGTTCGGTGCTTTCCGTAATAAGCTTGCTTTGGCAATATAGCGCGTATATCTGTTTCAAGTGAAGGTGTAGCAAAGTTTGAGTGAAGAACTTCTGCGTAAGACAGATGCTCTCAGACAGGGAGATATAGACCGCATTGTCTATATCTCCCTGCTCTCAGATATACTTCGATAACACAGTTTTCATCACAAGGATCGAAAGGGTAAGACTGTAACTGTACGATCAAGAATTTAACGTTATTTACATAAAGCATCGCCTTTGCGAGAATATTTTTATTGTCATTCGCTTCTTTCCGTCCGTGTATTTCGTTGTAGTTCATTTGTTTCCCTATTATCTAGCTTACGATGTTTGAAATATTTGTAAAATTTGAATCATCTGGACGGTTTGGAACAGATTTCCCACAAATGACAAACCTGAAACGTGTACCGGGTGAGTCAAAAAAATTTAAGCGTTCGGCCGGCTATGGAATAAAAAGTATATGACTGTTGCTCAATACCAAAATGCTAATCTTTCCGTCAAAAGCTAACTTAGATGAGAAAATTTTATGTGGTGAAATCGCACATCTTTAAGACCTAGCAAGTAGAAAAATGCTTGTAAGGGGTTTGTATGGGAATGGAGAATTCCACATTCCAGTCTGGTCCATGATTCACGTGGTCTTAAAGTTTACATTGTCAGTGATAGAAACAGCGTTTTAATTTCAATAGCAAGTAAATCATGGACCAAAATGGAAGCTTGAATCCTCGTTCCAAAGCATGCCCATTACCAGCTTTCTCCTAATTCTGGGTCTAAATGATGAATGATTTTACCAAACAAAATTTTCTGATCAAGTTAGCCTTTGACTGTTAGATTAATAGGCCAGCTTTGGATATCGGCCACGTACTTTTTATTCTACAGCCTGCCAAACGCTTAAATTTTTTACTCACCCGGTATTGCGTATTGCTTCATGTCTGTTTCATGTTCCGACATTGGTCTAAACCCTTGGTTCACCTTTGATTTTTTCTCCATTCTACCCATCCGGGACAAATTCCCTTGAGCAAGCGTAGGGAATATAATTCATGCTTGTTTCCTCGTTGTACTTTGTTAGTTGGTATATTGTACCCCAAGTTCTGATTTATTTTCGCTGGTGATGAATGTATCGAAACGCTCGAAAATACGTTTTTGTCTTACTAATTCCAGTTCTAGCTGTTGATATCTCTTAAATTTGTCGACTTTTTATACAAAAACATGGAAAGTCAATAAAATGAAAATATTTACCGTAATGGCTCTAGTTAGCCCCCTCTCTCTTTTAAGCCCAACGCTCTAATAAAGCCCTGCCCTCTGAGTTAAAACTTTGAATAAGCCCCCTCTCCTTTAAGCTTATATCCAATCCAAGAAGTTATCATAGATTTGCCATTTATTTACCAACAAGAGTTTTCTTGTCAATTTTTTATATGGTTTGGGATAAAGCTTTTTCGGATTTAGGTATTTGATAGGCAAGATTGTATGTTGAATCCGCCAAATATGGTGTAAAAGAACGGAAAAGCGCTCACATATGTCCTTCCCATTTGATTTTGTGAATAAGCCCCCCTAATACGTCCTTCTCTCCCTTTCCTCTCCTCATCCTCAGGAATGCTCAAAATTAAAAAAGCTACCCAAGAGCTCAATAGAGTTTTTACTGTAAGGTAACGTTCGTCACTGAGATCACTTGCCTCATTCTCCGTATCCCGTATCTTAATCAAACTGCGCTTCATTTCATATTTCTGTTTCTCTTATCGTAGGCTGAGAGAGATTGCAACGAGATCGAGCAAGAGTTAAACATGTTGCAGGACGAATATGATGATGGTGGTCCAAATAATAATATGGTAAGTTGATTTCTAATCCCATTGATTTAATGTGGTTGAATTGCTCAAAGGCCGCGAATTGTCTTGAAAGGGAGTGTGCAATGGTAGATAGACAGAACAAAGAAATGAGTAGACGCAGCTTTGTTTCATTAGTTGCGGCTGCCCATTGTTGACGCCGCGTGTTCAGCAGCGATTTGACTGGGATCCTTTTTTGGTTTTGCGCTCTTTGCAAGTTCAAGTTTCCAAGCATGCTTAATCCCGTTATTGTTGTTATTATTGTTATTAATTGTTATCATTGCCTGTAACTTGCTACCTATTTTCTAAGCCAAACGATTGATCAGTATTTATCTTTCAACTGGGGCTTTTTCTGCACTGGAACAGGGAGTGTAGTATGCCTAAGCATAGGTTGAACTGATTACATAGTCCCTGTTATCGCTATTAATAGACAGTTCAATTCAAAAGGTTTTAGCAGACCATTCAATTCAATGCAAAAACGTCAAAAAGTGTAGCTGTTTAATGTATTTTATCTAATATTTCAATTTAAACATATTTATAGAGGGAGCCAAATCCAATAAGTTTATTGTTTTACAGTTTGGCCCTGTTAAAACTAAAGTTCCTAACAAAGTACTTACAAATAGATTAGGCGAAAATATATACATCTGAATACAATGAGACATCTTTGCGGAATCAAAAGTTTTCGTACCCCAACTATCTCAACGTCGATTTCTAAGAGTACCTCTTTGATATTGTTGTTAAACTTGTTCCACACTGCTGTACCATGGTAGAGAATGCCTTTTGGCCATTGACTGTTCACATAAACGATAGTGCAAGACCATTTTTAGTGTTCCTTATTTTTTGTTTTCAATTTCTTTTGAGTGGGCTTGTCAGGATTTCTAGCTATTGAAAGCTAATTTAGGCCCGCTGTGCATGCCGCATCCAGGCCTGGGACCCCTAGTTTAACGTCCCTTCCGAAGGACGACGAGGTGAGTTGTGAGGTCAGACCTCCGAGGTCACCCATCCGGAGTTTGACCTCACTCGACCAAGCTTAACTTCAGTCACCTTGCGAAGACTGTCTAATTTCTGGATCAAGCTTATTCCAGTTCTTTTGGGGACACCTGGTATAAAATGTGCTATAATCCCAAGGTTTCCAAATAGAACACCAACCGAAGATTGGTATCAATAGTCATTCTGATGAATTTAGCCACTAAGACATTGGTTCTTTACTTCCTTTTCAGATTTCCAGGAAAAAGGATCAAGAAATATCCAAGTTGAGAAGTCATTTAGAGGCTCTTACAAATGAGAATGAGGAGGCTGTAATAAGCGTGACGAAGAAATTCAATTCTCAGCTTTTGCAGGTTCAAGAAGAGATCGAAAGCATCAGGAAAAGTAAAGCAAGGTTAGGCCTCTCTAATCAGTTGTTTGAGGGTGCTGAGGGTGCTGAATTTTTCAAGTCATATGTCGTGACTGTCTTTTGCACAAAGGACCTTTTGCGGAGAGCTTCCATAATTAGTGGGGAACGTACTAGGGGTAAAATATCCCCCTTTTACTGGATAAAAGAAAGAAGTGATAAGATATCGAAACTTTCCAAGTACATAGCTGCATTTGTCAATCTTCGACTTCAATGCACATACCTTGCATTTTAAAATCCTACACCAAACACCGGAGACACGACTTGGCAATGTCCAAATTTATAGTCACGTGAATCCAGAGGTTTTGGAAACAGACTCGGAAAGTCGCGGTATTATATCGTCTTTTTTGTTCCTTGCTCCATCCTGTAAAAAGGGGTACCTTTTTGAGACGCCCGTTATATTCCATAAATCTGGATTCAGAAACATACCAGACTGTTTTGTTGTTCCTTGCCTGGTTCTTTTGCTTTTCGTTGCAAAAAAAGTAAATCCATCGACTTCAAGTGGAATTCAACCAGATAGTTATCTCAATTGTGGCGCCCATTTATTCCGTTCAGTTCATAGTTTGAAATGGCAAAATGAAGCGACAACTGAGTCAACTGTCTTGCTGAATATCAACTGGCAAAGCTATTGATTTGAATCATTTAGAATTATACCATTACCAGACGAGCTGTAGTTGATTTGTCGTGCGACCCGTTAACTCAAACAAAATAAGATCAAATAAATGTATCGTTTCATAATTAATAATAATAATAATGATAATGATAATGATAATAATAATAATATTAATAATGATAATGATAATGATAATGATAATAATATCATATTTTCACAGGGTGATTCAATCAGCTATAAGTATAACTGCTATCAAGAGAAGCCCTGTATGAAATTAAAAAAGTTAAAGAAAAATTGTCATACTTAAGGAAGAAGATACAAATCATTTAAAAACGTTAAAAATTATCAATAACCGGTGAAATGTCATATTCAACAAAATTTGCCCATGAAAAAGAAATACAAAAGTTAATCTATAAAATGTTCCTTCAAAGCTTTCTTGAAATGAATGTAATACTTCTCAGTTTCCAGATGAAATGGCAAGTCGTTAAAGATCTCTGTTCCGCTGTAATAGATCCCTCTTTTTCCTCTTTCCGTTCTAACTTTCGGCGTACCTCAGGGGTGGCGCCAGGAAAGTTCCGACAAGGGGGCTGATGCTTCCGACGGGGGGGCTGACTACTTTGGTACCAGAATTTTGAAAGCAGACGGAAGCTCAGAAACTAGCATCGAACGGTGTCAGCACTATTGGCACTGTGTTGCAGTGCAGTAACTAAGAACAAATAACGAGAAGCAAGAACTGCAAGTTTGGCCTTGATTTTCTTTATGTGTAAACTTGGTGAAGGGGGAACAATCTGATTTGAAGATTAAGTCGTAAGAACAAAACAGTTGTGCTACCTAGTGGACAAATGACATCGCCATAGCAAAATCAACGTTATTAAACAAAACAATTTGTTCATAAATGGGTTGTCTTTTATAATGCAATTCTACAGTTTGGAAATTTTGCTTTGAATCTGTTCAAAACCGCATCAAAATCAAGCCTACTGCCTCGATCGCGGTGAATTCCAAGCATCATAAGGCTATCCAAGCGCTCATTTTTCATCAAAGAACGAAGATCACTCTTAACGAGACGCATCGAGCTAAAATTTCTTTCGCATTCGGCTGAAGACACAGGCAAGGTGCAGGCAATGGATACCAAGCGGTGCAGCTCAAGGAAGGCTTCTTTCAATTTTGTCAGGTACGCCTCAAGTTGAAGAAGTGTGGTTGGGCACTCAGCTTCCCTTTTCCGTCCCAGCATGCACTTAAACGTTGCAATCTCGCATCGAAGACTTTCGGTTTCAGCCTTAAAGAGCTCGGCGAAGTCGATGAGTTTCGTGACATCCAAAAAGCTCTTCGAGGTTGGACATAATGCAGTGATGCCTCTCATCATCGTTATATTCTTCTCGTCGAATCTCTTGCAAAGCTCAGCATTTGCCTTATCAAGAATTTCGTAGATATCCTGCACATATCCATCTAAGCCACCTGTTGACGTTTCGTTCAATGGAGCCTCTACGATATAACCTTGAAGGGTAGTTGGTGCTCTTTTCTTTCTGCTTTCTCTTGTTGCTTCTGGCAGGTTGAGTCTGTCTGCTACCTCTTCGGCCGCATCCCAGAATTCTTGGCACTTCTCTCTCGAGCGGCACTCGACTATCTCTTCCTTCAGTGTACCAATGAGCTCAACTGCGGCAGTCTGGTCATTTGTTGGTTTCTGCAGCATGTCAGAAGCAAACTTTGCCTTTTCCAAAATATGCTTTATGGCAAACAAGTATCGCACAAATTTCCGATCAATCTGTAGCTTGAAGCCATTTGCCTCAGTTGTACGGTCAGAATCTGTATCATTGTCAATGATGTCTTGCAAAACTTCAATGACGATATCCAAACGCTGCCACAACACATTGAATTGCTTTGCTTGGCATGACCATCTGGTGTCAGATACCTTTCCAATCTCCATTAGGTTCACCTTGTGTTGCTCCTGAATGCTTATCCATCTTTTGTGAACAGTGCTGGTGCTCAGGAATGAATGGAGACTTCTAAACAGAGAAATCATGTCTGCGACGCATTTGACTGACTTGACCACATCTACTATTACAAGATTGAGACGATGACAGAAACAATGAACGTAGTATGCCATGTGAGCTCCTGTCTTTTCGGGAAGCTTCCTTTGCACCCAATTAAGGTGGCCAGAGACAACCGACGCTCCATCATAGCCTTGTCCAACACAGTTCGCCATGCTAGCATTAATTCTCTGAAGATGCTCGATTATTGTATCAGAGAGACCATCAGCATTCAACCCATGTGCCTCAGCAATTCCAACGAATTCTTCATGGATCGCATTCTGGTGGCAGTAGCGCACTGCAATTACCACTTGTTCCTTTTTGCTGACATCCTTTGATTCATCTGCAAGCACGGTAAAATATTTGGCCTCGTGTAATTCCTCTTTTATCTGCTCCAGAACCATTTCTTTCATGATATCCAAGATAGCGTTTTGTATACTGTGGTGTGTGTATTTAGCATTTTTTGGACCCAAACGAATCTTCTCGGCAATAATGGGGTCATGCTTTGCGAGAAGTGAAAGAATAGCGAGAAAATTGCCACAAGATGGACCAAAATCAAGTCCTTGGGTATCAATATCACATGTACGAAATGATCTGCCAGTCTCACGTTGGGCTATTTTCCGTTGAGCAGTTAGCAGCAGCACCTCGCAGACCGCTTTCAAATGGTGCCGGTTATCCTGTACTAGTTTGGAATAACCTTGGTCATGAAGTGTGGGGACAGACTGAAATGCACCAGACTTGACATCTTGATAGTGGGCATAGGCAGCTACGCTATCTGCATGTATCAAGCTTTGTTGATGTTGTAGCAGTTTATTGTTTTTTTCATCTGAACCATAACATTTCTTCCAGTTACGAAAACCTTGCAAAACAAATGTGGGTTCTTTGCGATTGATGGAGAAATGTCTACAGTGGAAACAGTAAACTGCATCTTCCAGTTTTGAATATTCAAGCCAAGAGTATTTTTCATACAGCGAAGGGGCAAACGCTCTGTATTGGCTTCCAATCATATGTGACGGAAATTTAATGTTCTTTGGTTGTACTGGTTTGTCATCTTTAGTCGATAGATCTTTTGGACCAAGTACTCCTACTTCATTGATGTCATTGGTAGCTGTATTTAATTTCTTTCCACCAACTACGAGAAAGAAATAGTTTTAACATTTATATGCTAAAAATTAAGGATAAATTCAGTCTAGTAAAGTGAGCTTTAATGTCGAGAGTCGGTAAGCCAATGATCCTGAATTTGAATCGCAACTTTCTTCGAGTTCTGGCTTTGAATGGTACTTGCAATTTTCATCTTTATATAAACTTTGACAGAGATCAGTAAGAAAGAGGAATGTAAATCAAGAGAAAGTTAATTGTGTCTCAAATAGATGCCAGAAGAGTCGAATTGATGATTGAATCGCAACTTTAGAATGGAAATACACAAGCTTTCAGCTAGCCTGAACGGTCTTCTCAAATGCAGTGAATAAGAATCACCTTGGGTGACTTCGCATAGTCCAGCAGGGTCTGCATCATCCTCCTCTAAATCACTGCTTATGTCGTCATGATCATTTCCACTTTCTGAAGAAACACTACTTTGATCATCCAATATTTGTGAGGCTTGGCCATCGAGGATCTCTGGGTTTAATTCTAAAATGGAAAAAAATCAGGTTATAGTTTCCAAAATTTTTGGAAACGAAAATTGTCATGGAATGAGCGCGATACAGTTCCTCTCATTTGTTGACACAATTTTTAAAATAAATGTCTTCATACTCGTTCTTGTGAAAGAGGACCGTGATTTGACATGTGAAGCATGTTTTGTTTTGCTGTGTTTGCTCTCTTAAAAGCAATGATTTTCTATCACACGTATTTTTTTGTAAGAAACTGCTTATAAGAAACTCAACTCTCATATCGCCAAAAAATTAAGAAACTCCAGTACTGGGAAATTCTAACTTAAGAAACTATTCATTTTTAAAACAAGAAATCCTTAACATATTTTACATTATTTCAGTTGTTTCCAGTATCATATTACTCGGAACGTACTTGAGTGTTGTCTCAACATTGGAAAGCTGTCAAAAAACATTGTTTTGAAAAGTTCAGGCGGGTGCAGCAAATTAACATGAAGATTGTTATGGAGCCTTTAAGAAACTCGTAAGAAACTCTGAGTCCTCAAAATCTGATAATTTTAACAAACTCTCAGTACTCGCCCAAATTCTTAGTTTCTTATAAAAAAATACGTGTATATGCTGAGATCGTCGTGTGACTACAGTCATTCAAAACTCGTATATCCTTCTTAGTCAAATTCATATTTAGTGCAAGAAATTATTCAACATTCCAAACATTAAGAAATTTGGAACCTACCTTTTTCAGCTATTTCATTTGGAACATCGGCCACACTGTCTCCTTCCTCCAGTCTCGTCTTCTTACTCTGATCATCGCTTGCGCCCACTGCACTCCGACTTTCTGCATTCTCTTCGTTTGCTTGCCGCTTTTTCGCAATATAGGCCCTACCCTTCGGTTGAAAAAAGGCTTCCATTCTTCTCTGATTTACATCTTCCTCGACAACGACCGTTGTTGGTGCAGTTCTGCCAGCATCATCTAACTCTTTGTGTTTCGATTTAGTGTGCCTTCCAGTGTAATCGTTTAAAAAAACTTCATTGCAGATGGTGCAACGCACGTTGAAACGAGTAAATTTCGTTGCCATTGCTCAACTTCAACCCGATCCGATCTGAGCCTTGATACACATAAACTGCTTTGTTCAACAAAACCAGGAACTCTGACTATTTTAACGATTATATCAAAATGACTTGATAGAGATTTAGAGCTCTAAAATAGCTGCTGTCACATTTCCTGTGAAGACATTCCAGCAGTGTGATTTCCTCTTGAAAGCGAAACAGATTTCCGACGGCCACACACTCTGTCTTTGAAGGAATGTCGAGGCTAATTTCTAGGCTAGAAAACATGCTTAAAAAAGGAAGAAAAGACAAAAAGAGCACCAGCCTCAAGCTGAAAAATTAATTTTCAGTCAGAAGAAAGATCTTACGGCCGACTATCTTAATTATCTGTCGTAATGATAAGGTTACTTCACAAAACAAAGAGAAAAAAATTGTCGTAAAGTGTGCTCCGACAAAGTGATCGTTTTGCTCCGACGGGGGGGCTCTAGCCCCCCTAGCCCTCCCCTGGCGCCACCCCTGGCGTACCTGCAAGTCCGTTCCTTAATTAAAATGCATTGCAATGATCAAGCATATCATATATCAGCACAACCCAAGTCAAGTCACTTTTGTAGCTCAAAGGTTCTGGGCTCCCTTTCATTGTCGCAACAAACAAGAGCTCACCAAACATGCCGTTATCGACTTGGGCTTAGGTCGTCGCTTTGCTTGAGGCCTGGCCTATCTTACGTTGCTGGTGTTGGAATGCGTTCTCTGTTCTATCAAAGCTTTCTTGCATCTTATGCCCTCCTCACGAGATAACAGCTTCTGAAACTCAGTTTTTTGATAATATTATTTGATTTTCTTAGAGAACTGAACAAGGCACAAACAGCCAAAACACGGTGGAAACGCATTTAAACAAATGAAAAGCCAACTAAAAGTCCCATGGGACATAACTGGCTGGGGGGGGCATCTTCTGAATCTTGTCGCCCAATTTTAACTTTGTCAACAGGAGCCAGGAAGAAACGCCAAAGACAATTTGAGCTTTTTTTTACTCCAGTTTAAATGCAATATATATATAGTTCAATTGTTCCGCTGATTTGATCAATGGAAGGCTCTTCTAAGGCAATCGTTGACACCTTAGAAGAAGATTTTGGTATCTTCTTTCAAACCTGTAACGTACCAAAACTGACTTTCTCGTATCGCCAAAATTCGGTCACTCCTTTCGAACTGTCAATACTGTTTAAAGTCCTTCTATTTTTGCTATTTTACAAGATTTTGTCAAACACAGGAATATTTGTAGGAGAAAGAATACTATTGTGTCGTTGACTTTAGTCAGGTGTTTATATTGTAATCCTTGGAATGGAGCTTTTTTACCAAATGAAATGCAAAACTGCAACTACTGTAAATTTTCTATGGCTGCCAAAGCTGGAAAGGACATGATATCAGCGAGTTCCAACTACGACAGCCACTTACAATAATTTCAAGGTATATGTACAGATGATATATCAACGAAAAAGAAAAGCAACTTGAGCATGCTTGAACTTGAACTTGAACTTGAACCATGAGCAAGTTGAACTTGAAATGGAGCTTATATTGTAATCCTTCATTTTATAGAGTGGAAAAGGAGAAGACCCAACTTGCTTGCGAATGTGATGAGCTTGCCACACAAGTCGAAGATGCCAAGAGAGGCAAGGTTAGTGAGATATGAAAGGGAGTGTGCAATTGTAAATAGGCTTATCTTTAAATAGAACAAAGAAAATGCACAAAAACAGCATTGTTTCTTTAGCTATCATCGATTATTAACAACACGTGTGGGCCATCAATTTCGATGGGCTATTTTTAGATTTTTCTGCTCTATGCAAATACAGGCTTATATAACCTTGCACAAACGCTTTAAATATTAGTTTTTGTAAATGTTTCTTATAAGAGATACGTTTTTACCATAATCCATCTGCTTTTAACGCTCATGATAAGTCGTACAATCCATTGTCAAATCACTCCATTATGGCCAAAAACCATTTGCGTTTCGTTGAGCTGATGCATGGAATAGACTCGACTCAGAAATGAAATTAACCACTTCGGTTAAGTTATTCAAAACGAAACTAAAAAGCTTTGAATGAGAATATTCAAGGAAAGCTGATCTGCATCGAATGAATTACCCTTATTTTTCCTTTTCACGTTTTTGTAGCTATTTGATTAGAAATTATTGTAAATAGGTTTATATCTCATTGGATTTTTTTTATTTGCTGGGACAATTGGGAAGCAGATATTAATTTACTTTTTTAACTGTATTGTATCCCAGGGCGAATATTTTTAAAATGAAAAAATGAAAATCCTTTTTCGAGTGATCTTGAATCATTTCCACTATTGCGCGAAGAAGATCTGACAAGAAAGCAAAAATGTTTCAATTTCTCCGGTTTCATTCGTTTTCATTTCCTTTGTTTAGAGATTCCATCGCTTTGTTTTGTGATACCAGGTTGGTAGCTGTTCTCGTAGCGTCTTTGAATGACTCCGTTTGCAGTGTTTGCATCACAACGAGACGTTTTCAAATGTTTCCGTTCCCATATCATTCCACTGTGAAGAGTATATTCAAAATGTCTCCGTATGCTATCTTTTTGATAGAAACGCAATGCCGAAACGGAGACATTCCACTCCATTTGCATACGAAAGTGGAATGACGGAAACATAGCCTTTCGCCGCTTTTGAAAATAGGAGATAAAATTTCTAGCCAAAGCATCCAAGCTAAAATCATACCTTGTGATTTTTTCGATTTTAACCGCTCGTGCAAAAAGATCATAATTTATTCAATTTTGAATTTCTGAGCTGCGTTCCAAGAATTATCAAACTTTCCTGTTTAGATCTGTACTCAGAAGTTCCTTTGAAGGTTTTCAACATGTGTGGTGTTTTTCGTAGCCTGCGTGCAGACTTTACTTAGGAAGTCTGCCGCAGGCTATGTTTTCGTTGATTGAAGAATTTTCAAGAAAGCGCTCTCAAGGAGTAACTGAGCAAAGTTGTATTTGATTGGTAATTCCAAACCTACTAAATTCTGAAAACAGTAGACTTCGCAGAGATGGAAACGCAGTTCCATATTAAACAAAAAATTCTTCAAAACAACAGGTTTAAGATTTATCCTGGCGAAGGCGAGTTTTCCAGTTGAAAAACACGAAGATGAGTCTGGTGCTTGGCACCAAAGAGTAAAAATTACCGATTACCGTAATAACGCGAGCAAAATCGCCTCGTTTTCAGAGTTCTGCAGCTGAAATCAAGAGTCTCTCCAAAGACTGCCAACCCTTCTCCGTTTTGGAGCAGGGGGCTCAGCAGGCCTGATAAGCCTGCCAAACCTGCCATTTTCGGAATTGAAGATTCAGTCAAACACATATTCCAAGTCTTCCATTTTCAGAATTGGTACCAATCAAACACCCAAAAATTCAAAAAAATTGCCAAATTTTTGACACGTGTCAAAATGGTTACTTTCCGCGAGCTCGGTAGATGTAATGTCAAGTCGTGACGAATATCTGATAGGCGATATTTCTCAACCTTGCTTTTGAAATTAATTGATACGTTCCGGGAAAAAGTTGTTAATCCAACGTAAAGAATTCTCAAAGTTGCAGGCATTTTGGATCTTGACTTACCATCTCTCTTTTATATGCAGCAAAATGCTGAGAAGACCCTTGCCAGCGTGGAGAGTCAAATCGGAGAACTTCAATCTCAGGTAAGGCACTACAGACTTTTATACACTCCATGCAATCTCGTCCCCAAAGTGAGTTCGTTGCTCTACCTCTACTTTGGGATTTACGAGGTCGTTCGGCGACTTGATTGGCTGTAACTCCGTTTTGCGTGGTAACTCTGTTTTGCGGTGGTGAATACGGTCGCGGCATGTCAAAGTTCGACGGAAAATTACGGTCTTCACCAATGTCAGCCATAATTTGCTACTTATCTCTGAAATTCGGAGAATAACGAGCCATTTCACTTTCGAAGCTGCGATGAAAGTTTCTCGAATTTGCAACGTAGGCCCTTTTTCGCTTCAAACAAACCGAGCTTATTTTCACTTAAACACAGTTGCCAACTCCAGATTATTGTTCAAATACCTTCAGAAAGGTTGAAATAAGATCATCAAAGTGTTTGTTTTTAGTTTCTTAATTCATCTTCTGCAGAATCAGAGCTAGAGCAACGGCTGTTTCCCGTCGCTTAGCGTTGGAGTGTTCATTCGGCTTCGTTCGTGATCAGCGTATGACGTAAGAACACTCTGGGAACGAGGTTGTCACTCCATGAAATGGTTCATGGGTTTGAAATGTAATCAGTAGAGTTAGAAGGTGTGTTCATGAAAAAGGGACTGGGCAAAAGTGAAAAATAGATTGAAACTGTCGAAATTTGCGCGTGCACAAGCTAAGAAGACAGACAGTGCATGGATTTTCTCTGTTCTGTTTATGCGGTAGATATGACGTTGCACAGAGTGATCTAGTCATTAGCTCTACTTTGTCCACTCAAAAAGCCTTGCAAATGCTTACATATAGCACCAAGTATTCTTGCTCTCATGAGCTAGGTCTAGGTCATACCTAACTCCCTGACCTCAAAAGTTTTCGAAAAGTTCTTTGTATCACCATTTAGCTGCAAGGCTTATTTATTTCCGAGATCCTGCAAGACCTAACTCAAGGAAACTCTCAAACCATACATCTCTCTTTTCTGAATAAGCAAAATCGTAATTTTTCCAGTCCAAGGTTTGTAAAGCCTAGTTTCTCTATGATTGTACGATTTTTTCGGAACGATCTTAACAAACTTGTGTTAGCAATAGACTTGTGTTACTGTTTCATGCCGGAACGATCTTAGCGATATCGAAGATCAGGCTCATCTGAATAGAAACTTGCTCTGTTTCAGCGATCCACAAACGATTGCAACGATGGAGAATATACCATGTTGACTTGTATCAACCTTATGCACAGGAAGCCCAATCGCGTATATTGTGGGGCCTAGCTTTAACTGATGCAATTATTCTGTGTTGTTTTCCTAACTGCAAAATAAGTAACACTACTTGTTCTTTGAATTGAAGTAAAATGAAATTCATACCGTTGAAGGGCTGACTGTTCATCTCTGTGTCTTTCTTCTTGCCTCTGCATCATCGCATTAACCTGCCGGCATCGCAACATCGGTCCTGTTGCTGTGGTTGTACTGCAATGACGCAACATTATTGCCTGTGTTTGCTTCGTTGTATCGTAAGTATAATAAGGAATAATAATAAGTAGGTATAATAAGTTTCTTATTATACTTACGATACAACGCAACAAACACAGGCAATAATGTTGCGTCATTGCAGTACAACCACAGCAACAGGACCAATGTTGCGATGCCGGCAGGTTGTTGCAATGATGCAGAGGCAAGAAGAAAGACACAGGGATAAGCAGTCAACCCTTCAACGGTATGACTTTCACTTTACTGCAATTCAAAGAACAAGTAGTGTTACTTATTTTGCAGTTAGAAAACAACACAGCATAAATTGCCTCAGTTTAAGATATACCCCACAATATACGCGATTGGGCTTCCTGTGCCCTATGGTGCTCCTTTTTATCCCATGATGTTAGAGCCATCAGCTTTTCGTGCCAGATTTGTTGTTTATTACAATGGCGGTCGGAAAAAATACACGAAGAGACAGACGAAAAGAATCATCTCTGTAAAAATGGTCGCAGCTCTTGCACAGATGTGTTGTATGCACCGTTGTTCTTGGCCGATAAATTTCTCAAACCCAGAGTTGATTTTTTTCTTTGCTTTCGCTGTAGTCGTCGCCTAGTAAGCAAAAGCATCATGTACGAATTAGCCTCTAAGAACAAGCTCTGTTGAAGGCTACCTTCTTGCTTACATTTCTTTCAAATTCTCTCTCAAAAGGAAGACCGTAAGCTGCCCCCGCTGGAGCTAGCAACTGCGATTTGCAGCGACCTGAGCGACAGTGGCGATCATATGGAAACACTTCCTCCAGTGATCCCAGTTCACAGCGATCCAAATGATCGTAACGATTGTATGAAAACCAGGATTATTGGTTTGAATGAAAGTTTTGAATTTAATTTAATGTAATCGAATTGATCATGAACTTTTCAAATTTTTAATATGTAATCATCATCCCGTCGTAGATTTCTGCACTCGAAGACCGTGTGAGAGATGGTGACCTAGCGAAATCGAAACTATCACAAGATAAATCAAATCTCAAGAGGGAAATTGAAACATTGGAGCAAAAGTTATCATCAGCCAACACCATGTATAAAACAATGGAGGAGAAGTGGCATGATGCTAATTCACAATGTGAAATCGAAACTAAGGTATGTTGAGTTTATCTGCAAAGCATTCTGTGTTTACTATCCTGTATTACGGCATCTGCTTACGAAATGAATTTGCAAAGTAACTTACTTTGTGCAACGTGAAGACAAGTGATGCAGGGTAACAATTTGAGCAATGTGTAACGTACTCTTTCATCAAGCAAAATTTTAGGGATAGTTACCAAAGTTCGTTATTACAGAATATGCCTTTGCATTACTCAGAATAGACCTTTTCGCTATTCAGCAAAAGAGCCTGAATCGAGCGTTATTTTTATACATTTTTATTCACGAGATTCGATCGAGTGGCGTTAGAGCTTCTATCACAATTGTGCTCATTCGAAAGTTCTACAAAATGTAGCAAAGTATCGTTCGATTGAGATTCTTTTTCAGAATAGCTAAAAGGTCTATTGTCAACATGACAAAAAAATAGTTTCAGTATCAGTATATACCAAAAATAAAGTAGGTGTTAAAAACACTACATTTCGAGCATGTAATTGTTGTCGCGTCAGTTAGATTTGGTAAAGAGTATGCTCCAAACTTCGTGCTTTTTAACATATTTAATTGCCATAGTACCACACTCAACGAGCATACTTTTATTGAATTACTCCAGCGGCGTACACTTTTGCCAATTATTGGGGGGACTATTGTTTCAGTTAAAAAGCATTGTTCATTTATATTGCCTTTGAAGAAAGGATCATTATTCTAGCCAACATTGGGGGCGATCGCACCCTCTCACCCTCCCCCAAGTGTCCGTCACTGAGAATTACCACCATAGAGCTTTTTAACGATCGAGATCTTATGCTTTTAAGGACTGTCCGTGATATGCAGAAAATAACGAAAGAACATCTCTTTTTTCTGCAATTTCCTTGAATTTTCCTTTTTTGCAACCTTCAAATTAGACTTGCTTCGAGTCTATTTATTTTCTTCATCAGATTCTTACAGAGAAAATTCCTCAACCTCCTTTTCTTCTTTCCTTCCCCCTGTCCCACCTTGTTTTCAATTTGGCTCCTTCGCATTGTATTGAATATACAGTACAACTGCAACAATATAACACAATGTTTGGCCAAACGAAAACTGAGATGGGGAGATGGGATTCTGTGTAACTGATAGAGGATTCAAGAGAAACTTAACACAGTTAACTGGCAAGTATGATTAAATTTTAGTACATTTGTATGTATTACTGAATCATGCAAGCATTACTGATCCATTCTCCGCCGCTTGTGGATGGTTATATTTTTTCAATCCATGCCCATTACAGTCTTCAGATTGTTGATTTGTCTTATTCAGGCAAAACAAGAGGCTCACAGTAAAATGAATGGTTTATTGAATGAGAATGATTCATTATCTGACATGCTTGACCAAGAACAAGAAGAGAAGTCAATCTTGCAAGACAAACTGCTCAAAGCAAATGCTGAGGCTGCTCTCTGGAAAGGCAAATATGAAAAAGATGCATTACCACAGATTGAGGAACTGGAAGAAGCCAAGTAAGTTTCTGTTACAGTAAAGGCCTGCAACAGAGGAACCAGTAACAGAGAGCCTGCAGGCTGATTTTGGCCAATTAAGCAGTTTATACAGGGTGTCTCAAAAATATTGTGCCACTTTATTTGGCTGCTGTGGAGGAGCTGTTTCTTTAATTATCACGGTTTTTAAACTGCTGCATAGATTAGGCTTTAACCTGCAGTTTGAGACCATGTTTGACTCAATCTGACGCATGGATGCGGATTTTATGGCAGAGGGAGGGGAAGGGCAAGATAAGAGGTTGCATCAAAAACAGCACTTCCGTTGTTCTCTGGTAATGTTTAAACTGAGTAGATTTTCGAGAAAAATAATCTAATATTTTATATAAGTTTCTTTGTATTTTGAAGTGGTTTATGGTGCAGTTTATCTGTAAGACAACATTGTCAACCCTTGTCAAGTGCAAAGAATATTCTAATATGACGCTAGAAGAACCTTTAATTTCAAAGATTACTTGATTTTGACATTGTTGGAAAATACCACAAGTACTGTTTTTGAAGTAACCACTTCTTTAGCCTTTCCTCTGCCATAAATCAGCAAGAACTGGCCTGATTGACTCAAACAATGTCTCCAACTACGAGTTGAAGCGTGACCTTTGCAACTGTGCAAAAATCGAAATGATTAATGCTTTGGCTCCTCCACAGAAGCCACAAAACTTTGGCTATACTAATCGTCATCGATTGAGTGATGGAGTGTCAAACCACGACTCATGGACTTTCACATTGAAAAGCAGGACGAAACTATGTCCCTCGGTTTCATGTCTGGGTATGGAAACCATGGCAGCCCTGTACGAAAAGCCGAATGCTCTCGCCTCAAATGTCAAGTTTTAAGTGATATTTCAGCCACGAAAAAGCCACCAGGATCCAGACGAAAGTTTTTTCAATCCAGAAATGAACAAACCTTTTGCTGTGAACCAGGAGTTTCCCATTTTAAAGGCCAATTACCTACCAGGAGTTTCCTATTCTAAAGGTCAATTACTTTCCACGAGCGTTACCGCAGAAATGAGAATTTCCAGCTTTCAAAGGTTCCCAAGACCATGCCCCAGCCTCGTTTCTGACAGCGCAGATAGATTGTGCCAGACCGTCTCATTTTTCATGTGAATGTCCATAAGTCCCATTTTTAGCAGAAAATCAAACTCAACTTACTAAATCCAAGTGTTGTTGTTGCAATAACTGGGACTATTTCTTTTTAGTCTAATATTTCATTCCTGTAACGTTTCTGTATTTTGGTTATCAAGTCAATTTGCTAACTGTTACCAGCATATTTGTTTCGTGTCTCCATGTAAAAATGCTTCCAAAATCCACAGGAAGAAAAACGCTGCGAGATGCCAGCAATTAGAAGAAGGCATGCAAGCAGCTCAATCAAAAGCAAGCAACCTTGAGAAGTTGAAAAACAGACTTAATGGAGAAGTCGAAGATCTTACTTCTAACCTTGAAAATGTAAGTGCTGGTTTCTCTTACTTTGTCATCTGGATGAAAATATGTTCGTTTTCTTCATTAGACCCTGCACTAATGATGTTTTGTTTGATTTTATTGAAGCCTGACAAAAATTGCAAGTTTGTAAGATTTTGTGCAATTTTGCTGCTGAATCTGTTAAGTATTTGAAGTGTCACGGTTTTTAAAGTCCAGCCTAGACTTCGTGTTTCTAGTGGCTGATAATAAGAAACCAGTTGCCAAAGGCAATAGAGTACAAATGATTTGATGTCAGTATATTACCGTGAAGTTATAGTGAGATAGCCACAGCCTCCGTGATATCATTCAGTCGTAACAAAGAGGACATTAGATTTTACACCAATAGGACGTAGTAGATAAGACTTTGAAGGTGTTATGGTGCAGTAGTGTAATCCCCTGACTTTGCTGTCAGAACAGTTAGGCGGAGTTGGCTCGATACGCCGTAGGGCACCACTACTTCAGTGTCATGACAAGAGGTCGCGGACTCGAGTAGCTCTTTTCTATTTCTTCGATCCCAGTACTTGGCGCTAAAAACCGCAACTTCGCCTTCACATTAACCTTCACATCAACTCTCTGGAAGATTTGAATCCTGTGTTGTGTATGCGGGTCGGTTTTGGCAGCACAGCAGTCATTTATGCTCCCGGGTATGCTTCAAGATGAAGATTTCTCTTCTTAGGTGCAAAGTCAACTTGGGACAGCAGAAAACCGCCTTCGCAAGTCAGAGGCTACTGTATTGGAGTGGAAGAGCAAATTTGACCATTCTGAAGCCGAAATTCTCGCTGCAAATGAGCAGATCAAATCACTCACTGCCCAGGTACGTGTAACTAAATCTTATGTGATTAAGCTTTAAGGAAAAGCCTTCCAGAGTCGGTGACTCGTTCGGTTTTTCTGGTGCCTAATCCTTACGACTGTGCTTAGCTACATTTCAAAACCGTTACTTTTTCATTTTAGATTTTATTGCAAGGTGCTTCCTTAACCTCGCTCGGTTTTGACTAACTATATCTCAACAGTGTTGTACAGCATAGTGCAGAGTGCAAAGTCCAGAGTGCAGAGTGTAGAGTGCAGAATGCAGAGTGCAGAGTGCAAACTGCAGTGTAGTCCAAGTTAGTAGGGTTTACTGGGGAAATGGGTTAAGTTTGGGTGTAAGATAGGTTGGGCGAACGCTTTGATTAGTTGGGCATCACCATTCCTCTTGACTAAACAGTATGATTTAAGACATTGTCTACTCAATGACTCGTCGTCGTCATCAACAGTCGCTAGCATTACCAACGTAAATCAGTCAGATGCAAATGATTATCATAGTGCTACGTATTTTTAAGCTAATGATGGACAATGCTTTTGACAAAGTTTTTCTTCTGGATGTTTCAGGTGTATGGAAAAAGCTTTAACTTAACAATGAGCCTGTATCACTTGAAACTTATAAAGTACCAAATTCACTTTATTCATATACCGTAGGTGCCAAAATGACCTTTCCTTGACGGCCTACAGAACGGACATTTTTCATATCGTAGCATTTTCACATCGCATTCGTAGCATTTCTACGAAGTATCTTTGCTGTAAATAATATCTTGGTTTTTTATTCTGCCGGATAGCGAAAAGCAACTTCACTGTTTGAGCTCTTAGGCAAAAAGATGTTTTGTAATTGGATGTCATTAATGGAAGTTTATTTGGCACACCTGATTTGATCCTGGAGGTAACTACCAAATATACCCGTATGGGATGTGGTCATTTTATATGCTTGGTTAGAACTTTGAATTTTAGTCACAATTGTAAATTTTGGGGTATGGTTTTTGGAAAATTATTAAGTTAGGGTGTGATCTCACAAGTCCAAATGGCACACTCAATGCCTCCTCGGGGTATGGAGCTCCTTCTTTGGCATTTGCTACGTTTCCCCGGGGTTAAGTTAACTGTTTTATGTAAAATCATCTGCGCTTTTGTTTCTAGGTGTCAAAATGGAAGAAACAGCATGAAGAAACGACGGACAAGCTTTCTACTGCAGAGAGAGCAACCAAAGGACTCCAAGGTAATTTTGCGTTCTACTGAGTGATAAATTCCTATTTTTGGAGGGGTGCTGAATGCTTTTGCCGCAAAATGGTTGCTCTGCAAAGCTGTATCTACTAAAACACTTAACTTTGTTTCTTTATATGCGGTTTTGGAAATTCTCATTGTGCTGTCTATGGTTTTATTTCTTCTCTCTTGGATCTTTCCTGAAAACATTATTCTTTCAACGTAAGAGCAAATGCACCTCGCTAACTAATCCGTGCTGTAAACTCCAGCTATTGGAATCCTCATATACAAGGGACATTGCTTTTTAAGCCGAGTTAAATTGCCTTATTCTGGTATTTAAAGGGAATAGCAAGTTATCCTGGCAGCCGTTATTAATATTATTCTGGGAGGGAGAAGTTATTATTCTAGGAGCTGTGAAGAGCAAATTGCTGACTTCGCGCAAAGCATGCTGGTCATTGTACTCCCTTTGACGTTTTCATTTCTACTTAAAGGTGATCTGAAGCGAAAATTTTTATTGATTCAAATTAATGGCACTATCGAATGATACGGACTCCTGCTTAGATTTCTTTGATATCTCTTTTCGTTTTCAAGTTATCCATGGATATTAAGTTTCAGTTGATGACGTCATTTTGTTTGCAAATTACTGGGATGCTATGCTGAAATGTAGCTGTATCCAAGCTTTGAGAGGCTACAGTTGTCGGAGACATTTAAGTTGAGCTGAATAAATGTAATAGAAATTGTTTCGTGAACTGATATGATGTTTAGAAAAGTATGCCAATTTAAGAAATGTTCTTGGAGTCAATTTCCTCTAGGAAACATTGCCAGCCCCGTACATTTTCATTGGTCTTTGCAAACAAAATGACGTCATCAGCCAATCATACAAAATAGTGTATAATTCGAAAATGAAACAAGGCATCACAAAATGGTAAACGACATTCTTTGTCATTCAAAAGTGCTATCCATTTGCATCAATAAAAATTTTCGCTTCAGATCACCTTTAAGTAAATAACAACAAAACTGTAAATATTGTAGGGTCTCTTTAGAGCTGCCGATATTCTGTTGTGTCACTGCTGATTACTATATAAATCCTTTTAGTGTTGGATGTCCAACGCAGTTGTCATGGCAATATTCCGTAAAATATACATATAGATAGTTTGCTGTTCCTTGAAGTGCGTGTAACTATTTTCTTGTTTGCAGAGGAAGTTAGATCAACAAGTCAGTTGCTAAATGATGCTCAGAAATCTGCTGCAGATCTTGAAAAAGCGAAAAGAAAAGTGGAATCCGAAAGAGACGAAACGTATGGTGCCTTGGAGGTTTGTAAAAATCATCGTAACTCATTACCATTTTTAAAGAAGTTGACCCAATTAAAAGTTCTTTTTAGATGTGCCATGTTCTTTTAAGCAATGAAAACAAACACGGGGACGACAGGAGATCCCATCAAACAAAACTTATATGATTCTGACATTGCTTTGTCCAACCATGAACTTTTTAATATACAAGGTTGTTGAATTGTCATCAATAATTTTCATGGAAACTTTTCTTTTTCATAATGATCATCATTTCTTTTCTTATCAGCAAGCTTAAATTTTTTTTATTCATATAAAATAATTTACAACAATGTTTACGCTCTACTATACTTATCCAAAACTACTAGACAACACCACAGGGACAATACCGAGGGGAGCGAAAAAACAACGACTACCCCAAGGCCAAAAACATAAAGACACACAATATTAAGCTAAAACTACAGCATACACTACTAGATTCTGTCTCACATTAGATGTAGGATCAGGGTTGGGATGAAAAATATGGAAAGTCACGAGCGGAAACTCGTCCTTGATGTTAGATGAGTTTTAAATCAGAGTTATCAAGCTTTAAATCAGACTGCCCTTCCCTTTTGGCGCTTAAAGCAAATATTTATCATCTTTAAATATATTTGGATCATTGACAAGAATGATTAAAGGACAAGTCCGGGGTTGATAGAATTATTGTTAGAAAGTAACCTTACCAACTGCTGAACACCAGTCGTGAGTTCTTTCCAAGTTTTCATGCCTCGAACTTCCATAAATTAGACGATGAATCTTTGTAAGTAAGGCCAAATATCGTCGCCATTTTGTATTTTGTTGGAGTGTGCGAAGGCGCGATAAGGAGGCTAGCAATGTGAGTGGTATATATCAACACATTTGGCAGCCTCGTTCAGGGCAACGTGAAATGATGTCATACAAAATGACGTCATTTTGCACTTCTTAGCAGATTGAAATATGTAGTTTCGCAGATTAAAGAGAAAACAATTGAAAAAGTACTACACACCATTCACAACGGTGTAATCTCTTGAATAATCAATGATTATACCAACCCCGGACTTGTTCTTTAAAAAGGACATTTTATGATAGCTTTCATAGTCGAATGTTTGCGATTTTGCACACGGGAATGCTTTTTTTAGGAAACCCTGTATACCTTTCGTGAAAATATTAGCAAACAGTGGACAACTTTTATAAACTATTTTTTCAGGATGCTGAGTTTGCTGTAGAAGCAGAGAAAAACAGAGTTGCGTCTGTAATGGGCGAATTGACTCTCACTAAAAGTGAGATTGAAAAACGCTTAGCTGAGAAAGATGAAGAGTTGGAAGGTCTTAAGTATGTACGATTTCTTTTCATTCTGTGATTTCGAAGGGGTGTTTCAACAAAAGTGCGGCGCTATTATAACTGAAATTTTCGAAAATTTATCAGATTTGAATAGATGCAATCATGATGTCTCAAAGAACAAGGATAGATGATATTGCAACGATATCTGGTGCTTTTTATTGAGACCTTGCTACATAAAGCGATTTGCGATTGCAGACAAATGGCCACATCGTAAAAATGCAAGCCGCAAACGTTGCCCTGAAACCCAGGTAGCTAGCTCGCTCGTTGCGCATCCCAGAAAATGTTTTTAAGGGCAAACATGAGCACATATGTCAAAAGATGAACGATACATGTAGGCTCCTCGGGCCTCTTATTGGCTTGCTTCAGAAGCTGAATGCTGGGCGTTTCAATTTCATATTTTTTGTGTGCTATTGAAACACTCACTGCTCAGCCTCTGAATCAAACAAATAATATGCCCGAGGTAAATATTTGAATATTTCTCCTTTTGGTAGGCGCTCATATTTGCTCTTAAAAAATAATTTGTAGAATGCACTGCGAGCATGCTAGCTACCTGGGTTTCAGAATCACTTTTGTGGCTTGCTTTGTTTTTGTTTGTAGTCACTTTGTATCTAGGTGTCAATAAAAAGCATCGGATCTTATTGTAACAATCTGTCTTTGTTGTCTCAAAGTGCAACCTTTCTTCGTTCCGATGATTTCCAGTCAAGACATAACTGCATGATTTATCACTGACTTGAAGTTTAGCAACTTTGGTCTCTCACTTTTTTCATTTTAAATTGTTTACAGTATACACAAAATACCTTCAGCTTACAAAAAAAGCTTTTAATAATTATATTATATAAAAAAAGAAAAATACTGAGGGCTAATCGCATTGCTGATCTTTCAGGGAGTCGTGTTTTAATTTGCTTTCAGCTCATCATATATGTTTTCAGTTGTTTTTTTAAATTGGCACAAGGTAAGAAGCTCTCTGATACTTTTGGCATGCTCCTCATTATCCCTCGGAATCTGAAGGTCTGTTATTTCATCGAACTAGTGCACGAATACAGCTCAGTTAATTTTTTTCCTTTGATGTGCTTTTACCGAATCTTACAGGAAAGGCTTGCAACGCCAACTCGAGACAGTTCAAGCTTCACTGGAGGCTGAAACTAAAAACAAGAATGAACAGATCCGATTGAAAAGAAAATTAGAAACTGAAGTTTCGGAGATCGAAGGACAACTAGAAAACGCTGAAAGAGTAAGTGATGTGTACAGGAAATAGAATTTATCTTTACTTTGGACCACCATACAAGAATAGAAATCCGATGATACTGGGGGATGGGAAGCATAAGCACGGTGTTTGAAAAAATAAAGCCGCTTGAATACTTGAATATCAAAGCAATATTACTGAAAATTGTCTTGTTTCCAGCCAATATGTTAGATTAGGTTCAGTAATTTATGCGGCTTTAATTGGTCATTCCACGAAACTTTACCGGTTTTCCCATCAAACTACAATGACATTTACATGTATCTGCATACAGTTTGTCTATTGGGAGGATGGAACCCCCTAAATATATTTCTCATGCCCTTGAATTTTCAAGTTCTAGGATTTTATAAGATATTAAAATCGCTGTAGCTTTGATGTTCACAAAACAGTGGCCTTTTCAATGGCGTGCGTTTCTTTCTGACTCACCCGGTACGATGCACCAGTAGGCAGCAATCCACCACTCATCTGATTTTGAATTTGAAATTCGATGACATAGGAGTAAAACCTGCATTGGTTATCAGTTTTAGTAAAATATTTGCCTTCCTTGATAAGAAATATAGAAGCATCAAACTAGAATTCTTCCTTGCATTGTTGAATCAATTTATGTAGTCGCAGATTTCATTTGAATTGCAATACAGTAAAAACCCGCACATAAGAACCTAAGATTTTGAACTCAGCCTTTGTAGGTTCTTATGCTATGAGGTACACCCCACAATCAGGGTATAGGTTCTTAACATAGGGTCCAAAAAAATGCAAGAAAAGTAACGATAGTTGAAGGTTTAGCATTGAAAACATGATGGCAATATTAAACAACGTAGTCCTTTGGTCCTTTGGGCTGAATTTTCTCATCTCCTGACCCGTCCACAGTCATCAGACAACCAGTTTTTTCTAGAAGCCTGGTGAAGAATTCCTTGTCTTCCCTTAGGTCCCACCATGTCTCACCAGTCCATTTAGTCATCAACTCTTCTCACCCTGCGGGGTGAGTGGCCGATGGCTTATACAGTCTTCGTCAGGTGACTGAAGTTAAGCTTTGCTAGTGAGGTCGACTCCGGATGGGTGACCTCGGAGGCCTGACCTTACAACTCACCTAGTCGTCCTTCGGCAGGGACATTAAACTAGAGGTCCCATGCCTGGATGCAGCATACAAAGTGGGCCTAAATTAGCTTTCAGTAGCTAGAAATCCGGACAAGCCCACTCAAAATAAATTGAAAACAAACAAAACCCTAGCTGAATTTATTCCCATTGAATGAAAGAATGAAATTTGTACCCTTTATTAAGAACCTGGTTAAAATTTCAGGCGTAAATGGTTCTCATTTATTGGGTATATACCATTTCAGGCTGTAGGTTCTTAATAAATGAAGGTTCTTATGTGCGGGCTTTTACTGTATTGTGTACAGTGTAGTTGATAATCCACTAACGACTGAATTTACTCTAAAAAGCAGCTTCCTTGGATCACAAAATTGTAAATGAATAAAGCAAAATTCAAATATTGATTTTCTCACATTATTTCCTTCCTTTATGCCTTCTTGTATCTTTATACCTTCAGACTTTGTTTTCTTGCCGTCACATCTTATTTTCATCCTTCGTTCTTCCTCCTCTCCATTTTCTTTCCATCCTTGTTCCTTCTATTTCTTCTTTCCTCTCTTCATTGTTTCCTTTCTTTCCCTTCCCTCTCTTCTGCTCTTTCCTCCACTTTTCTTCCTTTCAAACAAACAAGCTTCCTGCAAAGCTGCTTCGTTGCTTCACGCAAATTTCCCACCTCCGTTGGTTATTCTGAAAATAGAATTTATTTTGAAGTAGAAATTGCAAAGATGAGTTAAAATAAAGTTTTCCAAATTAAATGTTTTTCTCAAATGTTACACTTACACTTAGCGTAAACAATACATGTCACGAATTCTTTTTTTCTTTTATTCAAGGTTAGTCAAGAGCTTGCCAAAACGAATAAAAAATTGGAGCTTCAAGCAAAGGTAAGCAGCTCGGGCATGATTTTTAAGTTCACTTTTAATTTTTTTGATACGTTCCTGTATGCGTATGATCGTATGGCCAATGAAAAACGGGTGGGCCAAAAAAGTAGCGCCCATGATAGAAGAATTCCTGAAAGGTTTCTGACCCGGGGGGGGAGTAACTTCAATAGGCGGGTGACGGGGGTGTGCGATTTGACGTCTGAAATCACACCCTAAAAATTTATAAATTTTCGCGAAAACGATACCGCAAAATTTATGGGCCATTATGAAAATGTATACCCTGAAACTGTGAGAACCATCCAAAATTTTAATCAAGTAAGTGAAATTTGATCAAAATCAATGTCCCAAGGAGTTATTTTACACCCCAAAATTTATGACCACTTCTGATTTTACCAAAAATGATATCACAAAATTTATTTTCTGCTCGAAAAAAGGTACCCTCAAAAATGACACATCCCGTACCAGCTTATATGGTAGTTAGGGCTTTCTGAATGAGAGATGTTTTGAATTTATGTGGCATTAAGTGTGACGTAGACTACACCTATTGAATGAATATCAGTTCATTATCACTGGAACTTTCATAGGAATATAGTTTCCGCCACCTGCCCCCCTTAAATCCGCCGCTGGTTGTTAACATGAAATTTACCAATCGTAAGTACGTTTCTGATTGATTATGATTGCCTCTTGTTTACAGGACTTGCAAGCAGCGATCGATGAAGAACATAGCGCTCGTAATATTGCAGAAGCTAATACTGAACGGGCTAATCGTAAGATCAAAGAACTTGGTGGTGAAATCGAAGACTTGAGGAATGCTTTTGATATGGTATGTAACGATTTTCTTTTATTTGCCTGTCCAACGAAGAGCTCTAATGTTTGAGACATCAGCTGGTGAAAGATGTTTTTCATACAGAGCGGCCATAGAGGCCTGAAAGCTGACATAGAAGGAGTGGTGCCCACTCTGAAAAATTTCAGGGGAGGGCGGATGAAATATTTCAAGGCTTAAGGATATGCTTTTATCTTTCCACTCTTTAATTTCAACTTTATTAAATTATATTGTATTGTTATTGTATTCATCAACTGAATTCGAAGACCAGCATTATTATTATTATTATTATTAATTATTAACACTTTATTTTACAATGTTGGCATAAAAAAGGTATGAAATAGCTACACATGCATAAAAATATTTACAAGTATAGCTAATAAAAGCCAACTAATTCAGATAGCAAAAACAGAATGGATAGAAAATATCATGTTGAACAAACCTAAAACCTAAAACTTATATAAAACCTAAAAGTGGTATGAAATTTCGGCAGAGCCTACATTGGCATTGGCACTCATTTCCTTTCCAAGCTTTGATTTTGGTCTTAAATTCAATCAAGTTAGTTGAGTGTCTAATTGAAACTGGAAGTGTACACCATAACTGTGGACCCCTATATCGAACAGTTTCTGAGCCATACATTACTGATCTCACTCTTGGTAAGTTAAAATCGCGATCATTTCTGAGGCTATACTGGTTGGTTTGTGGACAAAATATTTCTTTCATAAAAGGAGGATTTAAGCCATGCTTTGTTTTGAACATTTCTATCATTAATACTTGTAAGCTCTTCTGGTGAACAGATACACTGTTATCATGTCCTAAGAGATCTTCAAAACTAGACTCCTGATCTCTATACGTTATTCTAAGGGCTCGCTCGTGCAGTTTGTTGATTTTAGTATTTAGTTTCCTACTATGGAACATCCATGCCAAAGGACAGTATTGAAACTGGCTATTTATGAATGATGTCATCAACATCCTTAATTTAGCTTGGTCCATATAGTGTGCAATGCGTGACAGAGCATAGAGCTTGTTGCTGACCTTTTGACATAGATTACTTACATGTTGCTCAAATGTAAGTTTGCTGTCTAAGGTAACTCCTAGCAATTTTTCTTCAGTACTATTAGCAATAGTAGAGCTGCCAATTTTAACCGAAACAGAATCACTACTCATATTTCCAAACGTTAATAGATGACATTTGTCTTCATTGAGCTTCATATAGTTGTCAGAGAACCATTTGATTGCATGGGCGGAATCTATTTCTAACCTAGCAACAACATTATCAGTATCAATGTCACAAGCAAATAAAGTTGTGTCGTCGGCATAATTGCATACATCAGTATTATTTAAGGAAATAAGCAAATCGTTGATATATATATTGAAGAGAAGAGGTCCAAGGACAGATCCTTGAGGCACTCCTAAAGTCAGTCGCTTCCATGAGCTAAAAGACCCATTGACCTTGACCCTTTGTTGTCTGTTATGTAAGTAACTATAAATTAGAGACAATGCATCGTGACTAAAGCCGTAGGCATGCAATTTGGCTATAAGGAGATCATGTCTCAGGCAGTCAAAAGCCTTAGAAAGATCCATCATGACAGCACCAACTTTCCCACCTACGTCAATACAAAGTTTAGTTTTTTCCAAAAAACGCACTAAGGCTTGTTGAGTGTTATATCCTTTGCGAAATCCACATAATAGTATGGACAAATACGGTTCTAAGTGTTCTTCCACTTGTTTGACTAGAAGCCTCTCGAAGACTTTTGAAACAGTTGGCAGGACACTAATTGGCCTGTAGTTTTTCTTAACTGTACTTTCTTCAAGCATCAACTACCAAATGTCAAGAGTTATTCCATTTACGACGTAAAACACGAGCATTAGCTCTGCTTTAAACATGAGCAGAATTCTCTTTGTTGTCATATCAATTTGCTTGTTTATGTTGGCACTGATGATAACAGGGGGTTTACCTCGTTAGCAATAGAACTCTATATTACGGATATTATTATCCATAATATTTACATGACATTATCCACTTGAAACATAGGCTTCAGCTCTTCTTGCGCGTAGGAAATGTAACTCACGCTGGTTTACCTCGTTTTTGTTTGTTCCTAAATTTGCCACGCATCAGCATGCAGGTTCACTGAAGATGAACCAAGTTTGGTTCGAAACGTTCGAAAGCATGTTTACGTCAAATTCTCAGTTCTGACCGCTTTTTTTTTGTCCACTGGAATGTCTTAACTGTTTAAGTCTTCTGGAATTTCCAACTCTAATATATCTATAACATGCTTCGTCATTGTCAATAATATTTCATATATGTGTTCTACTAAAACCACGCATCCTCTCTCACATTCATGTTTCGGCCTTACCATATTTATGCTTTATCCAAAAGCACATACTAATAAAGTGTTTATAATTTTTTTGCAATCACCTCCAGGGGGACCATTATGGAAATAAGATCAACGCGACCTTTTAATGCTATCCCTGCCACTATAATTAGGGGTGTTTTTAACTTGTACATATCAAATTTGATATGTAAAATGTATTGTAAATATTTTATTTATTTTTTCATTTATTTTTTCATTTATTTTTTCCTTTATTTTCAACCATTGTAAAATTTTTTAGTGGCAAAACCTTCCTACCTACCTACCTACCTATCTAGAATAAAGCTTCATTATAATACTACTCTTCCCACTGAATCGTCCAATCACAAGTATTATTACCCTTAGGCTGACAGAGCTCGCAAAGCTGCACAGAATGAAAGTGTAGAAAATGCTGAACGTGCTAAGGATTTGCAAGATCAATTTAACTCAATGACCCTCGAGAAACGAAGAATAGAAGGAGATCTCCTGGCTTTGCAGTCAGAATTGAAAGATATGGAAGGTGACTGGAAGGCTGCTGAAGACAGAGCAAATAAGGCTGAATCTGAGGTATGTTCTGCAGCATAGGTATCAAATCTACGTATGTAAACATTGCAAGATTGCTTAGTGCATTTCTCATTTGAATAGGTTGAAAGGAGCTGCAAGACTGCTTAAGCCACTCGGCCACGTGGTGAGTGGCCGAGAAGCTTAAGCAGTTTCTGTCAGGTAATTGAAGTTAAGCTCGGTCGAGTGAGGTCAAACTCCGGATGGATGACGTCGGAGGCCTACCTCAGAACTCACCTCGCCGTCCTTCGGAAGGGACGTTAAACTAGGGGTCCCATGCCTGGCTGCGACAAATACAGTGGGCCTAAATTAGCTTTCAATAGCTAGAAATCCTGACAAGCCCACTCAAAACAGGTTGAAAAACAAAAAAAAACTTTACTGTGCTACTGGTAACATTCGATATCTTTAATGCTAACTCAGATGAAAAATTTGTTTGGTAAAATCACTCACCAGAAATTGGTGGTAAAAGATATGTATGGAAGCAAGAATTCCATGTTCGAATCTGGTCCATGATTTACCTTCCATGGCCACGTGAGCTCTATTTCTGAAACATAAAATTTTTTCTAATTTTTATTTTTGTTTAAGTTATAATGAGAACCAGGTCTATTATACTGATTTTACTAATAGTGATATTTTTAATACCATGGCTATCGTCAGGGCTGATTTTTCTGTGAAAATTTGACCTTAGAGAAGTATCAGTATTTTGGAGGAGAGCTAGGCACTGATGAGTCGATGAAGGAAAATAGAAGATTACTTGCCTCTATCAATGCCCAAAGCCCTAGACAAGGGACGCAAATTATAAGCGTCCAAGTCTTTGCGAAAGAATAGTCCCTTGACAGTTCATTCACTTTTTGCATCTTTATTGCAGAATGTTCGCCTCTCTAATGAACTTGCAACAGTAGAAAGATCAGTCGCAAGTGCTGAGAGAGCCAAGGCAGATGCAGAAAAACAAATACTTGAATTGCAAGCTAAACTCGAAGAACTGGAGGCCATGGGAGCAAGATATTTGAAGAATCAAATCAGAAAACTTGAAATGAAGGTATTTATTGTTTTCTCCAGTTAGAGCTTATGAAACTGCCAACATTTCTTGTTATTAAGTTACGTAAAAGCTTTCGAATTTGACATAAAGAAGAAAGAAAAATGAGGCTATGAAAAATGAGGCTCAGATGGAGGCTCTGTTTGGATGGTTCCAGAGCCTCATCTTTCTTTCTTCTTTTCTTTATTTTTTGAGGCTCTGGTACCCAGGGTAACCGTAGACTGGTATGTGCGAAGTGATTCCTGTTACCTCGTAACGGCAAAATGCTTATCAAGTAATTTCACGGTTAAAAGAATCACTTGATGGTGTTTATACATTTGTGTTTATCTGGAGTGTGCTTGTGCCCTAGCCTAGAAGTGTATTTCATGTATTATTTTGGCACAAAGAAACTTTCACAGGGAGGATGCATCTAGGCCAAGAAAGGACCCTCTTTTGATAAATATAGTTCTGTGAAGTTAATCGGTACCTCATGCGAACTACATTAAATGTATTTCAGACTCCATGGTAAATTCTGCACATTTTTCTTGAATTTATTTGCTACGATGGTGCTGTCTAGTATCTTTGATCCAACTTTGGCAATGATGTGTTATTTCATTCCCAAACTCTTCACAAGCAAATTCAAAGCCAACGTCAAACAGTTTCTATTTTTGACTAGCCCTAACTTTGTATCATAGAAAAAAGAGCTCGGAAATGACATTGGAAAATGGAATTTGGCTTTTCATGTGCCTTTGAAAGTCTTATCTTTAGGCAACCTTGGATGTGAGGCAAGGGGTATTTTTCAATTGATATGCCTCCTATGAATATTCATTAAAACATAGAACAACCTTTGTCAGGATCGTTTATTTTCTGCTAAAGATATCTTTTCTTAGGTGGGGTTTCTTCGTTGTTTTGATGTAAACTAATACTGCATTCACGCTGAAACAATTTAACCAGCTTTATTTAAGCAAGTTTAAGATTCAACCAATCAAATGACTGAATCTTTTGCATTGGCCAATCAAAAGGCCCTGTACGAAAACGTCATTTATGTTTAGCTAGTTTAACTTGCAGTGTGAATGGGGCATAACTTCTTATGGCAGACTTTCTTGAAAAGCAGTTGTATATATAAGTACTTTTGAATGATGCTGTCTTAAGATTTTATGTCCAAAATTTTAACGAGGCTTCTCGTGCATCAAGTGAAGACTCTGCATGTTCCAAAAATGTGTTCAGTTTTTTCGTATGACTTCTTGCAGGGTAATTCAGAGAAAACGTAACCCAAATATAATTTGAAATCTAAAAAAATTCCCACAATCTGAGTATATGTAATGGATACCATCTGAAAGGACAATCTTTCTTCTTTCTAATCATATGTACTTTGGATACCTCAATGGAATTACTCATCATTTAATTCATATTTTAGTAAGTATGCCCAATTTGAAATGCAGCATCCTGCAAAAGTAAGATCAACCCCTTTTTTCTGGTAAAAATTATGAAAAACAGTTTTTCGAGGTATTTCAGGCGTAGAAGCACTCGAGATGATGCCTTGAGGAAGGAAAAAAGACTATTTCATCCCTATGAGATCCATTTGTAGGTAGTGAGAAAATATGCTCTCACAAATGTGGGTTATCGTCTGTGTAAATGTCTTATCACTTTCCAGCATCTAAAATAGGCCATACTTACGAAAACATCAATAGACGATTCCGCAAAAGATGGCGGACCTCATTTCACGCAATGCATGATAGGAATATGCCCCCTAGTAACGTATAGCTACCAAAACTTACAACTGCAGCATAAAATCTTGACCGCAGGTACGATAAATTTAGGCCGTCGCAACTTCATACACTCTCATAAGCCTTCGCTTGCAATATAAAGTAACTGTTTGCTTTCCAACAATATCAAGATGTAGTGGCCGGCTGTTTTCGTTGTTTCGTCAAGATTTTCAAGATGATTTTGACCTTGTTTACATAACTGATTGGAGAGGTGTTGAAGAGACCCTGAATAAAAAGTTCTAAAAGCATTCGAAAAAAGAATGAAATGTTGTAAATTCTTTTCTCTTGAGATTGCATAGCAAAAGTATTGCAAGTATTGCAATGGCTTCAGTTCACTCGACAGAACACAACATTCGAACTCGTTAAACTTTCTTTCAGAGTTCTCCTTCTTTTGAGATTTCTCTCTGCCAAGTCTGCTGACTCTCGACTCTACTGTTTTCAGAATTTGCATCCTTTGGTAGCAGAGGCTTTTATCTGTGAAGTCTACCGTTTTCAGAAGACTTCGCAGACTTCAGGTATCCAAAAGAATACCCGTGAATTTCACAATAAAGTTGCGACGGCCTAAGTTTATCGTAGCTGTGGTCAAGATTTTATGCAGCAGTCGTAAATTTTGGTAGCTATGCGTTACTAGGGGGCATATTCCTATCATGCATTGCGTGAAATGAGATCCGCCATCTTTTGCGGAATCGTCTATTAAGCAATGTAAATGAATATAGATTGCACTTTCAGATGGTATGCGTCATATTGATGCAAATCCCATCACTTCCTGAAGAAACTCTTTAAAGTGGGTTGCGCTTTTCTTCAGGGAAAAACATTAAGGGAAAGAAAAGTGAACGCTTTCTTCCCACATTTTTGACAACGTGTGCAAATGGAAAATAACAGACCTAGAATAAATCTCATGTCTGGAATTTCTTTCTTAAATCTCAGTAAATTAAATTTTAGGTGATTGTGTCTATTTGTGGAGAGGAAGAAGCTGACAACTCGTATTTTAAATTCCTAATTTTAGATCAGTCAAATCGAGGGTGAGCTTAGCAATGAAGTTAAGAAGAATAGTGAATTAACATCAAGATGCGCAAAAGCAGAAAAACGAGCCAAAGAGATGACTTATCAGCTTGAAGAGGAAATGAAAAATGTTCAAATCATGCAAGATCAAGTCCTTTCACTTAACAGTAAAGTTAAGAAGCTGAGAGAGAATCTTGGAGACGCGGTGAGTATTTTGAAATGAAGTGGGGAAAACGTAGATCAGCACGTGTCCCGATTCAAGACAAATAACATTGACTTTGAGTGAAAGCGATTTATAAAATATTTCAGTTGAAACAGCAGGCATCGGTGTGTTTGTCGGAGTTGCTGGAAACTTTAGTTTGTGGCAAGAGGTTTTGTCAAGGATTGTAGTTTAAACGTGACAGTGTTGCAGTGTCAAATTATATCGAATTTGATGTGACGCTACCATGGTCCTAATTTCGACGTTGATTTGAATGTTGCAAATAATGTTGCTGAACAGTGGTGATAACGGAACGGAGCAGCCTGCTTTTGAATTTAGTTCGAATCGAAAATAATGGAACTACTGAAGCCAACTCCATTCCTGGTGAATTAAGCGACTGAACTGAGCAACAGACAAACTTAATCGTTCAATACAGCGGGGACTAAATGCTGCATTATCATCGAATTTAGGGACCGTGTCTCCAAATATGCGTATCAAATTCGTATAGGGAATTCGTAGCATTATACGATATCAATACGATATTCTATAAGCCGCATACGAATTAATTCGTATCGTCACCTTTTAGAATTCGTATAAATTCGTATGCAATTCGTATGTGATTCGTATGCCATTCGTATCACGTTCATATAAGCAATTCGTAAACACAATTCATATCAAAATCATATAAGCAATTTGTCTACACAATTCGTATCAAAATCGTATCAAATTCGTATCATGATTCATATAGAAATCAAACAATTCGTATACAATTCTTATCTCTTGTGCGGCTGTACGAATTACTTCGTTCAATCCTTGATCATCTTTAGTTGCTTGTTTCCTCATTTATTTGCATAGAACATCCAAACAAGATGACTGACTTATGTTTGATTTTAGGAGGGGCAAGCAGCTGCAATGACTGCGAAATATCGCAAGGCACAAGCTGAAGTGGAGGATGCAGAGGACCGTGCAACTAGAGCTGAGAGAGCGCTTATGGGTCGTGCTCGTGGAAAAGTTGGGAAATAATTGAAGAAGGTAAGCTCTTATTTATAAATTTCTATATGCATAAACACCTTTGCAGATCACATAATGTATTATTTCCCAGTATCTTTCATGAGCTCGTGCCTACTCTTATTAGGGACTTAAAGCAACCACAATGACGACTGCAGCTACGATGTAATATTACCTTTGTTCCCAAGCTACAGCCTCAATAGATTCTTTGTTTCTCGTGCGAAGTTCCTACCCTGGAGAGACCATACAGTCGTCCTTTCATTTGCACAACTTGGGCTTCCTATTTCTGGTGTGATATTCTTGAGATCCAGAAGACTTGCTGATGAAGGTATTGTGGCGCAGTGGTGTAATCCTTTGACTTTGCAGCCAGAACAGTCAGGTGGACAGGGCTTGATACGTGGTAAGGCCCCACCACTTGAGAGTCACGACGAAGGGTCGCGGACTTGGTTAGGTCTGCACAACTTCTACGATCTCAGCGCTTGGCGCATAAGGTGGTAGCTTCACCTTCACTTCACCTTTCGTGAACTCTCGTTAGAAAAGTATGTACGGCAGGAAACACTTAGATTACTACCTTTGGGCAGTAGAAGTCTGCTAAATCAAACGTCGGGTCTCTACTAAGCAACAGCATGGTAATAGAAAGCCGATGTGAATCATCACGACGGCTAATTTAATGTTAAAACTACAACCGATGAGCGCAATGTGTGTGAAGGACCAATCCAATGTTTCCAGCCGAACGTGGATGAAAATATTCAGACGAATTCTCGATGATAAGGCTTTGCTTTGAAAATGCCTTGGTGCCAATGTTAATCTTGTGAGGCAAATCAAATGTGCTCAGTAGTTCGTCGTTTTTACAGCACTTTGTTCGCCAATGTGAATACCTCAAACTGTAAGCGTTTCCTCAAAGTTTCCATTCATAGTTATTAGGAACTATTGAGAACTCTTCCAACGATAGGCAAAGGAAGAGGTTATGAAATGATTAAGAGGTCAATGCTACCAAACATTCAGACCTTGCCACTATTTTGTAGAATGTATTGAAGCCAGGGAGCTCCCAACAAGAAAATGAGATGCTTTTATTTTCCAATATGGATCAAGTAGATTTTTGTATGCACAATGGTTGCCTTTGATGTGCTAGCCTCAATCCATGTCTGCTAACAACCCAAACTGTCCTGTCAATTTGTTTGTGTCAAGGCTGCCAATTTCAGTAAGACTTCAGGAAACAATAGTTGTACCGATGAATGACAAATTACTGACTGTATGTGGTTCATGATACCCTGGTATGATGTGCATGTGGTAGTTTTGTGAATTGAGTTCGTAGTTGGGGTACAATGGCAAGGACTTACATCGCCAGCCCATACCCAATCTGGTATAAACAACTACCGTAGGCCTACTGAGATAAGTCATGAATAATCCTTAAAATCGATGTCTCTCGTCTCTTGTATTAATTCTGAACCACCGATGATGTGCACCAATGTTCTACGAGCCCCGTGTACCAGGTGTTACATTATTCAAACACAATCAATTGTTTTACTCCACTAAAGATTTATATTTCAAATCAAAACAAATGTAGTAACAAAGTTTGTTATTTCCTTTCAGGCAAGATGGACTAGAAACTATTCATTTGCACCATTAAGGCTATTCTATATTCGTTAGAATTCCAGGCTTTGGCTGTAGCACTGAATTTGTAGATATTTCGATCTTAGTACGAACATTTTTTGTATAATTCTGCACATATATTAAATGAATATTTTGGCACAGTAGTTGTTTATGAACTGTTCGTAGGTTTGTAGATATTTATACTTTATACATATTTATACATAGTTACAGTTGCATATACTTTAGTTGAATCCAGGCTCGTAAGAATTGGGGGGACAGGTATGGCTCACGCCCCCAAATGATTTTGAAAACAATGGTGCTGCGTCACAAGCATTAATCAGTTGTATTGTTCTCTATTGTTTTAAGAAACATTGCCCCACCAATCAGCAGCTGCTTCCTATGGACTTGGTTGAATCCTTTTGCATGATATCGTTAAGTGTTTATTTCACATTAGTTTGGAAATCAATCGGCAGGACAGACCTTGCACAGTCACGTGTGGCAACTCTGCTTTGAACTCTCTATATGGGGTGAGTAGCCGAGTGGCTTATACAGTCTTCATCAGGTGACTGACGTCAAGTTCTGTCGAGTGAGGTCAAAGTCCGGATGGGTGACCTCGGAGGCCTTGGGTTAACTCACCTCGTCGTCCTTCGAAAGGGACGTTAAAGTGGGGGTCCCATGCCTGGATGCGGCATGCACAGTGGGCCTAAATTAGCTTTCAGTAGCTAGGAATTCTGACAAGCCCACTCAAAACAAATTGAAAATAAACAAAACAAACAAACAAACAATAATTCCGAGCAAACTTCTAAAAAAAGGCACTTAGAGTACAGAAAACGGTCAAACCATCCTCCTGACGCCAATTTTAATCAAAATGGCAAATTTTTTTCGAGCTCATCGCTTTGGTTATGAGTCATAACTCTAATGTTCATGAACTATTTGCGTTGCCAAAATAACTAAAAATTTTCCTGGGTTTCTTATAGAAATGACCAAACGTTCCTCAAATATGAATTAATGGCCAAAACCTTCTTAGAAGTCGTCATTTTGTTTGGACCCTTGAGACAGCAGTCGATTTATTGCCGCAATGCGATCTGTTGACTTTAATTTTGCAAGTTTCGGAGGGTGCTATTTTGCTGTCTCACAACAGTCACCTGAAAGTATTTCTCAGGGAGTTTTCTGAGTAAATATGCCCCTTGATTAGAATAATTTCGTTAACATCCGTAGCCATTTTGTTTGGTGATATGAATTGCTACTTTTCCGAGGACCGAGGAATGGTTTCCGCTGCTGATTACTAACTGTGAAGAATTAGCTCCTCTGAAATGAAAAGTAAAATTTCCGAGACTATAATTCAAGCATCAGCAAGGCATAAACCTTTAGATTTTGCAATTTGATTACTTGGAATGCCTCAGTGATGCTACAAAGAATAGATACTTTTTATTGAATCATAACTTGTAGAGACACTGTATCTCATTATTTGGTTTTCTCTATCACAGGACAATTTTTTAGTAGTAGTATTTGATTTTTGAGCTTAGATTGCCAGTAGGATTTGCAATTGGTAATAAGTAATTGAAATTAACTGATTTTAGTGATTCCAATAAGCAGGTTTATTCTTACGTAGGACGCATCTTGTTCATTCGTTACTTCCATTGCTCTCTCTCTCTCTCTCTCTCTCTCTCTCTCTCTCTCTCTCTCTCTCTCTCTCTCTCTCTCTCTCTCTCTCTCTCTCTCTCTCTCTCTCTCTCTCTCTCTCTCTCTCTCTCTCTCTCTCTCTCTCTCTCTCTCTCTCTCTCTCTCTCTCTCTCTCTCTCTCTCTCTCTCTCTCTCTCTCTCTCTCTCTCTCTCTCTCTCTCTCTCTCTCTCTCTCTCTCTCTCTCTCTCTCTCTCTCTCTCTCTCTCTCTCTCTCTCTCTCTCTCTCTCTCTCTCTCTCTCTCTCTCTCTCTCTCTCTCTCTCTCTCTCTCTCTCTCTCTCTCTCTCTCTCTCTCTCTCTCTCTCTCTCTCTCTCTCTCTCTCTCTTTCTCTCCGAATGTCCTATCTCTGTTCCTGGTGACTCACAAAAATATTCCCCTCCCCACTATTTGAAAACCTATTGCAGCAAAGTTGTTGTGCGATCATTATGGAGATCGATTTTTATGATACCTTAAAAACTGAACTAGTTTTGTATTTTTCGGTAATTTGCAGAAAATGGCCTTTTGGAAAATTAAAAGACAAAGAACATAGAACATCATTCTATCAGACCTCGTTTTCAGAACGCTCAACCTCGCTTTCAGAACGCTCCATTAAATCGTCCCAGTCGCTTGAAGGTTACTCGAAATTCTTTTGATAAGCTGCATAACTAAAAAAGAATTTTGAAATGAAACTGAGACGGAAACTGGAGTATGCTTTCCTATACATTGCTCTGAAAAATAATATTTGAGATTAGTAAAAGTGGCTGGTCGCATCTCTTTTGATGCCTTTGATTTTGCGTTTTTAGGCCATTTTCTGCCGGGTGATTCAAAAAAGTTTACGCGTTTGCCGAGCTGTGGAATAGACAGTATGAGGCCGATATTCAAAACTGAAATGTTAATCTATCATTCAAAGGCCAACTTAGATGAGAAAATTTTGTTTGGTAAAATCACTCATTATTTAGACCCGAAGCTAGAAAAATGCTGGTAAACGGCAAGTTTGGGAATGAGCATTCCACATTTCATTTTGGGTCCATCATTTACTTACTATCGAAATTAAGGTTCTATTTCTGAAACTGACGATGTTAACTTCATTGCCTCGTAAATCATGGACCAGAATGGAATGTGCAATTCTGGATTTTTAAAGATGAGTGATTTCACCAAACAAAATTTTCTCATCAAAATTAGCCTTTAACTGATAGGTTAACATTCAGCTTTGAATATTTGTCATATACTTTTAATTCCATAGCGCACCAAACGCATAAACTTTTTGATTCACTTGGTTCAAGTCTATATTACGAATATCATGATCAATAATATTTTTTATATCCATATAAAAAATTACAATACATACTATATCTGCATTCTATTATACTCTCTGATTAACATACAACTATACATCAGTACGGGGACCGGACCACAAGGAGCAAGATACAATGACTACCTGAGGCCATTAACATACAGACATGCAAATAGATAAACATTACGTAAACTAAGATTAACTGTTAAAATATTTTTGACTCACCCTGTAGATATCATGCAAGAGTAATCTCTTCAATCCTTGATTGCGTAAATACTTAAAAATCAAATCTCATGATTACAACACAAGTACTTTGCTGTATTGATTTTCTGAACAAGGGGATTTTTGTGGGCATCCGGGGTGTGTAAACATGGATTTTTTTGCCTCACAGCTTTAAATTTGCAGTTTTTGCATACGATCGCAAACATGGCTAACTGACTCGCAATTCATACTTTAAAGTTGAATCAGCCGGAGCAAAATGAGATTATCGAATGCAGCTTTCTGTGTCGTCAACCCTTCAAATCGATTGAGTTTGATTGGTTGAAATTTAGCATGATCTACAATGCTTCGCGAAAATTGCGAGACTGCTTCCTCTTCCCCCTCAGTCAATGTTGATTGGTGCTATTTTGGTGTGAATGCATGTAAATTTGCATCAAAAAGATTGCTTAGAATCACGATATTGATTGGGGGGAGTTACAGGGGCAGCAGGAAAAATATGACTTCTGTAGCAGAGACAAAGGAGGATTAAGGTTTTTGGATTTGTTTTGTTGGTCTCAAAACTGATATTGATTGATATTTTGTGAAGAATGGTAGATAAAGCTCATTTAATCGTGTCAGTATGGATGCAGTATTGCATTGTCTTATCATGTAACCAACCTGTGCGATTTTAAGACAAGAAGTTGTCACAGATAGGCTTCCTGTTCACGCGTGGAGCGGCCCAAATCTTGTCAGCAAATTCGAAAATTGCAAAAAATAGTAGGGGAATTTAAGCGAAAGGTGACGAGTGAAAATGCGAAAATACAACACGAGAATGATTGCTAATAAATCTTTTATCCTGGCAATGCAGTTTTCTTTTTTGTTGAGACTAAAAAGAGGTTGATTGTGTTCCAATCGTTTTCCAACGGTGCCGGTATCGCCTCAGCCAGATAAAGTTTTGCACAGTCATTTGTTGGCGTTGTGAAATCACATCTATAACTTGCACAATACTGCTCAAAAGTTAGAAAAGAGAATTATTGAATCAAGCACCTTTGCGTTCATGCTGTAAATACGCTGTTATATTTTCGTAAATTGGTGCAGTGTTCCAAAGAAAAAGCAAAGTAATATGTGCCTAGTCTACTTTTAACTGAAGAGCAATCTGAGTTTCATCGCAAGGACTTAGTTATCTGTTGTTTGAGAGACGTTAACCTTGGCTTACTCCACTCATCCAATGTTTTGCTCCATTCCAATATTCCGAAATACGCAGCACAAATACACAACTGCGCCAGAAGGATAAGAATTTATTTGTTTCGTTCAATAATACTTCAGTTCGGCTTGATATGTTGTTGTTGTTGTTGTTGTTGTTGTAATAATTCAGCTCAATATGTTGTTGTTGTTGCGATGATTGGGACACTGAACTACCAAAAGATTATTCACGAGATCAATACTCCTCGCTGTGAGCTTTGAATCGTCACTTGAATAGTTTTGTTTCTCAATGCGTCCCTAGTGTCCCTGTGCCCAGTACTCTAGCATCCCTGTGCCCTGTAAGCACAACGGGAACTGCATTGCAGGAGAGCTGAAGAAACAACGAGTTGCATGCCTTCAAGCCAATGCTATATCATTGCTTCAAGCTCATTCTATTTGTTCGCAAATAAAAAACAGTTATAACTATTTACGTGATAGAAACCTAGGTGCTTTGGCTTAAACATTTCCCATCTCCTTACATACGCTTGTTGTAGATTATTCTGAAGCACCAATACAATACAGTTCTTTCATGAATGACGTTTTCGGTAAAATGTCTTCAAAATCCGACATTAAGCATAGAGATAGGGAGTAGCTTAGAAAAAGTTAACGAAACGTATTTGCATGAAAATGGTTCCTTCTGCGAGCATCGTAAACAATCCGTTTTCATAGGCCTATATTAAAGGCATAACGCATGACGCAGGACAGCTTAATTTGAGTTGCAGGAAGATACCGAGCAGCTCTTTCTTAAATGAACACACTTTTCGTTCGTAGGAATTCCCAAAATGTTGCAAGTATTCGTACAAATTCTTTCGACTTCCGAAGTGAGTTAAAAGGGATTCTTGAGAAGCCGTAACAATTTGTACGAACACACATGGATTTGTAAGAATGTGTATGACTTCCCGTGCGAAAGCTTTAAGAATAAGGAATCAATTCGTGAGAACACTCAAGCATTTCCGTTCGATACGAACTCGTATGGATTCGTAATAATGTGTACGCTCGATAGCTTAGAAAAAGTTATTGGATCCTTGCACACAAATTGAGCTTCAAATAGCAGTATGATGCGTGCAGCCACGGCAAAAGAGAAACAAAGCTTTTCTGATCGCTGGCGGAGGCCTTGTCGTTCCCAAATGACAGTACTTTGCCGCGTTTTCATTGCAATTTATTATCGTCGCCTAATGTTTTATCATAACTTCTTTGCCATCAATTTATATGAGCTCCATTACCAAACGCGAATGTTCACGAATTACTTTTACCATATACGAATCAATATGAACACCTTCGACTTCCATTAAATCTCAAGAATTCTGAAACGAATCCTTTCAAACTTAAGGATGTCAGGTCACGAAAGAACTGTATTCTTGCAAGATGGCGGTGCTACTGGACCAATGGGCATAAAAAATATGAAGATACGTTTGAAAAATCATCAAAATCTGTTTCCAATGCAAATATTTGACTATGCTTTTATTCAGAATTTTACTTTGTCTTAAACGTTGAAAGCAATGCACATTGGCATGCAGCACTTTAAAGATGATGAAAACTTTGAAATTTTAAATATCAAAAAGGTCACTTGAAGACTATTCTTAATACCGAAGGCTTTTCAATATGTAATCTTATGCACCTCAATTCAGGATCACAAAATCTTTGTCCTCTTTAAAGTTATTTGACCAGTTTTATGCCCATCCTTTCTATCTATTGTCATTGAGATGCATGTCCCTTCGCAGAATGTCACAGGATATGAGAGTATCGAACAAATACTCCCCCGTAGCATGACAGCGATCTTTGAAAGCTTTCTTATATAATCTGATAATTTAGTGAAATAAGATATGATATAACATATAGTATAATATAATATACTGTAATATAATATGGTATAATATAATATAATGTGATATAACATGATATAATATAACATAATATAATATAATGAAATATAACATAAATGACATATAATATAATATAAATGACATATAATATAATACATTATGATATAATATAATATGATATAATATAATATAATATGATATAATAAAATATAGCATAATATAATATACTGTAATATAATATGGTATAATATAATATAATGTGATATAACATAATATAATATAACATAATATAATATGATATAATATAATGTAATATAATATAAATGACATATAATATAATACATTATGATATAATAAGATATAATATAATATAACATAACATAATACAATATAATGTAATATAATATAAATGACATATAATATAATACATTATGATATAATATAATATAATATGATATAATAAAATATAACATAATATAATATAATATAATATAATATAATATAATATAATGTAATATAATATAAATGACATATAATATGATACATTATGATATAACATGATATGATATAATACAACATAATATAACATAATGCAATATAATACATATCAAATTGCCCCCTCGTTTTACTCTTTTAAACCAAGGTTGAGACAGCTGGGTTACAAAAATCTTTAATTTTGCACAGATATCTCATTGTATTTAGATCTATATATTCTTAATATTCTTATCTGATTTATTTGTAAGCACTCGTAAGGAGCTTCAATTTTAACAGGACCAAACTGAAAGACAATAAACTTATTGAATGTCGTACCCTGTATAAATGTTTAAACTTGGAAATATGAAATATGACAAAACCGGGCAAAAAGATGTTTTCGGCAACAAGTATCACATTAGGATTTTGGACATTTTCAAAAGTTCCTGCTTTTTCTACTTCATATGGCTTGAATGTCTCAACGAATGACTATCATAGCAAAACATTTAAAAACGCCGATGGCACAACCCTGCTACGAATGTGCTCATAACAATGTATAAAGGTAACTGGTACACTGTATAGGGTATCCACGAACTCTTTTTCCTCTATACGGTAACGTTAATTCAAGGGTTGACGTTCATTTGATTTAGAAAACTGTGAAATTTGAGCGGTTGGAAACGGAATCAATGCCTGGAATTTTGCAATTTGTTATTCATTCCATTCCAAGTACTTGAGCTTAGAATTCCTCTTTGCGGTATTTCGATTTCCATCATGTAAAGCTATAACCTGGTTTCGAGGTTCTGGTACCCAGGGTAGCAAAGCTAATGCGTCGCAAGAAATGTTGAAATTTTCCCATATTATTTGTGCTTGAAATTTTGAGGAAATGGACAGTTTCCAATTTCCGTTTCCCTTCAATTTCCCAGAGAAACCTGTCACTTTCCGCTCAATTTCCATCCAAAAACTGTCGAGAAATTTAGATATTTCTTGCTACTTGTGATGTCAGTGATCCAAGAAGGGTTCTGACGTCATAGAATTTAAGAAAATGTACAGTGACTTGCTTTGAAGATACAGTTTCAACGTCAATTTCAAGATGGTTGATAGCTGTATTTTGATGTTTCCTGATGTTACTTCTCGAAAAGGCTATGCATTTTTTGATTGATGAAACTGTTTCTATTTGCGCAAAGCGATGATCACACATAAGACCCTTTCTCTGTACCAACGCTTTACCCTTTCTTCGTCCAAAATAATCCAGGGCATCATCTTCTACTTACTGTTTACTCCTTTATAAATTCAAGAGATTTAGGAACTTACAGTAAGAATAAGAAGTTAAGACTCAAGCTTTGAGGCAATTCGTTTAGAGCTTCATTGTCTTGGCGATCAGCGGAGAAAGATAGCTTTTCGTCTTCTCGCAATTGCACGACTGGAGAGAGAATTTGAAAGCCAATTTGAATGTTTGTGTTTTGGAACGGAGTGCAGGGTTGAGATTTCAGCCAGAACGCCTTCAAGATGGTGAAAACACATATCAAAGAGGAGTCGGCTTCGGTCGCCCTTGTTCAGGTAAGGCTAGCTTTATCATGACCCAGTTTTAAATGTGGAATGATAAGCACCTTGTGAAATTCACAAGTCGTCGGTGGTGGAACTATGTACAAAATTTGTTTCAGAAATCACAAATTACTGTTTGATGAAATTCCATGATGGGACGAAAGCGTTCCTTTGAGTCGATGAGAAATTCCGTTTCTGGCAAGTGTGACTAATAAGTGAAGGAAAAGTCAAAGAAAGAGGACCAGGCAAGGCACAATGAAATGGTCAAAGCTTTGTGTGGATGGATCCTCATTCCGCATGTTTACGGATAGACCTTTACACAAAGTAACGTTCCAATCGAGTTGAAGCCTGCATTCCCTGAAGTTAGTAAATTTCATTCCTCCGAACAAGGCACTTCGTTCCAAATCTAAGCATTACTAAATGCTAGCAGATTTCGTCGGTTGCTGTTAGAGATGCAAGCCGTTGGGTGACTCCAAGCGAGGTGAACCGGCAACTCAGTATTTCAATGGAGTGTTGCGATTTTTGTGAAGGTCTATAGCCGTTTATGGTGAAAAACAATCTTTTGAACGAAAGAAAAATTATGAAACAGGGAAGCCTTGAATGCAAACAGTTCAAACAAGAAAATACAGTCACAACACACATTTAGGAAACCATCTATAAGAAACTTTTAGGCTGAGAAACTTAGAAATTCACTGAGAAACTTAGGCTAGAGAAACTTAGGCTAAGAAACTTTTCGATGTAAAGTAAGTTAACAAACAAAACAAACAAAAGGCTACTGAAGAATGAACGCCCTCCTACTTCTAAGAAACTTTGGAGGCTAGCACCTTTAATAAACGTTTACTGTATTCTAATCGACACAAAGTCCTGGCCTGGTGGTCGTGGAGTAGTTTCCTTCATGCAGGCTTGATAAGAAATTGCTGCCAAGAAATTCTAAGTTGGACAGATTTTACCAATATCTCATTGGTGTTCTTGATAATCATTTATATATAACATAAAAATATGGCTAATATATTTATAAATAACCCCATTCTGTAGTAACCTATTTTCCAAGACTTTTTCAGAAAAGAAATAAGAAACTTAAGGGACCTTGAGCCTGAGAAACAAATAGTATCATTGGTATAAGAAACAATTTAGGCTAGTGATAAAATAGTTTCTTAAATGCGGGGCTCTACTGTATAAAAATTAAATGCAAACTGGTATTTTGTAAGAAGATACATTGCTTAACACAGTGAATTACACAGCTCAAATTTTCAGATGGGTCAAGGAAACAAGACTTGAACCAAAATGACCATTTTCTCTTTAATTTGCTCTTTTTGAATTTGTAATTGTGTACGGCCTTGATCAACACCTCGTTCTTCTTCGAAAACCAGTGTCAAGCATTTAAGGAGAAAGTCAATGGCAGCCAAAAACGCCTTGCAAAGCAGGTTATAGCAGGGTAACTTGCAGGTGTAAGGAAGTACAAACAGCTCATGGATTGCTCATAAAGCATCATAAATGTAGATATAGATAGTTGTTACCCTTAAAAAGACATGTCAATTCATAAATGTTAGCATATAGGTTCCAAGTCTTTAAATCTACGAAAAAACGCGGGTGTAAAATTCAATGACCTACATCTTTAAACTGAATGACTTGAAAGAAACTTTAGCCATTTTTCTATGATTCTACCGTTGGAATTTTCCGAAATCTTGAATATTTGTAAAAATTACAGCCTATTTTATATTTGAGCTCATTTTATGACGTGACGCCATCAAATTTCAAAAATCACAAACCAGAAGAGTGAAAGAGATTTGCTTGATACCATACTGTAAACATCCATAAACTATGGTTTTCTTGCAATCATTTGATCTTTCTTCAAGAGGTTTAGAAATTACAATAGTTTTAAGTTTTTTTGAAAATTTTCTTAAATTCTTAAAAAAGAAAAAAAACACTGTAATTCTGAATATTAAGGATTTCAGAAAGGTCCAACGGCAGATTTACTGTAAAATAGTTCAAGTTTTTTTGAAGTCGTTCAGTTCAAAGAAATAGGTCATAGAATTTTACACCCAGCTTTTTGAAGATCTGAAACCTATGCTATAAATGTTATACAATTATCTAACATTTGATACATGATATACAGCATTAACAAGTTAATGGTATAAAAAGCTGAACTCTCTTTCTTCCTTAGTCTCGTCTGAATCAACTGCAACAAGAACTTGACTTGGAAAGGGAAACAAGAGTGAAGGTGAGAAAACTTTTTATCATGATGTGATATCTTTATCCAGAAAAAAATTGACAAGCCCTGTCGAAGAATGTTCATTGCTGAAATCCATATAAGGGAATTTTAGTTATTTAGATTCCAAACAGGAATAACAAAATAGGAGTAAAAGTTAAAAGCGGGTGATACACTAATCCATCGAGAAACCTATACAGGTGTAAATGACTTCGCACCTAAAAACTGAGGTAACATTCTCTCAAAATTGTCTGATGTTCATACCAGGGCTCTGCGCATTGCAAAATGCAATCTTGCTTTACCAAAAATGAGAGCAGCTTATGGCCCAAAATCGTTTGCTTTTTGTGGAACAAAAGCATGCAATAAACTCAACTCGGAAATGAAATCAGCCCTTTCGTTTCAATCATTCAAAACGAAACTGAAAGCTTTGATTATAGAATATTCAAGGAAAGCTGCTTTGCTTCGAAAGTATTACCTTTATTTTCCATTTTCAAGTTTTGTAGACATTCAGTAAGAATAATTGTAAATGGGCTCCCATCAGCTTGTTTCTCGTTGCTGCGACAATTGGAAAGCAATCACTTTTATTGAATTGTATCCCAAGGTAACTATGCTTGAAACACGGAGAGGGAGGCTTCTTCCATAGTAAAAGTATATGGGGATATGCCGCCCGCAAGGGCATACTTTTTCGGACAACTATTCTAGCATTTTGTATACTTTTGGCAATTTTAGTCGAGCTTGGTCTAGGCAAGGGAGGGTATGCTGTTTGGCAACGATGGTCAAAGAAATGTCTAAATTCGGTAATTCCTGTAAAAATAAGTCCAATTTTAAAAAGTTTTGGTCCAGAGAATGCAAAAATTTCTTAGGTTTTGTCTAGAAAACGTCAACTCATGGCACCTGTGATGGAGAAATTGGTTTAGCCAAGGGTATCATTTTCTCAAAAATTGGACTAACCAAACAGTTACACTTTGAAACCGTGGGCGGCACACCCCTACCCAAATTTAGCTGAGAACACTCCCTCCCCCCGGTGGCTTGAAATAAGAAATGAGATAAAATAAAAGGAACTGGTACCTAGGATATTAGCCTCGGAGATCCCAGAATAGAGGAAATTGCGCAGGACAGGAAGCAGTGGAGGTTTCTTACGAACGGAGGAGGCGCAGCGCCGACCAACGGCGGAAACGCGTGACAGAAGAAGACCTAGGGTATGGGGCCTGGAACACAGACTACACTTAGCGCGCGCTTTTCAGGTAGGGCCCAGTCCCCAGTGAACCTTCCGCACGCGCACGTTTCGTCAATGATGGCCTAAAACTTCAAATCATATGGCAGCAGGATGCAGCGGGGTGTTGCTGATGGCTGATGCCAAGAAGAAAAGTGCAGCAAGGTTGGAAATGTAAGGCATGAACGAGAATCAAGAGTTTAGTTGATTACTATTTGATTAAAGACTAAGCCCACTGTGCAATTGCACTGATGGCCACTACTGATATCTTTTTGCCAAAGACTTTGGTTTGGATTATGGGATTCAGGCACGAGTCTCACCTGCTCCCTAGGCTATGATGACGATTTCAACAATTTTCAGTCAGATCTAATAAGGAGTCTGTTTTTAGATAGACTTTAAAATGCCTATACTTGTAACTGTTGGTTGAACATTAAACATTATCAGATAAACCTTAACCCAACATCACTAGAGCTAAGAGAAAGATCTGTTCCACCATGTTTAAAAAATTCTGTTTATGTTCAGTTGCAGGAGTCAATGACGACCACAGGCCTGGCAGACAGGTTGAATCTGCGGTCCATTTATTTTGTGTATTTGTAGACTTGCTCCAAGTCTATTTATTTTCTTCCTCATCAGTATCGTACAGAGGAAATAATTTTGTTGAAGTGCCTGTATTTCCTCTGTGAGATACTGATGAAGAAGAAAAATAGACTTGGAGCAAGGTTAAGGTGAAGTTGCATTTTTTAGCACCAAGTGCTGGGATCGCAGAAGAAGCTAAGTGCTAATTGAGTCAGCGACCCCTTGTCATAACGCTCAAGTGGTGGGGCCCTACCTGGTCTCAAACCCACTCTGCCCTGTTCTGGCTTCAAGGTCAGAGGATTACACCACTGCGCCATGACACCTTCAATTTGTAAAATCGGTATTTGTAAAATAGCTACTGGGATATTATCCAACCCCCTGGATATTTAATTATGTATGGGGCACTTAAACCAAATTGAAGAATTGAATCAGACAACTTGATAGCTTATCAGAGTTTTGTATTAGGGGCTGCTTCAAATTGATTCTTCTGTGCAAAACATCCATTAGACATTTTAAAAACACCCCTGCCCCCTCCCTCAAAAAGTCCAATTGAAATTAATGTAATTTTTCCAATCACGAGAAATTTCATACAACAGTTGTTGTGTTGCATATCAAATGGACGTAAGTGATTATGAAGTTGTCAGTGATGTGCTTTCTATGACTAGACTTAACAAAGAAAAGACAAGACACTTTCACTGCTGTTGAAATTCTTTCGTGCTAACAAAATATGCAGCAAGCAAAAGCTGTAGAGCAAAGTTCCTTGCAGGAAATTTTCAGAAGAAACATTGATGAAACAAGATTTTGAAAATATCCTTCTTTGGATTTTTCAGAGTTAACGCCACCACTGCTCCCCCCAAATGTCTTTTGGACGTTCTGTGTGAAAGAATCAATCTGTGTGCGGCCCCTTGGCCAAATCTACAGTTTGAAGTTTGCAAGACACATTTGATTATATGAAACTGAACCAGACACTGAATTTGATGGGTGGTGGCAGCCAAAGGGCAGGGAATTTGACCACTAAGAATGAAAAAATCAAGTGCTCAGTGATGACATCGGGGGGGGGAGGGGGTTTTATCTAGATATGCTACATTTGATTCATACATTAGCAAGATTACATTTGATTCATACATTAGCAAGATCTTCCACGCAGAAAGCAACTCATCTGGTTTTTGGCACATCAGTGGCGCCTCCAGGATTTTTTATTGGAGGGGCAAAACAGGACGAGGTCTGGGGCGGAGCCCCAGAAAATTTTTCTTGGACCACGCTCTCTACCTTGGGTATAGATGCGACCAACGCCCTTTTCATTGACTGAAATAAAGATTAAATGAGTCTGTTAAACAATATGAGTAGGGTACCACACTGTCCACAATCAGAAAATGACGTCCAACCGGCGACCGAGCGTCCAACCTTTGGATCCTTAAATATTTCAGCGACCAATTTACCACACGCCACTCTGTCATGAAATTTGCCGCACAGCTGCCGTGTACTCTCAGATTCAGAAATATGAAGTATACATGGTTTGTGAAAAAGAGGGTATCGGGATAGCAAAAACTTCAAAGCTCAGTAAATACCGAGGACACTCAGGGGGTCTGGGGGCAAAGCCCCCAGGAAAATTTTTGTAGATATAAACTCTTTACTTTGGCCTGGTCACTTCTACCAATCATATTTCAGCCTGTGCTGCATTGGAGTTGCTGATCACTTCGCAACAGTTATTTGAATCAGCATCTCTAGTAAAATTTTTAAACATGATATTCTTTGGCTTAGAATACCTATCCTAAATGCAATCTTCACGAAGACCAAATGGGAAACTTCACAATCTTGTAACAATTTTCAATGGGTCACCTCCGCAGGTAAATTTTTGCGTACACACACTCTTCTTTCTCCTAGAACGATCCCTAACGGTCCTCACAATCCAACTTCCAAGGCCTCAAAAAATGTAAGTCTTGGACAATGTTATGATAGTTTGTCAACAGAAGTTCTCTAGGAGTCAACTTATGCTATGGCTTAGAAGAAGTCTCCCGGTCTACAGAAGTTCTACAGGAGTCAACTTATGCTATGACTTAGAAGAAGTCTCCCGGTCACTTTCCAGAATTTCGGCGAAAGATTCTTACCATGCACCACCTAGGCAACTACCAAACTTCTTCTCCTCGTTCGTGAGAAAGATCTAGACTTATGTCCTCCATAAGCTATGCTGATCCATGTGCTGATGAGGTATGCAAACTTGGAGTGTACGTAGAACGGGAGCCTGGGGGCTTCAGCATGAGAAAAAAATTCGAGTCAATGCCGTACAGATCATGGGAAAATGCAATTGACGTAGCGTTCCTAGAATCCTGTGCTAGAAATTGTACAATCCTGTGCTTGTACACATCATAATTGCCAAGATCATCGGACTTACCCCCCCCCCCCCTACAATTTTTACGCCGGAATTAGAAAAATTAGAAAAATGGTCCTGGAGAACATTGGATGGGCGGCTGCCCCCCCCTTGCCCCCCTTCCCGGCGCTTCTGTGGCACATCCTTTTGGTGTTGGACCAAGCCTAAAACGGTAGGAAATTAAATGTTTCATTGCATCAAATGATAGAACATTGGTGCATACTGGTGCACAAGCTCGTGTTTTCTCAGAAAGATGTTAATTAGGTCATTGAGATTTACCATTGAGATTTACCTTTTTTGTAACAACACTTTACTCCAATTCCTTCTATTTCAAGGCTGAAAGAAGATGTCTAGAACTGGAACAAGAACTAAACATAGTTTGTGAGCAGCTTGATGAAAGTGGAGGTGCACAAGCTGTACAGGTATAAAATCTATTGTAGTCTTATAACTCTGTTCATGATAGCCTTAAAGGAGACCCATTATCCAGAACAAAAAGGGTCTGCAAAAAATAAAGCAGAAGCACATCATGGTTTCCAGATTTCGGGAGACTTAATCTATGCTACCTTTGTTTAGATGCATATCATACCAACGAGTAAGGGGACTAAAATGATTAACTGGTGGCCATAGCAAGCTGTTGCTCTTTTTTGTAGACCTTTTCTTCTTTTAGATAGCGAGTCTAATCTTATGCTGCACCAGAGCTTTTTGTTTAGGAAGGGGCTAACAAAACTTGAATTGCTGTATATATAACTGCAGTCACAAGTCACAGCATAGAAGTTTCATGTAATTTTTGCTTCAGCTGCCCTGCAAATTGTTTCTGAGATCTTTCTTCGAGTTTTTTGGTTCTGTACTGTGATTCTTATCCTTTCAAAATCTTCCTTTGTCTTCATAGTTGGTATTAGTCTTTTTCCTTGATCTCTTTTTTATAATCCATTAGAAAAGCAAAACTCAAAGCATACAATTACTGTGGTTATCATGGTGGGAATATACACTAGGTCATCAGGGTTCTCACCATGAAAGGCACTTGCAACCTGAGAAAAGCTGCCTTCTTTTGATACCCCATTCTAGAAAAAATAGGCGAAAATGATACCCTGAAAAATGGCAAATCCCGCATGGAAAAATGGCTGGAGAAAACAACTGCAAAGAAAAGTTAGTGTCTCACATCTGATGTCAGGCAATAACATCAGTGAGATTGAAAATTTGGAAGAATAAGTGCAAAGTAATGAAAAGAGGGCTCCCACATGCTGTGACATGCTGTCATTGACGTGGCTATGTTGATATCTTTTTATTGGTGTTATGATAGTTTCTTGAGTTCTGTCTCAACAACAAAACTTTATAGCATTTTTATTATTCCCCATTGGCTAGATTTTTATAGACAAGAATGTATGACTTATATTCTGCTTGTTTCTGTTTGTTGATTCACTTTATAAACATTTATTCCAAGCAATGCAAACGCCAAGAAGAAGAGATAATAAAGCTACGCAGAAGTCTTGATGACTCTGCAAGGAACCAAGATGATGCCATGAGTCTTGCAAGATTAAGACACAGCCAAGAAATGCAAGTCTGTCAAGATGAAATTGATAGTCTTAAAAAGGCAAAGGCAAGGTTAGTTTGGAACATTGTGCAAATCATCATTGAGACTTCTTCCAGAATATTATTTTCTAAGTCCAGTTTATGGCCTTATTGTTCCTTGAACTGGATCAGTCAGAAAAATGCTAACACATTTGGCAAGCTGGGGAATAAAGAGCAAATCACTGATATTCAACCTAAAATGTTAAATCTATTAGCAAAGGCCAATTTAGATGCGAAAACTTGTTTTTTAAAATCACTCTTTGTTTAGACCCAGAATGAGGAAAATGCTGGCAAAGGGTCTGGGAATGAGGATTCCATGTTCAATTCTGGTCCATGATTTATTTGCTATCTCTTTTTCACCAACGGTTGCCAAAGCAAGATTTTTAAAGCTAATAAAGCCAGCTGATAACATTACTTTTTAGTTGATGGAGATATATAGCTATTCCAGGAAATGTATGTACATACCTAAATTTAGCCTATTTTTTCTATTGTACTTGAAAAAGCCAACAAGTGTGTTGAATTATTCAGCTGGAGGAACAATAGCATGCACAGGAGTTTCTTTGTCCTATTTATAGATTACCTCTTCTTAGCTCTGCTCTGTCTACTGACTTTAAAGCTATTTCAAAAAGACAAATTTTACCCTTATGACACTTTAAATTGGTAGAATTTTGTAGCGCTTGATTGACGTCTATTCAAATAATCTTGAGAATTGAAGGATTTCAGGTTTGATGGCTTTGGTTACTGCATGAATTAGTTCTCAGGAGCTAAGGAAATTTTTATGTAAGACTATTTTTAATTCTTCAAGGTCATAGAAGATGGACTACTTTGCACTGATTTCAGAATGAGATTTCATTGAGTGATGTTAAAGGCAGTCTGTCCCCTCAATAATTTGCTTCACCCAAACAAAGCAATGTCAGTCAGGCGTAATTTTCATGGCCACGAAAATGAAAATTACGCATGAATGACCATGCCCTCATTGAATGAAGGAGATAGCGTAAATTTGTGGAACATTCAATAGAGATCTTTATCGATCTGTTTTCATTCACCAAGGGGACAGACTGCCTTTAACACATGAAAGAACTGAACTTCAAGCAATCTTATTTTCTGTTAGACTGGACAGTGAGAAGACTGAAATAGCATTGATGTATGACCAAGTGGCAGATGAAATAGATGATGTCAAAAGGAACTTGGTATAAGATTTTGTAATGTTGCTCTTTTTAGCTATCTGCTATGTAAAAAACAAGCGACATGTTCATCATCAGAATTCCTTGTTAGAATAGTTTAACTAATGCCACATTTTCACTTCAAAATTTCACAAATTCAGCTTATGATAGATTTTTTGTGAGAGAGATCATGGGCTTTTTATGGTGCATGCTCCAGTATTAATTGAAGGTTTTGCTCCAAAGTTTTCTGAAGAAACACGCCTTCACTTATCATAACCCTTTTCAAATGGCACCAAGGGGATTATAGATCAATTATAGGTGCATTTCCTAGCTTTTTTCAGACCTTTGGATTTTGATTTACTCAAATTTATGTTGCTAACAATATTGCCATTCAAAATAATGTTGATGGAATGGGCCATGAAGACATTTTTGTCTGCTTTTTGTGAAAGAAAAACTTTGGGCGATCTGTAATAGACCACATTGTTCATTAAACTCACAAATGCATGAAATTTAGGATAACACCACAGAGGCTCTTCAAATACTGCATTGGAATGATCCATAAAGCAAATGAGAGCTTGGTCACTTCACAGAAAATTAAGGAAAATATTTTTTGAATTTATGGATTCATTAATTGTTATATATTTTTACAGGCTGTCTACGAACAGAAAGCAAGCCAGTTTGAAGCAAAATTCAATGATGCACATTTGAAGGTGGGTGCAGTTACAAGGTTGCTACAAGATATATTCGTTTTGCAGCCATTTACAGTGCATTATAAACCTTGCAAAGGCTATTTTTTCCAGTTTTGTTCATGAATATTTTGGAAGTTGAAAATGCCATCAATCAGGTGCATATTTTACCAAGTAACCAGTTTTCAGAAAATAATGTTAAATACAAAAAAGTAAGCCTGCACACAGCCTGAAGAGACATTTTCAGTAGCTAATTCAAGACTATCTGTGAATGAAAGTGAACCTGTTCCATGATCAAATGTTGTTTTCTAGAATGGGCACTGGAAAAATTCTCATTCATCCAGGTACAGCAACAGTCATCCAAAAAATTAGGAGAATCAAGATTTTTCACTGGTGAAAAATTTGATTCACAGAAAAATGTTTCTGTTGATTGTAGATGCACCTCTGCTCCTGATGCAATTTTCCATACCGTAGGTTTCAAGACAGTCCTTAATGACCCATTGTCAACTGGCATTGCTTTGGGTGGACCAGCAATACCACAATGCAATTTTTGACTGTTGAAAACAAACACTCTTTAAAGTCTTACTGTCGCTACATAAAGAAAGCACGAATTATTGGCTGCCAGTGGTTCATTCGCTTTGTTTTTGTCCAGAGGAAGCTCATCCGCTGAGCCTTAGATATTCGAAAAAAGAATTTGAATCAAACGATATTTTAATTCATTTTGTAGAATTTTCGAATGTACACAATGATGATAGAATCTCCAACGTCACTCAATCGAACCTTTGATTTAATAATGTACAAATATCGCTGCAGAAACAATGGGGTTTCATAACCGTCTCTTGCGGTGATCAAAAGCAACTGATAAAAGCGAGGCTATGACTATATTTATACCGACAGTAAGACTTTAAAACTGATGACTGAAGAGGCCCCATGCAAAACAGATACAAAAAACTTGCCGTAATAAACCCAACACAAATACAAGCCCCCATTATAACATCTGATCTTTATCCCACTTCTCTTTACCTTTCTGTTGAATTTTAAGGAAAATCAAATTTTTGAAGCTTTACCAATTTTTGTGCAACATTTGAAAGTAATTCATCGCAGCAAATGGTTTTAGATCACACCAGAGACTTATGGGGGGGGGGCTTCTTTGCATTTGCTTGATCTTGGCAATTGATCTCAAAGGCTTTGCGATACATGCACTGGGCTTCATCAGTCAAAAGCTGGACGGAGTTTGTTTTCAGTCGACTGTCACAAATTGCATTGTGGTATCGTTTGTCCACCCATACCATGCCAGTTGACAATGGGTCTTAAAAGACCTTTTCAGCCCCTCCAAAACTTTCCTTCTGGCATTTGCTATGCTCCCACTTCAAATTTCAGTCGCAATTCCAGCCTTGTTTTTTGTGACCCAGGCACCCAAGTGCAAACTTCACTAATGTAAAGATTCTTTGCGCATTCAGCAAACTTTCCAATCTGGACCTAAATTATTTCTCAATAGGTGAAGCCATTTACCACATTTGACAAATGATAATTAGCAACTTATCTTGCAAAGTTGTGGAGCGAGAAGTTTTGCCTGGAGGAGAAACAAGACAGACAAGTCATTTTTAATCATGCTGCAATTGAATAAGTAAGCATCAAGTGATCAACACTTAAAAATGCATGGGAAAGTTCCAAAGTGTCCCATTCAGTGTTGCTCAGAGGGCTGGTTCCTACTGAGTTTCCTCCTCTTGGGTTTGCTCAACAGAAGAGTCTTCCTCTGGGGTATCTTCCTCTGGGGTATCTTCCTCTGGGGTATCTTCCTCTGGGGTATCTTCCTCAGGGGCATCCTCTGTGGCATCTTCTTCCTCTTCAGGGGTATCTTGTTCCTCTTCAGCAGTATCTTCCTCCTCTTCAGGGGTATCTTCCTCCTCTTCAGGGGCATCTGCCTCCTCAGTTGCATCTTCCTCAGTGGCAGGGGCATCCTCCTCGGGAGTTTCCTCTGCATCTTCAGCCTGATATTCTATTGGGTCCTCAGACTTTTCTTCAGTGGTATCTTCAGCTGGTGTTTCTGGTGCTGGTGCAGCATCCTCACTGGTCTCTTCAACCTTTTCTGCTGGTGTATCGGCCACAGTTTCTGCTGGGGTGTCAACTGCAGTTTCAACTGGGGCTGGGGCAGCAACTGCTTCTGTTGTGTCAGCAGCTGGGGTCTCAGCCTTCTCTTCAGCTTCAGTGGTATCTTCAGCTGGGGCAGCATCCTCTGACTTTTCCTCTGGTACATCCTCAGATTTCTCTTCTGGTTCATCTTCTGAGGTTTCCTCTGGTTCATCCTCAGACTTCTCCTCTGGTTTGTCCTCAGACTCCTCGGAAGCATCCTCCTCAGGCTCATCGGCCTCTTCCTCAGCATCTTCCTCGGCTTCTGGCTCATCCTCGCTGGCCGCTTCCTCCTCTTGGGGCTGATCTTCCTCATCAAGGAAATCCTGGAACTCCTCGTCTTCGGGAAGGGCATCTTCCAAGGGTTCATCCTCTGATTCGTCCTTCTCTTCCTTAACTTCTTCGGTGATCGAGTCTGATTCCTCGGGTGTAGCGACGGCGGTTTCATCAGCGGCTGGGGTCTCAGCGACAGGGTCAGCTACTTCTTCAACAGTTGTCTCTGGAAAAAGAAAATCAATCAATTTCGATAAATTCCAAGTAAACAGCTTAAATTATCGTTCAAGCTACTGTATGGTCATCTAAACTTTCAAACAACCAAACAAAGCCGATCCTGCAGAAAACGGCTGTTAGGCAGTGGCGGCCCAGCCGTGGCAATGGCGGCCTCATTCATGCACCCAATTCCCTCCTTGCAGAGACTCGAGATGTTCAGATAAAATGCTTCATGATTGGATCAAACTTTGAATTCCCTCTATGTACTTAAACTTTTTTAATGTTCCAATGTTTGAAAAGTCATCGTTTCAATGTCGAAATTGAGCGAAACAATTTCCCGTTCCCTCATAGAATAAAAAAATTGTTTCATATTTCGCAAATACTGTTTCCCTTAAATAATAGGCTTTGCTATCAACTCAATTCGAACGAGTTCCCGAATTCACCTCTGTAGCAACGTGGGAAACTAAATTTAAAGTTAAATGAAATTCTTCCTGTCAATGGCCTAAGTGAAACACGCCCTTACGAGGCGCTTTGTTTAAACTTATACACCACCAATAACGGCTATAAAGGAATTATAAAATGCCTGAGCATGGAGACTGTAACACACAAACATACCGGGCACAGGTGCACCGAAGGCCAAGCAAACGAAGGCAAGAACCAAAACACAAGCGAGCTTCATCTTTCTGGTAGTTTTTGAATGAAATTTGTCGATTGAGGAGCTTCTGTAGTTTCTTTCAGCGACAAATCAGCTTTCTATGACCTACGGACGCAGCTGCCAGCTTTATACTCTGCTGTTTTGAAATTAGCATAACAATCACTTCCTCCCATGCGCAATTATTTCGGACAATAAAATTTTTTACGACGCTTTACCGGGGGTATACCTACCGACTCCAAGTTCTTCCTATTCGAAACAAATATCATTAATCAGCAAATTTTTCAGTTTATCAGTCATCTCATCAACCCGACTTTTGAACTCGCTTTTGAACTTCTCATGCAGTTTTCCTTTCGTTCTTCTTTGACCAGTTGAAAAGATCTCGTACAGTTTCAAGAAAACCTTTCTATTTTCCTGAGGAACCCTGAAATCCTTCAGAATCCTTTGTTCCAACCATGGAAATCTTTATGCTTTGTTAAAATCTTGCCAAATCGTTTAACTCAGGCCTCTGAGATGATGAAAGTATCATTTGCTTGGATCTGTTTTGTTTAAATGAAGGGTTGAAAGTGCATCAGTTATTAATTCGTGATGCTTCTGCTGTGATTGTTTGCAAGGGGATTTCGCACTTCTATTGAAACAAATGTGACAAAAATATGGAAACTTTCATAAATGTAATCAGCCTCTGATGTAATTTTGCAGGAACTTTTTGAATATCTCCAGCTCCAGGCCGCCTCCTTTGAGTCAGTTTGAGTTAGAATAGCTCTTGAGCATAACAACGAAGTGTACTCCGGGATTTCTCACGATTTCTTTGCTTCTCAGCACAGAGGTCGAGGCGACATTTCACTCATTTGAAAAAGCTTTAAAGATTTTTTCAGAGCAAAGGGATTTTTACGGATTAGGATGGATTTTTCTTGAAAACAAAAGTATTTTTTCCAAAGGTGTATGAGATTTTTGATAGTAAATTCTCCTCGACAGAGATACTGCATTTCTTTATTTGCAGAGTTTCGCTGCCTTACGTAAGGTTCTGAGTGATTTTCCTTCGCTTTGGTTTGTTCTGGTGCTTATCCAGCTTCCGTGTTCGTTTTTCCCTGCCAGAACTTTCGTGTCTACTCCAAAGGACAGGAGGAGCAGTCAACGGAGCAGGCAAGGAAATAACGAAATTAGGAGTTAAACTTTTCTTCTTTCATCGAAAAAAGAACCAGAAGGCCTGAGTTACAAGATGAGTACAGTGAAATTTTGATACTCACTTTACTGAACTTCCATGAAGCCAAGTAGTTTGGAATTAAAGTGGGAACAAGAGGGAAGAAAATCAAGGCCTAACCAGGAAATTCAGAAACTTTTCGTTTCGAAACGGCATAACAACAGCGTCAGGTGTTGGTGAAAAGAGAGAGCCCCCTGAAATGCTTCGTCTAATTTTCTATCAAAGCAAGTTAGTTCTTGTTTGTTCTGCAGATCCTTTTGAAATCAAGCTGAAAAGCTGATTGTTTGAGTCATGCTTGAACTTTCCGGTCTTTCTTTGCAAGTTTCAACGCATTTCATACAATTATTGATTTGACCGGCCGCTTCTATCCGTTTGCCTTTTCAAATCGGCACCTCCCACAATGCCTTGCTGAGACGTTCTCGTTGTTGATTGGTGGCAAGCAGCCGTTGCCATAGTTGCCTTTCAATCTGCGAAGAAAGGGAAGCCATATTTGCGTTTTGCCAGTATTTGATAAACAAATTGAACGGGGTACAATGGTGGTAAACCAAGATCACAATGGTGTTTTCTATTCCATCTTATCAGTGGTCATGCACAGGTAGTACCTCTCTTTGCACTTTACTGTTTGCCAAATTCGCAAACTTTGTACAGATTAGGCCAATGATGATGATGAACTGTATGTATGATAAACATATGAACATCATCGTCGTTGGCCTAATCTGGAAAAAGTTGGCGAATTTGGCAAACACTAAAGTAAAAGGAACGAATATAGCCTATATACCAAACCCCATACGAAGAGTAAGTTATTTTCTGGAGTCCGTTGCACAGGCGAAAAACCAAGCTGACGGATACTCTTACCATTGCCAACTAAATTCATGCTCACAGGAGACAATGCTGAGTGCCTTCCAGCACAGGTAAAAATGATGGCTCTGCTCAGGGATAAAACTAAAGCACTGTCAATCTACTTCTGCAGAGTCCCTCCAAGTAGGAGTCAAAATTCCCATGCTCCCTCTTGTTCCGAAGGATCAATTAAAAACTTCATTAAATTGTTCCTAAAAATATAATTTTTCACAAATTTGTTCCCGTGTTCACAGGCTGATTTCATGTCCCCATGTTCCCAGCTTGAAATTCGGAGTATCCCCTGATCCCTAAAAGCCTGGGGGATACCTTATATGTAGTGTAAAAGGGGCTGAAACCTTGTCGAAAAGCAAGAGGCTTTATGACAATACTGGATAACGCTTCTTTGAATACACTTTCAGAACGTTCTATACTTTGCCTACTTTGAAAAATGGAAGTCAGCATTTTCGTTTGACACGGGGCACAGTGAATCATCAAAGAGTGCTACCGAATCACTGATCGATCCTAAATGAGGCAGCAACCTAATAACCCCCTGGTAAGGTAGATCTTTTGTTAAAATTCATGACCTCTTAGTTACCCCTATCAACTTGTAAAGTTTAGCAATAAATCGCATATTCAGCAATAAAGCCGTCTTTACAGGAAAGGCGTCAAGGTGACTGGACATCATATCGTGGCCATAAAGGTTATTTAAAATGGTGGGATTGCACATTTAGGCCACTTTGATGCCATCAAATGATTGTGTTTTTGAACAGCAAAACTCATTAATTAGATCTCATTGATTTTTGATACACTTTTCTCGTGCTTTAGATATGTGTAGGTGCGATTATTAGCGATTTTTAGCTCATTTATGACACGAAGGAAAGGCGATGCTATATCACTGATTTTTTAGTGATTAGGAACAGAATCGATGGTTCCAAATTTGCGATCCGACATGGCGCATCACGTGTCTGGCGTCGTTTAGCTTTTAAGTTGCTAGGTTTGTGGGGTGCAGTATGTGCGTAGCACGTTCAAGCTACCCGCTTCTATTTACCGCCAGTTGTCGTCATACCCACTTTACGATGAATTTTGGGGGAAAACTACCCATTTTGACATTTTTTTGCCAACTTCTGGAAAACCCACCCATATTTAAGGAAAATCTGCTGAAAAATGGACCCTTGTTTAGAGAAGTTTGGACCCAAAGACCCACCCATATGGGCAGCATAAACCCGTAACTTCAACATGTTATGTCAACCCCCAGGTGTAGGAGGTTTGATAAAGGAGAACTTGTTAATCAGGCAGACTTTTTTAGGAATTTTTCGGGAGTAGGACATCATGGTTTTCTTAAGGACGTCACATTTCAGGTTGTTGATAGATGGTGTTCGAGATTCTAGGGTCACAAGGAAGGTTTTTGGCAGTGTATTTGGCAGTGTATTTGGATACTTTTGCACTTAAAGGGCTCAATGTCAGACTAGTGGATTCCTTGAATGAGCGCTCCTCCGCAGTTCAGTATAATTTCGATGTTGGGTTGCATATGTTTTTCATTGCATGTCAGTCTTTGTGTATGTCAACGTGACAAGAGCCTGTACCTACTGTGTCCGTCACCTGTGTGTTAACCTCTTAATTTCATCTTATATCGTTGCAATTTGTTGCCTCCCTCAGGGACAGACTGTGCCATTCATCTGCTCCTCTGTACACCGCCTTTATTCTCCAACTGTTTATCTTCTCGATTTTCGGTCATCTCCCCTTTTAATTAAATTTTAATTAGAAATTTATTTTGTTTTAGGCCCAGGCATTCGAAAGGTCATCTTCCCAGTTCGAATCAATGAAAAATAAATTGTCTGAAGAGAATGCAACCATCAGAGAGCAGCTCATAGTGCTTGAGAAAACATGTTCAGACTTGACCAAGAATAATAAGAACCTTGAGAGTGATCTTGCAGAACAGAAGATGGCCCTCAAGACTGCAATAAAAGTATGACTTTGATAAATTTGTTAGTTGATGCAGGGTGTCTAAAATATGCCAGGCAAGTCATAAAAAACGGACGCCCTATGTCACGCAAGAATCACAGTTTCCTTAGAAACTAGGATTGTCACCTATAAACCTAGTTTATCTGCTGATAATCTAGGTTTATATGCATGAATTGCAATTATCTGCTTGTAATCTTAGTTTATAATTTTTGAGTGGTGATAAACTTGGTTGATGTTGCATAAACCAAGATGATCACAGATAAACCAGGATTTTCAAATTGCAATTCCAGTGAATCTTTTAGCTATTCTAAAAAGAATCTTAATCGAACGATATTTCATCAAATAGTTTGGAATTTTCGAATTTGTACAATAGTTTTGGAAGTTCTAACGCCACTCAATCGAGCCTCCTGTATAAGATTGGACAAAAAAGTTTCGCATTCTGCAAAAATATCAACGATCTGAATTATACACGTAACAGTGATCTCGATCGGCTAAAAGAATGGTTTCAGGGGATCAAACTTTCATTGCATGTCTTAAGACACAGGTGATAGTTAAGCATATAGGTTCCAAATCTTTAAATTGGTGTAAAAGGCGGGTGTAAAATTCAATGACCTATTTCTTTAAACTGAATGGCTCGAAAGAATCTTCAGCCACTTTTCTATGATTCTATTGTTGGACTTTTCAGAAATCTTGAATATTTGTCGGAATTACAGTCGTTTTTAAATTTCAGCTCATTTATGATGTAACGTCATAAAATTTCTAAATCAGAAGCCCGAAGAGTGAAAGAGTATTGTTTTGATACCATATTGTAGGCATTCATAAACTGTGGCTTTCTTGAAAATTATTTGACCTTTCGTTGACAGGTTTAGAATCTATGATAGTTTTAAGTTTTTTTTCGAAAATTTTCTCGTATTCTTAAAAGAGAAGAAAACACTTTAATTCTGAAATATTGAAGATTTCAGAAAATTCCAACGGCAGATTTACTGCAAAATAGCTAAAGTTTCTTTGAAGCCATTAAGTGTAGAGAAATAGCTCATAAAATTTTACACCCACCTTTTTAAAGATTTGAAGCCTATGCGTGATGGCTATAGGTTCTCTACCAAACCAAACCTATAAAGATTGCCGATGCTAACGCAGAGACCCCATCATTTGTTAGATTTTTCATTTCTTTTTTGGATTGTAAACATAGGTTTGTAAGGTTTGACACGGCTGCCCGTAAGCAGTACCCTTGATTGATGAGACTACCATGTAAAGTGATGAAAAATGAGCATGAAACATATGCCGGAGTTCTTGGTACCGCTTATTTTGGATTCTGAGGCCACTAAATTGAGATTTTAAGGCTTTCAGAATGGGCAATTAACGAAAGGGATGCGGAACAAAATAGAGAATGAAACTAGCTTAGTTGTGACGTAGACGGAGTGATAACAATCTTAGACGTTATTTTGATTTTATTTAAGACAAAATTCATCATTTGATATAAATTTTCGTTGTACTGTAGGCCAGAGATGACTTCCATGAAAAGTACGAAGACATAAAGATCGAGTTCGGTGCCATTCAAACTGCCCTAGAAGATGAACAAGAATCTCATAGCGAGGCCAAGAGAAGATTAGTTGATGTAACCAATAATTATGAACATTACAAGCATCTTTATGAGGTTGAGGCTGTACAGAAGATTGAAGATTTGGAAGACGCCAAGTAAGTGTGTTGGGTTAAAGAGACTGTACAACCCGTCCTCTCTGCATGGCGCTGCGTGTCAAGTCACTGAATGTGTTTATGCTAAACAAAACCCAGTCAGTGGTGATTTCGGACAGCTTTTGGTGGAGGACTTGTTTCATGGTGTCAACGCTGGACGTTAGCAAGTGTTTAGTAAATAACAAAAAATTTCTCCACATTTCATAGCCATAGACAAGTAATGGAAGTGACCGCCATTAAATCTGAACGCTTTAGTCACATGCGCTTGTTGCTCATACTTTTCGAATTTTTACAAAAATCTGGTAAAGCCCCTTTGTCCTTTAACTCATCAAAAATATCCAAGTTTGTTAAACTGATGAAAGAAGCAAGGTTTTTTGCATTCAATACAAAAATGTACAAAACGACTTACTTCAGACCAAATCCACAAAATTCTTAACTACACTGCAAGGACGAAATCCCGGGGAGCAGAAGACTATGACTACCCCAAAGAGCATTATATTGAGAACATGGTACTAAATTGCACTTAAATACGGTACATAAAATAATCACTAACAGCTACACGTAAACGACATTTTTACCAATAACTCCTGGGATCGGTTTCACATAGCATGTTGAGCAACAAGGACGATAATGCTAAACAGCAGGAGGACCCCAACCGAGAGTAAAACAACAGCAACAACTGCCGACATCGCTAATCCCCGGCTAGAGTCGCAACCACTGAAACCAGTAAACACTAGCCTCACGACACAGTCCCAAATATCGCAACAACAACAATAATTGTAACAATAACAACAACATTTTCTGTTTGAGTTTGAGCGTCCATCAGTCCATCAATAGCGATAACTACGAATATGCAATCAGTCTAAGTAAGCACCACGCCCATGCTACCAGGTAAGGGTTGCTTTGCAGAACATTGATGATCTGAAGCTTGTACTCAAGTGTGGATGAATTGCCATCCATATTATTACACATACTGCACGCATAAAGAAACTGCTTTCAGAGACTCAGCTCTCGTTGAAGGTGTTGTGGCGCAGTGGTGTAATCCTCTGACTTTGAAGCCAGAAAAGTCAGGCGGAGTGGGTTCGAGACGCGATAGGGCCTCACCACTTGAGCGTCATGACAAGGGGTCGCGGACTCGATTAGCGCTTAGCTATTTCTCCGATCCCAGCGCTTGGCGCTGAAAACCGCAACTTCACCTTCATCTCTCGGATTGCCAAAAACTTGAAAGTTCCAGTACTAGAAAAATAGCTTGAAAAACTATTATTGTCATAAAGAAGCTCATTGACATCTCTTTTATTTATTTCCACCTGTTTCCTTTATCATATTGCGCAGAACGAACTTGAGAAGTGTCTAAAGATTGAAGAGGCATGAAGAACATTTTTGACATGTCCATGTCGGCGCAAATAGTGAACATGAAGGTTGTTATAGAACAATTAAAAACTCGTAAGAAGCTCTAAGGAATCCAAGTTTGATCTTTACGAGAAGCTCTCAATGCAGGACCAAATTCGTATTATTTATTATTATTATTCATTTATTTATTGTTGGATAGTAAAAGATAGCTACAGTATATAGCTAATTAATTCCAACTCTAAAAATTAAAATACAAAATAATCCTTTAAAATACAAATAATACTCAATAAAAACGTGGATAAAATATTTACATGCCATCAAAAATATATAGTACAAAAGCAGAAATCTAAAATTGTTTTATCATAAAGTGATATCATATTGTTTTATCATATTGTTTTATCAAATTGTTTTATCGTAGTTTCCTTTTAAGAATGAGTGTATATCAAACACCACATTAATTTTCACATATCACATTGTTTTTTGGCGTTAGTCGGAAAAAGCCTGCGCGTTTGGCCGGCTATGGAGTAAAAATTGTGTGACCGATATTAAAAACTAAAATGTTAATATATAAGTTTAGATGGGAAAATTTTGTCTGGTAAAAATCACTTATTATTTGGACCCAGAAATCAGGAAAATGTTCTTAAGGGGCATGTTTGGGAACAAGGATTCGTCATTCCATTCTGGTCCATAATTTACTTGCGTTTGAAATTAAAATTCTTTTTCCGACACTTGCAATGTGTACTTCAGTGCCGCATGAATCATGGACCAGGATGAAACGTGGAATTTTCGATTCCCATACAAACCTCTTACAGGCATTTTTCTAATTGTTTGGTGTAAGAGATGTGTGATTTTACCAAACAGAATTTTCTTATCTAAGTTAGCCTTTGGCTGATAGATTAACATTTTAGCCTTGAATATTGGGCTCATATTTTTTACTTCACAGTCCACCAAACACGTAACCTTTTCTTGGCTCACTCGGTACACACTATAGAAATGAATTATACTTAACTGTGCTTTTGTAGGCGAAAGTTAACAATGAGGGTCAGAGAAATCGAGGAAACATTGAATGAAGTGCAAGGGAAGCTTCCCGTTCTTGAGAAGTTAAAGACCAGGTTGATGGCTGAGAATGCTGAACTTACAGACGATTTAGAACGAGTGAGTATATTTTCACAAGCTCCCATATTGAACCAATCTCAATAGATGATTACGCTAAAGATGGCAGCGAAGAACTTTTTACCAAGATGTACTGCGTTCGAATAGACCTTTTAGCTATTCTACAAAAGAGTCTGGATCGAGCGATATTTTTATACATTTTTATACACGAGGGTCGATTGAGTGGCGCTAGAGCTTCTATCAGTATTGTGCACATTCGAAAATTCTACCTAATGTATTGAAATATCGTTCGATCCAGATTCTTTTTTAGAATAGCTAAAAGGTCTATTACGAATCTTTAACGATTCTGTAAGAATTTGATCAAAGAATGCAATGCATCTTGGGAAGAAGTTCCTCGCTGCAATCATTTGCGTAATCATCTACTCTGGACAGCATAGACGTGAAATAATAAAAAAGGACTGAACGAACGGTCAGTGCATCGTATTCAAACGGTTGCCTAGGAATGATTAGTAAAGTTAAAATGAATAGACCTTTTAGCTATTCTGAAAAAGAATCTCAATCGAACGATACTATGCTACATTTTGTAGAATTTTCGAATTTGCACAATAGTGATAACAGCTCTAACGCCACTCGATCGAATCTAGTGTATAAAAATGTATAAAAGTAACGCTCGATCCAAGCTCTTTTGCTGAATAGCTAAAAGGTCTATTGTCTGAAATAGAAGCTGTTTAGGAAGCTGTGAACGATTTGTGAAGCTTTCACATAAAAGCCGTGCATAGGAAACTGCTTAGGATTCGCAGCGCTAGGAGCTGCGATGGAACTGAAGGCTTCGAATGAGTGAAAAGTCGAGTTTTAGGTGCTTGTTAGAGATGAAGCCTGCTATACAATCAAAGTCAATTAATTTTTCTCAGATCAGATCCGGATTCTGGCTCTGTGTCTTTTTGATTCCCTTGTAAGTAAATTGATGTGCGTTTGTCATGTTAATTTTTCGGCGATTTTGTATCTGGTTGGTCTTCGCAAAAGTCTTTTGACAATAAAGTAACAGTAATGGTCTTTTGTTGCTTCTTATGCCCCAGTATATGAATCCATTGAATCATAAAAGCATATCCGCATTTATAAATCAGAAAATTTTTATTTCGTCTGGGTCTTGCAGATACGTTTGTATTTTATCTGTCAGTGACTAAATTTCGTCAGCGATTTGTTTGCAACAACAGACAGAAGGTGTAATTTGACAGTGTTATGTTGGCTCGAAGATGCGGCTTCTCGGACCTGCAACGGAGCAGTTTGATATGTTCTTTATTGGTCCGCAAAATCAGTATTTTTGAAACCGTATTGGACTGGTGCTGTCTTAGAAATCATCAACAACGAAGAGGCTTACTGCACGGACCAGGCTACGAAAACTGACTGCTAAAGTTTAGCTTATTCCTCAAAGACTTCTTTGCTTTAAAGTTTGAGACGAACTTACGATCATAGATGCCAATGTAGTTAGAATTTAGTTAGAGTTGAAACGCCCGACTGCAATGATGAACAGGATCAAAACACAATGGCAAAGTACTAATAATGTCAACAATGTTTCTGAAAAGTTTCTGCCATATAATAAAGCCGTTATTAAACGATTATGCTGAAAAATATTTGGACCTTTGTTCCATGTACGGATCTCACTGCACTTGGTCTGTACGTCAATCTTCTGTTCAATTTTCTTATATCAATATAAATAATTAAAAGATATGCTAATTCTACTATTTTCTAACTACTATGCAACATTGCAAGGACGATACTACGAGGAGCAAAAGACAATGTCTACCGCATGGCCAACACATAAAATATACAGTTTAATAGACAACGAAATAAGCACCTACAAAAAGGTACACACACGATACGATGCTGATAGATGCTGGAATCTGTTTCACATTGGCTGTCAGGCCAGCGACGGAGGCGAAAATTTCTGCCGTTCCTGACTCCTTCCAGGGTCCCAACTACTCAAGAGATGGCCTCTAAGTTATTAGACTTTATTGACCACAAAAACGTAGATAATAATGTTTGAAATTTTGTGTAGATTGAAATTTTGAAATTTCGCTTCGAATGTTTTCCAGCATTAACCTCATAATCGTTTGATAACCGCATAATGTTCACACTGTAACGGTACTATTTTGATCCGGTACAGAGTTGTTGCAATTCAAGAAAAGTTTGAACTGGCCCCAGAACGAAATTCTTCTCCGGATGGCAAGAACGGAAGTGTTACAGATTAGCAAAAGTAGTTTGAACCAGGGGGGGGGGGGTTGGAGGGCTGATCCGTTGGTGAAAATGAGCATAGGTTCCAAATCTTTAAATCTACGAAAAAAGGCTGGTGTAAAATTCAACGACCTATTTCCTTAAACTGATTGACTTGAAAGAAACTTTAGCCATTTTCTATGATTCTACCGTTGGACTTTTCAGAATCTTGAATATTTGTCGAAATTACAGCCTCATTTATATTTCAGTTCATTTTATGATTTGACGTCATCAAATTTCTAAATCACAAACCAGGAGAGTGAAAGAGTTTTACTTGATACCATACTGTAGGCATCCATAAACGATGCTTTTCTTGAAAATTATTTGATCTTTGATCAAGAGGCTTGGAAATAACGATAGTTTTTGGTTTTTTTCGAAAATTTTCTTGAATTCTTAAAAAGAAAAAAACACTGTAATTCTGAAAATACTGAAAATTTCAGAAAAGTCCAACGGCAGATTTACTGTAAAATAGCTCAAGTTTCTTTGAAATCGTTCAGTTCAAAGAAATAGGTCATAGAAGTGTACGCCCACCTTTTAAAAGATTGGGCGACGGTAGTGAAATTTGAGCTGGCTTTCATATCATATCAGCACGATTTGAAAACGGTAAAAAGTTTGACAATAACAAACTCGCTACAGCCCCCCCCCCCAAGAATTTATTATCAAAGAATGACACCTGCACTCTAAGAATTGACCAGCCTCGTTTTGAAAGTGTGGAAAATGCTCCTTTTCGTCGTTTTGGAGGCTCACATTATTCAATTTTCAAAATTTACCGGCAAGGAATGTTTTTGTGTTTGTTGTTTCGACATTTATTGTGGTTATAGTTTTACCAGTGTGCACACATTTATTCACAGTTTCTCAATTGCACATAGCCAAGCATAGATCAAACAGCGAATAGCGTTTTCTTTTTTATCCGGAATCAATGGCTCTGTAGGAACAATCTTCTTACAAGGCCAAAGTTTGACCTCAAAGTTATTTTTTGGTTTGATGGTCATAAGCAATCATGTCAGTTTCATAAAGAGATATTTAGACTTTGGACGAGAAGAAAATGTGGACAACTTGACTTTTCCAAGCCGTCCTGCTAATTCTAAAAGTGCCAGCGTTTTCGTCATCATCAATAAATTCTCTCAATCCGCTGTCATCAGGCCGCCTGGGAAACAGTAAAGCATGGAATAAAACTTGAAGTTTATACTGGGTGAGTCAATAAAAACGCCCGGCGTTTGAAAAATTTCTGATCCCTCAATATCAAAGTAATGATGTTGAAAATTGTCTTGTTTGATCCCCGATATGTCAAATTAGGTTCAGTAACTTACCCGGCTTTAATCGGTCTTTCCTTCCCATCGAAATAGGAGATTTTCTGTAGAAAGCCCCTTTCGAAAACCTGCAAAAACCAGTTAAACCGTTTTCGTGTGAACAGTTGGAATATCCGTCAAATTTTTCTCTGCTTGCAAAATATGCCGGCATGGCGTGAAACTCAGTCTTAGTTTACTTATTAATAATTGTAAAAATTTGTTTGTTTTATTGAATAGACGCAAGGAGATCTCAACATTGTGGAAAAGGCTTTCAAGAAAGCTGATCACGAACTGCATGATTTGAGAAACAAGCATGAATTGGTCCTTGTTGAACTGCAGAACACGGACAAACACTGGAAGGAAACTGCTGCTCAAGTATATACCAACAAATAGTTTTTTAGGGCGGTTTCAGTTAATGTCCTTATCACCCCTCCCTATGGAAGAATAACTCATCAAATCGAAGGCCTCGGATTTTTCATGATAAGATGTGTTTCAAACATCCGGATTTTGCCTCTAAGATTGCAGGAATGTTCGGATTTGTCAATTTTACAGACAAGTTATCCCGTATGTTGCCCTATGGAAAAGGTAGCCATCAACTTGAAGGTCTGAATATTTCCCAATTTTTGTCACTACCCCAGGGTTTTAACATCTCGGCAGCTTCATGCCCTCGATTTTGGGAGATTTTGCATACCTTCGGATTATCTCTTCCATAGGGATATTAACTATGGATATTAACTGGAACCACCCCTTGTAGAGTAAAAGTTCCCAGTATTGCCTTGGGTGTAAACATGCACAGAAAGTTCTCCTTAGAGAAAGAAATCGAAGTATAAGCCTGACAGTTAACTGTTAAGGATTTGCACTACAATCGAACAAAAGAATTTACTTTTCAATCAAATTTCACTGAAAAAATCGCAGAAAACCACAACCTTCAAGCTCCCAAGTTTCACGAAATCCTTATTGTCTGTCGCCAATTTGCCAATTTCCAGTATTGATAACATAAGCAACAGAGCAACATTTGAATAACAGAGTTTGGTACATTTTGCCTCTTTTAAAAAAGACTTTTAGTGGTTTACTTTTGCAGGGTTATCAGCTTTACAAATGAAAATAAACAGAGATTTTGTAATTTGCTTAGGTTTTGTATTTACTTTAACAGATTCTTAATATTAGGCAGAAAGTTTTGGAGTATAAACCTAGGTTCCCAGAAAGGAAAACAACCTTTCCAAAATTCGCATCTCAGATGAAATTCCTTTTCATACGACTCAAGCTCAAAATGGAGAGTCAAGTTTTTTTGGAATGTGAGAAAGAAGTGCAACCTGCGTCGTACAATATTTGTGCAAACTTTTCCTGTTTGTTATTTGTTGAATCCTCTTTGAAAGATAAACCAGCGATTTTCGCATGTGAATAGACCTTCTAGCTATTCAGCAAAGAGCCTGGATCGAGCGTTATTTTTATAATTTTTTATACACGAGATTCGATCTAGTGGCGTTAGAGCTTCTATCACTATTGTGCACATTCGAAAATTCTACAAAATGTAGCAAAGTACCGTTCGATTGAAATTCTTTTTCGGAATAGCTAAAAGGTCTATTTAGGGCATCCATTGCCGCAGTAACATAAGTGACTGTGATGCTTAAAACGGCAAACGGTTTCTTTGCAAGTGAAGATCAATGCTAGCTATCCATCAAACGGGTTAATAGGATTTTGGTCCGAATTGTATTCGTAAGGTTTCATGCGTAAAATTTCTGCCGAAGAGATATTTTCTGGTTCCTTTGCTTGTCCTACGCAATCTTTCCTTTAATAGTAACGTTGCTATTTTTATTTCCTTCAGTTAAGTAAAGTGAAACAAAAGCATGAAGACGCTTGTGCAGAACTGGAAGTTGTGAAACGTGAAAACAAGAAATTACAAGGTATGGAGATCATTTGAATATTTCTGTTCAGTGTAGAGTAAAGCCACCGTTACACGGTCAGATTTTCGTCGAATTCGATTAATCGAATCAGTTTTTGCTTCAGAGTCGTCGAATCGAACCACAGGAAGCACAGGCAATTCGGTAACTGAACAATGATAAGTGTACAATCTTAAAATCGTTAATTGTATACTACCTTTGTGTGCGATTTGATGCACTGCTGCACTGCACTGCATAATTTTTCGAATGCGAGAGTTCGATACAAAATAACTTGCCGGTATTCTAATAGGTAGAAACCAAATTCTATTAGAATACCAGCAAGTTATTTTGTATCGAACTGTCGTATTCGAGCAATTATGCAGTGCAGTGCAGCAGTCAATGAGATACAACACAGCCGTGGAGAAGTGCAGCAAATAGCACACAAAGGTAGTATACAATTAACGATTTTAAGATTGTAAACTTATCATTGTTCAGTTACCTATCTGCCTGGGCTTCCAGAGATCGAACTTGAGTTTTTACACGGCCAGGCTAAATCGAATTAAACTTAGCAGAAACAAGCCGAAAAAATTGCTTCGGCCGCAATGGTAGTCGGTTTGGTGCTCAAAAAGAAAACAAATTAAAGAAACCATGACACAAGATTGACAAACGAGTGGTTGCTACGAACAGTTACTTTAGAATGACTGTTGAAGATTTTCGTGAATACCTTAATAAGGACATCCCTTTCGTTGTATGGAGTCAATTATGCATTCCGAAGATTTTGCTCCTCGTATTTAGCAGCAAAAGCCTCTGTTCTTTTTTCTTGAAATGTGGCCGGAAGGACGTCATTTTGCTTGCGTATGGCTTGAAAATCAATGACGCAGAGCGTAGCTAAGGAAAAAATTTCATTCATCTGCCATTCGATAAATCAAAATGAATTGAGCAGGTCCGATTTTTGAAAAATTGAATTCGACAGTCTTACCACATGGCATCAGTCATCCAATTTTGCTTTTACAAGGTCAGACTTTGTCGAATTCGACACATCGAATTTGATAAATCTGACCGTGTAAGAGCGGCCTAATATCTCCTTTTTAGAGAAATCTAGCTATTTACCTTAAAACTTCAGTGTTTTATTCAACACAGGTTGAATTCCAAATTCTCATAGCTAACGGTATTGGTTGTTTGCCCTAGATTAAGACAGAATTGCACGGTTGCGGGAAATTTTTGCAAGACCTTGATGCAAACTTTTATTTTGGGTATTTGTTTGCTGAATACAACGCAATAAATTTTCTGAAGAGAAATCTCTGTTTTAAAGTTATAATGCTTTTCTATTCGCAGTGTTAATCTTAAGATCTTGATAGTAAATAGGCCTTTTAGTTTTTCTACAAGATCCAGTTTCTTGTTTATACACGTTACATGAAAGGCTCGATTTAGTGGCGTTTGGCTTCTATCACTACTTCATAAAAAAGAGGCTTCAATCCAGCGTCCAGATTTGGTAAGTTTGTGAGGGAAAACTTAAAACATGACCTCCGTTCTCGATGTAACAATCTTCGTTGTGGAAAAAAGTTGCTTCGGGTTTCAGACCACTTTTTAGAGGGTTTATTATCGACAAATTTGTCCAGAGTGAGTTTAAAATGGTTCTGTTTACACAGAGGCAAGTGTAATTGGCCATTTTGCTTTGTTTGTCGTTATTTTCATTCCTTGTGAGCTGATTTTTTTTCCAACTGAATAACAACAGTTGAAAACAACAAAATTCGATTTGCAACTCTCAAAATGAAGCCCTTGCATGCTGACACTTTACAGCTGTAACCGTTACCGCAAAGAATCCGCCAACGATAAACGAAAACAGCGAGGAACCAGGCCATAAGGCAGATAAAACTTCCCGTGTACGAACTAAATCATTCCTAACTTTGCTTTGAGTAAAATCATCGTTGATTAACGCTCTGGACTGTGTTCTGAAATCCGAAGTAACTTCTTGCCCCTGCGAGCATCGTTATACCATGAAAGGGAATCATTCTTTGCGTTCCTTCATAAATTTACCAGATTTGGACTCTCGATCCAAACCTCTTTTTTAAGAAGTAAAAAGGTCTATGGTAGATATTAGAGAATTGAAGAAAGGTAGCAATATCGTTCGTTTCAGAGTTTGTTTGTTTGTTTTCAATTTATTTTGAGTGGGCTTGTCAGGATTTCTAGCTACTAAAAGCTAATTTAGGCCCACTTTGCATCCTGCATCCAGGCAGGGGACCCCTAGTTCAACGTCCCTTCCGAAGGACGACGAGGTGAGTTGTGAGGTCAGGCCTCCGAGGTCACCCATCTGGAGTCTGACCTCACTCGACCATGCTTAACTTCAGTCACCTGACGAAGACTGTATAAGCCATCGGCCACTCACCCCGAGTCTTTTTTAGAATAGCTAAAAAGCATATTCTATGCTCTTTTTATCCACAAACAGATGACCTGGAAAATGTAAAAGAAGAACTTGTTGCTGAAACAGCCAGAGTTAAGGAATTAGATGCTGGCAAAAGAAAAATCGAGATTGAATATGATGCGATCAGCGCCATTCTAGAGGTAAGTAAGCAGTTCAATCTCTGACTTACTTCTTCGTTAGTGCCAACTAGAAATATTTGACTTCAAATATTGAAGGTAATTTAAAGTGCTGTTTTTATTCCTGAAATTAGCCAGCCAGTAGACCAGCTACAATCTCTTATAAATGGACTAAAGAAAGCCATTTTTGCTCAGATGTACACTAGTGCTCCCTGAGGCAAATGAACCAAAATAGTTTCTTTTCAATTCTTGTTAGCCAATCAGGATACCCATCAGGGAAAACATATCGAAACATCCCCATGAGTTTTAAGTTGGAAATTTATGGTAAAAGAACAGTTCTCCCATAAAGTGGAGAAAGGAAATGTGCTTTTAACCTCAGTGTTCCATGGTTTCCCAGACTATATATCGAATTTCCAAATAACATCTATTGCACCACCATAGGAAACTTCCACCACTTTTTGCAGTCGGTTGTCATCTCTTGGAAGAAAAACCAAAATCCTATATTTGCTCAAATTCTGTTTTTTTGTGGTGAGGACCCGGTGACCCTGCGTCTTTCCTTGCTACAAATGCCACAGTACTTTGCATTAGCTTTGTTGTTTTTACACTTTGATTGATAAAAAAATTGGAGAGGGTCTTACCGAAACTTCTCTGCTATCATATATGTAAACAAAAATTGTCAAAGACCATTTGATTTTCCTTTTACCGTGCTTCAGGTGCTCATTGTGATGCAGTGTTGAAGCTGTTGCAGATTTAAGTACGAGACAAGGTGTTTTTAGCTTCAGAGACTTGCCTAAAGCTTGGTTCACGCTGCTAAAAGCATAACAGCATAAGTTTCGAAAGGTTGATTTTGAAATTCTATGACCTATTTCTTTGTAGACTTTGTAGACTTGTTTCCCTTTTTCTTTGATTTGCTGATAGATTGACTGATATCACTTGGTCAAAAGGACGTCATAATATTGCTCTTAAAAATTGGACCCACTTTTTCAAAATGGCCTAAAAAATCGGGAGTTATCGTACGCTCCACAAAATGGCTTCAAAGTCTGGTCTGAAGAGCTTGAATATCAAAAGGCAACCTTTTAGTTCAAAGAATGATGTTGTCTTGACCTATTAATCGCACAATGCATACCTTTAGTTAGTAAACCTGCTCTGTAGAAACAAAACAGATCCATTGAAGTTGCGAAAACCCTAGGCCTCCTCAACCGTTTTTTGTATGCAACAACCAGTCTGAATAGCACCTCCTGACTTGTTGAAAATAAAAAACAAATTTAACAATTTGGTTGGTGAGTACGGAATCATTCTTCGAGGGTCTAAAGAACGCAGGGAAACAAGGGAGGAAAAGGCATAAGTCTAGCAAAGTATCGTTCGATTGAAATTCTTTTTCAGAATAGCTAAAAGGTCTAAATCTTTAATTTGGAAATCTTTAATATTTTACCATTAATCTTTAAGTTACATCATAGTTTAAATTTCGGATGTCACTTTAGCCAACTTCTGAATGTTGAAAGTTAATGTTTTGTCGTGTTTTAGGAACTGGAGATTACCGTTAGTGAGGAGAAGATGACCACGCAAAGGTCGATTGCTGAACTGAATATCATGATCAATGAAGCAGAAGCAAAGCTGGCGAAGAAAGATGAAGATACAGAAGCCATTAGGTAAGAACAAACATTGATGCTTGATAAATCTAATATGTAAGTTGAGACTACATTCGCTGAATTCTCGGCACTATTTGAAAACGCTAGGAAGTTCGACAATAACGAACGCGTTGCAATCGCCCCAATAATTTGACATCAAAGAAATGTACGTAGACCCTAAGCATCGATCAGCCTCATTTTGGCAGAGTTTGAAAATACTCTGTTTTAACCGTTTTCGAGTGCTCATACGATGCCGTTTTCAAAGAAATGCGTTGTGAAGTTCTGTTTTAAAAATCTCCTGTAAATTTCTGCTGGCCAAAATGCTCTATAGTTTGTGAATGGAGGTATAACCGTCATTTTTTCAGTTTGGACGCAACCTGAAGGTCACTTCTTTCCTGGGTTTTTATTCTATCAAGTTTGCGTACAGAATACTAGTCTGGAGGTGTAATCCTGTTGAGCTACCAAGCCATTACGATTAAAACAGCTAATCAAAACCTATTCTTAGGACATAAACACCAGTTCTCAGTATTCTTTTCGAAGCATGTACTTCAGCTTTATGGCCCATAATAGGTGCTTCAAAGTAGGTCTGGTTCTCTTTTCACAACATTACTTCTCCCATTTAGGCGCACTATGCAGCAACAGCTGAATGTCCTTGGAGAGAATTTAGAAAATGAAATCAGAAACAGGTCAGAGCAAGCTCGTCAGCGAAAGAAGTTTGAAGATCTCTCTATAGAGCTTGAAGCACAAGTTGATCGTCTCAACGCGGTACGTAGACTAAACTAATGCAAACAGTAAATGTATTAAAACGAAATAGTTGCAAAAAACGAAAACTACTTTTCAATACACAGTAATTTACTTTTCGATGAGAAGTTATTGTTTAAATCCTTGTGGAATAATTACAACGACGAAAATACTATGCAACGATGTACAGGGAGCATGGAATTGCCGAATAACCCTGTGGCATTTAACATTTAGCTTGAAATAGATGTCAGGCGAAACTGTCGGGAACTTCATCACTGCTGAGGAAAAATTTACGCATTATTAGTGCTAGGATAGAGGAGGGCAGTTCATGATAAGAATTTTCAAGCACAATATGAGCCTTGAGATTCAAATCAATGATGTTAACGTTGTGAAATCCTTCAAATTCGTAACGTTTAATTCCCTCAACGTAATAACTTACTTTTTTAAAAACAACATTCTATTCCTGCCACTACTGCTGCTATATTTCGGAGGAAAAACATGGCGACTTCATAATGTTTCCTTCATGCAAGAATTTCAGACAAATTTCATTTCAAATCACAACACTTTTTCGACAACGAAACCCATTTTTTATGTTTGATTCAATTTACAATCTTAGACAAAGTCGTTGAGACACATGCGCGTTTTGTATTGAAAAACTTCTCCGGCTTGAAAATTATTAACATGTACTGCTAAAAACTCCCCTCTCCCCATTTCAATGTTGATTTGATTGCAGAAGACGTAGTTGTGAACTCATCTGCAGCATTTCTATCATCTTCCAACATTGCATTGGGGGGAAGGGGGACTTTAACTCAAAATCTCTTTCTGAAAGCAAAGTGTCTCAACACTTTTGTCTAAGATTGTAGTTGATTCTTTCATTTGTTTATTCATTCAAGGATCAAGTCGCTATGATATGAGAAACTGCGATATCTTCTGATGTCTTCTAGAGGCAAACTCAACTTTATGAGCATTTCTTTCTCGATTTTAGACGAATGCTGAGCTTCTCAGAGTTAACAAGAAAATATCACAAGATTTGAAGGTAGAGTTTCAACTCATTCCAAAGCTTATTGCCAACAGCTTCACACTTAAACGAAGCATCAAACTTAAAAGAAGAAAAACTTGTGGAAATTACTATTCTTTGTACCTAATATATTATATTTCCGGATAGCAACATAGCGCACCATTTTAATCTAGCAATTCATTCTACCGATGATGTATGTATCCTTTTGTATGCATCTACGGAAAACGAAAGTAGAAACATCTGAGGAGCAGATCATTTTTTAAACTTGGAACATTATATGCTTCGGGACTGAACGAGCTATTTGCTTACCTCCAATAATTCTCTGTTGATAATTGTTTCATTGCTATACCTCTTCCTGATTCTCAGTCGTTTAAATCATTCAAATGGATCTTCTCGTTTTTATTCAGAGCGAAGATAGGAATCAAATGTTTTAGTCTATTTTGCTCGTGGCCCTCGACCGGAAACCTCCAGAGCCTCATTCTCACGGACCAATCAGGCAGCGAATAAGCGAAGAAGGCAGAAGAATCCTTGGAAGATTTTTAAATTTTGCCTACCTTCATGAAACGCAGCAGGACAAAAAACTGCTGGAAATTTCTCGAAATATTTTGAAGGAATCTACTTGCCAGATGTTTGGGTATCCAGGTTTGGATGCCGGTTTAAATATCTCGTGGTTTCCTGGAGCTATGGCCTCTCCAAAACCGATGAGGCACTAAGCCTTAAAGAACATGAATAGATAAGAGTGAAAGTAATAGTAATTACTGTAAGAACATCACAGAACGACAAATATCTGCGTAATCAACAGTTCTTGCCATTTCCCTTCCAGCACAATTTCCTTTGTTCAAGATTCAATGCCCCTGCCATTTCTATGTGAGCTGAGAGATTGTTTGCGCATTTCAGGTCATATAGCAATACTCTTGGAAAATTTATGTATTATACCACGCTTTGCATTCATGGCACAAGTTTTTATGACAAGAAATAGATTATAAATTTGACAAGAGGCTTTATTGAGAGGCTGTATCTCTCGACTTGAAATGCCGTAAACAAGCCTCAACAAGCTTCAGACGATTTTGTTTATTGGAAATTCTTTATCTTCATGAAGGCTTGAAGTGTTTGAACTGAAATCCAAACCTAGATACTCAAACACCTGGAGAAGAGATTCCTTCAAAAAATTTATGGAAACTTGCAGCAATTCTTTGGTTGGTGCAATTTAGGAGAATCTTGACGGGTTTCCTTTGTCTTCTTCGCTTATTCGCCGTCTGATTGTTCCGTGAAAGTGAGGCCTTTGGGGTTTGCGGCCATGGACCACAAGCAAAAGTCGGCTAAAGCATCTGATCCCTATCTTTTCAGAACATAAAGAAATAAGACCTCCGTTGTCAACACCCTTCAGCTAAAACACCCTTCCTGGTCTTAGTAGAGACATTAGCACGGCTCAGCTGCTGCACTCGTTTCATCCATTTTAGCGTTATTCATCATTTTAGTTTTAAGATGCATTAATTGATATTTCAAATTAAAGGATCTCGAAATGCGACTCGATGATGAGAAACTGAATCATGATAACACATTACAAAATTGCAATCGTGCTGAGAAGAAATTAAAGGAAACAACCAAAGGGTACAACGATGCCAAACTTGATCTTGAACAGGTAAAAATTTTCCTCTTCAATACGATGAAAACATACATTAAAAGAACAAATATTTTCAAGTCAAACATGCTGTTGTTCTACAAATTTGGTAGACAGTAAGAACCTGGAAAATAGAAGCCACTTTTAAAGAAACTTCAGGCTGATTTTGTTGAGAAATGGTTCCTTTATATAAGACACTTCCATTGGTTTTAATGGAAAACTAAGCGGGCTGTTTTGAAGAAGGTAGTTTCCTGTTTTGCCGGTTTTTAGTGTAGGGCATTTGGGTGGTCAAACATGACATTTTATTGTGCATAACAAAACAAAATTTGCTCTTTGTACTGGTTTATCCCTAATTACATTTCTCGTAATGTTTTCAATTTGCTGTTTGTACTGGTTTAATGTTTATCCCTAATTACATTTCACGTAATGTTTTCGATAGCGCTAAGTTTGTGCAAGCCACTTCAATAATCTTTATACGTGGGCATTTTCACATGATTTCATGAAAATCATCGGTCAATGAGTACAACGTTTGCAAAGTCGTTGAGCAGAAATCATCGCTAGAACGTAGTAAAATATTTCAGCAGAATGTTTTGGAATTAATTCTACTTTGTTATAGAAATTAGATAGTAATAATGATGGTGATAATATGTTTTTGGGCTAGAACTGGGAGCCACTTGACTTTCATTAGTACCGGGGTATCCACTCTGAGAAATGACTTTTTAACCCGGCGCTAGAATTTTTCCCTCCAAATGATAGCCGGTTTTAGAAAAATCGGCGAAAAATATACTCCAAAACGTAAAGATACATTAAAAAATAATGAGATGATAGCCCTCTTCAACAGAATACCCCTCTTGATAACCGGCTTTAGCAAAAGGCCTTCTGTCGGTACCTGTATTTAGAAAAAGAGGCGAAAACAATATACGGAAAGGAGGGCACATCCCGTACGCAAAATGCGCGAAGTTCTCTCATTCCCTCGGGCTAGAACTTTCTTAGTCTGTTATCGAATCCCTCAGTTTCATCCTTGCTCTTCGTTTTTGACAGGCCGAGCGAGTTCGCAAGCTGGCACAGACCGAAGTTGAAGAGCTAACGGCGAGAGCAGAGCTTTTACAAGCGAAGAATACAGAACTGACTTTTGCCAAACAGAAGATTGAGAAAGAGATTAGTGGCTTGAAGATAGACCAAGAAGATTTGGAAGAGAGGGCTAAGCTTGCCGAAGAGAAGGCGAAGAGAATCCTCGGAGAGGTATGAATTTATAAACTTATTCGGTTGATGTATAGACGAGCATAGGTTTCAGATCTTTAAATCGGTGTAAAAAGGTAGTTGTAAGATGCTATGACCTATTTCATCTAATTGAATAGGGTAAAGAAATTCTTGGCTTCCTATCCATAATTCTACTTTATACTGTTAAGAAATCTTGGGTGCGCACGTCGTATTTTAATTCATTTGAGGATTTGATTTTATAAGATTTCTAAATGTTACACAAGAAGAGTGACAGGCTATTGCGTCACGTTCAAAATTAAGTTTTTCTTGAAAATCACTCTGAATGCCTCAAGAGCTTCAGAATTTACATTGGTTTAAAGTTTTTTGCAAAGCAACAAAATATCCCAGTTCTGAGACTTCTGAAGATTTCAGAAAATCAAATGGCAGGAGTATAGCGAGGCAGGTAAAGCTTCTTTTTTTCCTGAGAATAGCACCCTTCTATATTTGCTCGAAATTGTAAAATGGATTCACAAAGTGTATGAAAACAATGCTAATAATTCAGCTATTTTTCCAAAAATTTACCTTTAAAAATGGTATGCTCTCTTACCCTCCATATGCTGAGATGCCCCTCCCCCAAAAGTTATTCCTGGGGTCTTATTAAACCTTCCTTTGTCATAGCTTGATAAGCTTGGAATCGACATGAAGCAGTTACAAGAGCAGGCTACAGCTGCTGAGATTTCAAGGGATAGTAGTGAAAGAACAGTTCGAGAACTTCAGAAATACATTGATGAAATGGAAAGAGTTGGTGTTCGACAATTGAAGAATGAAATCAGAACCTTGGAGAGAAAGGTATAGATTCCTATCATTTTGGAAGTCTATCATACATTATAGATCAAGCAAGAAGTATCCACGAATAATGACAATCAAGTGCCGAGTACCCAAAAAGAATTCAGGCGTTTGAAAGATTTTGGTACCTAGAGTAATGCATGCATTTCAACGAACTTAGTCTCTCTTCATAGGAGATAGAACGAAACATCTTCGTGATAATTCTCTCATTTTAATGAGAAAAGGAAGCATATGTAAATACGAATTTATAAAGATTCACTGGTTCCTAGATGGCTGAAAAGGACCTAAATACTGGGTCAAATGGCATGCAAATAGAGTACTCAAGGGCATTTAAATTTCTATCAAGAATTATAGAAATGAGTTTTGAAGTCATTTCTTCGTGGCAACCTAATATTTTATTGGTCAGCAAATAGCACCAGCTGAAGGATCCATCAAAAGATTTCTCGTTCATAGATAAAATTTACTTTCGCACGGCTCCATGATTACTCTTTAGGTACTTTACGGTTTCTTACGATTTGATTGAGTGTGTTAAAGTCCTCAAATTGGATGTCACCTGAGATATGAGCTGAAGCTAAAGTCTTCTGCATACCCTTCTTGTATTGTTATTTGCGGGTGAACGTCTAATTCAACAGACTATAGGCTCTTTTGAGGTATTTTACAACCAAGGATTTCTTGTAAGTTCGAATTTACCAATGTGTTTAGTGCTCCAAAAACAGGAGACAAACCACAAAAATACCTCAGTCTTGATGATATGAAGCATAATTCGATTCATTCACATCCATCGAGTACTCTTGGCGCTGTGATCTGTAAAACGCCTCAACTTCTTAGGTGCACCCAGTAGCTTATTGGCCTGATTTTGCGTCAGCTTAATGGCCTGTTTATATGAGCAAAAACAGCTCACTTACCAAACCTGGGGGGAGGGTGGGGACTAAGAGATGAGATTCCATCTTCCAATGGAATCCTTTGTTTTTTGATTTCGCATTTTCGTGACGAGCGCAACTCCACCACACCATCAGCGTAGTGAAGTCCCACGTCACTAGAGGTGGAAGCTCACCTGGATGAGGCAAAATTTTTCCATATAAACAAAACACCGCCGATATGGTGAGGTGAACTGAAATTATTCGTTGATTCTCATTGGTCTATTCATTCTGATTTCACGGAAGAGACTCTACTCCACCTCGCCTTTCAGCCCCGAGGCTGACAAGTGAGGTGAAACATCTCATATAAACAGTTACTGAAATTTACCTCGCGTGTCAGCCCCTGGTCTGCCAGGCGAGGTATTCCTCCTCATATAAACAGTGCCTAAATTCCGCCCTTCATTTAACATACGACATATTCTAATTCGAAAGATCCGTTTTCGTATGTGTTGGTAGTGCTTTAGCGATAGAGATACCATTTTGTCATTGCAGACTGCAAGTTTCATTACATTTGACTTCGATGATCTTCCGTTGATAGGTGTTTGAGACTGAAGAGCAATTAGGAGAAGAGCGTCGCAATGTCGAAGAATTCCGTAAATTATTTGCAAAAGCAGAGAAGCGAAACAGAGCAATGGAGAGCATACTCGAAGATGAAAGGAAAACATCAGAAATCTTGCATATCAGAAATGAAGGTTTGAATTCTAAGATGAAGAAAATGAGAGAAGCCATGGAAATATCGGTGAGTTAGATTGCTGCAGATTGATACATCCTCCTTTTTGGTCTTTATAAATCGTGTATAGTGTCTATGAAAAAGGCTAAACAAATTCCACCAGCTGAAGGATGCATCAAAGGATTTTCTCGTTCATTACACGTGAGATTAGAGGCTTGAGAAGCACTCGTCACTTAAAGCTTTGTCTCCAAAAAAGACATTCGCTTTTCGTTATCAATGAGGTACAACTGGTAGGATTATTTTATTTGGTCAATCTTCGATCAAATTGACAAAATGCAGAAAATTGGGAGTCAGCATACCGACCCACGTTGCCTGCCCGAAACTGCTTCTTTAAGGCTAGCGACTGCTACTGAAATACCTAATATCTGGGGCAATACACCGTTCCACCAGACTGTGGAAATAACAGGGAGATAATCTCAAGACGTAGAAAAGTAAAGAGAAAATCAGAAGTAGTGGGTGGATGGGTAACGAAACGGCTGGGTTCTCTTTCGTGCAGCTTACCTGATCGAAGTGCCTATCAAGCTTCTGTTAAAGTTTTATACGCAAGTACCGGATTACTCCCAAATGAGAATGCTTAGGCAAGGACATGGATGAATCTATTGAAACTGAAATCCCACGACTAAGGACACTACGAAGAATAGTTTCTTCCGCTACGTGTCCTCGATTACATTTCATTTTTGGCTTTGTCAAAGGTACACAATATGGGGAAAGGGTATGCCTCATCTAGTGTTATGAAATGTGCCTTTCATCGTGATGAACCCTAGTTACAAACGTGCTGGAAAAGTATCTGCATGAAGTATGGGACAGTAAACAGAGCTCTATTCCTGCCGAAAGTTTGGAGCTGGATATCTTACACATAATTGTAAAACATAGAGTTAATGCAAATGCTAATAGGTCCCTGAAAGTAACAATACGTAAACACGTAACACCCAATCTTAGTACACACAACTGGTTAGATTATCAAGGAGACATTTCAAGCTGACGCGAGAAAGATACTCACAGATAGAAATCAACCTACCGTTTAATACTGATGAACTTAACGTGTCGTTGATAAGTTTCTTGGAAATTCGTTCTTCCCTTCCCACACTTTATTACAGTTTAAATCACCTTGGCAAAGTGATTAGATTTAGAGGGAGTTAAGAGGCGAATCAGATCTTTTTCTTCATTGGTAGCGACACTGGACCTTTAAAGGGCCAGTCCTGGGTTGGTATGATTTTTGATAGAAAATGAAAGATTAAACTGTTGTGGATTGTGTGAAGCGTATTTCCAACTTTTTTCTCTGCAAAATTACATATTCCAATCTGCGAAATGAGTGAATTGATGTCGTAAACTCAAAGGATCATTGCCTTCGACCCAACCTCTAAATCAAGGATAGCACCCTTATCACCTAATTGACCAAATTGGCTACGACATTTGGTCTAACTTAGGAATAATTTGCAGCCAACTTACAACTGTTACAGATGCCAGCACATGGAAAGACGTTACAGTTGGTTCCTGGACTCCTTTCAAAGAGGCTGTTCTCTATTTCAGGAAACAGAAGCTGCCACTTTACTTGCAAAGTATCGCAAATGCCAAGCCGAACTTGATGATGCAGAGGATCGTGCTGATGCTGCACATTCCGCTCTACTGATGAGAGGCAAGACTCCAAAGGCTGGTAGATCACGTGCAATGACGCCAGCTGCTGCGAGATCACGAATGAGATCCCGTGCTCGTTCACCAGAACCGCGAGATTACCGTGATTATGAATCGACTGACAGGTATGATATTTTAACAAATCAACTTTATGCATTTAAATACCCATTGCTAACCATAAAACTTTGTGCGCCGAATGAAGCGCGAGACAAGGGGAATTTAGACTAAAGAGGACTTTCAGGTAATACGAAAGTCGACGCCACGAAGAATCATGGTTACCAATGGCTCTTTAAGCTGTATACTCATTTGTTGAAGCTTCTTTGCTTCAGCTTTGCCCAGGTATGACTAGCACTTTCCCAAGGGCTTATGCGTCGAAGAACGCAAGCGTCATTTCGGCAGTGTCAAGGAAAACATTGTATGTGTGAATTTAACTTTGGAGTTCATGGGCTGCAAGCGAAGTTGTTTGAGTTTTTGTTGATTCATATACTTTGATTGTCAAGACTATTTCATATAACGAAAAATTGTATTGAGAAATTGTTTAGTTTGGTAAGACGATGGTGATTCAAAACAGCATTCTCATTACTAACGAATGGGAAAGAAGAACAGAGTCACTTGAAAACGATCGCCTTTTCTCTCCATTATTTGCCCTAGACGTCGTTTTGCACGAGCAAAATGACTAGGTAGATATAGAGTCAGCGATCAAATTCTGTTCTCAGTCTGTTGTGTTTACCTTCAAAATTCTCACTTTCACGTCATCAGACCCCAGTCACAGCACAACAGTCGCATTCCTACGGTATCATTTTAGGAATCCTCATATTGCTCTCAAGGATCCTCCCAAAGAGTTTAAAACGAATACGGAATACGTTAGGCCAAGTAAACCTCCATAAATTGTGAAGCGGCATCTAGTCACTGCAGGTTTTCTTTTTAATAGGCTGAAAATTTTCCGGACTACTCTTTTCATTTTTCTCTCCTAGTGAAGATTGACTTCTGACTACTGAAGATCTCCTCCAGTGACATGACTTCCAAGATTGCAAAAGGTATTCATTAATCAATCACTGCTTCCAGCTTTTTGGAGCTCATCTCCTATTTATACGTCAATGACATTTTCGTAATGGGTCAAATTTGAAAAGAGTGTGTTTAGTTATTTGAACTGAACAATGCTTGTAGTGGAAGAGAGTGTAATTGGATCTTCTCTAGGTTTCAGTAAGTTGGATGGGTGACGAACCTGTGACGAAGCATTCCCTGTTAAAGTTTATGTCTTCGCAATCACTTATGGGTTTAACATGGCAAATATTTTGTTGAGTAACCCATGATGTTTCAATACATCCAAAACTCTGACCCATCTGGATTGCAATTCTGATGCTAAAATTATGAATGATCTTCCAAACCATTGAAACCTGGGACGATATTCTTGTAGCTTTCTTCCATTAGCCCACTGACAAGGACACATGTATTTGTAATTGGAGAATCGGTTAGGAAGTCGCCACGTCCAAGGCTTATAGATATACTTTTATAGATATAGAGTCAGTGATCAAATTCTACTCTCAGTCTATTGTGTTTGCCCCTTGAAATTCTCACTTCTACATCATCAGACCCCAGTTCCAGCACAACAATCGCATTCCCAGGGTATCATTTTAGGAAAACCCATATTGCTCTCAAGAACCCTCCCAAAGAGTTTAAAGCGAATGCGGAATACGTTAGGTCAGGTAAACCTCCACAAATTGTGAAGCGGCATCTAGCCCTTGCAGGTTTCCTTGTGAAGTCTAGTAGTGAAGACTAGTAGTCTGTAACACTTTGAGTTTGGTAATCAGTAATTTCTCACTATGTGCAAGTGAACTGTCAAGAAAACGGCGGTTGGGTACTGCTGAAGTCCAAGATGCTATCTCGGGTTATCTTTTAGATACCAATGGACCTAGCCTTTCCTCCTGCATCGTATTCTAGCTGGTACGACGATGTGTAATATTCTGTGTGAGAGAATGTGTGTACTGGACATACAGAGACTTCGTATCGTAGAAACTTTGTGTGAAACTGTGTGCCTGGAGATAATTTAGTGATGTCTTCTCGTGGAATATGGAGTGGTGTGAAATAGTGCATCTTTATTGAATAGACATATTCTCTTTAATAATGCGTTAGATAGTTTCAACGACTGTAGTTTCTGTACCCTCTTGAAAGATTCATTGGGACTTTTGAATTCGGAGATTCCACTGATGGAATTCAGCCTTTGTCTCAAGTTTAGGCAATTTCAAACAACTTTTTCTTTTCTGGACTAAGACTGACCAAAAAAAGGTATCATAGTTAAGTAGCCATGCTAATTATCCCACTGACTGTCCCAAAAAATTTGTGCCCCCTTTGTATGGCTATCGTAGAAGCGCTGTAAATCAATTATCTCGGTTTTTGCACAGTTGCATAGATCAGGCTTCAACTAAGAGTTTGAGACCTTGTTTGAGTCTATGTGAAACGTAATTGCTGATTTATGACAGAGAAGAGGCAAACATAGTGGTTGCTTCAAAATTAGAGCTTTTTTTGTTCTCAAGCAATGTCAAAATAAATCAAGTTTTCAAGGAAAGGGTTCTGCCATCAAGTTAAGATCTTTGCTACATTTTTTAAAAGGTGCAAAGTGGTCTCTTATGAATAGATAGCATGCTATCTCCTTAAAGGATTTTGCAGATTTAAAGATTGAAGATATGATATTCAAAACCTGACCTATTCAACTGTGTAAAAAATCGAGATAAGTGCATCTACAGCTCCTCCACAGCAACCACACAAACGGGGCACAATATTTTGGGACATTCTGTATAAGCTTTTGAACTTTCCCTCAGCAGGCAAGCTTTAACCTGGTTTCCAATAGGCGACAAATGTAACGTGCCGCGACAAATGTTGCAGACTTTTTTCTGTAGAAATGTAATTGGAATCAATCCTAAATCCTGACTTTTTATGCATAAAGACAAACCATGAATTCCGAAATCAGTCGCAGATTTCAAGGGGTGGTTACGCTAAAAGCAATATAGTGACAATTTTACTATGATTTGCATTCCAAAGCATTTTCATTGATTTGATTGGTTAATATGTCACTTAACGCAAAATCTTTCGTTGTTAGCATCTGTCCTAAAGCTAATTGAAATGAAATCTAGATAACCTGAACTTTATAAGCTTGAGCAGGATTTTAATTTCATACTAAGATCTTAGATCTTTATGCAGGGTTTCATTATCCAAATCATCTTCTGCGAAGTGCTTGACCAAAGGGCATGAATGTAGCATAAACTATGGTTCGGCTCCTGGTGGCGATAACATCGCAACGTAACTTTTTAGGGCACCGAGGACCAAAGCTTTTCGAAGCAGTGTGTTGGTCCTTCCTCTGGAAATGATAACAACCCATTATTCTTTAGCCTGGCAAGTGCTGTGGTGAAGTGGTGTCATCCTCTGAATTTGCAGTCAGAACAGTTAGGTGGACAAGGTTCGATACCTGATCGAGCCCTACCTCTCGAGTGTCATTGTGTAAAAAGGTGGATATGAAATTCTATGGTCATAGTCTAAGGAAGGGCCAGGACTTTACTAGGTAGAATATAGAGTAAAGACAAAACTAATTTCTCATGAAAAGACAACAGAAATCAAAAGTCCCATATAATGCTGTCAGGTTAAGATTTTACACACCAAAGTTTCAGTTATTTGCGGCATCGTGCATCAAATTTTTAGGCCACGGCCCTTGAGTGCTAAGATATAATGCTTATCTATAAAGTATTCAGTTTTACTGGTCTATTGGTCCACTGCATAGATTGTGTCTTGCGCAGATTCTTTTTCATCGGTTTGCTTATTAACTTTGGCAACAAAGTATCCTCCTGGAAAAGAAAGTGGAAACATTAAATGTTTTGAAAGCTGAGGTGAGCGGATATTCCTCTGGATTTACTTCTTTGTTTTCAGTTCATAATCATGTCTACTTCAAGCCAGTTTATCCATACCCTGGGTGCCAGAGCCAAAAAAATGACAAAAAGAAAAAAATAAAGGAGGAAAGAAAGTTTCTTCCTTCTCGTTTTCCCTCGTCCCAATTTTCCTTTCATTTAAATTTTGAGGCTCTGGTACCCAGGGTAGTTTATCCACTTCTCAAAGTTTTCTTCACTCGATTTTGAAACAAACGAATTGGATACTTTTGAGTTCGCGCAACCTCACCTTACACCTAAAGAGTCATTAGCACCCAGCTTCCTCTGCGGGCACGCTACAATTCTAGACCTTTGGTAAATCAAATTTAGCCTTAACAGAAACGATCTATTCACAGTGCAGTACAGGTTTCTTATAAGAAACTTGGATCAGACCAAAGTACTAAAAGTTTCTTAATTGGTTTCTTATTTTTTGAATGCATGAATTGTCAATGTGGTCGCTAACACTGCTACAGAAATGTTTTTTGACATTTAAAGCATCATATAGGAATAAACAGTGTTCTGTTATGATGTAAACACAAATGGTTAGTTACATTATTGCAAAAGAATAAAGGTTCAACGATCTATTTGCTACAAAGTCCATGCTTTTAACTTTGAAAAGTTTCTTAATACTTCTCAGTAGAGTTTCTTAAATTTTCGGCCATCTTAGTACTAGTTTCGTATAAACGAGTTTCTCATTAAAAAAACGTGTAGTTGAACTAGTAGAGCAGTTCAACGCAAGTAAAACTTTTCTGTCATTTCGACAACCGAGGTGTGGATCCGTGGTTTCTGCTCAGGTCAAATTTGCATGAAGTTGCATCGTGACCGTAGAGAACACTTGGTGGCGATGGGTGTTTAATGTGAGACAGACTTCCATGCTGATACATCTGTATCTATCCTTGTTCAGAAAGCATAGGTTTCAAATTTAGAAAAGTGGCTGTAAAATTCTATCAACAATTTCTTTTAACTGAATCGCAGAGAAGAAAGTTTAGCTAAGTATCTATGATATAAACGATGGACTTTTCTGAAATTTTGATAATCTTTTGACATTACATTGTATTCTACGTTTCTAATCATTTTAAGAATATGATGTCATCAGGTTTCTAAATCGTAAGCAAGAAGAAGGAACGACCTTTTGTTTAGACTATTTTGTAGACATTCATCAACTATGGTTTTCTGCAAAAATGATTTCATGTTTCATTAGATGTGTTTCTGAAAATACTGAAGCTTTCAGGGAAATCGAATGGTAGAATTGTAGCGAAAAAGCTCAAGTTTCGATGAAGCTATTCAGTTCAAAGAAATAGATTATAGAAATTTGCATCACCCTTTTTCAATAGTTGTAACCTATGCCCTTTAGTAATGATGGACGGATGCATACCTGAATCTATACTTTCCCAAATTTTTCATCCTAACCCTGATCCGGCATCTAATGTGAGACAGAATCTAGAAGTGGATCTTGTATGTAGTTTTAGCTTAATGTTGTGTATCATTAAGGCTGATTCCCACTCAGTGGAACTTTCCAAGTGGACTGAATTTGACACAGTAGCTTGTTACTCAAGCTTAACATTCTATTTCAACTCAAAGCAACATCTTAACACGAAAACAAAAGATTTCCTGTCCAATCACAGAAAGCCCAGGCAGTTAACTTAACTGAAAAATAATTGGTTTACAATCTTAAAATCATAGCCCCTGGCATACTACAGAACGCAGTTCTTGGTTTGAATCGATCAAAAGATGATAACTGGGGGATCCCTGTGTACATACTTAGCAAGGCAAAGCAAGGCAGGCAGACGAAAACATTCAAAATTCGATCGCTCTGTGACCGTTCGATGGCCGGAGCATTGGGAGAAAACAGATCTGACGAGACTTGCATCAAGAAGCTGCAAATTTTTGTATGTCGGACACTGCAGATGAAGAAACAAAATATTGGAAAGTATAGTTCGATGATTGTGGAACATTTTGATATGTTGTGTTGCGAATTTCGAGCATTGATGCCGGATTACGGGCGAGGACAAAACAGTTTATTGAATTTGGCTTGAAAGTAAGTTTCACTCCATTTTTACCTACATTAGAATACCTACAAGTTACATCGTATCGAATTCTTGCATTCGAACAATTACACATTGCAATGTCGAATTCAATTAAACAAAACACAGTGGTGGAGAGGTGCAACAAATAACACAAGAAGTCGGAGTATTGGCAGGGAAACGGAGCTTGATTAAGAAACGAAGAGCAAGAATTGCGACGATAATCATGTTAGTGTATTTCATTCCAAGCGACAAATCCATTAAATATATTTCAACAAATCCGTGTTAGACAAATCCATGTTAGACAAATCATGTTAGACAAATCCATGTGAAAATTAGAAAAGACTAGGCCATAACTGTTGTTGACGTTTCGAAGCAAACTTGCTTCATCATCAGAACACCAAGTTTCGTGCTTTTGGAAACTTGGTATTCTGATGATGAAGCAAGTTTGCTTCGAAACGTCAACAACAATTATGGCCTAGTCTTTTCTAATTTTCACATGGATTTGTCTAACATGATTTGTCTAACATGGATTTGTCTAACATGGATTTGTTGAAATATATTTAATGGATTTGTCGCTTGGAATGAAATACACTAACATGATTATCGTCGCAATTCTTGCTCTTCGTTTCTTAACACAAGAAGGTACTATACAATTAACGATTTGAAGATTTGAAGATTGTAAACTTATTATTGTTCAGTTAAGTTAACTGAGTTAACTGCCTGGGCTTCCTGTCGTCCAAGCGGAAAATTCTACTGAGTGGAGATCAGCCTTTATTTTTTCGGCCTTGGGGTAGTCCTTGTTTTTTGTTCCCCTTGGTCTTGTCCCTGTGGTGTCGTCTAGTAGTTTTTGATTAAGTATAGTAGAACGAAAGCATCGTTGTAAATTATTTTATAAGAAAAAATACCTGAATCAAGATCAAGCGAGGCAGTATCATCAAACACATCTTTCTTGTCATATATTTTCCAAGATTTCATATCCTTAGATTGATAAACCATGACATCATCAGGATCCAGACCCTTTTTCTTTAATTTCAGTTCAACATTAACTACTTCCGATCTTTGGCTGAAGTCTTCCATGGGATATACTGCAATGTAGTCGCTCACATATTCTCCCGGTATATCATTTAGAGTTGGTAAATCATTTTGGGCAGATCCAGCTTCTTTCTTCATTATGTTTTCACCTTGTTCTATGGTTAATTTCTCAACTCTCACTGGTTTCGGTTCTGCATCGAGTTTTTCTTCGGGAGCTTCAGATTCTGCCTCAAGATGGGAGATCTGCTCGACCCTAGAGTAGATACATAAAGTGGATTATAATGTTTATGATAAGTGAAAAGCAGTGTGAAATATGGAGGAAATTAAGAGTTACCAAACTTATGTGATGCTACTTAAGAACTTAGGGCCCTTTACTTGAGAAAGTTGTGCCGGTCTGAAATTCCAGATCGCTCAAGCTCATTTCGGTGTCTGATCAAGGCAAAGGATCGCCCAAGCAATTCAATGCAATGTCAGTCGGAGAAATAGCACTGCCAGAAAAAGAACTTGGCGTAACATGTAAATCATGGCATATGAATCATGGACCAGAACTGGACGTGGAATTCTCGTTCCTATACAAACCCATTTACAAATTTCTAGATCTTAAAGATAATACTTTTGCTAACCTAAATTTCCACATCTAAGTTAACCTTAATTTCAGTTTTTAATATCGTCCACGTACTTTTATTCAACAGCCCACTAAAAATGCTAACCTTTCTCAATCGCCTGTTAAAAGTTTATTGATGGACTTTAGGAATTGTCCTCAGATTTCCAAATTGTCAGTGAACGTTTACCACTGTAAATCTAGAGTTTTAGTAAGATCGAATTATTAAAGCAATTTTATGTATCATGACAACTTTTAAGATGGTTGCTAGCCTTTTTATCAAAGGGAAAATTTGAACAAGGTTGCTTTCGTGCTGCAAGAATACATTTCATGCCTTGAAATGAAAATTGCCCAGCCTTGAATAAAGGACCAAACAATCTTATTTTAAGCGTGTTGTACGATATAGAATTAAATAAAATATTCAAGAATAAAAATAATCGTACCTTGAGCAGAGTTTTTCTACAACACGACGTTTCGAGCTGAGCCCGTTATCACTTGATAACGGGCTCAGCTCGAAACGTCGTGTTTTAGAAAAACTCTGCTCAAGGTACGATTATTTTTATTCTTGAATATTTTACTTGAATAAAGGACTCGTCGTAACAAACCCACAAGCGCAACATGCGACACAGTAATCTTGTCAAGAAGACTGTTATCTCCTGCAAAAGAATAACAACCAAACCAAAGTAACTTGGGAAAGACCAGAGAAATCAACAAAATAATTTCCTTCTTATAGCGTTAAAGCGGCTCGTTCGCATCGCCTGGTATTGCCAATGTGTTCTTCGCACGAACCAAAGTGACGAGTGTATGATGAAACACGTTTTTGGTTATTCAACAGCGGGCTTTATTTCAAGGTCGTAGATTCAACGTCGTGCCTTTTCACTAACTCATTTCTTTCACATGAATTTATCTTTGTTTTTGAAGGAATTTGTCTAACCTTTTCAATAACTGCATTCCCCTGTGAGTTAAAATAATACTTTCCGCACGCTTCGCGTTCCACACAATAATGTGAGCACTTTCGGGTATAAAAGGAGTGAACACAAACAACTCATTTCTTTCATTTCTGGGTTTAGGGTTGATTTGTTTTTCTTGCAGGATTCAACAGTTTTTCTCTCTAGTTACACGTTCATTTTGATTTTCATTCTCTTACGGGAGTTGGCAGTTTGCTTTACGCAGATTGCAGTGTCTAACGCTAAGTTTGTGGGTCTATTAAAAACATACCAGTCATTCTCTGCAGTGATCTCTGTCGTAGATTTTTCACCCGATGCTTTTTCATCTGCAGATTTCTCTTCAGGTTCGGCCTTTTCTAAAGCTGCCTCATCCTTACTCCCTGCACCTCCTGCTTTAACGATAATCTTGCCCTTCTGACTTCTGTTTGAGAAGTTGTTATTCCTTGTACACATGTAATTATATATACCGGCTTTTGTTACTTTCTTTGGCCCCAAATCGAAGTATGGTGATTCTTCATCCAGTGTCCCTCCATTTCGAGAATCTGGAGAGAAGATATATTCAATCAAATCGATATTCGAGTTGCAAAAAATTATGCAAAATAGTGCTTGTGAAATCTTTCACTTCATGGCAGTGATAACACCCGCATATAAGATCTACAGTTTGTAAGCTTGCTTGACTCAGTTCTTATATATTGGGTATTTAGTAGGAAATAGGGCTGTTCAGATTCTTGAATTGGTTCTTATTTTATTCACATCGCCTTTGCCAATTTCTCTTGTTCAGATTCAAAGTTGCAGCCTGTTATTTACTTTGATGTTTCATATTGAATTGGGTTCTTACATAAAGGAGGCTTAATTTGATTTTTCAGATCCAGTTCAGCATTATCACCTGTGTTGGCCTTACTTACAATGTGAAATAGTTCCTAGTGTGTATCCGTATTTAGTCGTACTTCATCGTTTATGTGTACCTCTTTGTAACAATCGTTTTCTTTTTGTTTCCACTTTCATTTGTTTGTCTGTGTCAGTAATCTAGTTAAGTGTTTTATGTAGTGACCCTTGGGATAGTCATGGGTTCTTGCTTCCAGGGTCATCATCCCTTGCTATAAAGTCCAGTAGTTTGTAAGTATAGTTGTTAGTACCTCGTTTTTCGTGTATAATTTTCATATTGAATATAAATATACAAAAATTGATTTCAAAATTTCAGACGCAGATGTTTAATGTAGTCGATAAGTTTTTGCATCTAAGTGAAATGTTTTGTTAACTTTAATAGTCGCCTAGCTTCAAAGAGATAGCAAGACACCGTTGTTGCTCGACACGTGCAAATGCTTGGTATTCCAGTTCGAAGCTTTCAATAGCATTGATGTTTCTGTTGGCAGGCCAACTGCGATCCCTCAGCGGTTATGGCCCAGTGTCTGCTGTCGTGAGTGGGACTTGTTACATCCGCCTTTTTTTTGGTTATAGTGACTGTAATTTCTACTGATGTAGAAATGGTAAAAAAAGATTCGGATGCGATCAAGAATGCAAGATTCGGGACTTGTTGCATCCGAATCTTTTACCATTTCTTGTTAAGTAACTTATCTACCAAAGTCCACTGATGTACAGGCATTTTGCTTTTTGTTAAAAACCATGAATGTCTTCAAAGTAATAAATCGTCAGAACAAAGACCGCTTGACAATGCACATTTTCAACAAAGCGGCATCGCTTTGGAATTTTCAAATTTCCATAGCTTGCGTCATATGAAATTTCTGACCCCTGATTCACAGCACCCAAATGTTAGTCTAATTGCAAATTTTCATAGTCTTAGTGCTAGCGATTTTATGTGGTGCTAGCGATTTCAATTCTATGGGCAAAATAAATTTTGAATATTTATAAGAGATTTGGCTGTTTATAATGAATGAGGGTGTAAAGTCCCAAATCTCTTATCGCTATGAATCGAAATCACAGACGCTAGGAACATGAAAATTTGCAATTGGACTAAGCTTGAAGTGCTGAATCCGTGGTCGGAAATTCCGTAAGAAGAAATTTTCACAAACTTCCAAACGAGGCCGTTAATTGAAAAGGTGTATTTAACAAGCCTTGTGTTCATTTGGCAGTCAAATCAATTCTGATTGTATTGTGTAAGTTTGTTTCATGTCAATGCATTCAGATACGGCTGGTTGAATTTGAATGAAATCTTGATTGTTTGATTGCCAAAGGAATGCACGGAAAACTAAATTACGATTACAGATAAGCAGCAGGAATGAAGAAGCGCTATTAGATGAAACATTGGCTTCTTCTATCTCCTACGGAACTGTGGACCGTACGAATTGATCGGTTAACTTTCGGGACTGTGCAAGCTCTTTCAAGACCGTTTGCTGAAAAATAGCTTCTGAAGCCGCTCAAATACAGACACTTGGGCGATGAAATATTTTGGTGACATATTTTATTGCTGAACAATCGAATTCGCTACGCCAGCTATCTGATTTTTAGACTTGCAACATTCTATAATAATTTGTACTTTCGATGCAATTTGACAAAAAAATGATCAATGCGGACAATTGCTAAATTTATCCATCATCCCTGAAAACCTAGGTAACATTTTCTACAAACTGTCTGATGTTCATACCAGGGTCCTTCGCAATACGAAATGCAATCTTGCATTGCCAAAGATGAGAACTGCTTATGGCCAAAAATCATTTGCGTCTCGTGAAGCGAAGACATGGAATAAACTCGACTCAGAAATGAAATTAGCCCTTTCGATTCAGTCATTCAAAACGAAACTAAAAGCTTTGAATTGAGAATATTCAAGGAAAGCTGTTCTACATCGAAAGAGTCATCGTTATTTTTCTTTTTCTCATTTTATAGCCATGTAATAAGAAAAAATTGTAAATAGGTTTATTTCTCATTAGCTTTTTATTTCATTTTTGCTGGGACAATTGGAAAGCAGTTGCTTAATCTATTTTTGAACTGAATTGTATCCCAGGGTAAGCATTTTTAAGATGAAAAAATAAAATGAAAAAAATGCAACAGTAAATTGAGATCCTCAAGAATTTGAAATATTCAAAGTTAAGATTTTGCACCTGACTGAGGTAGTTCATCTTGTGTTGCTGAAGCATCTTTCCTACCAGCTGCAAAAAATCGTGAGAAGTCAATCATTAACTGGAATTATAAATGTTTCAGTCGAGATAGTTCTGCTCATTTCATGCGTTCAAGTCAGATGCCAAATGAAGAAGCCCGCGAAGAACAACCATTGACTTTTGAACAACAACTGAAATATTTCACATGAAATAGTTTGTGTTAGTTTAAGTTAAATTTCGCATGAAACTTTGAAGCTACGGGGGGGGGGGGTCTTCCATAGTAAAGGTACTTGGGGATGTGCCGCCTGCAAGGGTAAACTTTTCGGACTTCTAGTCTGGCCAAGGGTATACTTCTTGGCAATTCTAGTCCATTTAAGTCAGAGCAAGGGTATGCTTTTTGGCTATTTTGGTCAACGAAGTGGCATACTTTGGTAATTTCTGTATAGAAACCGATTTTTTTACAATTTTGGTCCATAGAATGCGAAAATTTGGCAAGTGTTGTCTAGAAAACGCCAACTCATGGCACTTTTGATGTAGAAATTAGTCTAGCCAAGGGCATCATTTTCACAAACTTTGCTTGGAGCATTCGCAGATAGATAAAGAGAGACTGAAATTCATCATCTGCACATGCTGCGAGTGTGATTTCTGTAGATTAAGTGTACAGGTCGGAAATGCCTTTCTCCCAAGAAAAAACTAGACTTTGTATTCAACTTACGGGTAGATTTAGCAAAGACTTCGACTTCACATAGAGTTAGATATTCATTTGCTTTTAAGGTAACGTAGACAAATCTTCCAGTCTTTGGTGCAGCGCAGACGAGATCCTTTGTTTCACCACGTCCTAGTGCATTAGGATGGTATATGCATCTGAAAAAAGAATGATCAAATATAAACTAACGGGAGGCTCCTAGATGTAATTCTGGAAGCAAAATTTTGACCCCTTGGATCCCTTGGTGGCTACTTGTTTCTCAGTCATTGTGTGACTGCCGTTGAGGACCAGTAGCTTTAAATTAGAGTGATTACATGAGTCACAGTTTTTCCGTTACAACGTGTTGATCCATTGATAATTTTAACGTCAGATCAGAAACGTTTCACGAATACATGGAATCACGTCGTCAGTCTAGCTTTCATTGTCTTGGATTTTACACAGTGGTTTTCACTAAGAGTTGGAGACCTAGAGTAAGTAAGTTAATGAGACCAGTGGTTGCTGATTTGTGACAGAGGAAAGTATAAATGCTTGCTTCAAAGATAGCATATCTATCATTGCTCTCCAGCATTCTAAAATTCGGTAAACGTTTAAAGAAGATAGTTTAATTTGAAATATTCTGCAGCTTTAAAATGTTTAATGTTTAATAGTGTTGCTCATCTGTTAGACAACACTGTGAACCGTTTGAAAATGCTTTGAAAATTTGACGCCAGAGCCCTTCTATCAAATATTGCTTGATTTTGATATTGCTGGAGTAAAATAGAAGTGCTGTTTTTACAAGCAACCACTTATTTTGCCTTTGGTCTGCCATACGTTAGCAACCACTCTGCCGATTGGCTCAGACAAGGTCTAAAGTCTAACGTAAAGCTGGACCTATGCCACTGTTTAAGAACCGAGATAATAAAGGCCACATCTCCTCCACAGCAACACAGCAAACGTGGCACTTTTCAAGGACTCTCTGTAGGAACAGCAAAACTTGACATCAAGGGGACGTCAAGTTCAGCTTAGCTTAGAGTAAATTTGCTAGTGGATTATTATCGATGTCTCCAACTATAATTTCAGTCTTTCTCGATCTATTTCAGAAACAATCTGCCGTGTTTGTGATCCTAACTTTACCTCTGCTAGTTTGGCCTAGTTTTGAAAGCAACAAAAAGGCAAAAACGAGGACTGGGATTATTATCGATATCTCCTCATGGAACTTTAATGAATCCGTCTCAGTCGATTCCAGCAACAATCTGCTCGATTCGTGATCCTAACTTTGCTGACTGCCCGTTTATCTTGATTTTAAAAGCAAGAAGATTAAAAATCCATGATAGCTTTGCTTACAGTGCATTTGTTTGTGGAATATTATCGACATCTCCAGTTCTAACTTCGATATGTCTCAGTCGATTCCAGCAACAATCTGCCCTGTAATCGTAACTTCGTTGACTGCCCGTCTATCTTGATTTTAAAGGCAAGAAGATTAAAGAACCAGGATAGCTTTACTTACAGTGCATTTGATTGTGGATTATTATCGACATCTCCAACTCTAACTTCAATCTGTCTGAGTCGATTCCAGCAACAATCTGCTCGATTCGTGATCCTAACTTTGCTGACTTCCTCTTTCTTACCAAGATCCACTCTCCACCAAGGCCCATTTTGACGTCTGGTGTGCGTGCATGATCTATGCCACCACCTACCTTCTCGATTGCCATCTACAGCTCGAGCAGAGTTGCCACCCCAGCCCTCTGATGATTGCTTTGTTGGCCTTCCTAAAGCCAGGTTAGCTATGAGTAACAAAGAATAAGTCTGATCAGTACAGGACACAGTGGTAAAGGGACATCGTATCCAGAAAGGACCCTCGCCATTGTCCCCTTAGATCCTTAAGAGCCGTAGTCACCCAAGGTCGTTTGCAGGCATACAACAATTTCTGATTATCTAAAACAGTCTTTAGGAATCCCTGTGAGCAGATCAATGTTCTCCATGATCATGGTCATGGATAACGACTTGCCGGGGAGCCGTAGACTGTATAACAAACTGTGAAGAGCTAAATCTGCCATCTGGAATATCTGCCTTGTTTTGTACTGAGGGTTAAACTGCAAGACAGTTTGTATCGGTAGATTCATATGTTGTTCAGGACATATTTTGCTTTATCAGTTTCACAGTGGAAATCACAGGGGTAAATGTGCTACCGAATTTATGTAAGGCCAGGTAAGGGTATATACAATGTGCGTAGAGAAATGTCGGCCAACTCCAGAAACAATGCCAAATTTTTTGATTATTCAAACAAAGGCAATTTGTTAGGGTCACCGAATGTTTTAAGTCAGATAATGATAAGAAGGTGCTTACCTGAAAACAGTGAGCGTGCTAAAAAAGAATGAAAAAGATGCAATTAGATTGACCAGCAAAGTATACATGCAGAAGTACTGCGCTATGTATGTGCAGATGCAAACCTATGGAAATTTAAGTACCTGCAGTACCAATAGCATGTATTCGTTGTCAGCCCACAAGTATCAAGGCGAAACTTTCCTTCTCATTGCAAAACTCTTTTCACATGACTCAACTTTCTTCTCAAGGCAAAAATCTTGTGATTAGGCATTTTCATTTCATTTATTCTTATTTAGACACAATACCCTATCAGCATAACAAAGTAAATATAAATATTAATAATATCAAGAAAAAAATAAAGCTGCTCTTCCAAGGGGTTGTGTTTGTGTCCCTCTACCTCAAGAACTCCTTCAATCTTACGTTGAAGGAGCTCAATGAGGTAGAGTCTCGTATTTGCTTTGGGATCTCGTTCCAGGCACTTGCTCCTTGGTATCCAAAGGCAAAATTTTCTCAAGTATGGAGCATTACTGTGGTCACCGAAGACACAAACCTTACATTAGATGTCAGGGGAATAAAGAGTGTTGGACCACCAGTAATACTGCGCTATGGTAGTTTCGCAATTAAAGGCATGCTACGTAGGTGGTAACCGTTCAATGAGGCGCGCGAGAGCCATCTGAATTTGATTTCCAGCAATGATGCTGCTGGCCTAGGTTGAAGAGAAAAGAGAAAATGGGCTACAACCACGGTACATTATTATTGCCAGAGCAATTTGGCGTTGTCGCAAATGTCACCTAAATGCCACCCTTCACTTACAGTAGCTTTGGTCAGTGACAAGCACGTTTGTCTGTAACGCATGCGCTGTTGTTAGAGCGCATGCGCACAAGATAAATACACTGGACACTAATCGAAACAACTGCAGTGGGGGAAGGCGTTAAAGGTATTATGAAGGACAGACTATGGCTTGAGCAGGAGGGGATGTAGCTGCTAAGGTAGCACTGGCGATTACGAGGACTAAAACAGTAAATGTATCCTTCTGTCCAAGCTATAAATATATACTTTATCTTCCACCGATAGCAGGAATGATCTCAATCTCACACAAAGTAAGGTACTCGATGCTTCGATCATAATACCAACATTTTTCTTCATTGGAATGGTTTCAAAGAATGTGATCGTAGTGTAGGCTCTTAAATGCAAAACTTACGATAATTTCTTCTCTTTTTGGATAAAGAATACTTGAATTTTCCACCAGTAGCAGAGATGATTTCAATCTCACAAAACGTCAGGCTTTCTGTTACTTTCTTCTGTTACTTTTATAGTAACATAGAAGTATCTTCCCGTCAATCTTTTAAAGTTCTCTTAGATTTAGGTTTTTAAGAATATGAGCCAATTGCTTCTCTTTTTAGTTAAAAGAATACAATTTCCACCAGTAGCAGAAATGATTTCAACCTCACAAAAAGTCAGGCTTTCTGTTACTTTCTTCTGTTACTTTTATAGTAACAAAGAAGTATCTTCCCGTCAATCTTTTAAAGTTCTCGTAAATTTAGATTTTTAAGAATATGAGCCAATTGCTTCTCTTTTTAGTTAAAAGAATACATTTTCCACCAGTAGCAGAAATGATTTCAATCTCACAAAAAGTCAGGCTTTCTGTTACTTTCTTCTGTTACTTTTATAGTAACAAAGAAGTATCTTCCCGTCAATCTTTTAAAGTTCTCATAAATTTAGATTTTTAAGAATATGAGCCAATTGCTTCTCTTTTTAGTTAAAAGAATACACTTTTCACCAGTAGCAGAGATGATTTCAACCTCACAAAAAGACAGGCTTTCTGTTACCTTTTCCTGTTACTTTTATAGTAACAAAGAAGTATCTTCCCGTCAATCCTTGAAAGTTCTCGTAAATTTAGGTTTTTAAGAGTATGAGCCAATTGCTTCTCTTTTTAGTTAAAATAATACACTTTCCACGAGTAGCAGAAATCATTTCAACCTCACAAAAATTAAGATATCCTGTTGCGTTAATTGTAAGACAGACATCTTCTCTTCAACCCTTGATAAGAAGGTGCTCGTAAATTTATTTCTTAACCATAAGCCAAGTGCTCCTCTATTCATAACAGAATACTTACACTCTACCAGTAGCAGAAATGATTTCAACCTCACAAAAATTAAGATATCCTGTTGCGTTAATTGTAAGACAGACATCTTCTCTTCAACCCTTGATAAGAAGGTGCTCGTAAATTTATTTCTTAACCATAAGCCAAGTGCTCCTCTATTCATAACAGAATACTTACACTCTACCAGTAGCAGAAATGATTTCAACCTCACAAAAATTAAGATATCCTGTTGCGTTAATTGTAAGACAGATATCTTCTCTTCAACCCTTGATAAGTAGGTGCTCGTAAATTTAATTTCTTAACTATAAGCCAAGTGCTCCTCTATTCATAACAGAATACTTACACTCTACCAGTAGCAGAAATGATTTCAACCTCACAAAAATTAAGATATCCTGTTGCGTTAATTGTAAGACAGATATCTTCTCTTCAACCCTTGATAAGTAGGTGCTCGTAAATTTAATTTCTTAACTATAAGCCAAGTGCTCCTCTATTCATAAAAGAATACTCACACTTTCCACCGCTAGCAGAAATGATTTCAACTTCACACAAAGTAAGGTATCCTGTTGCGTTAATTGTAAGACAGACATCTTCTCTTCAACCCTTGATAAGAAGGTGCTCGTAAATTTATTTCTTAACCATAAGCCAAGTGCTCCTCTATTCATAACAGAATACTTACACTCTACCAGTAGCAGAAATGATTTCAACCTCACAAAAATTAAGATATCCTGTTGCGTTAATTGTAAGACAGATATCTTCTCTTCAACCCTTGATAAGTAGGTGCTCGTAAATTTAATTTCTTAACTATAAGCCAAGTGCTCCTCTATTCATAAAAGAATACTCACACTTTCCACCGCTAGCAGAAATGATTTCAACTTCACACAAAGTAAGGTATCCTGTTGCGTTAATTGTAAGACAGACATCTTCTCTTCAACCCTTGATAAGAAGGTGCTCGTAAATTTATTTCTTAACCATAAGCCAAGTGCTCCTCTATTCATAACAGAATACTTACACTCTACCAGTAGCAGAAATGATTTCAACCTCACAAAAATTAAGATATCCTGTTGCGTTAATTGTAAGACAGATATCTTCTCTTCAACCCTTGATAAGTAGGTGCTCGTAAATTTAATTTCTTAACTATAAGCCAAGTGCTCCTCTATTCATAACAGAATACTTACACTCTACCAGTAGCAGAAATGATTTCAACCTCACAAAAATTAAGATATCCTGTTGCGTTAATTGTAAGACAGATATCTTCTCTTCAACCCTTGATAAGTAGGTGCTCGTAAATTTAATTTCTTAACTATAAGCCAAGTGCTCCTCTATTCATAAAAGAATACTCACACTTTCCACCGCTAGCAGAAATGATTTCAACTTCACACAAAGTAAGGTATCCTGTTGCGTTAATTGTAAGACAGACATCTTCTCTTCAACCCTTGATAAGAAGGTGCTCGTAAATTTATTTCTTAACCATAAGCCAAGTGCTCCTCTATTCATAACAGAATACTTACACTCTACCAGTAGCAGAAATGATTTCAACCTCACAAAAATTAAGATATCCTGTTGCGTTAATTGTAAGACAGATATCTTCTCTTCAACCCTTGATAAGTAGGTGCTCGTAAATTTAATTTCTTAACTATAAGCCAAGTGCTCCTCTATTCATAACAGAATACTTACACTCTACCAGTAGCAGAAATGATTTCAACCTCACAAAAATTAAGATATCCTGTTGCGTTAATTGTAAGACAGATATCTTCTCTTCAACCCTTGATAAGTAGGTGCTCGTAAATTTAATTTCTTAACTATAAGCCAAGTGCTCCTCTATTCATAAAAGAATACTCACACTTTCCACCGCTAGCAGAAATGATTTCAACTTCACACAAAGTAAGGTATCCTGTTGCGTTAATTGTAAGACAGACATCTTCTCTTCAACCCTTGATAAGAAGGTGCTCGTAAATTTATTTCTTAACCATAAGCCAAGTGCTCCTCTATTCATAACAGAATACTTACACTCTACCAGTAGCAGAAATGATTTCAACCTCACAAAAATTAAGATATCCTGTTGCGTTAATTGTAAGACAGATATCTTCTCTTCAACCCTTGATAAGTAGGTGCTCGTAAATTTAATTTCTTAACTATAAGCCAAGTGCTCCTCTATTCATAAAAGAATACTCACACTTTCCACCGCTAGCAGAAATGATTTCAACTTCACACAAAGTAAGGTATCCTGTTGCGTTAATTGTAAGACAGACATCTTCTCTTCAACCCTTGATAAGAAGGTGCTCGTAAATTTATTTCTTAACCATAAGCCAAGTGCTCCTCTATTCATAACAGAATACTTACACTCTACCAGTAGCAGAAATGATTTCAACCTCACAAAAATTAAGATATCCTGTTGCGTTAATTGTAAGACAGATATCTTCTCTTCAACCCTTGATAAGTAGGTGCTCGTAAATTTAATTTCTTAACTATAAGCCAAGTGCTCCTCTATTCATAACAGAATACTTACACTCTACCAGTAGCAGAAATGATTTCAACCTCACAAAAATTAAGATATCCTGTTGCGTTAATTGTAAGACAGATATCTTCTCTTCAACCCTTGATAAGTAGGTGCTCGTAAATTTAATTTCTTAACTATAAGCCAAGTGCTCCTCTATTCATAAAAGAATACTCACACTTTCCACCGCTAGCAGAAATGATTTCAACTTCACACAAAGTAAGGTATCCTGTTGCGTTAATTGTAAGACAGACATCTTCTCTTCAACCCTTGATAAGAAGGTGCTCGTAAATTTATTTCTTAACCATAAGCCAAGTGCTCCTCTATTCATAACAGAATACTTACACTCTACCAGTAGCAGAAATGATTTCAACCTCACAAAAATTAAGATATCCTGTTGCGTTAATTGTAAGACAGATATCTTCTCTTCAACCCTTGATAAGTAGGTGCTCGTAAATTTAATTTCTTAACTATAAGCCAAGTGCTCCTCTATTCATAAAAGAATACTCACACTTTCCACCGCTAGCAGAAATGATTTCAACTTCACACAAAGTAAGGTATCCTGTTGCGTTAATTGTAAGACAGACATCTTCTCTTCAACCCTTGATAAGAAGGTGCTCGTAAATTTATTTCTTAACCATAAGCCAAGTGCTCCTCTATTCATAACAGAATACTTACACTCTACCAGTAGCAGAAATGATTTCAACCTCACAAAAATTAAGATATCCTGTTGCGTTAATTGTAAGACAGATATCTTCTCTTCAACCCTTGATAAGTAGGTGCTCGTAAATTTAATTTCTTAACTATAAGCCAAGTGCTCCTCTATTCATAAAAGAATACTCACACTTTCCACCGCTAGCAGAAATGATTTCAACTTCACACAAAGTAAGGTATCCTGTTGCGTTAATTGTAAGACAGACATCTTCTCTTCAACCCTTGATAAGAAGGTGCTCGTAAATTTATTTCTTAACCATAAGCCAAGTGCTCCTCTATTCATAACAGAATACTTACACTCTACCAGTAGCAGAAATGATTTCAACCTCACAAAAATTAAGATATCCTGTTGCGTTAATTGTAAGACAGATATCTTCTCTTCAACCCTTGATAAGTAGGTGCTCATAAATTTAATTTCTTAACTATAAGCCAAGTGCTCCTCTATTCATAAAAGAATACTCACACTTTCCACCGCTAGCAGAAATGATTTCAACTTCACACAAAGTAAGGTATTCAACTGCTTTTATAGTAACGTAGACGTATCTGCCTTTCACTGGTTTTTCACATGTCAACTCTCGCACTTCTCCCTTTCTAAATGGAGCTGGATCGAAGGCACATCTGAAAATGTAAAGGATTAGAGAATCATTACAAAACCATTTTTGGTTTAGTCCAAAGCCCTTCCCTTCTTTTCTGAATGGAGCACGATAGAAGGCAGCCCTTAAATGGGTTCCGTCCCAAACTTTTGGTTACAATGTTGATTTTGAAGTGTTTAAAAGGCAATAACACTCAGACCATTCAACTTTTTCAAAATGAAAACGGTAGGGGTCTGTAATTATTAATGCCGCGTAGGGGGCTGGAAAACATTCTCTTTGATTGATGATAAAAATTGTTCATAACCCTTCATTTCCTCATCAAGATTATCAAGGGCCTCTGATTCTTTAGCTGAAATGTTTAGTGGCCCCTCTATGTATCAATTTGATGACATATTCTCTAGCAAAAAATCGTAATTTCGGATGACCATTGACGCAAAAAGGACATTGAAATGCTTTCAAGAGAAAAGAGTGGCCCCTCCTAGATTTTTATGAAATATATTCAATTAATGATACTTTGAGGAGAAACACATGACTTAACAAAGATCATAGAAGGTTAAAGTTTGCGCTCAGATCAGTTTTTTAAGTTTTCATGGCCCCCTTTCGTAGAAATTAGAAATACATAAGAATTTTGCACTTAAAACTTACACTGTATTGGCTTGTGGGTTGTTGTCAGTATTACCAACTCTTACTTCAACTTGTCTCAATCTGTTCCAACAACAATCAGCTCTGTTCCAAATGCGAACAACTTTGATATCTTCCTCTGCTTCAAGATCAACCCTCCACCAAGGGTTATTCGTACGATATGTATGTGTGCATGAACCTTTCCGATAGTTGCCATCTCGTTTGCCGTCAACGGCTTTAAAAGATGAACCTCCCCATCCAGTTGAAGACTGCTTAGTCAACCGCCCACGTGCAAGATTCACTATGTGGAGGACAATTTCAAGTTCAGTCAAAGTTGTCAGTCTCAAGGCCATAGGAAGTATATCAATGCTTGGGGGCAAGACATTACAGGAGCGTCTTTTTCATATAGCTAAGGTGGCACTTCATGAAAATAGAAACGACCCTTATTTGTTTATCGCAAAAACATGCCCACGTGCCCCCAGTGCTCCCCCTCCCCCCGGTTCAAGTTCAGTCTACTAGTCGATATGTTGGCTCGTATCAAGGCGAAGTTGAAATATTTCTTAGACGTTGCCCAAAGAACCTCTTACCGGGTGATCTATAGTGTGTTGAGGCTGCAAGTAAGCTTGGTAATCTACCTAAACAATTTCACGAGCTGTATGTTAAGTTTATCTGTGATAACAAAGTGTAATCCTTACCTCCGTCTGTAAGAATTGGCATCACGACTGAAAGAAAAGGGAAGGAAGACTTACTGAATGAGTAGGAATTACTAAACGATGCATTTTATAGATAGACTGTCTAAGAATGCTGCTCTTAAACCTTTTTGTACCGTTTAGTTTGTGACCGTTCAGTTCCGGCTGATAAAGCGAATTATGTTCCTCTTAAAGCAACGAAAATCAATAGCGGTTCCAGCATTTACTTTTCCAAGAAACCTAACCTAAGTTTATGCTAATTTGCTGCGACTGCTGATTAAAAACTTTAAAGTAAAACAGCATACTGGTATAACTTATATTATTAGCCTGAATTCTTTCATGGGCTATGGGAGAATGTAAGCCATGCCCAGGGCCGTCGAGAGGCGAGCCGTGTCCCAGTGGTGGGTAGTGGTGCTGCGGGGGGATACTTGACTAGGGAAGTGACGGGAGTGTGTGGGAAATCTCTCCACTCCCTCTACCCTGTCGCATAAAAAATACCCCAAAAGTATACCCTGTCACTTAAAAATTTTGCCAAAAGTATACAGTAAGCATTGTTTCAAGAGAACTCTAAAAAGTGTCCTTCCACGTGACGCCCTGTCGCACAAATTTCTTATTAATTGTAGTACCCTTCCGTATAATTTTTATCAGAAAAGGATGCCCTGTCACATAATTTTTACCGTAAAATAACACCCTGTTGAGTGGCACATCCTGTCAGATCAAATATAGGAGTACCCTCCCCCGGGGAGTGCAGGTCATATCTTTCTCATGATCTTAAAAAAGGGAGCAACAAATATGACTCCATGTTGTTCAAGGGTAGTAGAGGTGCAGCTTTTGCGAGCTACATCGTTCAGAATTTGTTACACCTTTTCTGAATGTTTGTTAAGAAAATTGTAATGAAATTGACGTTAAGGAATTTTGAGAATTGACGTTTACCTCTTAAGAATGCAAGTTTCTGTAGATCCAAGTTGCCAAATCCAAGGAAAGGATCGTTTTTCAACAAATCAGGGTAATTTCTTCCAAGATGGCCATGAGTTGTAGCCGGTTTTGGTTTCCCTTCTGAATATACTTGCTTTTTCAGAAGAACAACATTAGAACGATCAGTGCCTCTTCTTCCTTCTCCAGCATTGTTTCCAGGATTTGTATTGGAGCCTGTCCATCTAGGTAAAAGAAGAGGATGTTTTGGAATGGTTTTTACACTATTCAGTCAGATTCATCACCTTTCGTGCGTGCACAACTAGCCTCTTGACTTTCATATGCATCTTAAGAATACTTCTATGAGAATATTACCCCAGCTCCATGCTTCCTCGATGAGGGCTGTGGGCTTACAGACTGTGCTATGACTTAAATCAGACGTATCAGTTGGTTAGTTTGTTTTGCTGGACAGCCATGTCCATCTAACCAGTCGTTGCCATTCGGTAACTGAAGTAATATCAAGGGCCAGTTCCTTCTCGATGATTCAAGGAATCCGCGTCGGGCAGGCCGCTGATCCGCTATTCTGTTAATAGCCTCAGTGATCAGGCTTCTCGTATTACTTTTATTTCAGTTGCGTTCAGGTTCTTAGTCAATTTTATTGTTGATAGACCTTTTAGCTATTCTGCAAAAGAGCCTGGATCGAGCGTCATTTTTATACATCTTTATATACTAGGTTCGATTGAGTGGCGTTACAGCTTCTATCAGTATTATGCACATTCGAAAATTCTACAGAACGTAGCGAAATATCGTTCGATTCTCATTCTATTCAGAATAGCTAAAAGGTCTATTGTATTGTTAATTGTATTGTTAATTGTATTGTTGATTGTTAATTCCTTAGTTAATTGTAAATGTCACTCATGGGAACTCGCTGACGACGTTTGCCCTTTCCTGCAATGAGTGGCACAGTGGTGGTATTCGTTGCATTTTTCCGTGTTTTATTTGAAAATATGTGAATTCATGTATATATTAGTACTCCTGAATGGATGCCTACTTTGAATAAATCTGATTCAAAAAGTTATTTAATAAAAGAAGGGAGTGAGACGACCAGAGACAGATAACAAGATCCCAGAGGAGGTTATTTCTGTTTCTGCAGCTGTGTTTCTAGTTATTAATTGGAGCACGGGAGTTACCAACCCAAATCGAATTGCATTTAAAAGATGGTAATACTCACTGGAAGTGAATGTAATCCCCAGTGCCAATCACAAGTGTGTTTGGTACATAATCATATTCGACAGCAGGATAAACTTGTACGATATTGCCACGCTTTCCACGAACGTTCAGATTGTAAATGGTCTTGCCATTGAGCTCAGCTGGACGTTTCTTGATCGAAAATCGGTGAGATCTGAAAAGAAATTGCACGATATTATCGAAAAACCGATCCACTTGCTGCAGGAAACTAAGGTTTTCGTAGCATTTACATTGAGACCCCGTTCACACGTAAACGCAGCCTTTCTATTCCGCAATTGCTTCTTTAGTTCTCCCCGTTATTTCCAACAACAACGCCCAGGCATACATTAAGGACTGAAACTTGATCATTCCGTTTTTCTGGACAAGTCATACGTGATCGCTTATTTACACGGGAGTGGAACGATTCCTTGTATTTCCACTTTTCGTACTACTTTTTATCGCTCAAATTTTTTAAATGGAAAGTGTTATTTGAAGCATTCCGTTGGAACGCGACTCCTGACCTTTTCGAAACGGAACGATGGCTTTCTCTTGTGAATTGGTCCTGAGTTTTCGAAGCTTATTTCGCTCCTAGCCACTCTGCCTGGTGTTTCTGGGCAAAATAAAGCGATTCGTGGAAGGTGTCTCACGGATTTTTTTGCACCAGAGTGCACGGGCTGCCGGGATGGGGAGAAGGAAATCTCAGTGACGTATAAATTAGCGTTTTTCGTGTGATCTCACCGCTCACCGCTTAGTTAAAGAAGATAACATGCTTGTTCTTGATTGATACTCCAGTACCGATTGATTGTCGACCGAAAACAAATTGGCTGATTAGCCAAGCAACGAATGTGAATATGCCGAGCCATAAGAAGACACCTTGAAATCTGGATGGCTACATCACTCCAGTCGCATGCATAGAAAGCTATTAAGGGAAGACCGTAGCATAAATTGGAGATAGAAGAATAAGGCAGAACTTGCTAACAGAAGCAAGCGCAGTAAGGGTCATATGATTTGTCTCAAATCGAGCAATCATCTGAATGACCGCCTGCGCACAACTGTGTGGGATTGTCATCCAAAACGAGATTGCTGCTCGACTGGAGACCAGAGACCAACTATGTGTTCGTTACTGTGAGTATGTCGGTGAGCATCAAGCTTTGCTTTATTCTTCTGTCGCCCGTTCAAGTTAAAAACATATGCAATACTGTAAGCCGCAACCTTGCTCTGTTTCGTAGGATCAAGTCTTACCTGCCATTTGATACAAGAAAGTTGTTCTATCAAAACTTCATACAAGTCTATTTTGATTACTGCAGTGTGGTTTGGGGGTCTTCAACAAAGATATCCTCGCTGTTGAAGCTTCAAAAGAGAGCAGCCAGGTTGATCTATGACCTTCCAGGCCGTGAGCATTCAGGACCACTGTTTAAGAAACTTAAGTGGCTGCCCGTTCAACAAAGAATTATTTTCAAAACAGCCATAGTAGTCTACAAGGCTCTAAATGGACTAGCTCCAAACTATATGACTGATTCGTTCACTGATCAAAATCAGATTAAGCAGCGATTGACGAGAAGTTCATCACACAACAACTTGTATGTGCCCAGATCAAAACTGAAAAATGTTGATCAGTCAATATCAATAAAAGGAAGTAAAATATGGAATGAACTTCCACTTAACATTAGACAGTCAACATCACTGGGAATTTTCAAGAGAAAAGCGTATCAGCATTACCTTGACGTTTCAGATTTAAATACTTAAATTTTACTTTAAACAAAATTGTTACTAGGCTTTTTAGAAATTTAAAGGACACCTTTTTTTAAGAAAAATTGTATTATATTCTTATTGCGTAGTTAGTAGAGAGGACCCTGGGGAAGATTAGTTGCTAGGCTAACCAGGTTTATCCTCTGTAAATAAAGTTTATCTATCTATCTATCTATTCATACTACAGTCTTCCCTTAATAGCATTCTATGCACGCTATTGGAGTGATTTTTCCATCCAGATTTCAAAATATCTATTGTCGCTTGGCATATCTACATTCTCAGCTTGGCTAGTCCCCGGGGGGGGGGTACATGACTTGCAGATGGACGGGGGTCTGCCGCCTGGTTTTCAGAAAGCTAGCCACCCTCTTCTAATTACGGGCCTATTCTTTAATTCAAAAATCTGTGGGATGGACATTTGATACTTTGCAGCTACCGATTGCCCAAACCTTAATGTGCATGGCTGCTTGAGATGTAATCCTGTTTAAGACATCTGGTGGTCTACAAAATAAACCTTATGGACCTGCATTCTACCTTCTCTGTCCTGTGAAAATCCAGGTTTTGCTCGTCTGTCGGACGGACTAGATCGAAAGCGGATTTTTAGTGCTTGTTTTTCAGTTGCATGTCTTTGCTGCTAAACAGTATTTTCCTGTGAAGTTTTGGTATCTATGTATAGCTCAACTCTTCGGGAGTGCATTTCGATCCATCTCTTTTCTTAAAATGATTATTTACATAGCATGATCATACATTAAGTGCATGCAGTCCGTCTGTCGGACGGACACTTTCGGACGGACAAAATTTTCCTATCCTTTTGGCAGTGCCTACTTCGTACTAGAGACTCATATGCCTATATAGGGCTACTTCAAGTAAAATTCAGCATAATTCCATGTTAGAATTGGTTCTCAGCTCCAAATCAGCTGAAAATTTCGTTGCCATTCAGCACTGTGAAAACAAGTTCAATAATGGCACATTTTTATCAAAAAATGAGTTTTTACGCAGCAGAAATTACACCTTACGATTTTTTCGTGAAAATAATGATAAAATGAGTTACTTTCTGTCGCCTGCATATTCTGAAAACAGTTAAATTATTTTGCAACTCACAGAAAATCTGTTATTAGCAAGAATACGATTTTCTTTGAGTGTGACCAATTTCAAAATAGGCCCTTACCAACAGTTGCTGTCATACCCACTTTTATGATGAATTTTGGCGGGAAATGACCCACTTTTGGCTATTCTTCGCCAATTTCTAGATAACCCACCCATGTTTATGGAAAATCTGCCGAAAAGGAGCCCTTGTTTAGAGAATTTTGGACTCAAAAACCCACCCATATGGGCGGCACATACCCATACCCTCAACATGTTATGTTACCCCCCGGGTGCATTCGATACTCACTTTGCTGCGTACGGAAGTGTCAATCAAAAACAGGGATGCCGAACGGGTTTGTTTATTGATTGAGGGCGAGACTTTTTACAAATCCACCCTTAACACAGAAACATTCTTCAAGGTAAATGAACATAGAATAACAACATACATAACCTAAACATAGGCCAAAAGAACGGCTGGCGCCACTTCCTTTTGTTTTCATCGATCAAGAACATTAACAAAATTGGGATATATTTAGCACGAAGATGGAACCAGTTTCCCTAGCTAAGTTGCTTTTAATTCCGTTTTGTTTTATTCAAATATAAATATTTACAATATATCATTACATTTAAACTATACCTATTCTAATTACTATACAACACTACAGGTACGATACCATGGGGAGCGAAAGACAATGACTACCCCATGACCAATAAAAAAGACGCGCAACGTTAAACTAGCATACAACTACACTACAAACGATTAAGAACTGGTGGAAAATGTAGTAGATTCTGTTCCACATCAAACGTCAGGCGCAACTCATTTGCTGATAGCAGCAGATAAAATACTTGAAAATACTTGACATCTGATGTGCAAAAGAATCAACAAAGGAAAAGAACTTAAAAAGGGGGTTGGTGGTTGCTAAGTACTGAAGTCACAAAAAGAACTTTTATTCAAACCGACCAGTTTCATGGATATAGCGTAAAGTTAATTCAAGTATTTTCCTGTTTGAGTCAAAGGAAAGGTCTTGATCACCATATAGTAAAAGCTGTAGCAAAGCATCATTTGACAGATCGGTGATTTGTAAAAACGGTCGTGATAAATCAACAATTCCATTAACTCCGTTGATTTACTTTAAGGAAATGCATTTGACTCACCTGTCTGAAAAAGTCCTCCCATACTGAGCAGTGTTTATTGCAAGACGTAACTGCAACTTCCTGGCTGTCTTCGAAAATACTTGTACTACTGGGTTGTTCTTGAAGGCGTAGCCTCGATCAGATGCTACCCTGCATTTCATACCAACGATATCTTCTACTGGTACTTTAGTAGTTGGACGGCCATTCTGTTCTGAGTCTGTTGCCCATGAGTCGAAATCATTGGTAGAAATGTTGTATCTAAGGAAAATGAAATACAATAGCTACAAAGTGACGTAAAGGCACCAAATCATGCACAAAGGCATTATTATTATCAATATTTTTTTTATCAATCAAAAGTTTAAAAGCAACAAAGTTAATGCAAGATACTGTGGCTTTTGTAGCGACAGACGATGGACGCAGTGTCACCGAGTCGTCACCACAAAAAAAAATTATTTAACAATATCATTTAACCCTTGTTTTGTTTTCAATTTGTTTTGAGTGGGCTTGTCAATATTCTACCTACTGAAAGCTTATTTAGGCCCACTTGTTTGTTTGTTTGTTTGTTTGTTTTCAATTTATTTTGAGTGGGCTTGTCAGTATTTCTAGCTACTGAAAGCTAATTTAGGCCCACTGTGCATGCCGCATCCACGCACGGGACCCCTAGTTTAACGTCCCTTCCGAAGGACGACGAGGTGAGTTGTGAGGTTAGGCCTCCAAGATCCGGAGTTTGACCTCACTCGACCGAGCTTAATTTCAGTCACCTGGCGAAGACTTTTTGAGCCATTCGGCCACTTACCTTTTATTTTGGTTGGGGCTATGTGACGCGACGTATTTTGGATAGGGGACACAAAACGCTCCTTACCTGACTTTTGACTGGTAAGAGGCAGAGAAACCAGACTTGATGTGCTAATCGCTCAGTACTTTGTAAAAATATATAATCATTCTAGAATTAGCCGTCATTATTGCTTACGTAGGCACTTTGTGCGGTCGAGGAAAGCGGCAAAATCGGTCAAAATCAGGAGAAATGTGACAGAATCATATTTGGAGCAGAATTTCTTACCTGATACGCACTGCACAGTTTGGTTCATCGATATCAGGTACTGTCCAGTTATAGGTGTTCATGTATCCTCCGACTCCATTTCCATTGTGATTATCACGTGACCATTGGTTCAGGATGCAGTCAGGCGCAGGGATGTTGTGTGCAGGCACTTCAGTCCATTTCCCACCACTAATTGCCTAAATGTTATTAGAGAACATGCGTAATGCTAAGTCTGGAAATTTTTATATTCATGTAAGATATTAAAATACCGATTACTAGCTACATCCTACTATCCTCTCTATTTACAGGCAACAATACAGTACATCACAGTCCCATAGCCGTTACGTAAAGAAATGCACGTAGACTAACAACTATAAAATGCTTCACATGCAGATAACAAGGGCAGATTTTGTAATACAATAGCATCAGTTGTTTTGGTTCTCACCTCAGTTCAAAGTGATTAGCGTATGTAGACAAAGGAAATCTTCTCAACACGTAATTCAAAACAAAAATAGCTGCAAAGTTGCCGTGAAAGCAGTACGACAAACTCTCGCCTGGTACAGGCGAAGGGACTTTTATAAGAGACGTTATGTGCTTATAACGAAAAAAGAAGGGTCGATCTATAATTCTTTCAGGCGGATTTTGTTTATTTGATTCAGGAGCTGAGGATTAATTGTTTGCATCTGAGCAATAAATATGCAAGAATTGTGTTGCCCTGTTCTCGGCGTCTGGATCACGTAAACAAAATCCGCCATATAAACTACAAATTTACCCTTCTTAACTTCTCTTAACAATTTTCCTTCGTCCGCGCCAAGCGAGAGTTTGCCGTACTGGTTTCACGGCAAATTTGCGGCTCTGTTTGTTTTGAATTACTTGTTGAGGGAATTCTTTCTATCTGAACCAAAGCATTTGACGCTATTATATTACAGAATCTTCCCTTGTTCATGCAGATACTTAAATATAAATTATAGATACAAGGCTAATAGATACTGTGTTACATGAGAGAAGAAACTATGGTATCTAGGAATCTTTGTTTTTAACCTATTTATTGGAAGTGTTCCGAAGCATGGATGTCGCCAATGACATTTTCGTATTTTCATCAGCTAGGAAAGTTTCATGACTATGTAAAAGAACTTTTGACACTTCTAGGAAAGAGTGGCTAGATAAACCATTTGGTTGCAGAATCGCATTTATCATGACAAGTTTATCATTCCTAATCAGATCTCAGGCAGGGCAGAGCAACAAACGGTGTTCAGTACCTGAAATTTTATCTGAAGAAAAATCGTGAAGTTTGTGACTCATGTTTATTTAAGTTGCAGATTATGGCCTCCTAGATATCGTTTTTGATAAACTAACAACTTGAGGCATACAGGTTCTGGGGATTAAGGCCCCTGCCCGCCTTATGGAGCCTATGGTTCACATGAGGTAGTCATAGTCACTAGGCTCGTTGAAGTCGTTGTGAACAAACGAGTCAAAAGGCCCAAAATACTGAATGTACTGAGAAATGATGAACGGCATTGACTCAGTCATTTGGGTGTGCGGGTCATTCGAAAGTTTGCCTTTGCAGTTCATATTTTGTTTTTAGGGGTCTTTGGAATCGTTAGGGTCAACAACTGCAGTGAAACTTGTTCTGAAATTGATCCTAATGAATGAGAAATTTATTGATGGTGAAGTTGAAGGAGAAGGTTAAGTTTAGTTTTCGGCGCCAAGCGCTAGCATTGCCGAAGCAGAAAAGACCCAATCGATTCTGCGACTTCACATCACGACCCTGAAGTAGTAGGCCTCGGAGTTGGCTCAAAGCAAAACGTGTCCGCCTGACAGTTCTGTCTGCAAAGTCAGAGGTTTGCACCACTACGCCACAATACAACATCTTCTCAACACCATTGAGAAATGTCATGGATGCAGATCCTTACGAGGACGGCATCGGGAGGGCTCACAAGTAGTGGATGCCTAAACATCTTATATTTATATTTCATATTTCATATTTGAGTTGTTTAGGGAGGGTTGTCCTTCAACCAAAGTTGTTTTTCAAGGGGCCCTCCAATAAAAACTAATTACAATATACAATTACTTATGGTCGTACTCTTATATCTGAGGCCGTATAGCTGAGCATAACTTCTTTTTGATTTCTCAAAATATAAACTAATTCGTTTGTCTTTGGTTTAAATTGAATTTGGAATAGATAAATAAACCAACCTCACATTTCTCCTTTTCAATAGGAATGGTATTCCTTGATCCAGAAGGAAGAACACACATAAATCTTGACTTCACATTCTGACTTTCTTTCTTGTAGTAGTCACATTTTGACACGTTATTTGTCATTATGACGATATCCTAGAAAATAAGATGCATAGCTTTTAGAAATCGGAGTATTGGCAGGGAAACGGAGCTTGATTAAGAAACGAAGAGCAAGAATTGCGACGATAAACATGTTAGTGTATTTCATGCCAAGCGACAAATCCATTAAATATATTTCAACAAATCAATGTTAGACAAATCCATGTTAGACAAATCATGTTAGACAAATCCATGTGAAAATTAGAAAAGACTAGGCCATAATTGTTGTTGACGTTTCGAAGCAAACTTGCTTCATCATCAGAATACCAAGTTTCCAAAAGCACGAGGCTATATTTATATCCATAAAGACAATAAACTACCAAAAATGCATTTTTACAAATCCTACGTGAAAAATAAATAATGAGGCACGCCCAGAGGACAATACCTAAAACAGAGCTAAGGGAATAGAAGATTGCTGAGAGTTAAGTGACGGGCGATCACGCAAAATTAATAAACTTTCATGAGTGAGCAAATCAAAATCATTGTTAGCTCTGTCCAAAACTGAAAAATCTTCCACCGACGCGGCGTGACCTGATTTGTTAATATGGTCCCAGATGGCTGAGGGACTAACTTTAATTTTCTGACCTGCTTTATTTATTCCCAAGTGCTCCCTGCAGCGTGTAATCAGGTGACGGGTTGTTTTTCCAAAGTACAAGGCATGGCAGCCAGGACACTTAAATTGATAAACAACAGAGGAGCGAATGAGAGTTGGGAAGCGGTCTTTAAATGGAAAAAAAGACTGTATGCGTTTTGAAGATGTATGCGTATAGCTTTTAGAAGTTAAACATAACACAAACAGGCATATCCTTCTTCTTCTCATCTCTTTCTTCCCTCATCTGACGTCTTACTGTGACCAGTTTGTGATGGAAATATTCTGCAGACGGTTCCGATACTCAACGTTCTTCCATACATAGTTCTAAAAGAAAGCTGTTTAGTTCATCTCTCATGGAAAAAATACCTACATACCCTTTATGGTTTCTTCTAAAGCAAGTCTAGTAGAGCTGCACTTATTTGCTTGCACTAAATACATGCTCTTTCTTACAGATTTGCAAAGCATGCATGAGACAGACCATGTGATTTTTGCTGAAAGGTCCGTGCATTGTTCTGTAAAGATACATAATTCGACCACAACTCATCATAGTAATAACTGTCTGGATCCTTTTTGCAAGCTCCTTAGTAATTGCAGTTGGTTTCCCCTTCTGTGCATTACTTTTATATTGACACTATTTTCAGCGTTCAAAGTGAACGCAAATGCTTTTTTAAGTGAGCAATCGTTTGAGCTTCATAAATTGTTCACCGATTAGGACGTAGGATTAGAGTCGATTTCAAAAGTGCTTTGCGACAAATAGATCCGACTTCAGATCCCTGTTATACTACCGGGTGATTCAAAAAAACGTCCGGCGTTTGAAAATTTTCTTCTCCCTGAATATCAAAGCAATGATATTGAAAAATGCCTTGTTTTCTCCACAATATATCAAATTAGGCTCAGTAATTTACCCGGGTTTAATCCGCCATTCCTTCCCGTCGAAATAGGAGATTTTCTGCAGAAAGCCCCTTTCGAAAACCTGCAAAATCGAGTGAAAACACCAGGCAAGATTTCTCTTTTCTCTCCTTCCGAGCAATAATATCTCTTGGATGTGTTCATGTACTTTGTCCTCACGAGAGAATGGAAACACCCTAAATAAGTTATTCACAGTAGGAGGAAGACTTTCAGCCCGCCCAAAGGAAAGAACGTTCTAAAGTGTACTGAAAGTCATCACTTTGAGGTGAACACATTAGGAATTTTTGCTTGTAATTTTAGCACGTTTTTTAAGGTTTCTCAAAGAGATTCAGTTGAGAAAATCGCTTAGAGAATCTGAACGAAGTGACCGATTTTAGCCAGGAAAGTTTCTAAAAATGATTGAACATGTTAGCTGTGCAGTCAGGTATTGCAAATACTATTGCTTGTATACTCAGGGAGCAGTAGCCTTTCAAACGCTGGGCGTTTTTTGACTCACCTTTCATACTGATACAGTTTTAGATTCTTAACAAAAGTGTAATTGATGCGCTTCCCACTTATATCGTTCCTGGTAGTCCCTATCACTGTTTTCCTTTTTTCTTAAAGACTAATTGTTGTTTCTTTTTTATGCATTCCTTCTAAAAACTTACAATATACATATTACTTAAACACTACTTACAAAATACTATACCCTACTACTATAACAATGCCATTTGGAGCAAAAACAACGTCTACCATATTTATGGTGACATAAAGCAATTTCATTTTGGAGCAGTGTAAATTCTCTTGGGAACGGATGAAAAAAATAATAGATACAAATTGTTTTTCTACACCGATCATTCAGTGGGTTTGTTTGCATCTTGGTAAACTCGCTCTAAGTCTATTCCTTGATAGAATTTTCGGATTGGACAGGAAATCTTTTGTTGATGTGTGAAAACCTTGCTTTGGAGTTGAATAGAATGTTACGCGTGACTAACGTTTCATTGTGTCAAATTCAGTCCGCTCGGAAAATTCTACTGAGTGGAAATCAGCCTTAAGGTATATATTAGTGCTAAGGAACACTTTCAATACTTCCCTGTATTTACATTTGGTAAGTACGGATCAATCGGATCACAGTCAAACTTTCTGATATCCAATCTGTCGCTGTTGTTTAGAAAGCCAATCAGAGTGATTTTACGTTATAATAACAAACCTCGCGTGAATTCTAATTTGAAAAGGCTAGAGATGCCTTCTTTCTCTGCGAAGCAAAATTGAGTTTTCAAGACGTTTTGGTATGTTACCTTCCATGGACTTGGATGCCAATGTGGGTAGTAATCTCTTTCCTCTGGGCACTCGTATCCTCTTCGTGTGCCACCAGCATTTTGTCTTGTGTACTTGGCAGTGTCGCCTCTCAGTCTCTGAAGGATTGAGAAGTAGTTTTGTTAGGGAAAAATGAAGCATTTTCACACAAACTCTGAGAAGAGTAGCATTTATTGTTTGCATGTACAGGATAGGAGTGAGCATTCTCATGAAATAGACCTAATCGGCTAAGGTTTGTTTTACCCATTCCAAATCATGTGATCATACCCTTGGGAAGTTTCAGTATCATGCTTTTTCCTGCACTCATGGCACGACTTTACATGGCACGAAATATGTTAGAGAAATCAAAAAATGTTTTGTCAAGAGATTGGTCACATGACTTGAAATTGGTGCAAAGCCTGGTTTTCATTAAATCGTAATTCATCGCCGATCATTGTCTGACAGCATCGGCGATGATCGGTGATGCTCTAAGACAATGATCGGCGATGAATTACGATCCAATGAAAACCAGGCTTAAACAAACCTTAGCCGATTTTTTCTATCAGCTTAATAGAATTTGGAAGCTCTTGAGAAGACTTTGAACCCTCATGCTTTGCATGTTCTTCTGGGATCTTTCCTTCCCCCTCTCCATGTCAACGTTTTTATTGGCTCAGCAATATTTCCACCCTGCTAAACTACATCGGAAGACAATCATTAAGCTGCCATTTACAAGGGGAACTGGGGGAGGGATTAAAAGTCGACTTTCTTCAAAGAATCCAATAGTTCTGTACGAGATTGGAGCCTAGATAGGCCCTCTCTGGAGTTACTTCACTGAAAGAGGGAGGAGAAAGGGGAGGTAGGCTGGGTGTCCGAGCCTCGTAGTATATTTTCGTCTCATTTTTATCTTCTAAGGCTCTGGTACCTAGGATAGGGGGAAAGAACATTTAATTCTTTCCCAACTGTTCATGGTATTGTTTGCCTCGAAAGCTCGAAAGAAAGCAGAGTAAGTAATTGCTTTTTCGCAGCATTTTCCAACAGATAGATGTAAAGCTCAAAATTCATTACTCGGTATCATTTCTGTAGCAGCAGCTTCTCTGTTCTTCTCTGTCCTTATTAAATCCAACTCTGTTGAATTATGGATCCCTACGGTGCTTTAATAAACAAGCTGTCTTGGATAGGAGATCTCACTAACCTGCGCGCAGTCTTTCTTTTGTGAGACTGAAAGGAAGGAAGACTGCACGCAGGCAAACCATGTAGATAAACTAAACTCGCCTGATCCGCTGTGAATAATCCTTTGTTCCTTTCCCTCTTCTTGCAGTTATCGTAATGAGCATTATCTTCATGCATACCAAACCTGGTTAAATTTAGAATTTTGCACAGTCAGTCACTGAAAGGTAAGCTGTTTTGCAATTTCTCATTTTCTTACAATAAACTTGGAGTTTGACCCAGTACTGAAATTTCACCGCGTTCTAAGTCTTCAAACTATTTGACCACACAAATGATTCCCATAAAGGGAATTTGAGCATATAAAAGTTGCTCAGGCCACGTGCCGTCTCTAGCCAATCACATATCAATATTTCCTGTTGCTCTCTAAAAGTTACCCAAATATGGTGCGGAATGTGTCACAGCCTATTGTCTTGGCACGGCAATCTTTATCAAAGGCTATGTATTCATAGATTCCTTAAGTTACTTAACTAAGTTACCTCAGTTAAGTTAAGTTACCTTAGTTACTTCACATATTGTATCTCGTAACAGCTGTAAGTAGAGAAAAGTTCCATACTTCTATTGTTTCTTTGGTTACACGATGAAACCGAATGCGTCAAAATTATCAAGTGCAATGGATAATGTTTCTAACGTGACCCTGGTAAGTTCTAACTGTGCCGATTCGCTTTAACGACTGTGGTTTGTGTTGGTTGGACGTCACCTCCATCTTATAGACCACCAACATCAGAATACTATGAAACAATACTACTGTCTGGGCATCGCTAACGTTGTATCAAGTACTTTATCATTGTAAAGATAACAAGTGAAACTAAGGTGAAATTGTGCTGTAGATTTCTTAAATTGTCCGAAAGGAGTTAGTTGATTTATTTCCTTTCAGTACCTCAAGTTCCTTACCTTTTGACAACCTGAAACAAGACTTTTTTAAAATAAGTGACGAAAACTTTGTTTTAATGATCAAAATTACAAAATGGCGATATCAATGGGAACCATAACATTACCGTTGAAGCAACAAAAACATTCTCAACAGATATAATCGTAGGAATCCGTTTGTGCTTACCTCTTGTCAGTATCACAGTTTCCTCCAGCACATTGATTGTTGTTTTCAGGAATAGTGCTATCAATAGGGAATCAAATAAAGTTATTTTCTCCCCCAAACTACACGATTTGAATGAAGAAATGATTTGAGTAAATTTCGTATAAAAGTCACGATATACATATTTTCTAGAGCAGCGACTGTTTGAATTACCCTTCTTGGTGTTATGAATGTTGACTTAATTGTTTACAATTTACCGCTTTCTTATCATCAACGCTAGATGTTTTGCCCCATAGAATACCCGTAAGGTGATAAATAAATGATTTTAGTACCAAAGATAGCGTGGATGTGAAAAACACGATGTTGCGAGCGTATTCTCATTATCATGTCAACTGATATGATAGCGAGTATATCCTCGAGACGTCTTGTTTTTAACATCCACGCCATAGTTTTGGAAGATATTCAAGGAATGAAGTCTAAATAAATAGTTGAGCGTTAGCGATGTCCTGAATATTTGCTGACAAAGTGCTGACGGCCTTTTGTTATCGCACAATAGTGCTAAAGTCATTAGCAGTGGAGACCATAGATTTCTTAATCCTTGCATTATCTTCAGGAATTTCTTTGGTTTAATTTCAATAGGAATTAAATGACAACTTTTGTTTCATGATTGAAAAGAAGTTGATATTGGTCATGAGATAGCCATTTATACGGACTCAATGCCTTTAAGAAGATAGGCCTAATATTAAGAAGATATTATCGAAACACAGATGGTGCACAAAGGTAGGCCTAATGCTTCCGATGCTTTACAACAATGCACAACCCCATATAACACATTCCGGCCTGAGTTGCACGACGCCGGATTGGGTTCACTTCGGATTGCTTTTCAATTCGGATAGGAGTTTTAGTTACGCGACGCTGAGGCAATTCGAAGTACTTCGGTGGGCGTAACCGGAGTGAAAGTCACTCCGCTCTGGAGGTGAAGTGAAAGTCAATCTGAAGTACTTCGCTTCGCATTCCATCTCGTGTAATCACTGAATCCGAAGTGATTTTCACTCCGAAATCTCATTCCTAATTACTTTGCCTTGCTTTGACGTATTCTCTTCCACAATACACACAAAAGAGAGGTTTTTGTCTCCGCAGTACATAGCAATCCGACATCGTATAACAGGGATACTAAGCGGAGCAAAAGTCAATCCGAAGTCGAATAATCACTTCGAAAAGCGAAGTGCAACAGCTTCGGATTGGGGTGGGCAATCCGAAGCGAAAACCAATCCGACGTCGTGTAACTCGGGCCTATGTTTCCCAATACCCATGCTGCAGCAGAAAAGCTTTAACAGCACACAAAAGTCCATCTCAAATTAGATGTCACATGTGCCACATGCCACAGCCCCTCAGCCTGAAACCTGTGTTTTACTAACCTCCACTTGCATTTTACACTTGCCGTGCAAAATGCTCCAGTCCTCGTTATTAGTTGACTTCTCCACGCACGTGAAATAGAGTTCAAGACAGAGCATTCATATAAGACGTGAAATGCGTGGAAATATGATTTAACACAGCCTAGTTGAGACATTCCCCGATTTTCTTGAGATTCTATCAGTTGCCGTCCAAAAATTTGGGTTGCTCCGCGGATTCTTGCTTTGAAAAATTTGCCTGAGTGCATGGGCCTTTTTTTACTGGAACCGCCGTTTGACTTTGACAGAGGGGAGATGCGCTCTTTCCTCTTCCCCTCCGTCTTCCTCCTCAGAGACAGCTTACCTGGTTGATACTCCATCTCTGAGATTTTTGCTGCACATGTATTGGACAATAAGTTCGCAGTTGTTGTTGGGATCATTGCATGAATGCTGATTGGTCCACTGGATCGGCAGTTTGGATCCAGCATAGTAATACATGAATCCAACGTTGTATCCACCACGATTGTTGTTTTGAGAATCAAACATCCTGCAAGAATATTTTAAGTTAACCAACGAGAAGTCTAGTAATTGGCTTTTTGATACTATGGTCTTTACAAGTGAGAATCTTCGCACTTCTATTTCATTTTGTTTTTTTTTGGTTCCTCGTAATCAGTAACATACTAATGTTATTCTGCCATGTAGGTACAGGCCCGTCTGAAGCGGGGGAAGGGGGGCTAGGGGGCTTCAGCCCCCCCAACAATTTGCTGAAGTTTGTTGAATTTGTAATTGAAAAAGGCTGTAATAGCCAAGGTCGTAAGACTGAAGATTCAAACTCGTATATATGCGAGGAAGCTACCAGAATCTATGAAAAATGCAATGTCTTTTGATGTCATACAAGTCAAAAATTTTCATGGAAAGACTCTAATTAGTTGTGATCCTCAGCTTCCATCAATAGCACATTTCCAAATATGGGGTATCTTCCAACGATCTAAAGGGCGTGGTCATGAAAAAAGTAGTACATTTGGTTATTTAAAGGAAACATCGGTAGCTCATAAATATGTTTAGGCTTTTAAAATCATGTATCTTTCAAACCATTTTCAGATTTCGATAAACTGATATTCTCTGCTAAGCTAATATGTCAACTGACGTTCTGAAACATTGTTTGTCATATCAGTTAAATTTTCAAAATACAAGCGAGTTTACTGAAATGTTTCGGCTCGGTATCCTTGAAAACTGAAAACTAGCCTAAAATCGTTGATAAAATTTAACTAATCTAGAAATAAACCTCTTAGCTCGGCGCTCCTCCTTATGGTTATTCTAGTAAAACAGAATCTGAATTGAATGCAATGTTTGTACATTTTGTAGAATTTTCGAATCTGCACAATAGTGATGGAAGCTCTTACGCAAAACGATCTAACTTCTCGCATAAAAAGTGTGTAAGAAATAATGCTCGATCCAAGCTCTGTTATAAAGTAGCTACGAGGTCCACTTATCCCCAAAGCTATCATAATCAAGCTCTGTTTACGACAACTTTTCTGAATAGCGCATACTGGTTGGTTGAAAGCGAGATTCTAGCATTTTGATTGGTGAATACGGAATCACTCTAAGCGGGCCTAAATTGGGCCCACATCTTAAGAGTAATATTATGAGTCCCTGTTGACCAAGTGATATCAGCAAATCAAAGAACGCAGGAAACAAGGAATCATTTTAGGTTATGTAGCGGATGTCCCCCCAGGAAAGGTACAAGCGTTTCAGCTGTTACTGCGAATGAGCCTATGCTCCGAAAAACTTCTTCAGTTTATGCATGGTTTCCGCTTATGCATGGCATTTCAGCGTTGTATAGAGGAGATCTTGGCTTAGATTTTGTGACCCTGCATGTCCAAATCGTCTTTGTATTTGCGGAGTAATTCACCAAAACAAGCAAATTTCCGAGGCAGCCAAAGAAAGATGATCATTGAATTGTGCTACCACTATCCATGCAGCATTTGAAGAAAGTCTCGAGTCAGTTCAGCCATTGAAATTTCCATTCTTGAAATTGCCGTTTTACCGAATTACACATAGATATAAACTGCTCAATTCAATAACCATCTGTTTATGGCTTCCAAGGAAATTTGGCCTGTTTAAGTGAATTACTCTGCGAATACAAACCCGATCTGGGATTTACTGCGAATACAAACCCGATCTGGACATGCAAGGTGGCAAAATCTACGTTGAGATCTCATCTATGCTATAAGCTGGCAATAAATATTTTCGAATCCATGGCTCCTTCGCAATAACTGCTCAAATTCTCATTGTCTGTTTGGGACACCCAGTACACTGAATCAAGGCATTTCATCTTTCGGTTTGCATAACTTTTAATGCGAGTTGCCTTCTGGATTCCAACTTAAAGTTGGGAAATTTTATTTTAGGCAACAAACAAAGCATTAAACTTTCTCATAAGTCAAGTAATGGTAAACAGTCTTCTTAAAATGCATTAGGTTAATTGAAGTTTACTTTACCTATTAGCATTTCTTCTTGCTCTTCCATTCTCTGCCAATCGATTGTTGCTCCCTCTGTGGAAAATAAAATGCGACTTTTGACTGGAGATCTTTTACAAACAGAACACGCTCAGCTGCGGCAGACATTTCCGGATATTTCATCCTTTAAGGATGAATATGAGATAGCATGTCGCCTCTTTTCACATGTAGCCTTTACCTCAACTATAGTTAATAGAAACACCACGGGAGAGGGGGGGGGAGTGGTTCTTCAACAGTAAAGGTAGCTACTTAAGGATTTATCGGGGACTTCCCAACTACAATGGTATATACTCATGCACTCATAGCTCTTGCAAAAGGTACGGTGCCGGCGCTACGAGAGAATTACGTGGGACTTGTCAGCCTTCCAGATTCCAAAATTCGGCAAAAATTGTCAGAGGAAGATGACATAAAGCTGGCTGGGTATACCTATCGATTGAAAATAACTTCAGAATCTCCCCTACGTCATTTGAACTTTGTAGAGCTGACGTCACCACTGCAAGGGTACACTTTTTATCTAGCAGATACTACATTTTGGTAATTTGTGCATAGAAACGACAAATTTTTGCGATTTGATCTTAGTGGACATGAAATTTTTTAGAGACATATTTTTTGACTGATCGAAAATTCGCTATTTTGAAAGTCGAAAAATCACAAGAATGAGCACTAGAGGAGCAGAACGTAATGGAATTACATGAAACTTTGGTCAAGTACGTATTTTCACAGGCCTTACAAGAGGAAAGTAGACGAAAATGTGATTTCAGAGATTCTAGTGAGATATGAGTCATTTTAGGATTTCGCTCACAAGGTACTCCTTCCTTATCGAACGAGGATAAGTGAAACCTAAATCAATACTCGACATGGTACCTTCGTTAACTCTGAAGACCCCGAAGAGCAGTTTTTTTAGTTAGAAATGAGCAATCTATGAACATCTTAGTTGCCAAGAAGGCTCTAGGATAGTTTTTGAGAGTAATGCAACTTTTCCGCTCACGTTTGCAGCATTCCTGTGCCCCATAACAATTTGTCAATTCTTTTTCATTAGTCCAAGGGGGCAGCTCGAGAGCAAATAGACCCTAAACACAAGGACCTACCTATGTCCCCAAAATTCTTTAAGACCTGTTAGATTTGTCACAAAGAATGTTTGTGCTCCTTTTAAAAATTATAGAACCCACAAACATACCAAAGTTAAGAGTAGGTAAAGAGTTAAAAGTCTTTAATAACCTTAAGTAGCTAGTAGCTCAAAATTGGTAGAGAGCTTAAAAGTGGCCTAGCAAGCTGTTTTTCAAATGCTTCTAGCAGTTACAAGTAGGAATGAAACTTTCAAGTAAAAATTAAATTTTAAAATCAATTAAGTTAGTAATGAGTGAACAGTTATTGCGCACTCCCTTTGCTTTGAACAAATTGGAATATTCCTTCAGTTATAAGGATCCTTTGCTCTAGAACTGCTCATTGTTTGAATCTACTCTTAAAATCCATTCTTTATATCCGTCTCCACCGTAAATAGCTTGGTAAAAGCTCTTTTCATGGAAATTTTGATTTATTCTGTTATTTAAGGTCTAAAATTTATGGCTTTATATAACTGAAAAAACATTTGTTTCGATAGACGGACTCTTTGCCCCTGCAGTACACGCTTTTTTTATAAGAAACTAGGATCAGGCCATAGAACTAAAAGTTTCTTAATTTCACCTGAAGTTTTCTCGATTTTAGTACTAAAAGTTTCTTCATTGGTTTCTTATTTTTCTGGATGCAGAATTAGCAATGTAGTCGCTAACACTGCGGCAGATATGTTTCTTCATATTTAAAACATCATAAAGGCATAAACAGTGTTCTGTTATGTTGAAAACACAAATGGTTAGATAATATTGCTCAAGAATGAAGGTTCAATTATCTATTCGCTATAAAATCTATGCTTTTAACTTTGAAAAGTTTCTTAGTACTTCTCAGACATACCGGGTGTCTCAAAAAAAGTATCCCCTTTTGACTGGAAATAGGAACGAAATCATAAGATATCATTACTCTCCGAGAGGACAGCTAAATTTATCAATCTTTAACTTAGATCCACATACCTTGCATTTAAGAATCGTCCACCAAACTCCAGAGATACAAGCTTGCAAAGTGAAAATTTACAGTGCACCCGAAACCAGAGGTTTTGTAAAAGGGCCTAGCCATAATTTGCTATCACAGGCATGTTGCACATGAATTTCGACTTTGACCTTTACCTTCCTCCATTGAAAAGAATTATACCTTGAAATGCTTCAATTGAACTACAAATAGTTATTCCTTTGAGGAATCAATCCGTGCATTGCATTCTACTCCAAGTGTCAAAGAAGAAGAAAAGGAACACATGCATGCTCATTTGGGAGAAGTTGCACGACTTCATCATTCTTAACACATTTTGTAATATTTGTTTCATCAGGGCGATTTCCACGAGTATTTTTTATTCTTTTCGAAAGCAAAAAACTGAAAGACAGGTGCTTTGGAAAAGATCCATAATACAAATCATGGCTAGGCCCTTTTACAAAACCTCTGGTTTTGGGTGCACTGTAAATTTTGTCTTTGCAAGCTTGTATCTCTGGTGTTTGGTGGACGATTCTTAAATGCAAGGTATGTGAATCTAAGTTGAAGATTGATAAATTTAGCTAACTACTCGGAGAGTAATGATATTCTATCGCTTCGCTCCTATTTCCAGTCAAAAGGGGGTACTTTTTTTGAGACACCCGGTAGTACTAGAGTTTCTTAAAATTTTGGCCTTCTTAGTACTAGTTTCCTATAAACCAGTTTCTTATAAAAAAAGCGTGTACTCTTGCTCTTATAAATTGAACTCTTATTCTATGAAATTCGAAGATAGTCCTATCGCTGATTTACTGTTGATAACATGAGTAGGTAAAGATCGAGCCAGCAAGAGGTCTGATAATTTTACGTTTCAAGGACTATTTTACTCACTTAATACTCTTTCTTTAACCTCTTACGTAGCAATAACACCAACGATGCAGTCTTCAATCAACCTTTATTGTCTCGCAGACTACATACAAAGTTAAGGTCCATTTATTGCTTAAAGACTTTTCAGCTCATTCGATCCAAGGATTCAGTGGCTCAACAACTGCTCCTAACTTTCACCGTTTATAGCTCAAGAACAAAGCGTCATAGAATCATCGAGAAGAATGCCTTAGAAATTCAATGTTTTCTCCTTTGAGCGGCAATCCTACTGACACTTGAAAAAGGAACGGCGATTCCTCATATCATATCAATTTTCCATATCAAATTTAGTTTAGATAGATTGTCAAAAATGGCAGTTTTCTGCCACTCAAAAAAACATGTGCTTAGCCGTTCTGTCTAAAGAAGCTCTAAATCTGGGCACCTTTGATCTGGAAATTATACTAGCCAAAGATATTATTTGCACAAAAATTGGTGTAGTCACGACGGTACCGTTTTAAAAGTATCGATGGCACAGTTCTACACAAAACGTAGCAAAGACTCCTCTCTGAGAAAACATGCCTCGATTTTATCAATTTTAGGTAATCCCAAAAGCATACAAAAGCATGCATTACTTTCAGCAACGCATTGAATGGTTTTGTACGCGTATTTGCATCAGAAAAGGCACATGGTGTAGATATCTTGTTGTGCTGGGATTTGAAAGCTTTGCTTCGAATTGAAAATTACGTATGAGAAAGCCTATGGCTTTGGATTTAAAACTCTTGAATCCTCTTTGCTGAGCTGAATAAGAATGTTTTTAATGTCTGAATGTCGACAAATTTGGGTTGGGGTATTTGTGAATACATACATATTTATTTCGATTTGTCTATTGTGGGATTAAATCACTTCCACCATATTTCCACTACTAAGCTTGGGGACTTTGGAGTACTTCATTTCGGGAAGAAGATTCTCTGCAAAATTTTGAGATGATGAAGGATTTCTCCCGCATTGAAAAATTGACTTAGGGGTACAGTGATTCCAGAAAACTGTCCTGATGATGAGATGGCTAACTGTTCAGTTAGCATTCGCAAATTTAAGGATGGTAGTTCCACATATTAATTAAAGCTAGAAAATCTCTTTTATTCCAGATCTTGCGATTTTTATTCACATGTTGTGTCTACCTCAGGCTTACCCATTTTACCCCTGTAAACCCTAAAAAATGACAGATCTATGTTTCAAGGGTGATGACAACTTTTTAGTTAAAATCATTTCTGCTCATGTTCTATGTTGACTCTGCTCATTTGGGTTATACAAGCTTTCCTTCTTGATAACACGTTGCAAACTAGAGCAACTCGCAATAGCTACCTTGGATTCATCATGTATACATCTGCGTGTACTATTAAAGCACTTAGCGCCAGTAGAAAACCTCGAACCAGCGTGGTCTCCATGTTTTGGCCTTCTTGTTCTCGTATCCTTCTCTTCTTTTCCTCACCCTCTTTTCGACTGATTCACTTCTGAGGTGCACCTTTCTTTTCAATAACAACGTCGCAAACAGCTCATTGTTTTGAGAATACACAGAGGTTCAATCAAAGAGAAATCAGTGGTTTTGAAGCTCTGCCTACAATTGTGTTTTGAAGAAATCAAGATAGAAGGATATATTAAAGGTTATTCCATGGAGGCACGGCATAGTGGGGTTTTATATCGCCATACTGTTGACAAAACGTGTAGGTTTATTGTGTTTTTACTTTGTGTTGAGTCTTGTAAACATTGTAGTACAAAATTCCTTGTATCGTAAATTCAATTCACTTTGGCATTTGCGGAGGTTGTTTTCTGTTACTGTTAATTCTCCAAAGGCCATTTTGTTTGTTTTGAGGTGGTCTCTTTTCTCTTTGGGAAGAGCGTTGGTTCTGTGCGTTGGAGTATTTTTGCTAATGTAGCATTATTTGAAGTTGCATAATTAACGATTTCCTTATATGAAGGCATTCTGCCACCCCGTCCATGAGTAATCTCAGCCAAAAAACCACCGCGATTTGGCTATGTCCCAAAACTGCCGCGGATTTTGCCCAAAAGCTAAGTTGATTGGGCCAAGCTCGTGCTGGTGGTGAAACAAGAGCATTTTTGTTTATATGAAGCAGGGCCGCCGAGAGCTTTGGAAGGCCCAGGGCCCAATTGGCTAAAGATGCATTTCAGAGCATTTCTTGCAGTCAAAATGTTGAAAATCCTTAGTTATGAAGCCCCTTAGACCCTGAGCCCCTGGGGCAAATTGCCCCTCCTGTAATAGCTTTGACGCTGCTTTCAAGCCTATGTTTGAAAGTTTGGGGTGGAAAACAATACAGCAGTTGATAAATACACAATCAAAGATTGTTACTTTCAAGTCTCTGAAGAGTCTTGCCCCGAAATACCTTTGTGAACTTTTCAATAAAAATTGTGTTATGTTCTACCCGCAACCTCTGCAACACAAAAACGGATGTCAAGTTGCCCAAGAAAAACACAGCGCTAGGACAAAAGATATGGAACAACCTCTCTACTGAGGCCAAACTGGCACCCTCCCTGCAAGAATTCAAAACATATTTGGGTTGATGAGGTTTCTGGGATGGCCTGGGTCTGCCTCGCCTTTGGTTTTGGGCTTGATTTCTGCTGCCATCGGAATTGTGAGTGGGCCTAGTGGCATGTTGTGGAAGGTGATGATGCTGCCGGTCTGTTCTAGGTTTCTGTGGTCGATTTGGCGGGGATCGGGCTTAGGGTTGGTGGATCCCTGCAAAAATTAACATACCTTTTTCTTCCTTTTAACCTGAGCATATTGTAAATATTGTATTTTATAAACATAATAGCTTTAATTTTCTTTTTAAGTATTTATTTGTAATATTGTATTTTTAAATGGAGTGCCCCTTGAAGAACAACCTTTGTTGAAGGGTCACCCTCCCTAAATGATTGAAAATGAAATGAAAATGATAATCCTGTTCTCCTCTCTACGGCCCTGATATGAAGAGGAAATGTTGGGTTGGTGGGTGACAAAGAAGCATTAGTGAGTTATACGAACTGCGACTGCAACCCTGCAACGGCACACAGTGGGTCGAATCACATGTTCAGTGGCAAAAACCCTAAACTTGTGGAAATGCTGATGGCGATGACCCCAAAAGGTGTAGGAGCTGCACGCAGGCTAAAAAGGTGTCGATAGTGGAAGTGCTGCACTTTCGTGAATCGAAATCATTGGAAACAGAAAATTAACAGCAGAGTCAAGGCAAGCACGTAACTGTTTTATTCGGGTCATTCCAACGTTACAGTGTAGGAGAGAACCAAAGTCTGCGGAAAAATTGGCGCACCCATGCATTGGCGTGAAGAAATGCTCAGAATGTCCTGGACGTGGTCGGCTTCACCACAGCTCAGCTGCCTTTGAAATAGGAAACAAGATTCTTTGTAGCAAATAAGTAATGTTTTATAAACTACTGATTAAGAGATTCAAAAGGGAACTGTTGTAGGAAGTGTATGGGTGGCCGCAATAAAGAAACTGTGTTTTAAAGTAGCGCTGGGGTACCTTCTGTGTTGCATAGTTACTGAATTAGCGTAAATCAACAAACAAATGCAGAATGTATAAGAGGTTTCAAAATAAGAAAGAAAGACTTAGCAGTTGTGCATAGCTATTTCCGTGGTAGGATGTCGTCAAAAGCAAAGAATACTACTGTCAAATTTGAGAAATTGTATCATTAAAATCCTCAAACGTAGACGTAGTTTTAGTCTTCAGTAGACTGAAATTGAGAGTGATATCAGGCATCAAACGTAAATACGTACAATGGAATGCTGGAAGCAACTACGAGTATTCATCGTTAAATTGTCTATGCATGTATCTAGTCTAGAGTTTTCATGCATAGACAAACCCCCATACAATCCCATGATGCATTGTGCTGAGCGCCGTTTCATTCGACTTTGAGATAGTCGCCTGCCTAAGCATTCCTTGTCCACCCACTGACTATTATTTTGTAATGATCAGATTTTCATGCATGCAAGCCATCTAGAGCTCTTACTCGAAGTGAAATAGTAAAGTGGGCAGATCATACCCAAGGGGTGTGATGATTTGTTTTCTTTGCTATGTAATACATCCTTGCACTGTCCTATTTTTCTTTCTCGCTCTGCAGATGAAATGCTTCATTTGAAATGAATGGCAAGAGTTCACCATGGAGACTTCTTGCGAAAGTTGTTGATGCGCGCACTGCTAAGCATCATCGAAACGAGAAAGCTGACGAGGTCAAGTCAACGACTAGAAACTTATCTTATAGGTATCTATTATTTCCGAAATCTTCTTCGAGATTTAAGACTTTGAGATCAATGGATATGGAGTATGAGGGTATTTGCAAGAAGCCAATACTTTTCACTTTTTGCTGAAAAACATCGCACAGAAGCAATCCTAACGTTTGGAGGTGCTAGAAAATTCTTCACTTTTAAGTTATGCCATATTGAATCTGACACAACACAGTTTGAGAAATCATTGACGGTTTTTAAGCCTTTCAACAATTTTTTCTTTCTGTGAATTTGTATTCGGCATGGAGATACGCTACGAACAACGCCTCGAATTAATTATGGAAACTGTAGGGTGAGGTATCTGGAAATCCGTACTGGCACTACTCAATGTGAAGGTGAAGTTGCGTTTTTTAGCGCCAAGCGCTGGGATCACAGAAATAGAGCAGACGTACTCGAGCCAGCGACCCATTGTCATGACGGTCAATTTGTGGGGTCCTGCAGGGTATCGAACCCACGCCGCCTGACTGTTCTGGCTGCAAAGTCAAAGGATTACACCATGGCGCCACTTAACGGCAACAATTTACTTCAGAACTTGTTTGCAATCTTTGAAATATTCATTGATCTAAAGCCAAGCCAGGAACCAATGAAATAGGTAGCTTTATTTTCACATTTTGCAGAAATGGCTTTAGCATTCCGAATTTTCTCGAGAAGGTGCTAGAGTCCAAGATGTCCATGACATTAAGTTTAATTGGATGGATTAAGTCCTTTTTAGTAGTGTAGCGTGTACCAATCAGGGTTTACAGAAAGTGGCCGAAACAGAGCCGGATTTTCTGACCGAATTGGCAACTACAACCAGATTCCTAGTTCACTTACAACCATTTTTTTTTATTTTAAATTGCAAGAGATAATTGATCCAAAAACACTTTTTGTGGGTTCTACTTGATATGAAGTACTCGAGGAACTAAAATCTACGTTTCACAGAGAGAATACGATTGTCTTTTGTTATCGTGCCTCGACATGCAAGGCAGTTTGTTCATTAATTGCACATCCATAATTCTAAGCATCAAAATGCATCTGATTATTCTAGCAACATTTTATAGAAAATTCAAAGTTCCTTAAACATTTCGCTTAAAAGCTTATACTAGTATGTGCTCAACTACTCTCTACTCTAAGTTATCAGTTTGTAAAAATGATTATTTGCTGATCTATAGACCCTTTGGGTGAGTAGCTTCTTCCGCTTTTGCATCTTCCAAGGCTTGCTCTTTCTCGTCCTCTGTGGCATTGGCAATGTCACGCTTTTCTTGTGCCTCTCTTTTCTCTTTCTCGGTCATCGCAAATCTCGCGACATAAAGACCGCCTGTAAGAAAGAAAATATGGATGTAATTGGTGATACAGAGAACGCATTCATTATTGCTGATATGTACTTTGGTGAATTAACGATAAGATTTCATTAACTATCCATGTCACCAGGTAAATAGAAGTATCCATTGCTATCAAATATTTATGTTTTTATAGAAACTCTACAAAAAACTTCATTCGAAAAGGAGCAGCCATCCGGCGCGTTTTGGAATTTTTAATCTTCCCCTTCTTCTGGAATGCGCCCAAATGCGCAGGTTGTCAAGTCCTGCAGCGCACTTTATAGAAATCTGCCGCTTTTTCATATTCCATCCCTTATGGGACCTAACATGTTACCCTCAACTGCCAGTTGCAGTGGTGAACTTAAGAATAGAGGGCTTTGAATCATTAAATGAGAACAAGTAGATATTTCAAATTGATAGTTTTATTTGCAGAAGTTTTCAGTCAACTTAGCCTACCGGGTGAGCCAGATAAGAGTTCTAACTTTGAAGATTCATAGCATCAAGACTATTTCACAGATTTGAATGATTGAAACACTAGTTAAAAGCGAATAGATCAAAGTATCCTCGTGATTTCTCTTGCTGTCTTACAAGTACTAGAAAAATAGGTAAACTCAGCTTTACAAAAAATGCATTGTTGCAAAACGACTAAAAGGGGCCTGAAGCATTGATCAAATCATGAAGGACTCCTCGCACCGATCAACAAAGTAAATGCAATTGTTCAGAAATATCCACTGTGCGTTTGTTGCCATGGGATTCAAAATCTTTAGTATTTTTTTGAAAACTGATGCCTCATAACTATTGAGAGAGGTGAAACGTCCATTGCGTATTGTTCTGTGTGAGGAGAGTCCTTACAATTAGATGAATATTTTAGGCCCTTTTTCAATTATTTTGTAACCATGCCATATTTGCAAAGTTCAATTTACTGATACTTCTAGTGCTGGAAAGACAGCGAGAAAAATCATGAAAAAACTTCGATCTTTTGGATTTAAGAAGATTTCGAATTATTCAAATTTGTTAAGTTCTCTTTATGCTATGAATTTTCGAAGGTAGGACCTTTGTTCTGGCTCACCTGGTATGTTAAGGAAGATGTTTGTTGACATTATCACAATGATACTGATAAGTAAGGGTTTCTGAAAATGCTTGGGGGTTGCACAGTTTTGTCAAAGTTTCATAAACGTACGGAGCTATTATGAGGTACTTGAAAGTAAGGTTATTCAGCATTATTCCAGCTTTTTCTTATTTCACAGAATTTTCACCGAGTGATGCTTCACAGCTTGAAGAAAGCGAGAAAGCAATTTACTTCAGTTCAAAACTCTGATTACCTGCGTTAATTTTGATCCTTGCAATATTATCTGCAATGTCCTGATTTTCCACAGGGTACCAGGACTTCAGATCTGGTGAATGATATACTGTAACGTATTCAGGATCTAAATCTTTCTTTAGCTTCAGATCAACATTGATTTTCTCCTTTGCATTAGCAAAGTCTTTCATTGGGTAGACAGCGAGGTAGTCACTTGCATACCCATAATCCTTTTTCATTGAGCTTCCTCTCACTGCTAACATATTTTCCGCCTTTTTGACTGACAGCTCGTCAAACTTCATTGAAGTGACTGGGTCTTCTACCGTGTTTCTGAGATCGATGTTTGAAACCCTGTAAAGGGGGATGTGTTTTTAAGTTTATCATCATGCCCAGGGCATTTTAGTAGAATGAAAGTGTTGGCAGGGAACAGTAGTTTGACCAACAATCGAACTATAAGGATTGCGATGATTATGATGATTATTATAATATGTCATCATTCAGTCGTTCCATATTAAACGCAAAATCCAAGGAAAGAGAAAAATTCAAGTTTAAAGTGAAATTTCCACGAGTATAAGTGACATTCCAATGTGACAAATCCGAATTTGATAAGGTCCTTTAAGGACAAGGGCTATGTTTTCGTTATTGACGTTCGCAAGAGGACGGTGCTTCATATTCAGCATACGAAATTACAAAATATAGACATGTGGACCTCGTGCAAGTTTCAAAGGCCATTTAAAGCAACCATATTACAATTTTCTGAATGAAATTTAGACCTACCAGTCTTTGTCTTCGGACGTCTCTCCTGCATCTGCTGAAGCAGTTTTGTCCATTTTAGTTAATTGCTCAAGCTCTTGAGACCTGTAGTAAGATAGGAAACGTCAATATTCTAAGAGGCAGAACGGGCCTTTCAGTCGCAACGGATCGAAATTCTTTGAGCATCAGATTTTTCTATAACAATCACATGTTGAATTAGGATTGGGAAGGCACGAAGGAGAGGGCCCGGGGGGATACTCAGAATATTATTTCAGGGTATTGTTTTCGCCTATTTTCTAGGAAGAGACAACAGAAGAAGGCAATTTTCCTAGAGCCGGTTGCCAAAACACTTCAAAAGGGGGAATTTTGTCAGATCGGGTGGTTTCTTTACCGATCTTTTGTAGGATCGGGTTTTATATAAACCAAAATTCTGGAGTCTGGAATAAATGAATTTCTCGAGGTCACATCCTCGTACAAATTTAGGTCAAGTACCCCCCCCCCCCCTTCCCCCCGAAGAGAGCGCAAGGAAAGAGCAGGAGCTCTGACGTAACGATAGAGGAAGACTGAATTTTAGCTTAAGGTGTTATGGCGCAGTGGTATGATGCTCTGGCTTTGTAGCCACAATAATCAGGCGGAGTGGGTTCAATACCCGGAAGGGCCCCATCACTTGAGCGTCATGACGAGGGGTCGCGAACTCGATTAGGTCTTAGCTGCATCTGTAGTCCCAGTGCTTGCGCTGATAATCGCAACTCCTACTCCTTGATTAACGAAGGAATATGAAGTCAACTTCGATGAACAGCCTTTTAGCTGTTCGTTTTCACCTTGTTTTTACCCAGCATCAAAATGTTGTTGTGAGGATACTGAAAGGCTCGGAGAGTTTTTAGCTCTTATCATTCTAAACTATTATTTTCATTAATTTCTTTATCGTTGGATTACATACAAAGATAGCTAAAAATGGATGGCTAATTGATTCCAACGTTAAAAACAATGAAGTACCTTTATTACGTAAAATGGTGAATAAAATGTTTAAGGCCCATTTCCACTTCATTCGCAATTCGCAAATCGCATGCGATCCTTTGTTTGAAATTCGCAAGCGAACGTTCGCAAATCGCATGCGAACGTTCGCAATGCGATTTTGACCTGTTCGCAATGTTTGATTTCTTGCGAACGTTCGCATGCGAACCATTGTCTCGGATTGAAAGCAGCCAGTCAGAAAACAACTTTACGAAACAAAGAGACAAAGGCGACACGCGCTATCAAAAGGAGACTGATTTCATTGGTTGAATAAACAATCGAAATTCGTGCGAATAAGTTTGAAGTGTGTATTGAATTCGCAGGCTTTTGGAATTCGGAATTCGCAAATCGCATCCATGTTGCGAATTGCGATTGAAGTGGAAATGGACCTTTACAATCATCAAAAGTAGATACCGGATGAGAAAACAATATGTTTAAGCGTTTGGTGGGCTACGGAATACAAAGTATGAGGCCGATATTCAAAACTAAGATGTTAATCTATCAGTCAAAGGCTAACTTAGATGAGAAAATTTTGTTTGGTAAAATTACACATCTCTAAGACCAAACAATTAGAAAAATGTCTGTAAGAGGTTTGTAGGGGTTTGTATCGGAATCCAGATTTCCACGTTCCATTCTGATCCATGATTTATAAGGCAATGAATTTTACATTGTCAGTTTCAGAAATGGAATTTTAATTTCAATAGCAAGTAAATCATGGACCATAATGGAATAGGGAATCCTCGTTCCAAAACTTGCTTCTTACCAGCATTTTCCAAATTTCTGTGTCTAAATGATTAGTGATTCGTTCAAACAAAATTTTCTCATCTAAGTTAGCTTTTGACTGAAAGATTAAAATTTCAGATTTGAATATCAGCCTTGTAGTTTCTATTCAACAGCCCATCAAACACGTAAACTTTTTTGACTCACCCGGTAGTATAAAGGAAGATATCTAAACCATTTCTTATAAAAAGCCCAAATTCGGAATAAAATTGCGACACAATTTGCATGGACAATGTTCTCCATACCAATTTTTATCTTTGTTTTGAATTGACAAAGGCACTCTGAACTGCGTATAATTGGTGGTAGAGTTAACCACAGGTGCGGAACTTTAACTTGGAGGCTTTCTGATCCTTTGTTGACGGATCTCTTTCTTGAGTGAATAAATTCGTTATTTTTACGCAAATGGCAGTGAACTGCATTTTCACAGAACATTTCCTGCATAAGTGATGAATTTAGGTCATTTCTAGTTTTTTGTATCTCTGTCATAAGGATTTGCAACTTCTTTGTGCGAATAGTAACTGCACAATTCTTCTGTAATAGCTTATTGAAAGAAGATTTGCTGTCTTTGTACGTACTTAAGGCCCCTTCCTGTATTTTGTTGATTTTTTTGGAGCCAGTTTGACAGCTACAACTTGAACCAACAGTCTTCAGATTGTTATTCTAGCGTTTTCCTACTGAGCCATACCCTGAGAAGGGTCTGTCACACTAAGTTACATATACGGCGTTACATAAACGGGTGTGTTTCATATACGGGCGTTACATATACGGGCCATTCATCGTAAACGGCAGGTCCATAACGTTACGTTACATATACGGGCCTATTACATATACGGGCGTGTGCCGCTCACTATGAATGGCCCGTAATTGTAACGCCCGTATATGTAACACGCCCGTGGGCCTATTTTGAAATTGGTCACACTCAGAGAAAATCGTATTTTTGCTAATAACAGATTTTCTGTGAGTTGCAAAGTAATTTAACTGTTTTCAGTATTTGCAGACGGCAGAAAGTAACTCATTTTATCATTATTTTCACGAAAAAATCGTGAAGTGTAAGTTCTGCTGCGTAAAAACTCATTTTTGATAAAAAATGTGCCATTATTGAAATTGTTTTCACAGTGCTGGATGACAACGAAATTTTCAGCTGATATGCAGCTGAGAACCAATCCTTACATGGAATTATGCTGAATTTTACTTGAAGTAGCCCTATATAGGCATATGAGTCTCTAGTACGAAGTAGGCGCTGCCAAAAGGATAGGAAAGTTTTGTCCGTCCGACAGTGTCCGTCCGACAGACGGACTGCATGCACTTAATGTATGATCATGCTATGTAAATAACCATTTCAAGAAAAGAGATGGATCGAAATGCAATCCCGAAGAGTTGAGCTATACATAGATACCAAAACTTCACAGGAAAATACTGCTTAGCAGCAAAGACATGCAACTGAAAAACAAGCACTAAAAATTCGCTTTCTATCTAGTCCGTCCGACAGACGAGCAAAACCTGGATTTTCACAGGACAGAGAAGGTAGAATGCAGGTCCATAAGGTTTATTTTGTAGACCACCAGATGTCTTAAACGGGATTACAGCTCAAGCAGCCATGCACATTAAGGTTTGGGCAGTCGGTAGCTCCAAAGTATCAAATGTCCATCCGACAGATTTTTGAATTAAAAAATAGGCCCCCGTATATGTAACACCCGTATGCGTAACGTAACGTGACAGACCCGGGTGCATACCCTCTAAGGGAATTTGTATTCTTGATATGGGGGCTTGATATGGAGGCTAAACATAGATAACAATGATAAACATAAATCATAATATAACATTTTTTTCTTACCAGTCTGTTATTCCAGATGTGTCTTTCTTTGCTGCTTTCTTTGACTTGGATCTTTTCTCTTTTTTCTCAGAAGAAACAGATTTCTTTGAGATATCAGCAGCTTCTTTAGGATCTCCTCGCCTGCTAGATTTGACGACTATTTTCCCTTTCTGACTTCTGTTGGAGAAATTGTTGTTCCTCGTGCACATGTAGAAAAATGTTCCTGCACTTGTCACTTTTCTGGGACCCCAATCAAAGTATGTTCCAGCTTCATCCAGTTCATCTCCAGAACCTTGTAAATGTAAAGCAAAGAGTTGAGAGAAGCTTGACTCAAGTCAGGTGCCGATCGAATTTTTATTTTAAAGCTTGAGAACCGACTCATCACATATGCTACATGTATGATGATCTGTAAAGAATTATTGGTAGAAGCTTAGCTAAGAAATTTGAGTGCAGGAAATATTTCATTTTAGAAACATTGTTATTTTGTCTGAAACCTATTTTATTTTGCCAGAAGTATGCGCTTTACTGTACTGTATTACTTAGTATGATATGCCAAGTTCATAAACAGACTCTGTGTTTTCATAAACCTGGCCACGAAATCTTCCTGATAGCAAAGGACATCACCCAACTGCTTAGACAGAGCTTGTAGTGGCACTAGTCGATATAACGGAGATTTTTGCCATCATTTCATTGACAATATGCCATGACTTTGAGTAACGATTTCTTCTGTTAAAGCATAATACTGTAATAGCTCCAATACGAATCATAATTTTACAGGGCTATCATGTGCCGAATGGCTTTTTGAAGCGTAATGTTATGGTATCTTAAGCGTATGCACTATGAAATAGGCTAGAACATGAGATACCCTAATTGTTTCCAATAGCCATTTGGTCTGTGTCTGGTTGTGAATTTAGTGTAGTTAGTTGCCGAGAGGCTTGTTCAGTTTCTGGTGGGGAACTGGAGTTAAACTTGGACATGTGAAGTGAAAATCCGAATGGTGACCTTTCGAATATCTGACCAAACGACTTACTTTGCCTTCGTTCAGAAGGGGCGTTGCACTAGGGGTCCCATACCTGGATGCGTCATGCACAGCCTGCCTAAATTAGCTGTAATGTGGCTAGAAGTCTTTTCAGCCAGCTTAAACTTATTTAATGAAGAAGATATGTTGATGATTCCTTTCGTTGGAAGGAAGTCGTCTCACCTGGTTGTAAGAATGCAATGCTTTTTGAATCGCCTCTGGTGAAATCAAGCATGGTATCTATTGAGAGATTCTGCGGATAATTTCTTCCAAAATGTCCATGAACATCTCTGGCCTTTGCGTTTCCTTCTGCATATGTCTGAGCCTTTAGCAATACAACGTTGGATCGATCTGTCCCTTGCCTTCCTTGGCCATCATTGTTGCCAGGATTCGAGTTGGAGCCTGTCCATCTGAAAGGGAAGCAGTAGAGACGTGTTAGCATAAGTCAGCGAGATGGGTACCAGAAATTTGATCTCAATGTCTTAGCAAAACAGGCTGCAGAGGAACCACCACATAACGAACAGCTGCGGGAGCAATGTTATTGTCCGTTGAAGAAAGGTGTCCACTGTACGGAGGCACTGTATTTTGAGATGAAAATGTTTGCCCGTTGGTCGTAGGCGTCCGTTGATAGAGATCTTCGTTAATGGAGGGCCCACCTTAGAAAGTTGAATTCGTCTGCACTTCATGTCTTACAGAATGCTTCCCCTCAGTGACAAAGCTTGGACGTCTCTTGAATGGGTTTTCTGTTCTGTTTTGTCGATTTATGATACTGATATTGTCTTTAATTATCGGATACTCCTTATACGGTAGAAATGGTTTTTGCAACTACCCTAATATAACTATTTTTCTATGTCAACATATCCTGCTAAAGGCTATTCGTCAATTTTGAAAATCTGGATATAAGATAGCCTTTGACTGATAGATTAACAATAAAGTTTTGAATAATGGCCGTGTACTAGTTTTTTCCAAATAAGCCGAAAATTGTTGATTTTTTATTGATACTAATTAGCGCACAATTAAGCTATTAAAGGTCATAGATTAGATATTCTTCGTGCTTCGACGACCTACCTATCTTTGCAGTATACCATTGGATTTATCGAAGTAAAAGTTTGTGTCAAGATTTGGTTGCAAAGAAAAGCATTTCTAATTCAATTCATTTCCATAAGGTAATACTCACTGAAAATGCACGTATTGTCCAGGTGTCATTTCAAGCGTGTTTGGCACGAAATCATATTCGACTGCTGGGTAAACTTGCACGATATTTCCACGTTTGCCACGTACGTTCACGTTATAAATTGTCTTGCCTTTTAGCTCAGCTGAACGTTTCATCACGGAGAATGAGAATGACCTGAAAGGGAAGAGCAAGCTGCGTAAAGACTGAATATATGGTGGTATTACAGGGGGCGGTAAGAGTTAGAAATGTCTCTTTTACCAAGTCTGTCCCATACCCCATTCACACTCGCCAAGTACACCATCTTTAAGGACAAGTCCGAGTTAACATGATCAGTGCTCGAAAACAAACTTGTTGTTCACTCGAAATGGCAGTTTTTAATTCAGAAATTGATGACAGATATCTACAAATCCATGAATCATCTTAACCGATCGCTTATGTGGGAATTTTATGAAAAGAAGCATGTAAGTTATAATCTAAGGATACAAAGTCTTTGTAAACTGCCAAGGATAAAGACACAGGACTCTATGGGCAGAAATCACTGTCATTTAGGGAAAGTCTACTCTGAAACACCCTAGATGATAGTGTCAAAAATGAGCCAACACTTTCGGCTTTCAAGAAGAAGATCAAAGACTGGGCTGATGATAAATGCACCTGTAAACTATGCCGCTACGTTTTTTGCATAATTCATATTTTTTGTAAATGGTTGGTTTGAATTAGTATTTTTATAACATAACTATTAGAAATACCAACTTTAGATATGGATCAAGTAAAAATATCAACTTCTGCCTCGAATTTTGGAATTCTTTCCACATTTGATGTTCGTGACAGCTGTAAATTAGTTAGACATTCTGCGAATGGAGGCCAAAGATAGTTGCCATTTTTTCAGCAAATCACGGTAAAGAGGCTAGCTGCTACGATTAAGGGGCTAGCTGAGAGGCAAGAAAACAATAGGGTGGTCTCATTTCCTTGAGCGTGACACACAGATTCACTTCGCAATATGGCATCACTATCCTCTGGTCTCTTATTTGTATACGCAGTTTTGCGGAGTAAAAGTGAAACAAGGTGGAAAAAAGTACCATACGCCATTCATAACAATGTAATCTTGTATTATCATCAGTCATACCTACCCCGGACTTGTCCTTTTACACTAAACAAGATTATCAAATCTAGCGTCTGAATGGTCAGTGCAACAAAAGACCAAGAATAGAAATCGTTTGCTTGGTTGAAATTTAACCTGGGGTTTGTTGGAGAAACGAGATTGCTTTGCCCTAGGAAACTAATGCGTCCCCCTCCCCCCCCCCGTGCAATGGCTTAAAGCTCATGCGCCCGTCAGAGCTTCAACTCCAAAACACTACTGCGCGTGAGCTGTAACTATTCTGTAACCCACTGCATGGGGGGGACACATAAGTTTCCTCGGACAAAGCATATATCGTCTCCCTAACAAGCGCACGGAAAAGGTTGTTTAACTATGTCAGTGTGAATGGGGTATAACGGTAAGCATAGAATTTAAGGCAATATCATCGAGAGACTTTAACTAAAGATTTTGACAAAATTTCCACTAAAGTTTTAATCAGAAATGGATCTCAGATGTATGCTCTTTTTGCTTGTTCCTTTATTGAACAAAGCGGGAAAGCAAAACAAAAACCGAAGAAGAATATGAGAAGTTATGAATAGAATAAGAGACAATCAGTTTCAGTCCAAATAAGGGAAATAAGGGCATTGAAGTCTGTGAGAGTCAGATCACCCAATTCATGTTCTTCGTGAAACTTTAGCGAAGAACTTGAGCCAGAACTGACAGCTTCTTAAATTACCAGATGTTTTTGACATTTTTGAGTTCTCAGAGTTTCGTACGAATTTCTTGCGAGTCCCATAAGAGTCCTCATATTGACTTGCTGTATCCTTGTAAGCAGGTCAAGATGAAATCCCTTCAGGCCTTACCATCCGAGTTTTATGATACAGAAAACAAGTAGGCAAACATATCACCAGGGCTATGAATTCCTTCGCTGATTTTCCTTCCAACGTGGAAGTTTCTTAGATATTTGGCAGTCTTAGGCCCCGTTTACACGGGATCGGATCCAAATAGGATCGGATCCATTTGGATCCGATCCACTTTTTGAGGGGCGTTTACACGGGGTCGGATCCAGAACTGTTAGCGTTTACACGGGATCGGATCCATTTGGATTTTATGAAGTCTTAGCAGCGCTCAAGTAAACCTTTTCTCTTATTTCAATCAGATCCTTTGAAATTTTGCACTCTAATAGACTCTGTCTCATCTCTGATTCCCCTCTTTGAAATGTCAAGAAAGAATTTTCAGTTTAATCGTGTCAATTCCTATCCGCACCAGTTTGGATCCGATCCCACCCGTTTACACGAGAACTTTTTGGGATCGGATCCAAACGGGATCACTTTCGAAAGTGATCCCGTACGGGTACGGATAGCAGATCCAAATAGGTTCGGATCCGTCGAGTCCCGTGTAAACGCAAGGCCTATCCGTTACAGTTTGGGTACGGATCCATTTGGATCCGATCTCGTGTAAACGGGGCCTTAGAGTTGAGACTTCTATCGATAGTTTATTATAGATTATGTCATTCAAAGTACCTGTCTTGGAATGTTCTGCCATATTGAGCAGTATTGATTGCCAGTCGCAACTCTAGTTTTTTTGCAGTACCAGTGAATGGGTTGACCTCAGGGTTATTCTTGAACACGTAGCCTCTTTCTTTTGCACTGTCTTGACTCAAACCAACAATGCTAGAGATTGGTACTTTCGTGGTTTTCCCATTGTCACCATTTTGGTCCGAGAATGTTTTCCAAGTGTCAAAGTCTTTTGTTGAGATGTTGTACCTACAGAATGATAATGTAAATCGTGATAAATGACATGGGAGAAATATATCGCATTTCGTGCTTTTCTGAGAGTCAGAATTATTTTAGTTTCCAAAAAGGTGAATTTTGCATCATTTAGTAACATTTTGACCGACCAGTCTCGTATGTTTGGTAAAGACCCGGGAGGGGGGGGGGGGTAACTACCATATGTTCCGATACGGGACGTGCCACTTTGTGGTGCCTTTTCAGCTTTTCAGGCAGAAAATAAATTTTGGGGTATTATTTTTGGTAAAGTCACAAATAGGCATAAATTTTGGGGTATCATTTTGGAAAGAAATCTCTTCAGGACATTGATTTTGATCAAATTTTACATACTTAGTTAAAATTTTGGATTTTTGTTACGGTTTTCGGGCTATATTTCAGTGGCCTGTAAATCTTGGGGTATTGTTTTCGCAAAAATTTATAAATCTTAGAGTGTGATTGTGTGATTTCAGACATCGAAATGGCACACCCCCGTCACCCACGTATTGAAATTAACCCCCTCCCCCGTGTTAAAGAAAAGACATTGCTATGAACCCTTCAAAGCACCTAAAGCAATGTTTATTTCAACATGGCCAGTGCAAAAGTAAAGCGGCAATTATTTTTGTTGAGTGTGTACAGAACCAGGTCAACACCTTTTATAAAGCAAACATAAAAAAATTAGCATCTCACAGGCTCATGATGAATTTTTGAAATATAAATTTGTTCATTTTGAGGAAAAATTCTAGCATGCAAGATGAGAAATTGTTTGGAAGGTATATACAGTAAAAACCTGCGTATAACAACCAAAAATTTTGCAAGTCAGCCTGACTAGGTTCTTATATATAGGATATTTACTGGGAATGAGTCTGTTCAGGTTCTTAAATTGGTTCTTACTTCATTCAGGGCTTTCAGGTATTCGTTTGTTCCAATTCAAACTTCAAGCCTATTACTTACCATCAATTGACAGCAATTGAGCTCAGAAGGTCTTATTCACAACAAAAGTTTGTGAAAGACTCAGAAATTTCATGGAATCCAATGAAAAGCTTTCAAGCATTTTAAGAGTTCTTTGCTATATGCACATATGGTATTATCTATTTTTGTGGGTTCAATGACTGAGCAACTGGACCTTCAATTCAATTTAATTTGATGATCTCCACAAATAGAATCTATTTCCAATTTCAGGCTGAATGGGTTCTTACATAGTGGGGGTCTAATTTAAAAATTTTCAGCCTGTATGCAGTGACCCAAAGTTTCCTTGTTTCTTGCTTGTAAAAACGATTCCTAAGGAAAGGTTGACAGGGTTGTTGATTTTTTTGTAGCAATGTCAGACGGGGCTTGCTGATGTTTTTGTAAGAATTTTTCTTCTCTACCGGCCAAGTCATACGATAAATTTTGCACTGACCTAATGTCTCAAAATGATGCGTCGATGTTTGCTTAATGTACAGCCACTGATTCCAGACAGATGTAGATGAATTTCCAGGGATTTGAAGCAGAGAGACTAAGTCAGTCACGCAATTTTTTCCATTGAAAGCAGTCACTCTATTGTAGAGCTCCTGAACATTTGCCTTCAAAAATTGTTTTATAGAATTGATAATAAGAGCCAGAAAGTGAAATCAACTTTCAGCCAATTATCATCTTGAGAACGATGACAATTGTACTGGCTGAGTAAATGAAGATTGTACTGGCTTGAAAAAGTGCTGATCCCTGAATATCAAAATCATTGTATTCATGCATGTTTCTCCTCTTGCGAGAGTGAAATGCCCCTCCCTGACCAAGGAAGAATTTTGATTCCCCAGTTTCCCAAGAAGTGACTAAAGCGTGCTCAAGTCATCACTCTTCGATAGGTAAACGTATCATTGAAACTTGCTCATAATTGTAGCACATTTTTGAAGTTTCTCCAAAGAAATTTTTTCAGAAAATTCCTTGCGAAATCTGAACGGAGTGACCTATTTCACCCAGGAAAATTAAAAATATAACTGAACATGTTAGCTATTTGATCAGTTCTTGCAAAATATCATTGATTGTTAACTCTTGGAGCAGTAGCCTTTCAACCCCCGGGCCTTTTTCTCTCACCCTGTATTATCCATCCTTTTAAAGCTTAAATGTGCACTGTAGTGTTGATGATTATCAGTCCTTTATCTTTGCTCCATGGAGTAGGACTATATTTGCCACTATTGCGTTGAACTGAAACTTTGAGAAACGTTGAAAACAAATCCGGAAGCAAAATGATCCATAAATCCAGAACAGTATGCCTGATCTTTGTATACAAAATTGCACATTTTGCTTGCTAAGTTAGCCTTGCTACCTCAAAATGAGCGGTGATTTTTTTCAATCACTTGAGAAGTTTTTGCGTGAGAATGATAACGTAAAAACAAAGGCATGCCAAATGAAATTCGATTATTCTGAGTATCTTCAATTTTTTATGCATTGTTTCTGTCCTTGTGTAATTTTCATTACCTTATCCTCATTGCGCAGCTGTCTGCTTCAATATCTGGTACAGTCCAGTTGTAAACATTCATCAATCCACCCATCCCATTTCCATTGTGATTATCACGTGACCATGGCGCTAGCTCGCAATCTGGTGCTGCTATTTTGTGAGAAGGATACTCTCTCCACTTTGCTCCGCTGATTTGCTACAAATGATAGTTGTCACGTTTACAAATACAGGCTGCCGTTAACGGAGCACTTTTCATAAGAAAGCTAGCCTGCACGCAGACGTTGAGTCCACTGGGGAGAAGAAGAAGGAAACTTTCCTTTTTCCTCTCCACCCCAGTGGACCCAAAGTCTGTGCGCAGGCTAAAGAAAGCTTGATCAACCCGTTTTTGCTCCAAATATAAAAACATACAACGAAATTACCTACGACACTACCTTCGAAACTAGTATATGACACTACAAGTACGGTACCAGGAGGAGCAATGTATCGTGACCACAATCTGGCATTTAACATAAATTTAAAAATAAAACTAAAAATACTTTCAGATACAAAGTGCTAAATAAAGAAAAACTCTTTTTACGAAAAAATACTTCAGCCGGTTTCACACTGAATGTATGTTAGGCAAACAGAAACATTATGTAGTCAAAGATGAATAATCGAATGATCAATTGATTTCAATGAATGATCGATTGATCGATCGATTGATTGATTTCATTAATCCGTAAATGATCGATTGACCCGTTGTAAACAAAAGATCTATAATCTATGGATCTAATCGATTAAACTATGGCCCCGTTCACATTACACCGTTTTGGATCAAAACGGAGCTGTTTAGCTCCGTTCTGGCTTTGCGTTCACATTAGTCTACCCCAAAAACGGAGCTAAATGGAAACGCTCGCAAAAACGGAGCTAAATGAAATAGGAGCTAAACAGAAACTGTAATGTGAACACCCAAAAACGGACGAATTCAGAAATGCTGATAACAAACAAAGACCGAGACATAATCAGGAAACAAAGAAAACAAAGAACAGAAAGCAAAGACAAACAAAAGGTGATCAGATCCGTTTTTGAGGATAAGTGTGAACACCGCACTCGAAAGATATCCGTTTTTGTTTGAAAACGGAGTAATGTGAACAGGGAGGAAAAAAAGCTCCGTTTTTAGTAGCAAAAACGGATCTAAATGAAAACGGAGTAATGTGAACGGGGCCTATGTAAGCCTTACATCAGATGTGAAACGGGCGCACAAAGGAAAAGAGGGAGGAAACTCTACGACAAGAGACTTTACGAAATAGACGATTGCGCTAAAGATGGCGATGAGGAACTTTTTACCAGGATGCATTGCATTCTTTGATCGAATTCCTACAGAATCGTTAAGGATTCGTAATTAGTACGCAATGCATCTTGGTAAAAAGTTTCTCGCCACCATCTTTAGCGTAATCGTCTATTGGAATTGGTGATTCAATGACAGTTTACTAGCTCTATAATCATATCAATCCTTTCAATAAATTACAGAAAGATGTTCGATATCGCGTAATTAGATTAATTTCTACAATTTTCCATCCGTTGCAAGTTTATTAATTGCCACGTAAAGTGACTACTCTTTGGCTGTTTCGAAGTATTTCACGGCTGAAAAATTTTCTCCTCTTTGCCCTACGCCCTAAATCGAGTTAAATGCTTTCAAGCTGTCCAAAATTTTGTTTTTCTTTCCAACAACTAAACAGATTGTCTTTGAAATCCGTATATTGATGGAGTTTAGGCATGCCTAGTATCAAATCTCCATAAATTGTACCTTTATCAGCAATATAACTAGTAACTTGTAAATTACAACATGCGGCCGGGTAGCTGAATCATAGTATTGTTGGATATAAAATGATTTCGAATCAGGAAAGATTGTCCCCAGAAGTGTAGACTTGCCTAAAGTTATACAGGTAGACTTATCACCGATGACGAAATAAACTTGGGACAAGTCTACCAGAAGTACTGTTTGGCTACAAGGGGCTCTTCAACTGGATTGCCTCTGCGGAGGATTTGAAATGATGCAACGAATATTTGAAAGAGACAAACAATTTGCCTTCAGTACTTTGACGTTGCAACCATGGAAATGAATTACACTGTTATTCAAATTTGTTTTCATTGACTTGTGTTGAAAGGAAGGAATCTATAAGAGGAAGTTGATTTTAGGATGCATCTCGAAGCAAATTTACCGAGTGTTTGTGACTTTGCAGTGCTTGGAAATTTGAAGGTAGACTTCTCGAGCTTGTTACGTTCTACAGAAAGAATGTTACAGTTGCTGTGACGTAACAAACTGTTTTGGTGGAGAGTTTGCTTCTTTTATTGAACCGATGTGGAATTTAGCTTTGATCCCGAGGAACTGAAGCTTGAAAGTGAGTTTGTTTTGGTTTCTTTTGTTATCCACTGATATCGAGCACAGCATTGCATCTCTGTAAGTTTTGGATCTTTCTTGTTGTTTACCGGTCCCATAAAAGCTTCCACCTTCCACATCGGCAATTTCCAAGTATTTGCTCGTAACTTGAAATGAAATCTCGAACTCCAGCGCCTTTCCAACTTCACAGCAAAGTCGCTGCAATATTTCGTTCTGATCAGTCGCAGTCACTGTGTTGCCCTATTGTTGGTTATTCTTTTCTTCGAGTCAGCCAATGAAAACCCAACTAATTGTTAGGCCGGCCAATGATAACCCATTCATTCTTCCCTTCCACCAATCAACTAAAGTTGTGGCATGTGACTGCCATTGTTTTAACAATTGCCTAATTAGCAAGATATGCGCTCAAATCTCAAATTCACTCAGCTACACAGATTAGTAAGCGACCTTCGGCCGCAATGATTGTAGAAAATCCAGAGAACAGCTAAAATGTTGTATGCTTTTCAAGAGAAGACTGGAATTGACCCCGGGGAATTGACGTCCCCTTCGCTGCGTTTGGTTTTGCCACTGTCCGTCAAATTTGAGATCGTTTTGTATTAACTCGTAGCCTCGGATTTGGACAAGAAAACCCACACTTTGCAGACATATCTTCTCGAATTCTAAGAATCTTACTCTCGAGTACCAAATAATCGTCCCCCCCCCCGCTTATTAATTTTTGACAAATTTTCCAACCCCCCCCACTCTTATTCCAACCCCCCCCCTTTTATTAATTTTTGGAAAAATTAAATGATATTAGACATAATTTCTGAATAAACGCAAGAAAAAGTCTCAAGAAGTGCATTCAACAGAACCAGAGTTCAAAAGTAAATGTATCAGTAGCATCACTGTTCACATAAATATATAACAGATAGGTGTTTACCTAAGAAAAGGTCTGTTTTCTATTTCTCCAAGCAGCCCCCCCATTATTCCAACCCCCCGATTATTCTTATGTCGAACCATTTCCAATCCCCCTGATTATTCCCACCCCCCCCCCGTTTATTCGGTACTTGAGAGTACATGTTAAAAGCATAGAATAGATAAAGACTTACGTCACATGCGCTCTTGGTAATGGGGATGAATCTATCCCGTCTTCTATTCCTGTGTCCCCATCTTGTATCGTACAAATAATTTTCAGGGACATCGCAGGCAAATTTTGATCTGACATTTTGACTTTCTCTCTTATAGTAATCGCATCTTGAGACATCATTTGTCAAGACCACGATGTCCTATAGAAACAAAGGTTAGTGAAATTTCATATGGTTGCAGCAAGGGAAAATTTTGAAACACGAAAGATTCAAGTTCCGACCAGACGAAGCAATTCGCCTTTCTGAGTATAGATTAGACTTCTGAATGCATTTGATCAAACCAAAATGAACAGAGGAGGCAAAACAACAAGGTTGGCTGTGTTGAAGGTGTGGAATTTATTCCTGGTGTGGAATCGCTTGTCGTAAACCGACCTGTATCCTTTGTGTGACAAGATTCACCTTTGCTTATCGCTGCAAATTGTCTTCTTCTATTAGCATGAGTGAAAAGAGTGCTGCACTTTTGTATTCATATGACGAGCACGATATTTGTAGTAATGATCTTCAGAGCTATTTAGCTGGCCTTGTGCAAGGTTCACGAGCGTTAGTCCATAACAAATAAGAACTACTTAGAACTACAAATGTAAACAAAACTACAAAATATTCCATGGCTGCCACAGCTGGAAAGGACATAACTTCACGGGCTCCGATTTCCACAGCCACTTTTCACAGTGATGCAGTGTATACAACAGATTTGCTAAAAGAGAATCTCCATTGGGTGTCTCAGAAAGAAGGCCCTCCTCGAATTGGCCTTGCAGGGGGTAACAGACACTACTGAAAATATTTTCAAACAGATCAAACACTCTTTTGTTCCACAAGGATAACCTTTTGTTAAGTTAGCCAATAACTGTGGAAGACTATTGATGAAATCAGCTAAAGCATTCCCAGAATTAATTTAGATAGACCTTCTTTTCAAATTTAGTGTTCGTACTACTCTTCAAATCACTTCCACGTAGGTTTTGAAGAGCTGAGTTTGAATTTGGAGAGAAGTTTGCAATTTCGTAATGTGAGATCAGGAAGGGAACTTTCTCCGGGCTTTCTCCGCCCTCCCTTTGCTGCTACAATCATAAGGACCCCATTCAAAACTGTACCTAGTGGCAAAATTGCTCAACTCGCAGCCGTAACTTTACTACCTTACATGAATTTGAATGCATTAAGTAACTCCTTCATTACTGCATTCACACGGACACAATTAAAACAGATTTACTTAAAGCAGTTTAAATTTCAACCAATCAAATGACTGGATTTGCAGAATTGACCAATCAGAAGGCCCTATTCGAAAGCCTGGTTTAATTTAAGCTGGTTTAACTTGCAGTGTGAATGGGGCATATGAAAACTGTTGTCATACCCTCCATGGAGTTGGTTGCCAGTATGGATAATAATCTCTCTCTTCTGGACATTCATAAGCTCTTCTCGTGCCTTGAGGATTTTGACGAGTGTATCTTGCTGCCTTGCCCTTCAATTTCTATTCAAGTAAAATAAATGAGATTTATCATTCAATTAAATAAGAGAGGCTGGATTGACTTCTAAGTTGGAAAAGAGCTGGCATAATAGTACAGAACAGAATTAGTAGGATTGTCTCTTCTGCCAAGAGGACCAACTTTTGGGGGTGATTTACTGACGCTTTGGACAAATTTTACGGGATTTGTTGTTTAGATATGATCAGGCCCTAAAACAACAAATTTTTACAAGTGCACATTTTTTTAAAAGTTGGGTGTGGTCTGCACTTAAGGTTGAAAATTTGGCGTAGCTTTACTTTGGCAGGATTGAAATGTCTTCGTTGTTTTCAAGCCATAACTTTGCAGGTGAGCGGAAATTGAAGCTTGTAAGATCTGGCATATCTATTGCAATTGCGTATTTGCAAAGTGTTTCTGGTGAAATGCTGCTTCTTCCATCAGTTTTGATTTTGTTGTATATCGAGATCAGCCTTTCTACATCGGCCGATTGTGGTTTTGCTGCAATAATTCTAGCAAGAGCCACATGCAATGACTTCGTGGTCTTGTCTCCTATTATGACCTCTAGCAAAAGCCTTGGGTCAGAATTGTTAAGTTCTGTCATCTGTCCAACTTCGAGGCACAACTGCATAAAATCAGTCAAACTTATTATAAAACATATGATCGGAATGAGGATGGAGTCATGCGTGACCTGGAATGGTAGCTATTTATTTTGCCTTTTTTTCAAATACACCACTGCGATTAACAGCCTCGTTTTGGAAATTATTCAAAATTCTTTCATATGAAATTTTGGAGGCCAAATTCGGATTTAGCACCCAAACTTTAGTCTAACCACAAGTTTTCATGTTGCTAGCAGTCGCGGTGTTAACTTTATGGCGACGTAAAGCTTGGAAATCTGTAAGGGATTTGACCATGAAAATGACTCGGGTGTAAAGTTTCACCCTGAACGATCTTTGACGGTCAAATCCCTTATAAATCTTTCAACTTTACGTTGTCATAAAATCAACATCACAAATGCCACCAGGTTATAAACATGTAACTAGGCTAATATTTGAGTGCTAAATACGAATCCGGGCTCGAAATTTTCATAAGAACAATAGGAAGGCATTTTTACAAATTTCCAAAACGAGGCTGCTTAATCGAAGTGGTGAGAAACGTGGGCGCTCCCTAGTTGTAGCGGTATATCAGTTAGGCAAATAGCGAAACTACGACTCAGGATAAGTCTAGGCGCTCCCTGATCCACACTTTCCCCTATTACAGAACCACAGTTTTAATTTACAAAACCAGAAAATGAGTCAGAACCACAATTATTTTAGGCCTTGGATATGATTGTGATGAAGCTCTTAGCGAGATCACTTCGGGCCATTCGGAACAGTAAAGACACGTGATATTGCAAGGCGTTGCTTCAATGTTTCTTATATGATAAAATCCGTGCAGTCTGCAGGAAGAAGTCTTCTGATAAGATATCAACTTATTTAACAGCTCTTATTAAAGAGTCTAGGTATTCTATTGTCAGCCTATCATATTTTATGATTTTGGGTGTGATCTGCACTAATGGTTGAAAATTTGGCGTGGCTTTACTTTATTTAACCCTATCTGACCTAGGGAGCGGATTCCGTCTCCCCCCTCGTACATTTTCATTTATATGTTTTCCCTGTTTGCTCGATGCCTCTGAGATTTAGTAAGTATAACTTTCTATCATATAGCAATGAAAAAGTAGCAATTTTGGTGTTCTATTTTTAGCCTTGTCTCCATGGTAGCCAGGTTTTTGTGCACCATTCTCCGAAAAATATACATTGTATCTCTCTTAATCCTTTTTAATTGGTCCAATAAAGTCGAAACCATGAATTTACATCTATTTTGATCTATATATATTTCATTTCTAAAGAAAATTAAAGTTTTACAACCTTTTAACACACTTTAATTTTTATGACGTCATATGACGTCATAATATTAATTACGCTCTAGCAACAATAACAACAATGCTAATAAAACCATTGTTTCAAAAATTCATTGTTTACATAATGAAGAACCTTTGTGCCAAATTTGGTTGCCATATCTCAAGCAACAACAGAGATAAACAAGGGGGAGGAATCCGCCCCCCCCCCCGGCATTGAGTGTTTCAAATCACCCAGGTCAGACAGGGTTAAATAAACACGTTTAAATGTTTTGCTACAATCTTCTTCAGGGCTTTCTTTTGCTTTCATGCGCCTTCAAACACTCCCTTGAACCAATCTTGCTTTCCAGCTTTTCAGTGGCATGATTGAAACGTCTTCGTTTTTTTCAAGCCATAATTTTTGCAGGTGAGTGGAAATCGAAGCTTGCAAGATCAGGCATATTTATTGCAATAAACATGTATTTGCAAAGTGTTCCAGGCGAAATGCTGCTTCGTGCTGCTTCTCCCATTTGTTTTAATCTTGTTGCGTTTTTTTCAAATCCACACTTTCCCCAATTACAGAACCCTTGTACAGAACCACAGTTTTAATTTACAACACCACAAAATGAGTCAGAACCACACTTATTTTTATGGAGTGCCTCCACTTATCTCCTTTCATTCACTTTAACTTACTTGGTCTGCAGTGAAAAGTCCGCCATTCCTTTCCCGATCTTTGCAATTTTCATAGTATTTGAAATCCTCGTGCATTCCATATCTAAAGTTGAAAGGAATGTAATAAAAGTATGACTATGTTTTTGCAATCTTTTATAAAGTTTGCAGATTTGATACGTTTCTTTCACGATACAGAAAGGTCTTTTTTATTAAGAATAGTGAACAGGACTTAGCCTTCGTCTTTACAATGCCCTGAGCTTCTCCTTATTAGTTGTCATGAAAAATGTTTTATCACTTGCAGACATGAAAGTCGTTGCTTCAGTCAACAAGAGCCAAACAAGTACATTTTTTACTCATGGATTCTATGGGATAGGTGATATTTTCCTGTTTGTCGTGCAGGTTATCTTTTTGTCATGGTGCAAGGGGTTGCTTTAGCAGTAATGTAGCTTGGAGGTCACAAAAACTGATGACACCTAAGCAGCTAAAAACGCTCCCTGCAGCTCTCGCCTTCGGCACTCCCTGTTTCCCTTGCAATGATGACGTCAATTGCCGCAATAGGCAGCAGAAAAACAAAAGAAACACACTATTTCCAGTACAGGGTGTCTCAAAAAAATTGTTCGACGTTTGATAAAATATTGAAAAATAAGGACAACGTGAACAAGCTCATGGAAAGATAACCCTGTTCCTAAGATTATGAAATAATTCTAGAGACTAAAATCGTGCAAATCGGTTGAAATGTCACTGAGTTACGAGCTCTCGAAGATCAAAAATATGCGATAGCTGAAACCAGAGACCCCCCAGGTTACTGGTATTGCAAAAAGCTCGAAGACGGAGGTAAGAGAAGCTTATCCAATGTCATACCTCTCGTTGATATCAGAGCAAACCAAATAGGACTTCTAAAGTGAATTATTTCTTGCGATCATTCTCTAAATTTCCTTACATTGCATAAGCCCAAAAACAGTGGTTCAGAACATAATCGGCGAGAGACTGAATCTGTTTCCTCAAAGCATCTATATGCTTGACAGCTAGGTTATCGAAAACCTGTTTGAATCCAACTTGGTTCGCCGTGAAACAATTGAGAAATAACAGAAACGACGGCCTATGGAGCTTTTACCAAAAATGCCATTTCGAGGCCTCTGGTTTCAGATTGTCAATAGATCTTCAAGATTGTCATAGTGATCTGGAAATTCTAGGGAGCAGAATGACACGAGAATTTATATGTTATTAACATACCTGATGTCGTTGTCACAATCCTTGTTCTTGCAGGCGTGATAATTGTCAGGAATTGTACTAAGGAGAGTAAATGTAAGCAATTATCGTTAAAAGGAAATCTGCATGGTAACTGATAACACAAGCTAGCACATTAGCCAATAGCCAATAAACCGAATCTGCTGAAATTTGAAACCCATTTCAAGTTATGTGACCTTACTCTTGGGTAGTATAAGCATTATTTTAGGTTTTCTTTAATGCCATAAGTTAATGGTTTTTATATCAGGGAATATATTGAAGAAGGCAAAGGATGTTTTATTAATGGATTGATCACTTCAGTTGAATTTAATGTTAGCAAGCCATAGCGGATTTCCATAAAAAAGCTCTACTAAGCCCCCCTCCCTATTAAGCCCCCCTTTAATGAGCCCCTCCACTCTGAACCAACATTTTAAATACGTCCCCACTCTATTATGCCCCCCCGCTTATATCAAATCCAGAAATCACCAAAGATTTTCTATTCATTTAGTCAAGAAAAATTTGCGCGTTAATTTTGATTTGTTATGGGATAAAACTGTATCAAATTTAGGTATTTGGCTCATAATGTTGAATCCGCAAAATATGGGGTGTAATACTGATAAAGCTATCACAATTTGGCATCTAACTTTGTGAATAGACCCCGTCTCCAATAGAGCTTTTACGGTGGTGGGTCAACTAGAGGCGGAGATGCGCCGAAGGCTGGTCACGGGGACCTAGTTTGAAACATGAAGTATTTCATGTACGTACATTTCCTACCTAGCACGTGAATTAATGCAATACGTATCAAGGTGTGGCAAGTTTTGTTTTTCGTGACGTTCATTGTTCAGAAATCCATAAGAAAAATTATGGTCCGTTGTCTCAAGTTGATGTTTCGCTGTTGCGCTGAAGAAAGGAACTATTTGCCATTAACCTCTTTGTCTCATAGAAATTCAATCTATTTTGACTTGTGGGGAGTTGTCATTTCGACTCATTGTCCTCCGCAGAGGCTCTATTTTTGATTGATGTTTTGTGGGAGAGAGTCACGCTGCCGTGCATTTGCGTAAACCTGTTATATTCAACAAAATACAAAGAAGATGTTTCAAAAGATACTTTTCAGCTTCCAAGTAGTTGTGAATTTTGTAGTTTTTAAGATTGGCATTCTTATCACCCTATTTCTTTATCCTGGAACCTCACAGCCACTGTGCTAATCAACATCGACGTTCAACAGACCTCTAAATTTCCTTATTTCTTTACTGTAATAAGAGGCTTTGACTCCCACTCGATTGAAAACGAACATTTCTTGCGGTATATCCTTTTGTTTTTTGCAATGTCGATATGTTGCCCAAATTATTTGGAAAATTAATTGTTGGTGCGAATGTTACGGAGACTTTCTTCTGTCAAAAAGCTGTGACAGAATTTCTATAGGCAAAAAAGAATCTCCCTTACTGGTCCACAGGAAGCCCATATTAAGTTCATTTTCTTTCTCCTCGCTGCTCGCTTTACTTTTCGTTCCCTTGTTTCCTTGTGCTCTTTTCAAAAGTTTTTATTTCACAGATATTAACACGGATCGGCTGTGAATGTAAACGAAAGGACGAAAGGAGAACAACACAATGATATGTGAAAGAACGGAAAATAATGTCTTGAACAAAATATTTTTCTAATAATCTGTAATATGGGCGTCCTGTGACTGGTCTTAAGACATACAAAGCTGACTTGACAGAGACTTTATATCACGTGACAAAATAGTCCTTTTAACGTTGTGTTTGCATGATACAGGGTTTTTCAGTCCGTTTGTTTCATCCCCTTTTCCTTGCGTAATCACTCTAGAGCTTTTCTACAAGCGATATGTTGTTTACTCTTTTGTGAGAAATGATTGGCAAGGTGTCCAAGAGCCTGCACACAGGCCATAAAATTGTATGCCTCCCTCAATGCACGGTGGAGGATTTTCACTCAGGAGAAAGGATGCATGTTTAACGCTATGTAATTGAATGCTCTGTCCGGAATAAAATGCTGCCCAGTACAAAAGACAGTTTGGTATCCTGCAAACCAGGGCTGCCCACATATGCGAGAGAAGTTAGGTATTTTTCTCCCAGGTTGTGATGTCAGGTAGATGGCCTAAAAGCCCTATGGCCTAATACTGCTTGCAAAGGAAAGTATTTAAGAAGTTAAACAGAAGTAAGAATATTGTGAAGCAGGCCAAACATAGATGAAATGGTGATGTGCGACAAGTGCAATTACCTTGTGTATGTACCATCCCTCAGTTTATTGCTGCACATGTATTGGATAATGATCTCACAGTTGTTATTTGGGTCATTGCACGAATGCTGATTGGTCCATTGAATTGGCATCTTTGATCCTGCCCAGTAACGCAAACTCCCATAGTTGTAACCTCCTCGGTTGTTGTTCTGAGAGTCAAACATTCTTGAAAGGAATCAGTTAGTTCATTAGTTGGACCAGAGACGTACGAACCGGGGAGCACGAACCCCCGCGATATTGCAATTATAGCGAAGGTTTACCCGTTTGTCTCAGGGATGCTCCTATAGTTAGCTTGATAAGAAAGTGTCCTTGAAGTGTAGTGCCTTCCTCTCAGTTTAGGATGTTGCCTACGGTGACGACATGATTCCTTGTATTCGTTTGATATTGTTAATGTGACTTTTTATGTTCACTCGTGTTTGTACTCAGTTAGTAGCCATAAACCTCCTTCAGTTCAGTTCGGAAAACTGAATCAAGTACCAGATGAGCCAGAAAAAGCCCCACTTTTGAACATTCATTGTACCAATAGTCCCTCACTGCTTTGAGTGATTTAAATTCAAGTTAAAAGCGGAAAGATTGAACCATTTTTGTGATTCATTTGGCTGTCTTACTAGCACTAGAAATATAGGAGAATTCAGCTTTACAAAAACTTCCTTGTTACAAAATGATAGAAAAAAAGCGTACAACATTGATCAAATCACAAAGAACTCCAAGCACAGCTCAACGAGGAAAATGCATTTCTTCATGGTTGAGATGTATCCACTGCCCATTCATTGCTCTGGGGCTGAAAATCCATCGTATTCGTTTGAAAATTGATGTGTTATAACTCTCGAAGGAGGTGAAATTCCCATTGATTATTGTTCTATGTAAGGAAAGCTCTTACAATTTGATCAATGTTTTATTCCTTATTCAGTCATTTTGCAACCATGAAATTTTTTCATAGTGTCAAATTTACCGAAACTTCTTGTGCCAGTGAGACAGGGAGGAAAATCACAAAAATACTTCAATTTTTCGGCTCTTAACTGGAATTTGAATCATTCATATTTGTGAAATACTCTTGGTGCTACGAATTTTTTTTAAGTGGGAACTTTTTTTCTGCTCACCCGGTATTCAGTCGACAAACTGGTTCGCTGGTCATAGGGTGAGTTATTTTGAAAGTTTTGAACTCAGCAAACTTTTTGAGCTACCTCCTTGGAGAAGAAGCTAAAAAATGCCAGATTGACCATAGACATACGCATAGGTTACCAGCCAATATGAGAAAGCTTTATGTGGATGGTTTGCTAAGTGATGTTTTTTGAAAAAATGGGCGCCTTTTTCTCTCAAGTAAATCGTTTTAGAGGTGCCTGTCCGACAATGGCTTGTTTGGCAAGATATCTTGATGAATGAAAGTTACTAAAATCAAAATCATTGTGATAATGCAACATTTATCTACCCTACGTGCAGACTTTACTCGGTAGAGCCAGGGTGGAAATTACAATTCCGCCTTGGCTCTCATTCATAGTGGCAAGTAAAATCTGCACGCAGGCTACAGTTATCTGGCTAGCTATATATCAAGATGCAAGAAGCTTCGTTGATTTGGTTGATCGCATGATTGATTGGTTGATTGATTGATTGACCGAATGATTGATTGATTGATTGATTGATTGATCAATTGACTGATCGATTTGGGCATTGCCTTGTCCAAATCCTTCTCCTCAAACCCAGTACAAGTCAACCATACTTACCTATTCGCATTTCTCCTTTCTCTTCCATTCTCGTCCAATCGATTATTACTGCCCCTGTTATAGAAATTATTAAATAACTTGAAATCAATTGGAAAGGAGATCTTTAACCAGCTATCTTATGTTTCATAGCTAGGTAGACGAAGATAACATGATGTTTTCTTTCTGTGCATATCGTAAGATGCCCTTTCCTCATTTTGAAACTGACTTGGAACCATGTCATCATGGTAAATTATATGAAACTCCCTTTCAACTATTCGGTTGAATGAACTGGGCAGTGACTTTTACATGAATGATTTTAAATGTTTGCAAAGATTCATATGCTCTTCTGACTTCGCTGCAGCAACCTAAACCACAGTGACAACAACAACGGTAACGAGTGGAACCCCGAGGCTTGTGTAATGCGCCTACCCTTTGTAGGTAGACAAGGCAGCAACATCATTTTTACATTATATCAATTTACAAGGCATGTCACTCATTTCAATACCTACAAATTAGGCTAAAAGACTGCAGGAACGATACCACAAGAAACACATTACTATCTCCACCCTAAGGCCATTGGGGGAAAATAAAAACTGCATAAAACTACAAGCGAAAATCAGCAACATCATGACGTCACAACGATAGAAGTTCTATCATGGTTTTATTTCTGCTTCATTTTATCTTCTTCGAATGTTAGATAATTACTCCTAGGCTGCTGAAAGATAATTTCAGATATAGGTTACTGTTTGCACTTTTGTTTGGAATTTAATTGCCTTTTATCAGCTTTGCAGAACGGCAAGAACCTGGATTTTACACAACAAACTCACATTTATCTACCAAAGCGCTTACCTTGGATTTTGCAAGTACATATCAGCATTAGCCAGCAATGCTGTTGAACTTAGAATCAGCATGAGCATCGTAAAAGCACCCATCTTGGAATGTAGGCCGTTTCGGAACAGCCTCTTCTGTTTAACAAGGAGTGCGTTCTCCGGGGAATTTATTCAAAAACAGTGAAGAGGTTGAAATTTTCACGCCGTCTGATTTCTCAGACTTTTGTGTAAATCCCCGTGTTTACTGGTTGTTTCAAAAATTCCAGTGTAGGCTGTGCTTTTAACTTTTAGAATTTGTTTACAATTTGGGTGTAGTGCAATTTATTTTCTTCAATGCTCAGTGATTTTATCTTTACTGGGGTCGATCAGATCAAGCAACAGTTTATTTACATTTACAATTCACAAAGAAAACACCTACGCTGATGATGTATCGCCGTATTGATGAAGCACTGTAACAACAGTGCAATGGCTTCCAACGATCAAATGTTTTAGCCGATTTTTGCTCGTAGCCCATGGCCGGAAACCTTCAAAGCCCCATTTTCACGGACCAATCAGATGGCGAATCAGCGAGGAAGACAGAAGAAATGTGTGAAAATCTCTCCCAACTTTACCTACCTTCATAAAACGCAACCAGGACAAAAAACTGCTGGACGTTTCGTTTAGACCCCCCTATCCCCCCCCCACAAAACGTCCATGACCTAAATATCGATATAAGCGAAATTTGTGCATGTTATAGACCTGGATTTTGCAGTGCTTAGTGTGGAGACTGACCCTGCGCTCATATCAAATTTAAAACAAATTATCAAGGGGACGAACTACCTTTGAAAGTAACTTTTTCGAGCCGTTGTGTTCCTTTGTGTCTGATAATGAATAGTGAAATAATATCATTAGAAAAAGTGAACCTGGAAAGGATTGTCATACAAAGTAACTGAAAAGTTTTCTTACAAGCCTTTGACATTTCTTGCGAAACTACATAGATAGATGTAATTCCTATAGAACCTAATTTGAGGGATGTTCCCAGCATACTATTGACGGGAAGTCCTTTTCACATAATTGTGAAAGTCATAAATGTCGACGTTGCCGTACCTTAGCCACCAGGATAAGGATTCAGCTGATATCGTACTATTGCTGAGTTCAATTACAAGTTGATTTCGTATCATTGTTGAGTTGAATTTAAAAAGATCTTTATGTTATGGTCTGAGTGTCTTCTTTGTAGGCCAACTTTTAAAATGAAAGAGTTTAAGATCCGAGCAATCCGAGCATATTAGAAGGCTTATTTTGACAATGAGAGTCAGTCAACAAAGACAACGTTCAGATTTTACAGGTTGTGATTTTATTATCAGACCTTTTTTTCGATATAACGTCTCAATTTGAAAACGTCTTGAGCAAAACCCCTCCCCCCAAAACGTCCAAACGACGTTGTTGGGGAAAAAATCGATATTTTTGCGGCCCCTTATTCGCCGTCTGATTGGTCCGTGAAAATAAGGATTTGAAGGTTTCCAGCCATGGGCCACGAGCAAAAACCGGCTAAAACATTTGATTCCTATCTTCCCATTCGTAACAAAGAGCAATGTAGTGGTTTCCTTCAAGAATGTCCGCAGTGGTAACTTTACAATGACTTCCCACGCAGCGGTCCCTATAATGACTTTGCGATTACGCAGTTCGTAAAGATGTAAAATGGTTGTTGTGATTAAGCATTCGGTCATGAAAGGTTTTTATCTTTTGAAATACCTTTTTATTCTTTCATTGGCTTCTGAAGACGCAATCCGCTTCGCTCGTAGCAAAGAGGGCCAAAATTTAGCAGTTTCCTTCTGTGATCTTCGCAGTGGTAATTTTCAATGGTTTCCTATGCAGTGATTCCCACATGAAAAGTGTCATCGTTGGAAAGTGCGATTCCACTTGAAATTTGATTGGTTTTCCATTTCTACGCGATGTCATTTCTCTGTAAGCCAATCAAATGGGCCGAAAATTTCGTTCTGCATGCGGAATCCTCCGCCTAGACCACTTTTAAATCGTACCGACATGGGTAATAATGCAGCGTCTTTGTAGTTCGGACATTACAGCTCATTACCTCGATATCACTGCTTTTCTTTGTTGCTATCTCTTTGGCCACAGCCATCATTGCTAGAAATCAAATTCAAATAGCTCGTACATGTGTGAACAGACTGCAGACCTGCAGGAGCCATTTGAATTCGATTTCTAGCAACAGTAGCATGAACGACAGGACACCCAGTGTGGCAGTTTCAGGTTTGAAATTCATAGCAGTTGCAAGCCACCTTAACTTACTGTTTTTATGTTTTAAAATCATTTTACTTGGTAACAACCACCTTCCACTGTTTCGTCATTTTGAAATTTTTAGTAGTGAGCCATCTTATGTGCAGATCCACCTTGAGCTTTGACATTCAGGTGGATCTGCACTTAAGATGCCTCACTATTACTGAAAATTTCAATATTACGAAACAGTGAAAGGTAGTTGTATACCAAGTAAGAATGAGTTCAAAACTCAAAAACAATAAGTTAAGGTGGCTCGCTACTGACATAAATTTCAAACTTGAAACTGGTACACACTGGGTGTCCTTTCGCTCATGCTGGTAGCACTGGTAAAGGCTGATTTCCACTCAGTACAATTTTCCGATTGGACAAGACATCTTTTGTTTATGTGTCAAAATGTTGCTTTGAATTTGAACATAATGTTACGCGTGACTAACGTTTTATTGTGTTAAATTCAGTCCGCGCGAAAAATTCTGTAAGGCCAAGGGGAAAAAATGAAGAAAACTATGGTAATATCGAGGTAACAAATTTTAATTTCTAAGCAAACAAGGGCAGATTTTGTAAAAAAATAGCATCATTTGCTTTGGTTCACACCTCAAATCAACGCGATTAGCGAATGCAGACAAAAAGAAATTCACTCAGCCAGTACAGTGAAAACCCGCGTATAAGAACCTACAATTTTGCAAGTCAGGCTGATTAGGTTCTTATATATTGAGTATTTAGTGGGAAATTAGGCTATTCAGGCTCTTCAATTGGTTCATATTTCATTCAGGTCTTTCAGGTATTTAACTTTTGTTCAGATTGAAACTTAAAGCCCATTATTTACTGTCAGTTCAGTGGCACTTTGGTTCATGAGGCCTCATTCATTACGGCAGTCCGTGTAAGAATCTGAAATGCAATGAAAAGCTCTCAAAGCATCTTTAGAGTTCTTTGCAATTTGTAAATATGACAGTATCAGTTCATATAGGCTCTACGACAAAGCAGCTGGAGTTTTGGTATCTAATTTGGTGATCTCTACGAATAAGAACCTATTTCAATTTTCAGGCTGAATTGCTTCTCATATTGGGGGTCTAATTTCCGAATTTCAGCCTGTAGGTTCTTAATCACTAGGTTCTTATACGCGGGTTTTACTGTAACTCAAAACTGACATAGCTGCAAAGTTGCCCTGAAACCAGTACGGCAAACTCTCATTTGTTGCGCGGAAAGGGAGGTATTTGGGGGAATTTTTGTGCTTCAGACTAAAGAAGAAGGGTAAATTTAAAATTCTGCCAGACTGATTTTGTTTATTCAACTCTAGAGATGAGGATTATCTGTCTACATCTACATTTGATCTAAACAAATAAATATGGTAGCTCCAAACAAATATGCTCATGCTTACTCCTAAAAACCATTTCTGGCATGCGCAATGAGTGAGATAGCTACCGTAATTTCCGAGGAACGGATCCAATCGTAACTTTATCTGTCCGTCAAGGCAACTGATTTGTGGCACATGTCTGAATATGTCAAGTTTATATGGCAGATAAAGTAACGGATTCACATGATAGTGCGTTTTGAAGTCAACGTGCAATTTTTGCGGCCGAAGGTCGCTTACTAATCTGTGTGTAGCTGAGTGAATTTGAGATTTGAGCGCATACCTTACTAATTAGGCAATTGTTAAAACAATGGCAGTCACATGCCACGACTTTATTTGATTGGTGGAAAGGAAGAATGAATAGGTTATCATTGGCCAGCCTAACAATTAGTAGGGTTTTCATTGGCTGGTTCGAAGAAAAGAATAACAATAATAGGTTGACACGGCGACTGCAACTGATGAAGGAAAGATTGCAGTGACTTTGCAGTGAAGTTGGAAAGGGACTGGAGTTTGAGATTTCATTTCAATTTACGAACAAATACTTGGAAATTGCCGATGTGGAAGGTGGAAGCTTTTATGGGACCTGTTAAACATCAAGAAAGATCCAAAACTTACAGAGATGCAAAGCTGTGCTCGACATCAGTGGATAACGCAAGAAACCAAAACAAACTCACTTTTAAGCTTCAGTTCCTCGGGATCGAAGCTAAATTCCACATTGGTTCAATATAAGAAGCAAACTCTCCACCAAAAGAGTTTGTTACGTTACAGCAACTGTAACATTCTCTCTGTAGAACGTAACAAGCTCGAAAAGTCCACCTTCGAATTTCCAAGCACTGCAAAGTCACAAACACTCGGTAAACTTACTTCGAGATGTATCCTAAAATCAACTTCCTCTTACGGATTCCTTCCTTTCTTTCAACACAAGTCAATGAAAACAAATTTGAATAACAGTGTAATTCATTTCCATGGTTGCAAGGTCAAAGTACCAAAGGAAAATTCTATGTCTCTTTCAAATGCTCGTTCTATCCATAGAAATGGTTCCATCATTTCAAATCCTCCGCAGAGGTGATCCAGTTGAAAGAGCCCCTTGTAGCTAAACAGCACTTTTGGTAGACTTATCCCAAGTTTATTTCGTCATCTGTAATAAGTCACCTGAAAGACTTCTGGCAAGTCTACGCTTTGGGGACAATCTTTCCTGATTTGAAATCATTTTATATCCAACAATACTATGATTCAGCTACCCGGCCGCATGTTTGTAATTTACAAGTTACTAGTTTAGCTTCGCATCAAACCGAATTAAATTGAAACGACAGAGCTGAAACTGCGTAAAATGACGTCATCTAGCAATCTGAGATAAGGATGTGTTTGGACAGATAGGCTTCTTGAATCGATTAATCAAGAGTTTAAGGCCTAAGGAGCAAACTATCGAGTGTTGTGCAATTTGGAGTTAGTTGCAGGGAAACTAGGGGGCTCAACATTACAAGTCAACGCGCATGCTTGTGCAGTTTCTGCTCTTTCAACTAAAACTTATACAGTATATATGACAGAAACATAGCTTTTTCTGTTGACATATTTTCTAATTTAGCATGACTGTCAACGGACAAATAAACATTCTATCGGTAAATCTACTATGACAATGGTTGTCTGAAAGGTATCTCGCTTTTCTTTTGCGATGATACCTTTTGTTCCTTTAGTCTTGATAATCTAATTATAGACTGCTATCGAAAGCGAAATTAAATTTCTGTTGCATTGTGTTGCAAAATAAACATGCAATTTTGCCATCTTTGTATCAAAATAAATTGGATTTATAAAAATCGGTTACTGTACCGATTGAATCGAAAAACTTGAAGCTTTTGGAAATTTTAGGAATTGATCTAAAAGACCGATTTCAAAGGTTCTTACTTTCGTGAAAAAGAGAGTAGGGCAGGCCTACGTCACATGCATAGATACGGTGAAATCTAATAAGTTGCCATGAAAATGAAAACGCCCAAGGCGTCGTGAAAAATTTCATAATATTTCTCGATGTTTACCTGGTTGCTTTACTTTGTCTTCCGCACTGTTAAACGTTAACAAAAAATGAATTGAATTGCTTCATTTTCGCCTAGAAACTCGTCACTAAGTTACCTCTCTCTAGACTTATGCATTGTCGCAGTTTCACTTTAATTCTGAACTGATATACCTCCACAGCAACGACTCGTGATCAGGCACTGACAGAACGATATTCAGTGTTTGTTTGTTCGTTTGTTTGTGCTTGCGGCTGTAATATCCAATAAATGCCCGAATTAACTTTAAGTACAGTATGTAGCCTGGAGCTTGAAGTACTAAACGTTTCGGTAATGACCCTTTGTCAGTAGCAACGATACGTAAAAACTAGAGAAGCAGAGAAAGAACAATACACCACTTCGATTAAGCAGCCTAGTTTAGGAAATTTGTCAAAATTCCTTCCTATTGTCTTATGAAAATTTCAAGCCCAAATTCGGATTTAGCACCCAAACATTAGTTTAGTTACATATTTTTAACCTGCTGGCATTTGTGATCTTGATTTTATGACAATGTAAAATTCAAAGATTTATAAGGGATTTGGCCGTCAAAAATCGTTCGGGGTGAAACTTTACACCCCGAGTCATTTTCACGGTCAAATCCCTTATAGATTTTCAAACTTTAATTCGTCATGAAATAAAAAGGACGACCCGCTAGCAAAATGAAGACTTGTGGTTAGACTAAAGTTTGGGTAAGTTTGGGTGCTAAATCCGAATTTGGCCTCCAAAATGTCATATGAAAGAATTTTGAATAATTTCCAAAACGAGGCTGTTAATAAAAGTGGTGCATTGACAGAATAGCGTCAGCCTGGTTTCCTGTGTCATCTTGGCCGTGTTCGTTTGAAGGTAATGGGCGCCAGGAAAGTGATGTTTTTGACAGCTTTCGTGAATAGTGTATTAATGGAATTGAGAAGAGAATGCGATATGAAAGATAGAGAGTTAATTTCCAAAAAGAAAACCTACATTGCAGCAGACGATGAATGGAGAAATTATGATATACAGTAATTGAGAAGCGCTTGTTAAGTCCTTGCAGATAGGATGGTTAAGATTTGTATTGCAAAGTAAGCTCTGCCGGTTAAGCTAGAAATAAGTGCTCCCTTTTTAAAATACATGGACTTGCTACAAATCTCTCCCGTGGAAAAAAGGAGCAGGAAAAACGCGAGAGAGATTTGTAATACTTGGCATGCTCATTACTATTCATGATCTACCGAGCCTTGCTTCCATTTTGAAAGGACGGGGTTGTTGTCAACTGTGTCATCAAAGCTTGAGTCAGCCATTGTCAAAGAACATCTCAGAGCCTCGATCTCTGTCGTATCATTGTGCTATCTAAGCATATGATTGGATATTGGTTTTTTGTAAAAGGATGCCGACTGGACAGAATCCTGTCCAGCCAACGACCCAGGCTACCAAGTATTACAAGTCTCTCTCGCTCTTATTCCCTCTCCCGTTTTTGCTGCAAGAGAGACTTGTAGCAAGTCCAGAAAATACATGGCACCAAGAGTGATTTGTGGACTTGAGTGAATCACTTTCTATTTACAAGCCAAAAAACCGAAGTAGCTATTTTTTCTTTTGTCCACTTTTTATGAGCAAATGAAACATTTGTCAACTCGACTTGCTCAGTTGCGATGCCCTTGGAGAGGGCCGAAACACTAACTCAAGTCATAAAGGAGTTTCCTCGCAAAGAACAATGCACAATAGCATGAATCTCTCTCAGGAGTTATAGAAAGTGGATTTTTGAACAAGTACAGAATTTTTTCTACCCTATAGTAATAAATATGAAGACGATACGTCTTACCATCAAAAAACTGTACTTTCCATAGTTTTCTATGCATGGACTTTCTTATGATTTGATTAAATGGTTTTTTGCCCAATTTCAGACATGTTGAAGCAAAAAATTTAACAAAGTCGAATTTTTACGTTTCCAGTGCTCACGAAAACTGGAGCGAAATTGCAAAAGTATTCAATTTCTCGGTTATCAAGAACAATCGGACTCATTACAACTTGTCCAGCTCTCCATGTAAAGTGAACTTTTGATAAAACGTCTACTTAACGTGGTTTTTGTCGCATTCTCTTTCCAAGGAATGGCTGTTGAACAGAGCTACGGCAGTCGTTCGATCATGATTCGATCGATCGAATGCCTGGTTTTTCACTGTTAACTGTTTCACTATGAGTTCCAACCTCGTTCCCAGGCCCGACATCTCAGGTCATCGATGTCGGAATTGATGTTGGTCATCGATGTCAGTACTGACGTAGGAAGCTGGCCCTTGGAACCAGGTTGTATGAGTTCCTGTTGAGCAAGGTTAACCGCAGGGGAACAAGGGACTCATCGTCACCAGTCTAGCCACATGGGTCACGTGAATATCTTCCTCGCGCCCTTGAACGTAGATGATCAAAGATGTGGTCTTTCCCTCACTCGGGTTTCAAAAAAGATGGACAAGATTATCGATAGAGGAAATCATATATTTGCTAACTTTCCAACAAGCAAGTCTTTGACACCATGGGTTAGTAAACAATATTTATTTTGTTCGCTGCAAGATGTGGAATTGATTTTGCACAATGCATCGTCTCTTGTTTGCAGTGGTTTCTAAAACGATAGACGAGCTCTTTTTATAAAACATATCATTTGCTTGCTAAAATGAATGTGTAATTGCCTTTCTTTTATATTTTGGCTAAGAAAACGATATACAATTAAATGTCAATATTCAGAATTGAATTTCCACAAATCTTTCTCAAAAACAGCTGAAAAACTTTTATCATCAAGGAACAACCTCTGTCGCTTTTGACACCAAGATGATTTTTTCTAGAGCTTAACCACCCAAAGCAAAGACGAACCATTCCTGCATTAGCTCAACCAGAAAAAGTGAAAATACGTCCGTAATAAGTCTATGTGGTATGAAATTAGGTCCGTAAAAAGGTATCGATAAAAAGATGTTTATTTGTTAACCTTGGGCTGTTATATGGCATCGTTATATTCATTCTGCCAAGATATGCTGACATGATGCTGACGAGAAGCCTCGAAAATCGCACCGTGATTGCCCACGCGGAATCGCGATGGCGATTCCGTGTGGGTTAGTAGTCTGCCGCGGGAAAGTAAGCCTGTTTGAAAGACCAGTATGAAAATGCGTCAGCAAAAATTTCCACCACTTTGTATTATGACGTAAAACAATTCAGGTCTTTGTTCTAATGTTTTCATGATATCCGGAGCTCAATGACAATCGATTTCATGACAGTCGATATTGTACTGGTCGACGAAGAAGCATTTGTCTGGGTCTTCACAAAACTTCCGTTTTCTTGAATTGCCACACTCACAGGCTGAAGGATTTCGTTGTTTGGAAATTATTGATGTGTAAATGGCTTTGACATTTTGATTGGGGATTTGTTTACCATGCAGGCTTCAATGAGAAGGCCCTGGTAGTGGCAGGATGTCCGCCTGCGTTCTCGCTGCAAATTGAGTAGGAAGGTTGCGTTAGGCCAAACCAAAATTCTAGGTATTAGTATTTCCCTGTTGAATCAAACGAGGAGCTTGGTCTTCCACCATGCAAGAGTATTTTTCACTGTCTGTGGTCTCGTGAACATTTCAAAACAAAGCCTTTAGCAGCCGTTGCAATGTTTTCCTAATGTGATCCAGGCTTCCACTGAAGCGATGAAGCGTGGGCATTAGTTAGCGATAGCTATTTCTAGTTGGTAGAATCAGACAGATCACATGCAAACTAAAATCTACATTTGTCAACTTGACTAGCCCCTCGAGCCCCATCGATTTCGGAACAGTAACATTAACATATCGAGGTGTTATTTGAAGGTAAAAGAAGGGTATCAAATTGCAGAAGTATCAAGTGTTTCCTATCGATCTATTGGGCTCAGCTATGAAAGCTCAACCCCGTTACGTTTTGCATCGAGCATGTTATAAAGTGAATTTGTACAGTCCCTTATTGCAAAAATCATGTAATATGGATCAGCTACCCAGACATGAACTCTATCATTGTGATGGCAAACATATTATTTTGAATTGCAGCTATGTGTAAGTTTTCACTGCCAGGAAGATGCTTGTTTCTAAGTAATCCATGCAATACTCTTGTTTTCATTTGAATAAGTACAGTTAACAGTTCAATTCGCCGATAATGTGTAACTCTAGCTTAAGAGACAAGCTTTTTCAGACCTGATTCAGTTCGTTATAAAGCGGGGTCCTATTGTTAATATCAGGGTCTTTGTTTCTTGAATTTGCGGGACGCTACGCTATCGTAAAGGTGATGAGTAGTTTTTCGAAACGTTTCGCTTTTGATTGGGTCTTCAGTTTATGATTTATTTGCTTACATTTGCAAAGAAACTGCTTGAATAGCATTTGTCTAATTCTTTCTTGAATCACTCAAAGAAAAATACGAGGAGCGTGTGTTTTATTTAAAATCCACACAAACAAAGTTCTTTGGTGAAGCAAGCATGTCAAATTATCATCCATGTTCTAATCATATTAGCTCCAGGTTTTTATTCTATTTTAACAAAAGTTATATTTTGTATCCAAGAATTATGTCTACTTTTTACACTGAATGACGTTAGCTAAAATTTCAAACCTAGGTCACTTTTTTTCCTGCTACCGATAAGTTTCTTCAACTTTTAATGTCAGGTTTCTCATTAAAATAGTTATTTACAAAGCTGCCGAGTGACTCATAAGAAAGCCTCTCAGTTTGGAAAACTGACGCATTGAATGGGTCTGTATGATTGTCATCAAATAATATTCGCTGAATGGCATTAAATAAAACGTATGACATAAGAGCAGGGCTCAAATCTCTCAAATTTTCAAAAGTTGGGCGAAAAAATTGTAGTTTTTGATAACTTGATCGTTTTCAAAATGGCGGCATTTTGATTATTTTATTAAAATTCATCAAAAATCAAAAATTTTGAAAAATCAAAATGAAGTAAATCTTTAATTTCTCGAGGAAAAATGGTATAATCTTGAAGAAACCGTAGTTTATGAAAGTCTACCTGGTGATGAGTCAATAAAACGCCCTGCGTTTGACAAAATCCTGCTCCCTGAATATCAAAGTAGTGATATTGAAAACTGTCTAGTTTTATCCCCGATATGTCAAATTAGGTTCAGTGATTTTCCCGGCTTTAATCAGTCATTCCTCCCCGTTGAAATAGGGGATTTTATGCTGAAAGCCCCTTAAAAAATCTGCAAAGACCGGTGAAAACAGCAAGCAAGATTTTCCTTTGTTCTCCTTCCTAGCAACAATGACTCTTGGATGTGTTCATATACTTTGTCCTCTAGGGAGAATGGAATCCCCCCGAATAATAAAGGGGAAGACTAGGATATCACTACATCTACAGGCGCCGCAGCCACATGAAGGACCACCCCATTGCCCCATCATGCTTCTGAATTCGTTAAGACTGTCAGCCGACCTCAGCCCACCCGACAAACAGCTCCAGACCCGAGGCCCCATGGCCCCAAGGCCCCTGGGACCGAAAGCCACCCGACCCGGTCGAAAGCGACCCAAACCGCCAGGACCCCGAGAAGGACGCCCCGAAGCCTCCGAACTAAAAACGCCCTGCACAAAAGGTGGATTCAAATCTCTGATTGTCCCGTACACCCCGACACAGAGAGCTCTCCGACGAGCAACCCGCACCGCGCACCTTCCCGACCCAATAAGAAGGCCATCACGGGGACCCCCACGACCGCTGCACAAGAATCCTAGCGTTCACCCCGCATCCCCCCAACCCTCCGAAGCGACCCCGAAGACGAAAAGCACCAAACCAAAGGACAACAGTCAAACCAAACCAAAGGACAAGGATCTTGTCTTGACCCGCTCTATTTTGGTTTACATTGATGATTTACTGTGATCATTGCAAAGTGCTCCTACGAGTATGGATGCTGATGACACAACCGTCTTTCTTCAAACAACTTTGATTAACTACAAAGTCACCTCCTGAAGCGGATCGTTTGAAGCTACAGAATTCACTGCATGCGAATAAACTTTCTTTGTACTTTGTTGAAACTCAGTTTTCACAGTGCTTCCACTTGGGAGGAAATTTCCTTCCAAAAGCAAATCTGGGCAATTGGGAGGAAAAAAGAAGGAAATTTCCTTCCAAAAGGAAATCTGGGCAATTGGGAGAAAAAAAGAAGGAAATGTCCTTCCAAAAGGAAATCTGAGCAATTGTGAGGAAAAAAGAGGGAAATTTTCTTCCAGAAGGAAATCTGGGCAGTTGGGAGCAAAAAAGGAAATAGGAGAGAAATTTGATTATTAAGTGACGAATTTGAAGGAAATGTGAAAAATATACTTTTTATCAAAAGAACCATTGTTTTTTATTTCAAAATCTTCAGACATCGGTCTGATTCAATGGAAATAGTGAAAAGACAAAGTAAAAGATAGGTGTGTTTGAGTTATTCAACATCTTATTTATATAAACTAGGTGCCAGTCTTCTGTCAAAGAAAGCTCATGCTCATTTTAGTTTATTTACTTGCACCTAAAATAATGATGATATTGTATGGCCAAAGAAATGTCAACTCTGCTCTAAGATTAGCACCTAATTTGGAGCAAAATCATTGATGGTGTATTTCGCAATGCGTCGTTAGAGTGGCGAACAGTAGAAGATTTTTAAAAGAATATTACTTTGGAACTTAAAGGACAAGTCCGGGGTTGATAGAATTATTGTTAAAAAACAACCCTACCAACTGCTGAACACCAATCGTGAGTTCTTTTCAAGTTTTGATGCCTCCAACTTTCATAAATTGGTTAATGAATCCTCGTAAGTTAGGCCAAATATCGTCGCCATTTTGTATTTTGTACTTGTGTCCGAAGGCGCGATAAGGAGGCTAGCAATGTGAGTGGTAAAATATCAACACATATGGCAGCCTGGTTCGGGTCAACGTGAAGTGATAAAATGACGTCATTTCGCACTTCTTAGCAAATTGAAATACGTAGTTTCGTAGATTGAAACAGAAAAAATTGATTGAAAAAAGTACTACACACCATTCACAACAGTGTAATTTCTTGAATAATCAAAAATTAAAACAATTTCGAACTTGTCTTTTAAATAGCCTGTGTACAGACTCTTCATACAAAAGTAAAGAGAGGGAGAAAAGTAGACCTCTTCTCCCCAGTTTGAATTTCTTATCAAGAGTCTGAACACTGGGGTCTGGGACACAGACTACTGCGCGCAGGCTAACTTTTGATAGGAATGAATTTTCAAAAAGGTTGTCGCTGTTGAGGATTCTGCCACAGGCTGCTCAAATCGTACCCTGGGTACCAGACCCGAGTCTGGTACCCAGGGTATTCCAAATCATTAGACACCTGATGAAGAGTAATACTCGAAACGTTGTGAATATTTCTCATGAATATTTCTCATGTACAAAATCGTATTTTATAAAGAATTAATTGATCTACAGGGTGTCTCAAAAAAATTGTTCGACGTTTGATTAAATACTAAAAAATAACGATACGCTGAATGCACCCTTGGTTGAGTCACCCTTTTCCTGAGATTTTAGATTAATTTTTAATACAGGAATCTTGCAAATCCGCTAAAAATTTATGGAGTTACAAGCATTTGAAGTTCAAATTTGTGCGAATGCTGAAACCAGAGGCCTCGAAATGGCATTTTTGGTAAAAGCTCCATAGGCCGTCGTTTCTGTTATTTCTCAATTGTTTCACGGCGAACCAAGTTGGATTCAAACAGGTTTTCGATAACCTAGCTGTCAAGCATATAGATGCTTTGAGGAAACAGATTCAGTCTCTCGCCGATTATGTTCTGAACCACTGTTTTGGGGCTTATGCAATGTAAGGAAATTTAGAGAACGATCGCAAGAAATAATTTACGTTAGAAGTCCTATTTGGTTTGCTCTGATATCAACGAGAGGTATGACATAGGATAAACTTTTCTTACCTCTGTCTTCGAGCTTTTTGCAATACCAGTAATCTGGGGGGTCTCTGGTTTCAGCTGTCGCATATTTTTGATCTTCGAGAGCTCGTAACTCAGTGAATTTTCAACCGATTTGAACGATTTTAGTCTCTAAAATTATTTCATAATCTTAGGAACATGTTTATCTTTCCATGAGCCTGTCCACGTTGTCCTTATTTTTCAATATTTTATCAAACGTTGAACAATTTTTTGAGACACCCTGTACAATATTCAAAATCATGCATGATTGTTAAATTTGAGATTTATCTTTTTGCTTTCAAAGGCAAACTTTCATCTTCTTGCAGAAGAAGCTCAAAATATTTGGCGCCTGGAACCGCAGAACATCCTTAACCCAGCAGGTACTCATTATCCTTCAATTCGATGGAGTCTGTGTCACTATTTGGGGCCCGAAATCTTATGCTAAATCAATATTTGGGGTCTGTGAATAACATCATAGACAAAAATTTGATTTTTGTGGTCCATAAATCTGAAGATAGGAAAATTCGCGCAATTTGGTGCGAGTCAACGTGTAGACATTCGTGGAAATTGTGAAATCTGTTCTGGAGCCTGCCAATCGCTTTGTCTTAATCAAGGTTGTATCCTTTGTTTCGCAATATTTGCATCTGCTCTGGCCACAAGGATTGTTTTCTTCGATCACAGAAACTGATGATTTGAGTATCACGTGAACATAACACCTTTGCCATTGTTTGGCCAATCTCGAACAGAGGCCATCCAATGCGCGATCACCACAGCTTTTGACGGCAACTTCAAAGCAATTTCTACGCGTTTCGTCGCACACTTTTCAGTTTGGTTCATGTGAACAACAGATAAATGACACCATCGGGCTGTTTTACAAACAAGAATGAAAGACATTTGAGTATCACGTGGACATCACACCTGAGCCACTGATTCACCTGAGCCAACTAAGCCACCTGAGCCACAAGTTTTGGCGATTGTTGATTGGATGGCCATCGTCTGAGATTTGCCAATCAGTGGCTCAGGTGTGATTTTCATGTGATATTCAAATGTATTTTGCTTTTCGGTTTAAAACAGCCCCGCTGGCGTCATTTATACGTTCTTCGCGTAAATCAAACTGAAGAGTGTGCAACGAAACGCGTGGTGATTGTTTTGAAATTGCCGCTTAAAGTTTTGGTCGTTGGTGATTGGATGGCCGTTGTTTGAGATTTGCCAATCAGTGGCTCAGGTGTGATGTTCGCGTGATGCTAAAATGTTTTTTGTTTGTTCGGTAGGAACTGATTTCAGGATATCGTCATTGAAAAGCAGCAGATCTTCAAACGACAAATATCGGCGTGTGTGTTACTTTTATTCAATCTTTTTTCTTACTCCTCGGTGTTTAATCAGGTTGGTTCTGGAAAATTTATGAAAAATTCGCAAGCCTGTGTAAATATTATGTGTAAATGAAGTGCAATTAATTGTTCTTGCTAAGTCTTACATTTAGGAAATATCTCAGCATGAATATTTTTTGACAATATTGTCTTAGAATGAAATAGTGTACTTTGGTTTCTGTTTATGCGATTGCTTACAGAGCTGCGAGTTTTTCATTTTAGATCTCAACCGTTTTGCAATTCAAAATGATTAATGAAAACCACAGGTGCTAGAATAGACCTTTTAGCTATTCTGGGAAGAATCAGAATGGAACGATATTTTGCTACATTTTGTAGAATTTTCGGGTGTGCACAGTAGTGATAGAAGCTCTGACGCCACTCGATCAAGCCTCGTGTATAAAAATGTTTTGTAATTAGCTAAAGATCAACGAAAATACGTGCTGAAAATCCATTTATATCGTAGCCATCCCTAAACGTATCGAGGTTTACTTTGTGTCAGAAGAAAATGCAAAGGCTAATCTCCAAGATGAGAAATTGATTTTGAATTTTCGTGGAACAGTCTCAATAAATTAGCTCAGCAGAAAACAACCAAATCAAAAATTTCCCCAACAATTTCTTATCCAGCTTCAAGAGCGAAATAAAAGTGGCTTTTGAGCCAAACAAATATACTGTAAATGTTTAGAAATATCCTTCTTCTTTTGATATGTGTTCATTTTTGCTCTTATGAATCGTTCATGAGATGCACAACGAGTGAACTAGTTACCCGGGTTTCTCACCAACTTTTGCGGTTGTTTGTTTTCAATTACTGGTCGACAGACTTCCCTTTGTCTTCGATTGTTAATCACGTTTCATCCCAGTCTCAATCAAAGCCAATTGATGCAATTTTGCTACATGCTACTAAATATGTCCTGGTTGTTCCCAGGTCTTTTGAAGAGCAATGCAACGCTGTCTAATTGCAACCAAAGGGAGCAGACGTGACTTCGTCAAGTGTCCGCTATCAATAGGCTAAAGAAGGTGGCCACGTAGCCATTTTGTCTTTAGCTACATAATGTAACGGTATGTGTCAGGGACAATTTGGTAAAACTAGCTCAGCTTTGGGGACTGACTCAATCTGAATATAACGCATTTTATCTGATGTCCTCAGTCGATGAAAACAATAGGAGCAAAGAGGCACGTGTCACTTCTTTCTGATATGTTTAGACTAGACTTTTATATCTAGATGATTCAATTTAAAAGCATAGATTGATAACAGATCCATTACATTGAAGTGAACAGACCCAGCTTTATGGCATTGCCACTATGGCCCCGTTCACACTACTCCGTTTTTGTTAGTATCCGTTTTTGTTGCATCGAAGCTACCGCTCACACTGCTCTGTTTTTGTACAAAAACGGAGAGAAAAACCTCAGTTTTTGTGCGTTCACACTGATCTGCCCAATAAAAAAAACGCAGCGAAAAACATCCTTTTTTGTGCGTTCACATTGTTCCGCTTTTGTGAAGCTCATTGTTGGATATTGGAGCGTTTTCAAAAACCTCCGTTTTGTGCGTTCACATTGATCAAATGCGTTTTCAAAAACCTCCATTTTTGTGGATATCCACTTTTGATAGCGTTTTCGAAAACCTCCGTTTTTGTGGCATTTTTGTGCGGATCAGTGTGAACACTTTCACAAAAACGGCGGCTTTTCTCTCCGTTTCTGTACAAAAACGGAGTAGTGTGAGCGTTGCCTATGAATAGGCCAAAAGAAACGCCCGCACACCTCTTGCTTCTTTAGCTACACAATGAAAGGACACATGTCAATGTTGTAAATTCATAAGATTATGTTTTTAACTTGGCATAGGCCCGCTTTTAACTATGTCGAATCTCTTAAAGCTGCTCATACACAGCTGCAGTTCTGAACCCTGCATCTAATTGCTTAAAGGCAATATTTGTCTATTTAAAGTGCAAGAAATCTATTCTTATTGCTTACACAGGCAAAATGCAATATTGAATTCTTAATGCTTATCCAAGCAATTATGATTATAACCTACACAACAAATAGAGATATAATTAACTAATTTTAACGTAACTTTCTTCCTTTGTATGAAACTTTAAAATAAGGAAATCATACCAAATTACCAATAATAGCTTTTATGCTCGGTTAATGCTGAAATAAACTGTACTTTGCAATGCAATTACTTGTGTAAGATAATGCAATACTATCATTACTCAACCTCGTTCCCAGGGTGTTCTTACGTCATACGCTGACCACGAAGCCGAATGAACACCTTGGTACACTTCGATGAAATGCGCCCAGAATCTGGGTGCATTTAGCTGCCATTATGGATTTAACCGTGGCTAGGCAGCGCTAAGCGGCGGAAAATGGCCGTTGCTCTAGCACTAATTCTAGTGAAATAAATTGAGATACTAAAAACAAACACTTTGAGGACCTTATTTCAACCTTTTTGAAGGAAGATATTTGAGCCATAATCTGGGGTTGGTAAGTATGTTTAATGAGAAAATAAGCTCGATTTGTTTGGAGCGAAAATAGGCCTAAGTTGTAAATTCGAGAAACTTTCACCGCAGCTTCGAAAATGAAATGGCTTGTTATTCTTCAAATTTCGCAAATAAATTGCAAATGATGGTCGATATAGGTAAAGAATATTACTTTACGCTGAATTTTGACATGCCGTGACCGTTAAACCCAACGCAAAAAGGAGTTATTGCGCAAAATGGTGAACAGTCAATCAGATTGCCGAACGGCCTCTTGTATCCCAGAGTAGAGGAAGAGCAACGAACTCACTCTGGGGACGAGATTGATTATTACTACTGCATGGCTAGTTTCCGCCATCTTGTTTACTCCCCAATGAGACCTCCCTGTCCCAGGGCCTGGAAACTAGTTGCCCTGACAAAGACACTGGTTCCCAGTTCCCACAACCTGTTGGCAAATACTTCTTTGACTCTGGCTTTTAATCGAGATGTAATCAGGGTATTTGACTAATTAATGTCCTTCTTTTAAGTATATGCCTTATTTTCAAAACGCAAGGCCTTGATTTCATGCTAGCATTTTGGAAAGCGTTTTATCAGTCCTCAGGGTATCGCAGACGAAAAAGAATAGATAGGGTGTGTTTGATAGGTAATTGCAAACCTACCAAATTCTGAAAACGGTAGACCTTGTGGAGACGGAGACACTGTTCCCAATCAAACACAAAGTTCTTCAAAGCAGCAGCAGGTTTTAACAGGTTTCAGATTTATCTTGGTAGAGACGGGATTTCCTATTGAAAAAACGAACGCGAATCTGGTGCTTGGCAACAAAGAGTTAACTGACCGAGTAACCATAGCAACGCGAGCAAAATTTCCTCGTTTTCAGAGTTCTGCAAATGAAATCCAGTACTTCTCCAAAGTCTGCCAAACCTTCTGCCTTTTGGAGGAGAAGGTTCAGCAGGCCTGCCAAACCTGCCAAACCTACCGTTTTCAGAATTGGGGGGGCAATCAAACACAATTCCGAGTCTTCCAAGTCTATCGTTTTCAGAATTGGTACCAATCAAACACACCCTAAAGTTATAAGAAACAAGTAATTGAAGTACAGCTAAAACGGTAAAAAAATATTTTGAGTGGAAGTTTTGGCCATTCAACTGCCACTATAATTCAAAGTACTGCAAACTAGGTTCATTAGTTGAAAGAGCTTAGCGAATGGAAGTTGATTCTTCCATGCACCGTTTTTCGAGATGCTAACGCTATTTTACGTAATAATTCCTTATCATAATACAGAAGACAGCACAACAGCTCATACGATACGAAGTTTGCTTTGCGAAATCGATAAGCAAACCTTGAAATACTTCACAAGGGACTAAATCTCCTTTAAATCAGCGAAAATAGCCACATTCTTCTTCTTGTATTTAAATCATGTGCAGCATCCCTTCGAGGCAGCCCTTAAAGGCAGATCTGTACCCGGGAGGGAAGGGGTACTCTCATACTTGACTAGGCGAGATGTGCCGCTCAACAGGGTGTCTTTTTCTACGGTGGAAATCTTGCGACAGGGTGTCCTTTTCTGATGAAAATTATGCGATAGGGTACTACAATTGATAAGAAAATCATCCTACAGGGTATTATGCCGAAGGACGTTTTTTAGAGTTCCTTTGAACAACAGATAATGTATGCTTTTGGCAAGTCCGTACTTCTGTAGCCCTTTTATGCAGCATTGTTGTTTATTTAACCGTATTGTTGTTGTTTAGAATCATAAATAGAATAGATTGATGATCAAATGAAACTGAATCTTCTACATTTTCAACAATCTTCGGCCAATTTCAAATGAATAGAATTTCGGGCCAAAATTTGTTGCATTTGAAATATGATGAAAAAAATTGTGATTGAAGCCTTCTTGACAGCGGGTATGTATTTCTAAATCTGATTGTTTTTATCTACCAGAAATAAATACATTGATTTATTTTCTTTGTACTTGTATTCTTAGGTCTGATGGTTTTTCTGTGCCCTGATGAATTATGCAACAGCCGCCACAGGTGCCGAGGGCTTTATCTAATTTGATAAGCCATTCCTGCCAGTTACAGCCATTCTATGTGAAGAAAGGATGGAGGCGAAAAAACCACCCACAGCGACGTTCAGGAAATAAGACTGGTGAAACGGTAAGTCTTTCTTTCTTACTAAGAACTCGTTTAACGCTGAACTAACATACTTGAAACTGAGGCAGAGGCGAAATGACAGGGGCCACTAGGGGCACGTACCCCCAAGATTTTGCACTCGTAACGAAAGGTGCTTTTTTGCTTCAGGATGTTTCCTTTAGCTTTATTTCAATTTCAATCGATTTTGACTTGCCATTCTCACAAGAGCGTCGTCTATTGAATCAAACAAGTTTGAATTGTTTATTTAACAGAACATGGGCACAGATTAAATGTGTCAAGAACTATCTATAACAAGAACTATAATTAAGGACAACTAACAAGCAGACTAGAGCTATATCTACAGGGTGGCCCTAAAAAATTTTGCCCCGTTTGTGTGCTTTCTGTGGAAAAAGTCTTAGATTCAATCATGTCCGTTTTTACAAAGTTGCATAGTTCAGGCTTTAAAGGCAGTCTGTCACGTCTCTGATTGGCCACGACAAATGCAGAGCTCAACACAACGGCTTTCTTTGTCTATCTGTGTATTTGAAACAAAACAGGGCTAATAGTCTCGACTTTCTACGGCCATAGAAAGTCAGAGGATGAGCAGCAATTCAAATTTTTAAAGGGCTAGCAATGCCGTCTATTCATAAGAGAGCACTTTTTACCGTTGAGAAAGCGTAGTGAAAATTTTAATACGATGCCAGAACCCTTTCTTTGAAAACGTAATTTATTTGATGCTGATTTCATACTCTTGGAAAGTTTTCGCATTGCAAAATGATTAGCCTCTGTTTCTCATTCAACTTTCATTCTTCAAAGCCTCAAGTAATGGCTGAAACTTTCATCTCATGATGATACTTGGACTTGCTACAAGTCTCTCTCACGGAAAAAATAGGGAAGGACAAAAGCGAGAGAGACTTGTAATACTTGGTATGGTCATTAATATTTATGAGCTATCGAGCCTTGATTCCATTCTCAAAATGACGGGGTTGTTGTCAACTGTTTCAAAGAAGCTTGAGTGGGCTATTGTCAAAGAACATCGCAGAGCCTCGCTGTGTGGTATTATTGTACTTTGTAAGCATATGATTGGATATTGGTTTTTTGTAAAAGGATGCTGACTGGACAGAATCCTGTCCAGCCAACGATCCAGGCTACCAAGTATTATCAGTCTCTCTCGCTTTTATTCCTTCTCCCGTTTTTGCCGCGAGAGAGACTTGTAGTAGTCAGTCCAGGTGATACCTTGTTAGTGTTCATAATGTTTACCTTCAGGAAACCACGTACGATCTTACGATCTAGCTTATGAAGTTTTTTAGAGTCATCTTGTATGGGATGGACACTCTGATTATGCGATAATTCTATGGTTTTAGCACAGAAATACTACCCTAGGACATAGTGAAGCAATGACTTTGGAATGTCTTGCCCTCAAGCCTTCCCGATAAGTATCAAGGAGCTTCCTACCTTGTGCCAGCCAATTCAAGAGACAGCTAAAAACATATTTGATGAAGTGAAAGCCAATTAAAACACGACTCCATGGAAAATCAGCGATGCCGTTAACCCTCAGTATTTTTTCTTTTTGTATATATGTTGATTGATAAGATAAACTTTCATTTTATAGCATTCGGTTTAGCTGAAGGCATTTTGTGTATAAATAATTCAAATTGAAAAAATGAAAATCAAAATTATTTTTTAAAACTATTTGTTGATTTCAGAAAAGTGGATTTATCTCCAAAACTACTCCAAAAAGTTTTGATTTTCTTTCGCTATGTCTTTAGCTAGATTGTTGATCTATGACTTTACCAAGTTTGATAAAGAAAAGCTAGGCTAGATTTCTCGCAATCGAATTTTATATTTCTGTTTACTTTTCGACAGCGAAGGATAGAAACCTTGGTCAACTGATTAGGGCATAGGAAAGAGTTGAATCCTTTGTAGAAAGTTTAGTTTCAGATCTCTGTTCATTGTGGATTCTTAGAGAAATTGATATCTTGTGAATGCTCATCAGAGTCTCAAAGGACACGAAACGGAAGGCTGTAAAATTGCAGGTTTTGCTGTTAACATTCAAGAAATGATACTTTCACAAGCGCTCCAAGGATCAGGTCTCCTGCATTCAGTTAGTTCAGTTAGTTCAGTTATATTTTAATAGTTCTAAACATTTGCATTCATTTGCCAGTGAAACATTTCCGAGATTTATTCTAAGGCTGAGTGTTTGAAAGCTTGATTCGTAACATGGTAATCAGTTGACCAAGGTTTCTACCCTTCGCTGTCGAAAAGTAAACAGAAATATAGAATTCGATTGCGAAAAATCTAGCCTAGCTTTTTCAGTCAGACCTAGTAAAGTTGTAGATCTTAGCTAAAGATACAACGAAAGAAAATCAACAATTTTTCAAGTAGTTTTGGAGATAATTCCACTTTCCTGAAATCAACAAAAAGTTCTGAAAAATAATTTGCAAAGCGAGCCGTAACGGAAAGAGTGCGATTTGGACATCTTTTGATTGCCAAGACTGTGTAGAATAACGTCCTTTTTACCGCTTTTCGCTAGACCGAATACTATTGGAGAGGCCTCGTCCACACTTATCCGGATATTTTTGAAAACGCATCTTGTTTTATCCGTGTAAAAAAATATCCGCGTCCAAACGAGGAGCGTCTTCGAAAATATCCCCGTCCACACGAAGACGCTTTTTTGGTTCAAATTCCGTTCTTCGAGCTTTGACAAAAGCAAACAAACAATCAAAATGGCCTTGCGTGATCCCCAAAGCTCCATGTGCATGCTATGATGGGTTATAAGTCGACGCTATGACGTCGGCGTTTTCGATAAGCTAATAAGAATGTTCTTTTAGAGAGTCTGGTACCCATGGTAAATGTAAGGGCTGCACGAAAAACACCAGAGGCAAAAAGGCTGCCGAAGCAAAATACGTCGAGCAAACTGAATGTTTCATCGGTATTTTCAAAGCAAAAGTTGTAGTCTTCTGCCAAGTTTTAGTCTTCTTCCTCAACAAAAACTTCCTGCAATGATGTTCTGCAAATAATTGGGTTCGCCACTGAAGCCCTAACCCTTGAAGATGCTTTTCTGCAGTTTAAATTGTCTTCCTACGTTTTAAAACAATACCAACTACTACATGTGCAGTAGCACATTCCAAGCCAACTTCCATTGTGAAAGTGCAGAAATTTATCCGAGTTCATCAGTTTAAACTGGTCGTGTACACGAACGAGACAGATCAGTAAAGACCCATTAAAAAAGTGACACTTTAAACTGATCTGTTTAAAGTAATCGTGTATTTCTGCCTTCAGTCTGATGGTCATAAAAACGTCAGTTTTTTTGCCGTGTACACAATCAGTTTTTTGGTGTGCAGTTGAAACTGTCAGTTTAAATTGATCGTGTATTTCAGCCTTTAAACTGATAAGTTTAGATCTGATCATTGCATAATGTCAAAATCGAGATTATGATCGAAAATTTCAATTGTTTGATTATTCTTGTCTATTTTACCATCAACTTGGCAGCTTGATGACGACATCATTCAAAGCTTCTTGCAGAATTCAAATTGTCTTCGAGAAATGATCAGAGGAATCGATTCAAATCATGTGTTTGTTTTTGAAGGAAAGTAGGCCGTAAATGCTGAAATACACGATCAGTTTAAACTGATCAGTTTAAACCGTCAGTTTTTTTCATCAGTTTTAACTGATCAGTCTGGCCTGTTTAAACGATCAGTTTAAACTGATGAACTTGGACAGTTTTTCAACGATTTTACAATGGAAGTGACTCTGAGTGTGCTGCTGTAGCGATAGTGGTCGCTGTTCTTTTAAAACTAAAAAGATGAGTAAGCGCAAAAAGAAATCGGCATGGGTTAAACCCAATCTGGTACTTATGACACGTTATTGCAGGAACTTCGGCTTGAAGAGGAAGAAGAGCACAAATAGTTCTTGTGAATGAGCACCGAAATCACGGTCTTTGTAATTTTTTGACTCCACATTCCACAAACTTCGCTCTGCTTCAAAAACACTAATGAAAAACTCAGTCTCCTCCATGCGCTCTGCTCCAGCAGCCATTTTTCCTCTGGTGCAACTTCCATCACGCAATAGTTAATACGAGGACAATGCATCTATTTGCACGGCTTAGCGGCGGTATTGATGTTAATCATGATTGACTTTCAGTTTAAACTGAAAAGTTGAACACGTCCAACTTTTAAAATGACTGATCAGTTTAAACTGATGGTCAAAAAATGGTCAGTTTTCGCTGTTTACACGATCAGTTTTCTGATCATCAGTTTAAACTGTCAGTTTAAACTGTCAGTTTAAATGGATCGTGTATTTCAGCCTTAAGACTTACACAACAATACAGTGAAATTACAGTCGGAAACTCGTGAGTTCTTACTTGCTTTTTTCTTTTACCGCGAACTTAATAATTTAATGCTCAGACTTGTAGGAGATTCTCACAGGTATCAAATTGTGTTTGAAGAGAATCGATTGCCTAAACAATTTTCTTCAACAGGCGCATGCCTTTGAGTGTTGATTCACAGATGTAGTGCAATGTTTCTCAATCATTTCAATCAGTAAACATAGCTGTTGCTTAAAGAGAAATGCAGAAATGGCAAGCAAATTTTATAGATATTTTTAGATCTAATTTTTCATTTGCTTGTTTACACTTTAGCGCATCTCCTCGCCATTTAGGTAATCAAATCGACATGACTTTTGCTTTGCTACCGCTGATTAAGGTCCAACATTCTGTTTTGTTATCATCCTGATGTTTGTCCCTTTCAACAGATTCGCTAAAAATTTAACTTCATATTTCCTTTACGGAAATGTGAAAGAAAGGAAAAAAATTTTAGCGAAACTTTTTTCGTTCTTAAAGCCTGTTTTCCATTGGACGTAAAATGTAACGCGACGCTACAAATCTTGAGTGACAGCCCACTTGGGAAAAAGTTGTTTTCGCTGTGCGGCCTCTTTCTTTGGAAATTTAGTTGGAATCAATCCTACTTTCCTACGACAAGCTTTGCAGGAAATTTTTTGCACGATTGATTTAACGTTCAGACTTCTCAAAAATTCTTACTGGTTTCCAATTGTCTAGGAGGAGAATCGATTGCAAAAACAATTTTCATCTACTACAGGCGCATGTTTATGTATGTTAATTGGCAGAAATGGTGCAATGGTTGCGGTCACACTAGAATCCGATCCCGTTATAATCTGATTTGTTTCACTTTCTTGAAATCTATCTTTGTCGTCAGAAAGTACGGCATTGTAACGATACAAAGACACGGTCACACTGTGCCTATCCCGTCTGCTGCAAAGCTGCCTGTGCTGCGGCAGATTTATTAATTGGCGTGAACGTAATCGTCACGTGATCATCTTGGTAAATCATGATTAGTTCATTTTGCTTTAACAACGCTGTAATTTAGGTCAGCGCCTTGTTTATCCCGTTGTTTTGGATACTATGGTTTTTTAAGGATTCTTTCCCAAGAAACGAAACGTTGTAGCAGCGTTGTATGTGAATAGAAAGAGCGGTCACATACCACAGCGTTGTAAGCCCGTTATTTTGAAGGAAAACAACGAGAAAAAGCACCTAGTGTGGCCGCAGCCAATGTTTCTCAATCATTTCAAGCAATCAAAATAGCTCCTACTTGAATAGAAATGCAGAAATGGCAAGCAACTTTAAGAGATATCTGGCATTTTAGCACATCTCCTTGCCAGTTAGGTAATCAAATCGGTATGACTTTTGCATCACTACCACTTATTTGGGTCCAACATTCTGTTTTGCTTTCGCCTTGATATTTCTTGTACTCAACATAAAATTTTACAAAACGAATTACTTAACACACTTACGAGCTACTTTACTAAACTACTTTACTGAACTACGATACCACGGAGTGCAGGAGACGATGAAAACTCCGCAGTCATTAACATAGAGAAAAAAAAGAAAAAATTTGCACTATCATCACCCATGTTGGCTTGACATCCAATGTGAAACCGGCTCAAGTATTTATTCGTAAAAAAGTCTTTTGTTTTTCTTTATATTTAGCACTTTGTACTAATATTTAGTTGTAATTTTAGGTCCATCGTGTTAAATGCCAGGGGATGGTCAGAATCTATTGCTCCTCCTGGTACCGTTTTTGTAGTGTTGTATAGTAGTACTATAGTAGTTCGTAGGTTGTGTAGTAGGCAATTTTGTTATTGTAACTTTTATATTGAGTATAACAAAAACATAGAGAATATGTAACTAAAAATACGCATGAACTTTACTGATAATTACTAACGTTCGCTTCGCTTTGCATGTCGGGCTAACTTGGGCAAGCAGGTCATTTCACAAAATGGCTAAACTGGAGATTCGATCACGGATTTGAATAGATTTGATATTTGTCGCTATGATAAAATTCGCTAAAAATTTAACTTCAGATTTCCTATGTGAAAAATTGAAAGAAGTGAAATACAGTTTCCTTGCACGTTAGCACAATTTTTGCTTGAAAGGCTATGGCCCCGCTTACATGACACATTTTTATTTCCTATCGGATTGATTCATATCGGATTGGTGTCCTGCTTTGCAAGAGAACGCACCAATCCGATGCGATTCATACCATTTTCGGGTGCAAACAGAACCCCAATCCGATATGAAATGAGAGCAGTATCTTTTAAACAGAAAAAATTCTCATCGGATCACCATTCCCAATCCGGTGAGAAATGAAAACGGTATTGTGTGTAAACGGGGCCTATGTCTCCACTGAACTCAAAATATAGTGTGAGGTGACAAATTTCAAAGGGTGGGGGCCTCACGGGAATGTTTTTGCGGTGAACCAATTTCTTTCTGTTGAAATGTAGTTTGGTTATTTCTTAGCAACTGAATGTTTTTACCCTGTATAGATAAGTTAAAATGAAAATGAAATGAATTGAATTGATCCTAAGCCGGATCTTCACTAGGCGGAGAAAATGTCGATGCGGAGAAAATGTCGATGCGGAAAAATTTCCAGCAATCTGATTGGCCAATCGAATTTTCGCCGCAGAAATATGTCGAGCGGCGAATAGTAGGAATGCGTTCTACTTTTCGCGGCTCGAAATTTTTCGATCTGGCTCTACGGTCTTGCGACAACCTTGCTAGAAATTTTTCGTACGATTGATTTAGTGCTCAGACTCCTCAATAATTACTACTGGTTTCAAATTGTCTCAGAGGAGAATCAATTGCAAGGAAGATTTTATCAACAGGTGTATGTCTTTGAGCGTTGATGGGCAGAAATAGTGCAATTATTCTCGATGATTTCAATTAGTCAACATAACTTTGCTTGAACAGAAATGCGGAAATGACAAGCAAACTTAATAGATATCTATAGATCTAATTGTTATTTGGTTGTTTACATTTCTCGTTCATCTTCTTGCTACTAGATCATGGACAATGATGCGCCGTGTTTGTAGCTAAGAAATTGAGATTTATTACCCCGATATTGCTGTTTTACTTTGCTGCCTTCTCTTCGGTTGAAGCTTAACCAGTGATTATCAAATTCAAATGGGTCCTGCGCACCTGAACAGTTAGTTCAGTTCCTACACAGCGTCTATCCTCGTTTCAAACTTCCCCTTAGGCTGTTTTGGTTACGCTTGGGCCAAAGGGAAAACAACGAAGAAAACTATGGTAATACCGAGGTAGCAACTTTAATTTCCAAGCTACAAATATGGTGCATCATTGCCCATGCTTAGACAATGTTGCACCTTCCTCCAAGATTAAATTTCGAAGATTACTCTTAATCAACAGACTTGACACAAAATACGACTTTTCTACTACCGTGGCTTCGCGGCATTATATTTCCCAAATTGCATCTTTTCAAACAGTGAATGAATTTATTAGCAGTTCTGCAAAACCGTTTTAAATACCCAAATCAACAGATTACAATTTTGAGTTGATCTTGTAAGGACACTGTTAAATGCAAGCCACTGCGTCTCGTAGTAAGGAAACTGATCTCAAAATTCACGTTTAGAAATTACTCGTTTACAGCATTTTGTCAAAATCTAATTAGTGCACCTCTTCATAAATGCTTTATAGGCCTTTCGGAAACTGTACCAGGTGCATCAAAGAAGTTAAAGCGTTTGGTCGGCTTTGGAATTTAAAGTTTTTGGCCGATAGTCAAAACTAAAGTGTTGATCTATTAGAACATTTGTTTGGTAAAGTGACTCTAGCGCTGCGTTTACACGGGGCCGCTCGAGTACTTGGCCGGCCAAATATTTGTCAGCGTAGCTGGGCAGTCTAAATAATTGGTCGGTTATGGCGTCGCGTTTACACGAGGCCGGCCAGCTTTCATCGGCATGCGCATTTAGTATTATTATTAGCAATTTGGCGCCAGTCTCTCTGAGAACCATATTTCATTGGCCTCCTATTCAAAGCATCCCATCTTCGATTGTGGTACCGTGCAAATTTTTGTTCGTTTAGAGCGTTTACACGAAGCCACTAACAAATTTGATCGGCTTAGTTCGCAAGAAGGTCACTTTCTTAGTTGACCGAAGGAACTTCGGCTAAGTGTCCAAATATTCGGCCTGTTAGGCAGGCCTTGTGTAAACGGAGAGGCTTTTTGGATGAAAATTTGGCCAGCCAAACATTCAGCCGGCCTCGTGTAAATGCAGCCAAAATAAACGGGGGAAGCAGACTAACCATTCATCCCGTCGTACCATTCTCTGGCTCCGTAATTAGTTTGCTCTGCTAGCAGCATCCTGAAGTTTGTAAAGTTTATCTGGTAGAAAGAAATTTTCTTTTTTAGGAGGAGAAGAGAACAGTTGAGGCTGCTTGAAGGAGACAGTTTGAACTGATATAGATGCTTAAAAATCGACAATTGAGAGAAACGAAAATGAAGAGCTACACTTTGCTTGTTTTTATCATCGCATGTAAGTCGATATTTCTTGCTAACCATTTTAAACAACGTTTCAAAAGTTGGTTGGACCAAATGTGTATGCATGATAAGGTACTTTACCAAAGAGTTTTAAGACTGCGTTCACACGAGACTGGTACATTTTGCAACAAATGGTGAAAATGTGACGGGTAGGCCTCAAGTTCACACGAAAACGGCACATATTTTGCTGGATGAGTTTGAAAATGAGATGGAACTCTAACCGGCACAGTTTGAAAACGACTTCGTGTGAACACTAGAAAGCGGTGAAAGGGGAACTTTTTTTGACGCTTTCAAAGCGCGGCTAATTGATTTTTATGGTACGGGTACCTTTCTTCGACGTTAAATTGTTGAAGCGATTGCCGTGAGTTTGTGACCATAAAATTTCCTACTGTTTCAAATTGTGCTGGTATCATGTGAGTACTAGCTCAAGTCTTGCTACCATCACATTTTCACCGTTTTCAAAATGTGGCGGCATTGTGTGAACGTATGAATTAAGTTCGCTGTCGACTGATGAAATAATATTTCAGACTGCGTTCGCATGATACCGGCACATTTTGAAAACAGTGAAAAATTGACGGTAAGGAAACGGCACATTTTGACCGGCAGATTTTTAAAACGGTAAACTTTGAAAGCGGAACTATAACCGGCACATTTTGGAAACGGCATCGTGTGAACGCTCGAAAATGATGAAAACAGAACATCCTTTGACGCCTTTGGAACAAGACTGGTCGATTCTTGGGGTTTTGGTGCACTTCTTTTGCATCAAAGTCTTGCAACTAGCTTTTGACCTTCGAATTTCCTACTGTTTTCAAACTGTTCCGGCATCACGTGAACTCTTGCTCAGATTTCGATACCGTCACAATTTTCACTGTTTTCAAAATTTGACGGTTTCAACATGTGACGGTTTCAAAATGTGATGGTTTCGTGTGAACATAATTTGCTACTTATCTCAGTTTCCAGGGTTGGTGGCATCCTTTTATTCAACAGCCCGCCAAAAGTGCTAACCTCTGTGACTCAACAGATACTTGTATGCAATGTTTTTTGCATTCTGTTTAGGTATTCAAGTGCAATGCACTCAGGAAGATGCCTTTATGAACGCATCCAGTCATGAACAATTCAGCTTAACTTCTTCAACAGTTGCACAAACTCAATCACTCTCACTGTTTCCAAGAACCATGGAAGTCTCAAGAACAATATCTGCATCGTTTCAAGTTTTCACAACCCCTGCTTCAAACAGTACAATCTCGTACGTTGCTACACCGACTCCTTCTTACGTGAATAACGCCTTTGCTACAACTTCAGGTTAGTGAGTTATAGTGTGTTGATAGGAGTAGTCTTGGGTAGAATTACATTGATGACGTGATTAATTTCTTTAAATAAAATTTAAGATAAGTTTAAGATAAAATTCCTTAAAAGCCACCCCTTTTTATGATATTTAAATCAGCTACAGTACAATAATGTGACCTAATCATAACGGGAATAGACACGGTTACCCTTTCCTCACTATAAATGACTCTTGCAATATATGTAAGCAATGTTCTGTAAATTCAGCTAGCAAAAGAATGCAACATAACACAAGACTACACCACACCAACAGACACTACACAACACTGCACACCAAAGTGCAACTAAGATCCATGTAAACCAAAGGCGCTCCCAGCCATAGAACCACTACCAACCCACAGTACATCGCAAATCAAGGCCCAGTGCAGAGAGACCAGCGAGTGCAACTCGAATCCTGCCATTCGAAGATCCAAGACCAATCCCCCCAGGTGATACTAAACCCACAACACTCCGCAAAGCAGTGACAGTCCACCGGCTAAAATAAAGTAGCCCCATTCCTGCAGAAAAAAGGGCTTGTTCCTAAAACCACCTCACGTGGGCACAAGGAGACAGTTTGCCCTACTGTTTTCAAGGCACTTTTTGCGGCTTTATTTGTTTTGAATTTATGGTTCATAGGGTTTCCTTTGTTTGCAGTCGCTAAACGTTTTGAATTCCGGTGTCAATCAAAAGAAACTGATGCTATTGTGTTGAAAAATCTGTCCCTGGTTTTTTCAGGGCATCTTTTTCGGCTTGGCAATAAGGGCAGATTTTGTAATACAAACAGCATCACTTGCTTTGGCTCACACCTCAATTCAAAGCGATTAACGAATGCAGACAAAAGAAATCCTCCCGACCAGTAATTCAAAAACAAACAGCCGCAAAGTTGCCCTGAAACCAGTACGGCTGACTCTCGCTTGGTGCTGGCGAAGTGAGGGTTTTAAGAGAAGTTATGTGCTTAAGACGAAAGAAGAAGGGTAAATCCAAAGTCCCGCCTCGCGGACTTTGTCTGTTTGATTAAGGAGCTGAGGAGTAATTGTCTACTTTTGAGCAACGAATATGCAACTATTGCAATTCTCTCTTCTCGGCTTCTGGATAACTTAAGTGGAATCCGCCTGACAGAACTTTAGATCTACCCTTCTTCTTTCGTCTTATGCACATAACTTCTTTTAAAAACCTCCCTTCGCCTGCACTAAGTGAGAGTTTGCCACATTGGTTTCAGGTCAGGGCAACTTTGCGGCTACGTTTATTTTTGAAATACTGGTTGAGAGAATTTCCTTTGTCTGTATTCGCTAATCGCTTTGAATTCAGGTGTGAACCAAAGCAAATGATGGTATTGTATTACAAAATCTGCCCTTGTTTCCTCGTTGTCATTTTTGGTATGACGTAAGCCAGTTAGTTAACAGAAGAACTGTTTAACGATATGGCAGTCTAATGATGATTTAAGAGCTGGCCTTCTATCACCTGCAAATTTTGAGCTCTTGGACCTAAAGTTACAGTAGCGAAAATATTGCTGTTTTGAGCTGCCTGGCGGAGTTTATTATGGATGTTAACAAAGTGGCTCGCCTGAAATTTTGATCTAGACTCAACCTGTATTTTCCAAGACACCTGAACTCACTCTTTTTGTTGTTTTTTTTTTACATTTCACCGCAGTTTTATTTTATTCATTTTAGGTCATTGCTCTTTTTAGTTCATTTTTATTATAGTATTTGCATTTAGTTGCATTCTGTTAGGTCAGTTTAGTTTAGTTTTAGAAATATAGGAGCCATACCAGTATTGATGTGAAGGTGGTGAATTTTTATTCTATGAGGAGAGAAGTCAAGGACCGAGATACAATTTTTTACTTGAGGGGGCCATGGGCAAACCGGGTGACGAGCTAAGCGATCCAGAACCTTCGACGATGTCTAGGGTATTCCCTTGGAAAAAAATTGAGACCATGCTCGTCCAATTGGCTGAACGGAACATTAATTTTGTTTCTCAATACGAATTGACTTTACAGGCAAATCTACGTTTGGAATGTACACACCTTCTAAAAAAGTAAAAAAGCCTAATTTTCCAAAGGCCACTGTAGAGTTATGGTGAATGACAAGTTTGTTAGCTTGTAAATACCCCCAATGAGCTTCCTAGGCTGATCAAAGGTAGAAATTGAACGAGATATACTCGACATAAGAGCATGGAGTACCTATCTGATATTCTGAAATACAGAATAAAGATTTACTGCAGCAACTGCTGAAATATTTTGAGGGGGCCATGCCCCCCCCCCTGAACCCCCCTGTATCTCGGTCCTTGAGAGAAGTATTCAAACAATGTTTTGTAGCTAAACAACCACCCAAACTGCTATCAATTTCATTACTTTGTAATTTGATTATCATTTTTACATAAATCAAATTATGTAAATTAATTCTTAAATTCGTTATATTTTCATGAATTAATTTTTCGAGTTGTTATTATTTTTAAATCTTTTATTTAACAGACAGATCTAATAAAAAAAGTTAGAACTCGTCAAAATAAGGCATGTTCTTTTTTCATCGAAATAGCAACAAGCGTTTCGCTAGATATTTCGGAAACCCCAATAAAAAAATCTCAGTAATGTAAAGTTGTTGTTTTTATCTTTGAAAAGCGAAAATGATATTCTAAAAATAACAAAAGGCACTCGAGAACTGTTTACATGTATTTGATATCCTTCAGGATTGCCTATTCCAAAGATGTAGACAAGCTGGTAGCTGGGCGGGTAGTTAGGGCCCTCGAGATTTGTTTTGATCCTAAAGCTACCACCCTGGGAGATACCACCATCCAGCAACCTAGGCTTATTCTGTAACAAAAGTATCAGATGCCCTTGATTGACCATTGGTATCGGGAAACGTGGCATATGTTATATGAGATTGTATATAATTGTAAAGAATCGGTACTATTTGGCTAGCTGACCTTCAATCATCATTTGATTTGAGACGTTCAGTAGGCTGCTTTGTCAGTTACTGCTCCACGCCCACCCCTTTGAAGGAGCTTTACACAACGATATACAGCAATTTACAGCGACTCATTACAATGTGGTTGTGCCAAATGAAGTCGAAATGAAAAGCAACCTGAAGATCTAAAATCAGGACGACAGATGATATCATAGATACACAGATGATGCACAACGGTGGGCCTAATAGTTCTGATTCTTTGCAACAATAGATAATCCCTTATAACACATACCACATTTCCTAACGGCCATGGATTGACATGCCATGTTAAGGAGATTATAAATATAATGACGATGATGATGATGATAATGATGATGATTATGATGATGATGATGATGATGATGATGATGATGATGATGATGATGATGATGATGATGATGAATGATGATTATGATGATGATGATGATCATAATGATAATGCTGATGAATGATGATGATGATGATGATGATGATGATGATGATGATGATTTATTCTGAACTCGCAAGTCTTCAGTTTAGATTCTGTTAATACTTGCTTGACATCATACTAAATTATTTCTCAAGCAGTCTCAAAGTAGTTATCACGTGAAACTGTCTGTGAACAAGAGCAACTACAGCGTTTTGCAATTGTAATTTTGCGTAATCACAGAAATCTCACGTGACACCTAATTTGTGACATAGACTTTATGGAAAACACATTAACAAATGATATATCTCCATGCAGAAGATACAAAAGGTAAGCAACTCATGGAATTTTTACTCTTTATCCTAAGTCTATTACATGAGCATGCCAGTTTCGTAATCTAAAGCAAGTTTTACAGCATCTTATCCCCTTTATATTGTCACAGCAAATACGTCTTCAGCAAACATCTCTTCTAATGCGACAACGAAAACAGCTAATGCTCCAAAAGTGAGAGTAAGTATTTCGATCCGTTTTTCCTTTGTTTTCGCACGTGTGGACAGTGAGTTAGATCCCGTTTATACGATATCGGTAACATGACGGCATGACATGACACCGGCATGAAACAATGCCAGCATGGGCTAATTTGTGATTTTTTTCTCGCCCCGTTTACACGATACCGGCATGATATCATGTCGCTTCGGTAACACAATGGCTGTGGCGTAACATGATTGTCCTAATGTGCGCTTGCGCGCAATTCTCAAACAGGCTTCAAACGATCACAAACTAACATCGAAAACTGCAAGCAAAGAAGGATACGAAAGAGAAGCAAGAGAGAAATCATACCGCCAAAGAATAAGACCAAGACCAGTGAATGCAAAGGCTAGACTCCTTCGTTTGCATGGACTAACGAGGGGATTATTGAGTTGTTCCTTGACGTAATTCGTCACTACAAGTTAGAAAGGCATGCTTTCTCGGCCGAAAGGTGCCCTAGCTTTGAATATCTTTTAGCCTCGAGGCGAAAGCGACATGAAATCATGCCAGCACCATACCGTCGCGTCATTGCCTTTTTACACGATGTTGTTACCATGCCGGCTTTGGCATGGTTTTAATCCGGATTAACACCTTCGCATGCCGGCATGTTACCGAGATCGTGTAACGGTTGGCCTAGAAACAAAAGATATCATGCCGATGTCATGCTATGCCGGCATGCTACCGAAATCGTGTAAACGGGGCCTTAGATTCGAAAATTTTGCTCTGCAAACTCACTTTTCCCTTACACAAAGAAATGTGGAATGTTCTTGCAGGGGTTTTTTATTCCAATTGCAAATGAATTATTGACCAAACTCGAAGGTGGAGTGCTGTTTCCCATACAGATCTAAAAGATGAGCGACCTTACCAAAGAAATATTCACAAAAGACTAGGATACCCTTTTGATAGATTCCCGGGCATGGAGTGCACTACACATACCTTCAGTGCGGGGATGTGCCATCGGGAAGCGTATTTTTTTTTCCAGATATTGGTCCTAGGAAAGGTCTGATTTGCACAATTTTGGTCAGAAACATAAGGTCAGATATGCTTTCGTAAAATAGGCACGAGGTCGAGTATGCATTTAGGAAAACTGGTATGAGGTAGGGGACACTTCTTGAAAAATTGGTATAAGAAACGGGTATGTCTTTCAAGCCTCGATAGTACGTCTCCGACCAAAATGTGGTATCAAATTTACCCCCCTCCCCGGGATTGATAGGCATGTTAGTTTTGAATATCGGCCACCCATTTTTATTCCACAATCCACCAAACGTGTTAACTTTTTTCAATCATCCGGTAGATTTTCTTGATTTGTCAGACGTAAATAAGCACCATTAACTTGCATCTGTTCTTCTTTTCTAGCGAAGATTATCTCCATTGCAACTGTCAGTGTTGAAAATGATAAGAACAGAGAAACAAATCAGAATTGTTGATTTCTGCTTTGCAACGATCAGTTTTCTCATCTTGGTATTTCTCACGTAAGAATGATTGTACGCAGTGTTCTAAAATCACGTAAAAAATGAGGGAGACTGCTTAGTAGACACATTACAGTCATTTTAAACTTTCGTGTTCGTCATATTTATATTTGCTACCACTTAAGATATTACTCTCCTGAGTACTACTCCCCTTATCGCTCAAAGAGAAATCCACGATTTTGCGTAACAATAAACGAGTCAGGCCATCCACCATTATTATCAGAATGGTTGTGAAAAAGGATACATCTTAGCGCGATCTTTGTGTTTGCATGTTGTTAGAGTGTCATGCAGATATATAAATAGACAAATTGGCTGCAGCCATTTCAGTCATGTGATCAATCTCTTGATAACAGTGGGTGAGCCAGGAAAAACTTCCCACTTGTGAACATTCATAGCATGAAGAGTGCTTAGCATGAAGAGTGCTTCACAGATTTGAATGATTCGAATCCTAGTAAACAGCCAAAAGATCAAAGTATTTTTGTGATTTTTCTCACTGTCTCGCAAACCCTCGAAATATAGGTAAATTCAACTTTGCAAAATTTCATGGTTGCAAAATGACGGAAAAATGGCCTAAAACTTCGATCAAATCATAAACGACCTCTCGCACAGATCATTAAAGAAAATGCAATTGTTCGTGGGTGAGAGCTATCCACTGTACATTTATTGCTATGGGGCTGAAAATCTTTAGTATTTGTTTGAAAATTGATGTCGTATAACCCATGGGAGAGGTGAAACGCTCCTTGCCTATTGTTCTGTAAGGAGACTGGATAGTCCTTACAATTTCATAATTGTTTTAGGCCCTTTTTAAGTCATTTTGCAACCATTAAATTTTTATCAAGTTCAATTTACCGATACCTCTAGTGCAGATAAGACAACAAGAAAAATCACAGAAATACTTCGATCCTTCGGCCTTCAACTCAAATTTGAATCATTCAAATCTATGAAATACTCTTGTTGCTATGAATTTTAAAAGTGGGAACTTTTTTCTGGCTCACCCAGTACATTTTTGATTGATTGATTGATTGATTGATTGATTGATTGATTGATTGATTGATTGATTGATAGATTGATTTTATTTTCTTTATACAGGGTTTAGTTACAGCTTAAAGTAAAACTGAATTCCAAACTGCCCTGTTAAAATATATACAATAAACTTAACATTTCTAATCATAACAATTTTACAAAGCAAGAAAAAGGCAGAAAAGGAAAAAACTATGTATTAACAAGTTAAACGAGAAGATTGCTTGCTGTTTTTATAAGCATATTTCAATCGACTCAAGGTGGGTGCTTTCTTGACTTCAGAGCTAAGGTTGTTCCATAATTGTGCCTCTTTGTAAGCAAAGCACCGTTGACCAATGTAAGAGGTAGCTTGAGGTCTGTATTAGTATTGCGAAGCTCCCTGATTTCCCTGACTTCGTGTTATGCAAAGCTGTGCCATGGTTGCAAAAAGTAGCATGATACTAGACATTCGCAAGAGTATGGTCACGTGACTTGCAACGGGTAAAACAAACCATGGGTCACAGGAAACGAAGTAATAGTTGAAAATGTAAACACAAACATACCTGTGTCTTTATCGTGGTTTCTTTTGCCTTTCTTGGCCTTCCTTGGCTTTCCTGCCTCAGCTCAATTCATTGATTCAAGTTTGTAATGACCTAATTCAGTTTCTCTGCAAAAGCAAGGCTGCCCTCGTTTGCGGTTTGCCGCTGAACCACAAAGCCGCAAGCGAGGGCAGCCTCGCTCGCTTTTGCAGAGAACTGAATTAGGTCACTACAAACTTGAATCAATGAATTGAGCTGAGGCAGGAAAGCAAAGGAAGGCCAAGAAAGGCGAAAAAACCACGATAAAGACACAGGTATGTTTGCGTTTACATTTTTAGCTATTACTTCGTTTCCTGTGACCCATGAACAAACCTTAAGCCTGGTTTTCATTACATCGTAATTCATCGCCGATCATTGCCGATGCTGTAAGATAATGATCGGCAATGAATTACGAGTTAAAGTAAATCAACGGGGTTAAATACAAACTTAGCTAGGGGGACTGGGTAGATCTAAATATAACCTATTGTGTTTGATGTTTTCGAACTATGAAGCAAATGGAAGGAAAGTGGCGCCTGGGGTTCTTTCGTGCTATGTTTAGATATGTCACTATATCTCCGTTTATTTACTTTAAAGGGAGTACAAAGACCAGCAGCCTTTGCCATCGTTTGTTTTTGTTTTTAAGAATTTCGTACAGTCAGTTATTCTGGAAGCTGTGGAGAGCAAGATGCTGACTTCACGCTAAGCATGCTGGTCTTTGTACTCCCCTTAATGAAAACCAGGCTTTAGCCGATTTAGTCTATAGGGACAGCTACGATGTTATAATTTGTCTGACAGTCGATATTTGGCGATACGAAGCCCTGTGCCAAGCACTGTTTGCAGTAAGAAGGCTAGAATTTAAAATGATAGCCATTTAATCAAGAACCTATTCAGGCTGCCCAAGAAAACCCTAGGCTCTTTTATGCGGGTTTCTACTTTACCACGCTCATTCCTCGTATTTTTTCATATTGTCTGATCTCTATTTCTTCATTGTAGAAAGTTGCCGAAATCATCAAAGTTCTTCATCCACAAGCAATTGATCTTTGCGATTGCGATGAACGATTTAAATGTCGGAATCCTTGCTAATGATGATGTTCGAGCAACTTATATCAAGAATAAAGTTAGTGCACCAAAATTTTTCATATGCATAAGGTGATAGAAAGAATCTAAGATGTTTCGTGGGTTGTGTCAGCACCTTTGATGAAGAAGTTTTCAGACAAATAGGAACTTATCTTCCCCTATTTTTGAGGTTTAATAATATGTGGCCTTCCCTTTCAAGATAGTGAAAGTTTTCATATCCAACTATTGACTAATTTATCTTGGACTAACATGAAAAGCTTTAACCACTAAGAAGTGCAATCTGGACTGGACTTGCCACAAGTTCTCTCTCTCTCTATCGCACTTTTGGACCATTTGGACTAAAAAAAGAGAGGGACTCGTAACAAGTCCAAATCTGTAAATCAGATAAACGAAATCTTAAAGGAAACAAAGGGCTAATGCCAATTGTCTTGAGTAACTTCTTCCCTGCCTGATGAACATAGCAGTAACTAACATATGTGACTTTGTCAACATACGTAATTTTTATCTCAGTTTGAAATATCTTGAGATATAACGGGGTGAGTAGCCGAGTGGCTTTAACAGTTTTCGTCAGGTAACTGAAGTTAAGCTCGGTAGAGTGCGGTCAGACTCCGAATGGGCGACCTCGGAGGCCTGACCTCACAACTCACCTCGTCGTCCTTCGGGAGGGACCCTAAACTAGGAGTCCCATGCCGGGATGCGGCATGCACAGCGGGTCTAAATTAGCTTTCAACAGGTAAAATTCCTGACAAGCCAACTCAAAACAAATTGAAAAACAAAAGAAGAAAACAAATCTTCCAATAGTTGCACAGCCCTCCATATAGTTTGCAATTTTGCCAAAGTGTTTGATATCCCAAGTAAAGCGAGATTAAAAAATTTGTTTCTACTCCAAAAATTCTTCCATCCCTGTACCTAGCTTAAAAATGACAGCTCCCTAAGAATTATGCGGGCGATATTTCAAACAAATATGTTAACCTATCAGTCAAGGCCTTACAACAACATAGGCGTGAAGTATTGCTTGGGAGAAGCAGCCGTAGTCAACATTGAACCAAGGAATATTAGAAAAATGCTGGAAATGGATTATTTTGAGAACGAGAATTCCATTTTCGACTTAGGTCGATGATTTGCTTGCCATATAATCTTTATACATTGTTCTATTTGTTCAGAGATCGAATTTAACTGTCAGTGGCAAGTAATTCATTGAACAGGATTTAACGTAAAGTTCCGGTTCCCATACAAAACCCTTAGCAGCATTTTCTTAATTTCTGGACCTAAATGATGATTCATTATACCAAACAAAATGTTCACATCTAAGTTAGCCTTTGATTGATAGATGAATGTTTCAGGTTTGAATGTATGTTTTAATTTTGAATCTCGGCCACGTAGTTTTTATTCCACAGCTCACCAAACATTTTAACATGTTTTGGACTTGTGCGGTATACAGTAAAGTCCCGCCTTTAAGAAACTGCATTATAAGAAACTCAGGCCTGATTTCGATGAATAAAATACCTCTTTACAGGAAACTATCCAGGCTGATTCATGCCCAGTTTCTCATACAATGGTACATAGCAATATTATAAGGTGCATATTTGAATATGCTCCAATAGGGCTCAATTCTCTAGAAACAAGAATGAAAATTTCAAGCCCAAATTGTTATGATTTCAAGAAATCTTCAATATTGGCTCAAACCATTCGATCTTTGCACAACAGTTCATATTTCAGCAACGCGTTGTTCCTTATTCCATGGCATACACACCCTGTTTTGAAGAAGTATATCTTGACAAAAGGAACCAATCAGGCTGTCTTTGTGTAATGAGTTTCTTAAAGGCGGGACTTTACTGCAATGAATACTTATCAAATTTAATGAAAAGGTTTAGGAGTGTACTGAAGAATTTTTGGTTTCATGAAGTCGCTTGTGACTCTGTAATATTACTGCCACCCAATCCACACCCACATTACCGTAACGGTTTGGTAAGAAAGCTTGTACGTTTTGGAAAATTATGGATTTTGAGCTGAAGGACCACGCTCAAATGTTTTTGCTTCCATCTATCGATTAAGATTTGAATTCAGGTTGTTCATCAGTTTGGATTTTTTTCTTTTTCTTAGTTCCAAGAGTTGTGTCCCTTAAAAGTAGTCCTGTTTAGAAAATAGCCCAAAATCGACAGTCAACCCTTTGATAACATGAACAAAGAAGTTGATCGACCAATCATCTGTACTTTTTGCAGTATGATTCAAAACTAGGTAGCCTTACGAAGAGCTAAATTTGGTAATTTTTAGACCAATTCTAAAACCAGCTGTGTGTGGAAAAGAAAGGGACAGTGCACAGTTCATTTTATAACATGGCCGGTGCAAAACGTAACGGGCGAGCTACTTTGTTGATGTTGTGCAGAACTGGGTCAACACTCTTCACAAAACAAATGTGTCTGAACTGAGGTGTGAACCAAAGCAACTGATGCCATTGTATTACAAAGTCTGCCCTTGTTGGTTGGCTGCCCGGGGGGGGGGGTGACTTAACTTGTCGATGGTACGGGGCTGTACCATTTTTTAGGGTACCTTTTTCATGATAGTTTCCGGATTTATGGGTATGGTTTTCAACAATTTTTTGCATCTTCCGGATTTATGGGTATACTTTTGAGAAATTTCTCCGAATTTATGGATGGTACTTTCACGATTTGAATGGCACAACCCCGTGTCTTGGAAACTCAAGTTACCCCCCCCCCCCCCCGGGGGGGTTGGCTGTCGTAAATCTGTAGATAAACACAGTTGGACGTATTGTATCAATTAATTACGTCTACTGTGCTCTTTTGTCCATAGGATATCTGCACATTTGTAACCATATTCCATTACTTTTGGGGCATGGTCCTGTTTGGTTGGATGGCTGTGGAAGGTATCAATATCTGCCTGATGCTTGTTGAGGTATTTGACACCCGGTCAAAGAGAAAGAAACACCTTCTGTATTCTTTAATTGCTTACGGTAAGTTACGAGGTGTCTAATAAGCCTTTTAACAAAAAGGAGCGTTTGATTTTCCTAGGTTGCAGCCAAATATAGGTGAATTTTTAGATCATATTTATATTTCGAAAAACATGCATCCAAAGCTTTAGAAATGATAGATATGAGTAAAACAGTAAAATTCACAGCAAAAAATATTAGAATGGCACTAGAATAGACAAAATTCCCCGAGGTTTGCTTACATCTAAATCAAGTCAAGTTATCAATCTCTTAATGAAATACCTTTTGATTTCTTTGACATGTTTCGTACAACGAAAACATGTGACATGAATGGAAAGAGGAGTGTAATTCTGAAGCTCCCCGGAAGTATGGTCGCACGATTTGAAAATGGTGATACAAACCTAGATGATCAGGTCTACTGTTGATTACAATCGCTCTTACACTGTACCCGCACACCCCTGGATCAGTAGCAAAAGTATAGCTGATCAGCCTGCCGTCTACATCGTTCACCCTAATCTATAAAGGCTGATGTAGACTTATGACCCAGAGTCTCTTGTTTTCCTGTGCTCTTTGATTTGATGATGACGCTTCTGTAGGATTTATAGCTCCCAGGTATATAGCTCCCTGGTCTAGGGAGACTCGTAATATTACTCTGAAGAACTTCTTAGCCCTACCTAGGCCCAAACTCTGCTATTCCTAGAGTACCAATCAGATTGTAGGAATTGGCAAAGAAAAATGCTGTCAATTTTCAATTCGAATGATGCAATTGATTAGATTTTGAACAAAGTTGCTGCTGCATGTAGTTGTCTATCTCTCAGGTATGTTTTGGCCTTAAAAATGGACAATGTAATATGTTCAAAGACTCATCTTGCACTCACCACGTAAAGTGAGCTTCCTTCTTTAGATTTATGTCAAGTTTCATTGATTAAATGTCTGCTTTACGTGGTTTTTATCGCGTTTTCTTTCTGAGGAGTAACCGTTGAACAGAGCGAAAGCAGTCGTTCGACCATGATTCGTTCGATCGAATGCAGAAAATAGGATCAGCTTTTCACATTTTCAGTATGAGTCCCAGTTTAACAAGGTTTATCGCAGGTATACAAGGGACTCATCGTCGTAAGTCTAAGGCTAATTTTCACTCATTCAAATTTTCTGAGCAGACTGCAGCAGACGCCAGAATAAAACTATCAATTCTCAGTGCACCCTACCAGCTGAGTATGAGAAGTATTTCTTTGATGCACCTAGTACACCGAAACTTTTTGTAGGATATGTTTTTGGTTATACTAGACATTATCGTTGTATAAATTTTTGTTAGCGTCGTTTGTAGTGGGATTTCGATAACCTTGTGTCCTTTCTCGCTATGAACGACATATTTTTCCATTATGTTAGCTTAACTTTTGTCGTAATTTGTACATTTTAATATTTTAGGATGATAAAAGAGACCGAAATTTTATTGTTTACGATTGGAAATATCGCTCTGAATTTGATTAAAAAGGTATTGCGTCCTTTTGTTGTGCAAAATTCCGTCCGCTCGGAAAATTCGACTGAGTGGAAATCAGCCTGAACATTTTTTATCCTTCTGTCATAGAAAATTCTTTTATTCTGGAACAGTGTTAACCCTCTTGAACCGTAGTAGCTTTGTATTGGATTAAAACTATGCCAGTGCAGTGTAAGCGTGGAATGAGAACAGAGGGATAATTTTCTTCAATTTCCGAGGCGAGAAACAGAACTTTTCTTTCCTTTTGGCTTCTCGGTGATAATTTTTAGTTTCTGTGGCATTTTTTCCTCCATCATCATATAAAGATTTTGAGATGATTTGTCTTCTCATGGATTGGTGATGTGAACTTGAAAAATTCCGTTTGAACGGAAATTCGTGTCGTGGCAACAAGCATGATTGGCCTTGCTTCGAAAATCGACATAGCCTTCGTTAGAGAATTTCATTTGTAAAGCATGAAATGAACTAGGATATCATTTTTGGCATTATTTTTGTAATCAAGCCATACTAGTAATGCAAAACAATACACCATCAACTGTGTACTAACTTTCAGGGAGTGCAGTCGCCATAACTACTGTAGCTGTTCCAGTCTTCTGGAAATCAGGATTTGTAAATAGTCCCAAGTAAGTTTTGCCTCATTTCCTTTTAAGGGAGTGGGTTTGGCCAAGGGTGTTAGGACACGGATGTTTTGATTGATTATTTATTTACCTTGTTTGATCCTTGTGTCTTTTTTGTTGTCTTGTTTTCTGTTCTGTTTCGTCTTCAACTGAGCGTGGTTAGGCCCAACCGCTCTCAAGTTGTTCGAATAGAGCTCCCTTGTATTTCTGTGTCTTAGTGCGCCTTCGCACAAGGGACACAGAAATACAAGGGAGCTCTATTTGGACAACTTGAGAGTGGTTGGGCCTAACCACGCTCAGTTGAAGACGAAACAGAACAGAAAACAAGACAACAGAACAAGACACAATGATTAAAATAAGGTAAATAGATAATCAGTCAAAACATCCCTGTCCTAACACCCTTGGTTTGGCCAGTCACCACTCACTTATAGGCTACTGTTGTTGATGTTTGCAATGGGTAAGTTGTCCGATTGTGGGCCATACTAATTCTCGAAGTATGGTGCTGCTGACTTATGTAAAGAGTCGTCGTTTGTTTCCATCCTCTCTGCCCGGTTTTGTAAGCTTTATGATTAATTCAAGCAAGCGGTCCAACCTCTATGTGGTTAATGAACCAAGTTTCTACAGTTGTTCCAAAATAGTATCGCAAGATGGCGGAGTGCAGTCACGTTATTCTGAGCTCCGCAGTTTTGGCCTTTACTTTGGCTATTTAAAGGTGTTTTTTGTCAAGTTGTTAGTACTTTTATTAAAATGTAAGTTCAGTCAGTTAATGATATACTTTAATGAAGATATAAACTTGTTACCAAATCAATATGACTGAATATATTACACTCGCTGTGTGCAAAGAGCTTTTGGACATGCAAGATAAATCGTTCAGGTCACTCGTCACAATGCTTTCCAACGACATGAAAACGGAGATTAAGCAGCTGCAAAGCGACGTCATTGACATCAAAAACAGTTTGCAGTACTCTGGCAAAGATATTGATGATCTACAAAAGAGAATTAAATCCCTGGATATCCAGTTGCTGGAGATTCAAAATCGGATTGACAGCCATGACTCTGATTTAGGCCATGTCGTAAACAAACAAGACTACCTTGAAAATCAGAGTCGTCGAAATAATTTAAGGATTACAGGCATCAAAGAAGAAGGCAAGGAGTCATGGGAAGAAACAGAGTCAATTGTGAAAGCCAAGATCAAAGATCTTCTGCATATTGATGAAGAGCTGACCATTGAAAGAGCTCATCGGGTGAATCGAAGTAATAGTTCACGACATGTTAGGCGTGGCTCAACCTTTGGGATCAACGACCCAAGGCCTATCGTTGCCAAGTTTCTAAATTGGAAAGATAAGGAGAAAGTGCTTGCCTCTGCAAGGAAAATTCGGCCTCAAGGAATCAAGTTCGTGCAGGACTTTAGCCAAATGGTCATGGACAGAAGACAGGACCAGATACCAAAGATGTTAGATGCAAGATCAAAGGGAAAGATTGCCTATTTTGTACGTGATCGTTTGATTATCAAAGAGAAGCAACAAGAAGGATCTTCAAATTCAGTGCCAATGGAATCTCAAAGGGATGACAGTGAAATTAGTTTCACCGTTGCAAATTAAACTTACTATTAATATCAAGGTACTGACTTTGTTGAGTTTTAGTTCAATGCACTTAACTGCATTTTTCTTTTTTTTTCAGTTCAGTTCCACATTAATTGATTCATTATGGTAGAAACTCATGAAAATCCTTGTGGCATTTGCCACAAAGCTATTTCTGATCATCATAAATCAGTTTTCTGTAATCACTGCAATCTTTGGATCCACATCAAATGCAATAATATTTCTAATACTGAATATAGAGACCTCCAAAAAGAAGCTGATGATATTCCATGGTTTTGCCTCAAATGTACAGAGGTTATGTTTCCTTTTGGTCAACTGGAAAATGAAGGACTTTCAAACTTGTATGAATTTGACCTACCCTCATTCATCAACTCTGTGCCCTCTTTTGAAATTACTTCTAACCTTGTGGACTTGCCTAATCTTAGTGATTATGATATTGATGAACATTTGCCTCAGAACATTGATTCTCGCTACTTTACTCTACCAGAACTTTCTTCCTTACATTTATCCTCTACTGATTTTTCTATTCTTCACACTAATATTAGAAGCCTATCCCTTCATCATGATGAATTGGTCTCTTTATCTGCTCACACAAATTTGAATATTGATGTGATCGGAGTGTCTGAAATATGGCATTCCAATGACAATCCCATATCATCAAATGTTAACATTCCAGGATATACATTCTTAAGCACTAAGTCAGTCACTCAGAATGGTGGTGTTGGTTTGTACATCAGAGATTCTCTTACTTCCAATCCAAGAAATGACTTGGATTCTTGCACAGATGATTTTGAAACTGTATGGGTTGAAATTGATAACAAAAATGACAAAAATTTCCTTATTTGCTGTGTTTACAGACATCCTAGTTCAAATATTGATAACCTTACATCTCACTTCCAGAATCTCCTTTCTAAATTACCATCAAATAAGCTATTATTTGTTATGGGTGATTTCAATGTTAATCTTCTAGATTATGCTTCCCATATACCAACAGGTGACTTTGTCAACAACTTGTTTTCACACAGCCTTCTTCCTTGCATTCATCATCCAACTAGAGTTTCTGAACAAAGAGCATCAATCATTGATAACATATATACCAATGCTACCAATGCTAATATTACAAGTGGAAACATTTTAATGCAAATTACTGACCATTTTCCCCAGTTCATGATCTTGAAAAATACCCATGTTAGTCACAGTAAGTCTGAATCATTCAAATATGACTATTCCAGATTTAAAGAAGACAGTTTTATTGAGGACTTTAATCAGATTGACTTTTCTTATTTAGAAAACAGTGACTTGAATGTGAACAATAAATTTGACAGATTTTTGAAAGATCTTAATACTCTGACAAATAAGCATGCTCCAATTAAAAGGCGGAGTAGAAAAGAAATGAAGCTTAAAGATAAACCATGGATAAATAATAGAATATTGAAGATGATGAGAATTCGAGACAGAATTTTGCAGAAACTAAAGAAACAACAGACTCCTGATAACCTCAGGTTGTATAAGAAGTTTAGAAACCGTGTATCCAATGAATTAAAAGAAAGTAAAGCATGCTATTTTCATAATTATTTTTCTACAAATAGTCAAAACATGAAAAAGTTGTGGTCAGGTATCAAGACAATTATTTCTCATAAGTCCTCCACTTCTTCTTCAATCAACAAAATCAAAGGCAAAGATGGAAGTATAACATCAGATCCCTCTAAAATGTCAAACATTTTTAATGATTTTTATGTAAATGTTGCTAATGGCATAACAAAGACAATTCCATTAACTCCAAAATCTCCTATTGACTATTTATCTAACAGAACTAGTAACTCACTTTTCCTTACTCCAGTTACTTCTATAGAAGTTAATGATCTAATCAATATTTTAAATCCTTCCAAATCTGTAGGTCCTAATAGTATCCCAATAAAATTAGTTAAAATTATTGGAGACTGGGTTTCACCACTTCTTGCTCTTCTTGTGAATCAGTCTTTTCAGTCTGGTATATTCCCTGATAAACTTAAAATTGCCAAGGTAATTTCTCTCTTTAAAAAAGGAAATCCAGAGCTTCCATCAAACTATCGGCCAATTTCTCTTTTATCCATTTTCAGTAAAATATTTGAGAAGCTTATGTACAAACGACTTTATAAATTCCTTGAAATACATAATATTCTTTATTCTTTACAATTTGGATTTCAAGAAAATCACTCAATTGATCATGCTCTTGTAAGTTTGACAGAAGCGATAAGAAATACACTTGATAATAAAAGACTTGGTTGTGGCATTTTCATTGATTTACAAAAGGCTTTTGATACAGTTAATCATAGAATTTTGCTATCCAAATTGGAACATTATGGCATTCGTGGATGTGCCCTTGAGTGGTTTAGATCATACTTAACAGATAGAAAGCAGTATGTTTCTGTCAATGGAAGTAACTCTAACTTACTTTCAATTACTTGTGGTGTACCACAAGGTTCTGTACTGGGCCCATTACTTTTCCTTATTTATATCAACGATCTACCTAATGCTTCTAAGAAACTTACCTTTTATCTCTTTGCTGATGATACAAACATCTACTATGAATCTAAAGATTTGTCTAATTTGACTAAAGTTGTTAACAAAGAGCTCAGATTAGTAAAGAAATGGCTTGATGCTAATAAGCTATCATTAAATATTGATAAGACAAATTATATCATCTTTCATTCTTCCTCTGTCAAATTTCCTTCTGGATCTGATATCAAAATAGGGAAGAAACATGTTAAAAGAGTTAAGTTTGTTAAGTTTTTAGGTCTCCTTTTAGATGAGCATCTATGCTGGAAATACCATCTCAGTGAACTCTCTAAAAAATTAGCTAGAACATGTGGAATGTTTTTCAAAATTAGGAACTTACTTCCATTAGATGTCTTAATTTGTTTGTACAATGCTTTGTTCTTGTCCTTCCTACAATATGGTCTTATTGTTTGGGGTCAAACATATGCATCATACATTGATCCAATTTTCAAATTACAGAAAAAAGCAGTCAGAGCCATCTCCTTTCAGCCCCGCATGTCTCCCTCTCTTCCAATCTTTAATGATCTTAAGCTTCTGAAACTTTCTGAAATTTTTGAACTCCGACTCTTAACTTTCGTTTTTGATTCTGTTAAAAAGACTTCACCTAGTTGCTTTCATGATTTTTTCTTATTCAATTCATCTGTTCATCAGTATTCCACTAGACAGGCTAGTCAAGGTGATTTATATATGTTTCGAAGAAACAGTCTTCAATATGGACTAAAGTCGATTCGATATCTTGGTGCTAAATTGTGGAATACATTGCCCATTGAGCTCCGAAATGCTCCATCAAAAGCATCGTTCAAAGCAAAATTGAAAATTTACTTGTTGAACAATGTCGACCGATGAATCTAACAGTTTTGATACTGAAAATGCACAATTATTTAAATTCAAGTTAATTTACCTAATAATTTTTTAGGATAGGTAGGGGGGGCTCTCTCCTCGATTAGTTTACCTATTGAGAGAGCTCCTCCTTTAAGTAATTCCCTGCATACAATTTATTTAGTTACTCTTTTATTTGTATGTGTATATTGTATTAATTTTTCTGTATCAATTGTATTAATTTTTAGTATTACCATTATCTTTGTAGTTTAGTTATTTGTTTGTATTGTTAGAACTATAAATTGTATGTAGAGAATTTAAATAATATGAAACTGAAACTGAAACTGAAACTGAAACTGTTCCGGATTTAAGTAAAGAAACTCTAATTTGTTATAAGATTATAAATTAATTCTCCTGTCCTACACTGCATGCATGTGTTTGTTGATAAAACTTTGATAGCTTGCGACAGACTGATTACAGATTCATAATTATCGCCATTATTGATGGACTGATAGAGGCTCAAACCAGTTCCAGCAAAGAATCCAACTCAATTAAGAAAATGCAAAAAGGTGTGTGAAGCATTGTTGTTGTTGTTGTTGTCGATGTTGTTGTTGTTGATTTTTTTGTTGCTGTCGTTGTTGTTGTTGTTGTTGTTGCGATAACTAGGACTGTGTCTTGAATCTACAGTTCTTCACAAAATATATTGAGACCAACATAATAAATCCGAATTCTTTGATACCTCCTTGTCTCCTTTACAGAAAGAATGTTTCGTTCTTGCCCCTGTAACGTCCCCTCCACCCTCAGCCAATGTTGTGATTCTAAACAATGTTTTTAATGCAAATTTACATGCAGTCAAACCAAGATAACACCAATCAATATTGACTGAGGGGTAGGGGATGCAGTCTCACAGATTTTTTGTGAAATATTGTAGGCTTGTTACTCGCATATCAAGTTGAATACCTTATTTCTCAACGTTTATTCAAATATGCTCAAGATGTTGGTAGATTACCTCACCTCACTGTAATTTTATTTTTAGCTGTTATACTGTTAAAGCATGGATCGTGAAAGGGCCAATCGCTGCTTACCTTATCGTACGTATTACAGTTACTTTGATTGTGTAACGTTGTTTTAACTTACAGGCGAGTACAAAGAGGTTTACGACTGTCAGAAAGAACCACCATGGCTGATTAGCAAGTTTATGGATGTAACGTGTAACAAGGGTGGTAATACACCGCAGTTTGGCTTTAGCCTTCTTAGCTATTCTACAAAAGAGCCTGGATCGAGCGTTCCTTTTATGAATTTTCATGCCGGAATTAGACTTTAGCCTTTTCGTACCTTGTTTGCTTGTGTTCTTTGATTTGCTGATATCACTTGGTCAACAAGGGACTCATAATATTACGCTTAAAAAATGGACCCACTTTAGGCCCTCTAGAGTGGTTCCGTATTCACCAATCAAATTGCCAGAATAGAATTTAGCTTTCCACCAATCAGAGGCACTATTCAGACAGTTGTTGTTGTTGCATTGAAAGAACAGTTGATGAAGCCTTGACTTCTCGCAGCTTCGATGGATCTATTTGTTTCTACAGAGAAAGATGCATTTTGCGATTTTATTTTGTAAATCAAGACAGCATCATTCCTCGCACCAAAATTTTCTTTTTCAATTCAAGCTCTTTACACCAGATGTTTAAGTGATTTTTATGCGGAGTATTCGAGAACTCCCACTCATTTAGGTATTTTTGACAAAGGGGGCCGACTTTTTAAGCATAATATTATGAGTCCCTGTTGACCAAGTGATATCAGCAGATCAAAGAATGCAAGGAAACAAGGGAGTAGAAGGTATGAGTCTATACAGGAGGCTCGATCGAGTGGCGTTTGAGCTTCTATCACTAATGTGCACATTCGAAAAGCTTTCAGAATGTATAATGATAATATCATTTGACTCAGAGTCTTTCATAGAATAGCTAAGGCCCTGTTCATATGGAGGGGAGCCAGCCAATACATACCCCTAGCGATAAGGAGTGGTACTGATAGGTGCAAGGGTCGTTGTCAACCTAAACGGAAGTATAAGCTAACCAGCCTAAACCAGAAAGTGACTCTACCATTTGGTACCCACCTACTGAGCAATGTTGAGTGTGGTAACAGCAAGAAATCATAAAGAATTGGTAACAACTACAACGAGGATTGTTTCCGTATTTTTAGTAAAGCAAGGTCTGCATTTCGTCTCAAGGTTTTAGAAGCTATGCTTATTAAATTTCGGGATCCCTCGCTTTGCCAACAGAAGCAGTTTGTTTTGCTCTACAACTGTCCTGAAGTTGGCGCAAAAAGTTGTGGCGCTTGTTAATTGGATGGCCTTTGTTTGAGATTAAGTCAATCAATGGCTCAGGTGTTGACGTTTATGTGATTCTCAAATGTCTTTTGTTTTGTTCGGTATAAATACAGCCCGGTCGTATCATTTGTCTGGTCTTCGCATGCACCAAACTGATGAGCTTGTGATGAAACGCTTATTTGGTGTAATTACGTTTTTGATAACTGATTACTTATTTTCTTGCAGGTTTAACAGCTTTCTCTCCGGTTACAGGTTTATCTTATATCATTGCTGTTCTTTTACTGGAGTTGATAGTGTTTTCTTACAGGATACAAGTTCATTGTGCGTCCATGGTTTATTCAGATGAGTCCGCTACTTAAGGCCATTTAAAAATTTTGTGCCACTAATCATTTGTGTACACTTTTTGTTGATTCAACCAATATATAGTTTTTTTCGCTTGAATGTAATGAATGAGAATATAACTGTCATTTGCATTTAGCTCCTCTTTGCTCCCGTTCCAGGTAAGTACTTTGGCATTCGTCTACGTCATTGGCTTGACAGTCAAAAGAATATTGAAATCTGAAAAGTATGAAGGAGGCTATGCAAAGTTCATGTAAGCTATTTAAATATCTCTTTTGAAATTTTATGCCTGCATGACTTTGCTTTGTGGCGTGAAGCAAATCATAGAGTAGCCTGCGCACAGACTATACCCAAGAAAATGGTATGGTCTGCGCAACACAGCTCGCTGTTGTGTAGTGCGTGCTTCAGCATCTATGTGACAACAAAGAAAATGCATTGTTGTACCAGCCAGTAATATAGCTTTCCTGTGAAACAAGGAAGCAATCAGATTTGAGAACGGCCATCATGTGATTAAATCTCAGGTTTCCCTTTGTTCTCTAAGCAAACTACGTTAACAACACAATGCTGTGGAATTTTAAGTACCCTATGGCAGACAATACACAGACGCTAAGTAGAAAGGGCCTCATACAATACGCGATATTGAGCGGTGTTGCGCAGACTATACGTTTGGGTATTGTCTGCACGCAGGCTAATTGTCGAGGGGACAGACTGCCTTTAAATAGGGCCTGTTAATATCAGAAAAACTAACCACAGATGAGAAAGGCTGGATTAGGGAGTACATTCAAGATCAAGGATGCAGAGAAAAATGTGAACTATCACATCAAAGGCAAAAATTCTGGTCCTAATATTTTTGGACATTTCAAGCGCCCGAAAATTTCAACGTCCAAAGTTTTTTGCATTCAGAAATGATAACTATGCAAAAGTTTTGCAGAATAGGAGCATTTTACTGTTTGAAAACGTTATTTCTTCATTGCAAAAGCATTTTCCATCGAGAAAGAATGTGCTGAAAGTGCCAGTTTGTGAAAAGACATCACGTCCTCTGAATATAGATCCCTTTGCAATCTTTATCATGGAAATCTTTGACCAGAAACCCTTTGAGAACTTGAAATAAAACATGATTCTAAATGTATGATGTTTTTGGTATAAAACAATCAAAACAAGCTGTAAATAAGTCGTTTTATGTTGGGCAAAATTTCTGCACAAACGTCTGAAATTCAGCGAAAAACTTTTCAAAGAGAATATATGTCGGAAAACGTCTTGTGTGAATTATTTCTTTTGATGTGTAGTGACCACAATGGGAATGAAACCATGAGTTTTGGGAAATGTGGAGGTTCTTATTAGATTAATTATCGTTATAAAGAATCAGAACTGTCAGGCCTACCTTTGTGTGCTCTGTGTTTTTTATCCTCTCCGTTGTCCTGTCGATTTAGCAGTTCAGTCTGCTGTCAATTGTCATTCCCCTTCCTGATCTCGCCATCTTGTTTTCAATGCTCTTAGCACGTTTTTAATGGTTTTAAAGGGATTCATTTAAGAAAAACGGTTACAGAATCTGAACGGATTGACCGATCTTAGCCAGGAGATTTTCTAAAAATAATTGAACATGTTAGCTATTCAATCAAATATTGCAAAATATCATTGCTTATATACTCAGGGAACAGTAGCCTTTGAAACGCCGGGCGTTTTTTGATCCGCCCGATATTCTGTCTCCCCCATTCGAAATACAATACTCCAAATTGAACTCTTCATAAATCATTTTCAGTGGTACTGTTCGATCATTCTTGGTTCTGTATCCTGTACTTGGAGTTGGTTTTGTCCTTGGCTTCTTCTTTGAAATTGACATTCTTGTTTTTGGATACATGTATATCGTTTTCAATGGAGTAATCGTAAGTTGCTTTTAAATCCTTTTAAATTCTCTCTTGCTGTTTTGCAATACAGAATTACAATTGCTCTTTATCGACTAGTTGAATAGAAAACCCAGGACAGGTTTTAAATCTTTCCAATGGTGGTTGTAATTTCTGACCTATCTAACTTATTTCTCTGAACTGAACGGCTTTAAACAAACTTCAGCTATTTTGCTGTAAATCTGTCCCTGGACTTTCATGAAATTTTCAATATTTACAGAATTACAGTGTCTTTCTTCATTTCTAAGGATTCAAGAAAATTTCCCAAAAAACTTTAAACGATCATAATTTCTAAACTCGTCGACATTAGGTAAAATAGTATTCAAGAAAACCATAGTTCATGGATGTAATATATTATCAAGCAAAACTCTTTCTCTCCTCTAGTTTATGATTTAGAAATTTGATGACGTCACGCCCTAAAATGAGTTGAAATATAAAATAAGGCTGTAATTTTGAAAACTTTTCATAATTTATGAATAGCCCAACGGTAGAATTATTGAAAAGTGGCTAAGCTTCCTGTGAAGCCGTTCAGTTAAATGAAATAGAGCATAGAATTTTACACACACCTTTTTACACCGATTTAAAGATTTGGAACCGATGCTAGAAAGCCCTCCCTCTATCCATGATGATAATTAACCACATATTCTAACACGCAACAATAGAATGTGTCTCTTGAAAAATCAGCTCCAAATATGAATATTGGCCTTAAAACATTTCTTTGAGCATGCGCTTTCATGTGCTAAAATACTGAGAAAAAAATATCGCATTTCGACAGCTATCGTTTTGTATTTCTTTAACATATTTTTCTTTCTGCTGTTGGAATGCACGTTGTCCCCAAACAATAGACGATTACGCCAAAGATGGCAAACAGGAGCTTTTTACCAAGATGCATTCCGTTCGAATTACGAAATCGTATCGATTCTATTGGAATTCGATCAAAGAACGCAGTGCATCTTGGTAAAAAGTTCCTCGCCGCCATCTTTAGCGTAATCGTCTATTGTGTGGACTTGCTACAAGTCTCTCTCGCGGGAAAAGCGGGAGAAGGAATAAAAGCGAGAGAGACTTGTAATACTTGGCAGCCTGGGTCGTTGGCTGGACAGAATTCTGTCCAGTCGGCATCCTTTTACAAACAACCAATATCCAATCTTATGCTTAGAAAGTACAATGATACAACAGAGCGAGGCTCTGCGATGTTCTATGACAATGGCAGACTGAAGCTTCGATGAAACAGTTGACAACAACCCCGTCATTTTTGAAAATGGAAGCAAGGCTCGATGACTCATGAATATTAATGAGCATGCCAAGTATTAAAAGTCTCTCGCTGTTTTTCCTTCTCCTATTTCTTCCGCGAGAGAGACTTGTAGCAAGTCCATCTATTGTGCTTCTTTGTGTGGCGGGAGACGGGATCATATACACAAGATCAGGCGGGCTGGCCGGGTTCACCGACGTGAAGATAACTGATTTTTTCGTAGGTTTGCGTGTTTGCATTGTCTACATGTCAAAGTCATTGTCAAGAGATTTTCGCTCAGAATCCTATAATCTATACCTTCTCGCAGTGGTAGCTATATTTAATTGTCATCAAGTTGGATGTTTCTTTATGTTATGACTATGGCGTAGTCATTTTCTGTTGGTCCCTGTGATTATCGTCCCTGTAGTGTCGTATAGTTGAGTTGTATAGTATTTAGGAAGCATGGTTGTAACATGTATTGTAACTTCTTACATGAATATACAAAGCCCTCATTTCATAATGACTCCAATCTGTTCCGTTTAACTAGATATTCATTGTAATTTTTAATATGATTTTTTTCAATTTCAGGGCACACTATTCTTCATATTCCATGTTGTACTTGATCTTCAGGTAACCTATGATTTTATTTAGCAATCAAAACTTTTGCCAAATATTTTCATACCAATATTTTAACTTAGTTGACATTTAACAGTGCTGACTATTCTTGCTAAGACAGTGAGACCAAGACCCTTCATATGGTCCTTCTTGTATGGCTCATTGGTTGACACTGGTTTGCAGTAAACTTTGTTCAATTTTCTAACAACGGTTGGGTAACCCTAAAGGTAAAGAGCTATCTGAATGCAAGATTTTTATCAAACTTAAAAGGCACAAAGTAGAACGTAACAGACACGTACCAAATGAGAATCAATTATTTATCGGCTGTGTTTACGGGGAAATGGGGTTTTGAAAAAGACGGTCGCAAGATCTACTGTAGCCAGATCACTAATATGATAATGAACTGCTTCTTTCCAGTAGGTGTATTTTGTGTTCTGCATTCCGTCATCTAGATTTGGTCAAAATCTTGCATTCAGAAAGTTTTTTCCTGAAATTTCTCATCTTGCGAGTTGCTTTTTTAGCTCACTCACTACCAATTGAAATATCTGGACTTTGTCAAGTTTTTTGGGTAACATATTCCTATTTCCTATAAGATTAGCTTTAAGGGAAATAACAATGGCAAAAACACAAAAACAGCAGATTGAGGGTAGGATCACGAATATTTCATATATAGAAACAAAGTGATTTGAATTGGCCGCAAAATGACTGGGAAATGAGACTAAGGAGTCACAGGGAAATCATGATTGACTGATAATGAATAAAGAGAATAAATAATGAAAATATTGAAAATGTAAAATAACTTATTTCACATTGGTCCTTTGCGGGGGACTATCTACTGCCGGGAAACTTTGCCAAACTACGACGGAGAGCAACGCTGCGGGAAAGAGCGCAAAGGAGGAAGGAAGTTGAAGAAAGAGGAGAAGAAAGTTTTATTCATGACTAATAAATACTGGTTTCCCTGTTGAGGACCCTTTTCAGGACTCTGAATACGTCCTCTTCTCCCTTGTTATTTACACAGGTAAAGGAAGCTTTTATGATTACAACTGGAATGAAGAAAAGAAGAGCTTCCTCAACAATGGCAACCTCGAGATCAAGAGCATCAACGTCAACACATTCCATTACAACGATGGTTAGTTTACATTGCTTATTTGGTAAATTGAAATAATGCTATGCTGTTTTCTGCATTGATTTATTGCGGTAATTTTATAACATGTTTTTACTTAGGAACTATAGACCAGTCTTAGCAGCACAATTTACGGGAAAAGGCAGAAAATTTTGTCGCACGTTTATTGTGTCACGTTTTGACAGAAAGTACCTGTTTTTCTAGAAGTCCAGTTGTGGAAGCAAAGATTCTCTGAAAGGTAAGGAAATTGTGTACAAACTTTATTTCTAATTTTGCTTGAACAGAGCATTTCCCCAATATAGTCTAACCTTGAACTGTTGTGACCACTGTTGACTTTTGATTTTAGTTTACTGTATTTTACTTTGTGAACCAGGCTGTAAACAAGTTTTTAAACTGAACCCTGTTATTCACGTTAAAGAAAGAAATTTAGAACAGCCCTCCTATAAGATTTGCTAACATGGAATCACTCCCTTCTTATTTGCAAATCATCTACCTTATGATGAATAAGAGTGAACCAGTGTTGTTATTAAACCAAATGAACATCACAGGACTGGATTTTGGTAGTTTTAGTAATGTATAAATTCAGGTGAGGGGAGGGGGGAGCTAAAGTACAATAATGCTATGAATCCGGGGTCTTGGACTGATATGAATCAAATGGTTAAATGCTACACTTTCGGCTTGAAGAGAGCATAGGGCCAGTGGCGTAACGCAGTTTAGGGCACCTTAGTTAGAAAAACTAAGGGTCCCGGCCAAAAGGGACCCCGAGGTGCCCCCGGCAAAAAAATTTGTTCGTTGCCTGTTTTCAAGCTGAAGTTGTGGCTATGATTAAATAGACAGCGGGGCCTCAGACCTACAAGATATGACAGTCTAAATGATTGGACTTTAATGTTGATAACTAGCAGTTTGAATGTGCTGTGTAATGGTAGACTGACGAATCTACGTTTCTATGGAGATGGAACTTTTAAAGTTACTGTTTTGTGAAAATGTGAACGCATCGATTTTATTGTAAAGTTATGCACTTTTAACAGTAAATTGTTGAAAATGTTTTGTCCTTGCCTGCACAACTTATTTCCTTCAAAGTTAAACCGGACACGGCATTTCGTATTTCTATCACGTCATTTTACAAATGCTTCAGCTGGGGGGCCTCAAGTGGAAAAATCTCTAAGGGCCCCGACTGTCTCCGCTACGCCACTGCATAGGGCTCAAATCTTTCATATCATTAAAAAGTGGGTGTAAAATTCTATCGCACTTTGCATAAATTATTACATTTTGCTTTGAATTAAAGTGTGAGAAAGGAACTATGGGTAATTTGCTGTAAATCTGTGGTGGAATTTTTTGATATCTTGATAACCTTCAAATATGGGTATTTATTGATTTTTAGGCTATGGCATCATTAAACTTCTAAATCCTCAAGATTTAGAATGATTCTAATTTATTCAAAATTTTAGATGAATTGTTATGAAAAAATGAAAATACCGCCATTTTGAAAATAATCAAGAAATCAAAGGTTTGCTGTGGCAGATTTACAGCAAATTTCCCAAATTTCCCTTCAAGCAATTCAGGATTTTACACAGATTTGAGCCCAGTGCTCTTAAGTAGCCACCGTCACTCAAGGTCATTTGCGGGAGCACGCTAGAATAGCAGACTGCCTGAAAGTCGAAACCATGGATCCAAACTAGACTTATGACGATGAGTCTCTTGCTTCCCTTTGCTCTTTGACTTGATGATGGCGCTTCAGTCAACAGAGACTCATAATATTACTCTGAAAAACCTGGCCCTATTTAGGCATTCACCATGCCTACAGTCCAATCAGATAGCGAGATTTGTGAACTACTATATTTAAGGTATAAATGTGATAGAATTTTCGATTCGATCCAAGAATTTGAAACACTTCCACGGGATTGAGATTCGATGCCGTGATTCAATTATAATTCCATTGATGATTGAAAAGGCCGAGTTTTTCACTGTTTCATTATGAGTCCCTCTTGAGCAAGGTTTACCGCAGGGATACGAGGGACTCATCGTCATGAGGTCTAGATCCACACAGCAGTGTTTGAACTAATGCATTACTTTGTTGAACTATCCTATTAGTTCAGCTACTGCACTGAGGATAGATACTTTTCTTCAGGCCAAATGTTATTCTTAGACAGTGTGCAATTGTAGCGTGCTCGCCAAGAACCTGGATGATAATGGTTCTTTGATCATTTGAAACTGCATTTCAGTATCAACTAAAGTTACCGTTGATTTTGTAGAGAGCCAATATTCAAATGGAAACAAACTAAACACAGCCTTGTAATCAGTGGCAAAAGTAAAGGAGCAAAGCTGAATTTGAAAGTGGATTGTTTGAATAATGTCTTCTTCGAGAAGAAAACAAGCATTTTAAATCATCCGCAAAGTGCTTTCTTTCAGTTGTTACAAAATAACTGACTGGCCATAAAAGCTCTTTTAACTCCCGAGAAAGCTTGACTTTTTTCGGAGACTCCAGAGGGGCTTACATTCAAAGCGGAAAAAGCGTACCATGTAAATCCGAGGATTATTTGGAAGTAGATGCTTATGATCGAATGATTATTCAAACATTGTTTTCTTTTATTCAAATGTTGCTTCCGTTTGGCAGAGCATAGTGGGCAGTTTTTCCCCTGGAAACGTTAATGAATAAGTTTGTTCAAGGATTTTGTCATGCAAAGAAAGCAAAATTTGACGAAGATGCGGTTCTTTTTTTAATATTGAAAACAAAGCTGGTACTCTTCTTCCGCTTTGACTGTAAAAGAGAGAAGGACTGCCATGAGAGGGAGTCTTATTCATTCACAAAGTCAAATGACAATGATAACAAGGGGAGATTTTGTAATACAATAGCATCAGTAACAGTAACAGCAAGTAGATAGTTACTCCTCGGCTCCTGAATCAAATAAACAAAATCCGCTTAAAAGAACTATAGATCTACCCTACTTCTTTTGTTATAAGCATATAACTTCTCTTAAAGACTTCTCTTCGCCCGCACCAAGCGAGAGTTTGCCGTACTGGTTTCACGGCGACTTTGCAGCTACGTTTGTTTTGAATTACTGGTTGAGAAAATTCCCTTTGTCTGCATACGCTAATCTCTTTGAATTGGGGTGTGAACCAAAAGCAACTGATGGTACTGTATTACAAAATCTGCCCTTATTGGCAAGCATACATCAATTATAGCTCTTTAGTTTTTACCCCATACCTTGCTTGTGTGATCAACGTGCAGTTTTACGATTGAAATACACAGATTCGACACAGTTTCTGTCCCAAATCACATCAAGATTGCATGCAAACTTTGTCTAGCTAAAATGAATTGAAATCTTTGGTAACTTCTGGCATGTGATATGATTCGAAGGGGGGATCGTTTAAAATTTTGGCTTAGAGGGAAGGGGCTTGTTGCTTAATAGAAAGGGGGGCTAAATAGAGCTGGTATGGTAGTCTGTTTATCTTAAAGGGGTAGGGTCACGTAACCGTAAACAAACCTGTTATTTCTATATCTATATTGTTGCCCACACGTGGCCATTGTGTTCCACAGATTTTGGTGGCTGGAGTGAATCCATCAGAAAGTTACTTCCAAAAATCCATCAATATCTCTGCAATCCTAGAATCTGTGAGTATTTGGTTTGTTTCTCTACACCGTCATTTTCAGAAAAATCGTGGAAATCACTGTGATATGGCCTATCAAAAATACAGCAAAATCATCATTTCGAAAGAAGTTTGTTTAATTCACGTGATCAAGCCCCTTCAAGCCCCGGTTTAATTATCCGTGGTGTATATCAACAATGTATAATAGGAAATAAAGATGGATATTGTCAGCAAAATGCTCATCGACTTCTAGTATGACTAACATAATGTATATTTGTATAAAGATATAAGAATCATTTTGTCGATTAGAACTATTTTTCTCTATTAAACAAATCAATTCAACTGTATTCGATTCTGAGATGATAAATGAAAATAGTACTTTAGTAGCTGAGCTGACGATTGAAGTGAGGCGAATTCAATGCTATCAATTCGTTTCAATGTTTCAATCTGCACAAGAACGGTGATCCCCCTTTGGATCATGAATCTACACGTTCATCAGCTAAGAATTAAATCTTAACCCTTTCACGCCCGGCTAAAATAAAGCTTAACAGGAAAACCTAACGTAGATTGTCGTTTTCGAGGGGGTATCATAATCAGTGATTCAGTAAGCAATAGATAAATGCAATGTGCATAACCTTTCAAATCAATCAAAATTCCAAATGCTTTACCCTTTACCCAGAATGCCAATGACCACTTATGACGAAGTACTTATAGTTGCTTTTAGGCCGTTAAAGTAAGCGAGAGATCCATCCACCAATCGTGCAACGTTTCTTAAGGATCTGATTCCTATGCTTAGACTGATGACGATGGGTCCCAGGAATCGCTAGTCAAAACGAGACGGCCACTTAATCAATTAATCCTATGCTACGTTCATCAGCTATGTTAACACCCGGAGGTAACTTCAATAGGTAGGTGACGGGGGTGTGCCATTTGACGTCTGAAATCGCACCCTAAAATTTATAAATTTTCGCGAAAACGATACCCCAAAATTTACAAGCCATTGAAAATGTATACCCTAAAATTGTGACAGCCATCCAAAATGTTAACCAAATAAGTGAAATTTGATCAAAATAAATACCCTAAAGAGTTATTTTTCTAAATGACACCCCAAAATTTATGACTACTTGTGATTTTACCAAAAATGGTACCCCAAAATTCATTTTCTGCTGGAAAAAAGGCACCCCAAAAAATGGCACATCCCATACCTTCATATATGGTAGTTACCCCCCGGGTGTTAACACATTCGAAGAAAAGATCATTTCAACAATCAAACAACGAGACTGAGGAAAGCGTTTCACTCTAGTAAATGGTAGCCTGTGTGCAGACTCTGCAGTCATTGCAGAGGAGCGAAAAAGGGAAGAAAGCTCCCTACAGGGAGCGTTCTTCTTCTTTTTGCTCCTCCGCATTGACCGTAGAGTCTGCACGCAGGCTAGAAAATGGCAGACTCAAATCTGGTAAATGGCCAGCACGGAGTTCTATTAATGATAGATTTCCCAAAACAAAACTCATGTTTTAAATTAATGGTTGAAATCAAGAAAATCTTGAGATTAAGAAGTAATTACCCAAAAAGTAACCGAAAGGATGTCCCATGATTCATATGCCTCGTAACGAAAAAGAGATCTTACCTCAAACAGGCGCAAATTCATGGGCACACACAGGAAAATTTCATATTTGTTTTCAAAGGTGATAACCGAAGTAAAAATAATGACCAAAGATTTGATTCGCACACAGCATATGCAAAATAATTAAATCGCATCGTTTAAATTACATGGTAAAATTAAGCCACAGTAATTGAACCAGTTCCTTTTACAATTAAATTTTTACAAACCAGGATATTTTGACTAAAGAGCTTGCAATCATAGTGGAAATAACTTCGTTTCAGCAGGCCACACAAGATCTAAGACAGAATGAAAAAAACATGCTTCACACTGGGTACTGGACTTGCTACAAGTCTCTCTCGCGGCAAAAATGGGAGAAGGAATAAAAGCGAGAGAAACTTGTAATACTTGGTAGCCTGGGTCGTTGGCTGAACAGGATTCTGTGCAGTACGCATCCTTTTACAAAAATCCAGTATCCAATCATATGCTTAGAAAGGACAATGCTACAACAGAGCGAGGCTCTGCGATGTTCGTTGACAATGGCCCACTCAAGTTTCGATGAAACAGTTGACAATAACCCCGTCATTTTTAAAATGGAAGCAAGGCTCAATAGCTCATGAATGCTAATGAGCATGCCAAGTATTACAAGTCTCTCTCGCTTTTTGTCCTTCTCCCGTTTTACCACGAGAGAAACTTGTTGCAAGTGCAGGTGAAAGTATGAAAATATACTACTGAAAATAAGGACGGATGAATAAACAAGGTTTTGAAAGTTGGAAGATCAGCAAAATTTGCTTTAGAGAATAATCCTTAAATTTTCTGTTTGTTCAGTTTTATCAAAGACATGAAGACAAAACTACATCAGCAATGTCAACAAATTCGCGCTGAAGGCTTGAATCAAAACCAAAAACACTTATTGCGAGCCATGATCTGACATTAAATTTCGATGTTCGATTTTCAGTCATAACTTCGATTCTTGGTCTTTTATGTAAATAAAGCTGTGTTGCTAGAGTTTCGCAGGAGATACATAGTTGAGCTGCAGTCCTATTACGCCGGAAACTGGTTTATTTTGAAGAAGTTATTGAAATTACATTGAATTACCTCTATCAAGAGTGACGTCCAGTGGCGAGCAGTATTTCTGCAGGTATTGTCCTGGATTGCACAGCTCGTGGGCCTCCAACAATTTCTCTATGATATCTGGAGAAACAACGATCAATAAATTGTAAAAACAGTTAAATATTGGACAGAATCTGTGCTGAGCTCGGATAGTGTCGATTTGAAAAAGCAGCCAGACTTTCCCACGTTCTTTCCCTGAAAATAATGCATAACTTCAATCTGCATGATCTCGAAGTCCGTCACAAATCAGATGTCATGTGAAAATGGCCGCGAATAACAACGATGGAAGAGCTTTGCATCAGCAATTTTGCGTTATCGCAGATCTCACTTGGAATTGATCGGTCTTAGATTATCCAAAATACCCCCAAAGCACACAAAGATTTCATGAAGACTCTCTATATTCTAATACGAGGTACCTTCTTTCCAATTCATCTCCGGAGACCACTTGACCATATTTTGGTTGGGAACATGCCACCCAAGCTTCAAGGCCGTACCAGAACGTGACCTTCAATTTTTCGAGGAAAATATATGAACGAGGTTCCCAAAAAATTTGTGCCCCATTTGTATGGCTGATGTGAAGGAACTGTACATTCCATTATCTCTGTTTTACGAAATTTTATAGGGCAAGCCTCAACTTAGAATCTAAGACCTTGTTTGAGTCAGTCTGGCGAGCAGTTGCTGATTTTTAGCGGACGAAAGGCCAAAGAAGTGGCTGCTTCAAAAATAGCAATTCTATCGTCCTCCAGCAATGTCAAAAAAAGTTTTTAAAGTAAGGGTCATGTCGTCACATCAGATTCTTTGCTAAATTTTCAGAAGGTATAAAGTACTGTCTTATCAATCGACAATACTATCAATCCTTTAAAAGACTTAGCAAAAATTCAGATGCGCAGACAGGATCGTTTCTTTGGAAAATCAATTTAATTTTGACAATGCTGGAGAAAACAAGTGTAGAAGTGCTGTTTTTGAAGTAACCACTTGTTTGGTCTTCTGCCGCTATAAATCAGCGTCCCCTCGTCAAATGGACAAAATCGGCTAAGGTTTGTTTAAACCCATTTCAAGTCATGTGAACAATCCCTTGATAAAACATCTTTTGATTTCTCTTACATATTTCGTGCCATGCAAAGTTATGCCATGAATGCAAAAAGTTGCATAATACTAAACCTTCCCAAGAGAATGGTCACATGACTTGGAATGGGTAAAACAAACCTTAGCCGATTAGATCTATTGACTCAAGTAAGCACTCAAACTCTAAATTGAAGCATTTCCTATCCAACTGAGTAGAAAGCAAGAAAAGTGAATATACAGATGTTGCCAGCAGCAACAAAAACGATGCACAATTTTTTGGGATACCCAGTATACCATAAACAATAGACTTAATACAACATCCCAGTTGCAACTGCAACAACATGTTTAATAATTTTAATTGAATTGTTGAACAGACATTTTATGCTCTTAAAATGAAAACAAACATTTCATCGACTTTGAATTTATCTGAATCATGGAAAAAGGATCAAAAAGAAGATATTGATAGCTTTCATAGTCGAAATTTGGCGATTCTTCAAACGGCAGTAATTCTTTGAGACAACCCTGGAAGTACAGTTTTGCACAAATTTGCTGATTAATTTGTCCTTAATACTAGAATGTAAGGTATGGAAACCAACCTGACCATGTGACCGGGCGGTGATAGGAAACGTTCATTTTATAGTGTTCCGTAGGAAATTTGTCAAAATAGGTTACTTTTTGTGTCGCTTCATTTCTCATTTGTCAAAATAAAAGAAATAACTTACAAAGTCAAACAAAACGTACATAACATATCGACAGTAAAATTTTTATTCATATTGTATTCAGGAAATACAATCATTAATGGTTAGTTTAATGTGGTTCCAGCTCCATCGCTCTAAGCCCCGGGGGGAAGGTACTTGACTGGGGTAGTGACGGGGAGTGCGACAAATCTCTCCACACCCTGTACCAAGTCGCATTAAAAATGGCCCAAAAGTACACCCTGTCGCATAAAAATTTTGCCAAAATCCATTGTTTCAAGAGAACTCAAAAAGGCATCTTTCCACATGGTACCCTGTTGCATAATTTTTATCAGAAAAGGACACCCTGTCGCATAATTTTACCTTAAAAGGACACCCTGTTGAGTGGCACATCCCGTCAAGTAAAGTATGGGAGTACTCCGGCTCTGAGCTTAATACAGCTTATGCAACTTGTACACATTATTGCACACCTATCTTTGGTTCTTGACATGTTCTTAAAGAAAGCTGGCTGTTTTCAAGTTCTCTTCATTGCAGGAAAATTAGGCATCATCACTAGTCCGATAGCCTACGCGTAGACCCGTTATGTATTCAAAAGAAGAAAGGGTCTACGAAACAATGAGCAAAAGCTTGCTACAGTGAGTTCTAGATTTCTAGAACTTAATTCATGCAGCCTTTGTTGAGACGAGTTTCACACATTATTTGAATAGTGGATTAGGAAAATTAAAGATAATCACTCGAGTGACCGTAGCAAGCTTTCACTCGTTGTTTCGTAGACCCCTACTTCTTTTGAATAACGGGCCTACTCGTAGGCTATAGTCCGGTCGCAGAAAGGGAAACGTTTTTCACGTCCTGCTCAAAATTAGACACAGCTCTTCATGCTAAAATCGTAAAAATAAATACCGTTCCTTATACCAAAAAGGTGAAAACAATTCACCAAAAACATAAACAGTCCCATCATCAGGCATAGCTTGGTTCGAAAAAGACGAAAGGATAAAGAATGAAGGTATTTTACCTTGAGGTATCAGCATTTCACGGTATTTATCATCCAACTGATCAAGTGCCGCCTTCAGTGAAGACTGTAAGAAGAACAGTAACAGATAATCTGTTAACCATATTTTACCTTTATTTCAAATACTAGAAAAAGCAACGAATATAATCAACAATAATTTAGCTTTTAGGCCATCAAAAAATTCTGATTCAATGAAATTTATCAAGTATACTCCGCATGATGAATTTCCCACATGCGAAATTCTACTTGCGCGTCTAGTGTCGCTTACAATAGGACTATAAACTTTGTAAAAACTATGAGTATGTTTTGCCACGTACATTTGATTCCACAGCCCACTAAATTCATGAGCTCTTTTACGAACTAGAAAGAATCTAGAAAATTCCAATAGGATGTGATAGACCCCGCAGCCCGTTCTGGCTCTCGACTCCCCATACGTTGACGATCTGTCTTCGAGATGAAACTAAAGGAAAATACAAGCATGAAACTCACGAAATATCTCACCTTTGGAACCCGAGTTAATTGATGTCCAAGCTTCAGTGTAAGAGCCAGTGTCTCTGATAACTATAAAAAAAGTACAAAATAGTGTATGTCTGTGTATGTACAAAATAGTTAACAGACTGCGACTGCCATCTACAGTGAAAGCTCATTCTAATCCCCTTTCTATCAAGATTCCTTCTCTAATAAGGCTCTTTCCTTTCCTTCTAAGCCACAATTGAAACAAGTCCCCTCCCCTCTTTACTTAGCTTCCCCAAATACCCAATGCAAGATGATACAAAGGTTTTGTTTATTTAAAATACAACCAAAAACTAAGCAGAGTTCAATGGTTTTTGGCCATAGAACTACCATTATCTTCTAACAAAAATGCAAATTAGATATCATTCAAAAGAGTATAGTGAGCGGAACTTGATTCTTGCTTGAGTTGTAATTTTTTTTTACTTTAGGAGGTTTCAGTCCTTGGGAATTTTTGGAAGCTTTTCGAATCGTTTGTCTTTCCAGCAAAACAAGTTTGTTCTTATGAAACTGTGATGCCATCTGATTATGAATCTGCTAGAAGAATACAGAAAAAGTCGTTCCTTCTTAAAAAGTGACCTCTGGAATAGCCCCGGGTCAAGGTTATTTCTGTCAAATTTTATTAAGAACGTATAGGAGCAACAAAAACTGACGATATTCTAATTGTGACAGGTGACGGTCAAAAAGTCAATTTATGCAAAATCTGGCTTCATATCACTGTTTACCTAGACCTGCTCTTTTGAATGATGTATAAGAAAGAAATAGGAAAATTCAATGAACCAAAAACATCATAAAATTCTCAAGGGACTAAAGCCCCCTTTAGCAAACAAAAAAAATGTTCCAAGAACCAAGTTCCACTTACTAAAATCTTTCGGATGATATCTAGTTTGATTTTAGACAATAATGGCAGTTCTATGGCCAAAACCACTACAGGCCTACATAGTTTTTGGTTATGCTTCAGCTACTTTTCGTCTGGTTTTGGATTTAAAACTGCCATGAATTTGTTTATGTTACTCGTAGAATCGTATGTTGATTCCTAAAAAATGAGGCAGAACCAAAAAAGTTTTCATTCGTGACCTTTTCTCTTGACTTTATGAAGTAGCCCTCAAATGCAAAATTAAATGAAACCTCCATGGAGGTCGCGCTTCAATTCAGCAATATAATGATTTAAATCATTTTTTACTCTTTTAAGATGAGCTCAACGAAGTAGTTCTCAATTCGTAATCTATTTGCTTCATTCCCCTCCTTACTTGTAGAAACAATGATACAAGTGCGAGATGAGAGAGCCGTGGTCGTGGAAGCTTTTCAAAATACCTAAAGCGTGTCACTGGATGTTGAAAGGTAAGGAAGCTAATATTATCCTTTGCTTCTCTGCCACAGCTCAATTCATTGATTCAAGTTTGTACTGGCCTAATTCAGTTTCTCTGCAAAAAAAGCCAGGCTGCCCTCGTTCACAGTTTTGTGATTCAACGGCGGGAAACTACGAGAAAATCACAAACTGCAAACGACGGCAGCCTCACTTTTGCAGAGAAACTGAAGTAGGCTAGTAAAAACTTGAATCAATGATTTGAGCTGTGGCAGGGAAGCAAAGGAAGGCCAAGAAAGGAAGAAGAAACCACGATAAAGACACATGTATGTTTGCGTTTACATTTTCATCTATTACTTTGTTTCCTGCCACCCATGATATTATCTGGTATTTCTTTCTGCCTGATAGAGAGCATCAGAATCCTCAGAGGTGAAAATGTTTTTCCCAATTTTGAAAAGGAGCTTGAGAAAATTTTGCTCATTTCAGACATTACCACTTGGCCAAAGCGCTCTAATCTTTGAGATGGTCCCCTGAGCCAGCATGGGGCTCGAGCCTTTGGAAAACTTTGAAATCAGATGTGTAAAATGTTATTGTCTAGTTCTTTAAACTGAATACATAGAAAGGAACTTCAGGTCCTTCACCATAATGTCAGAAAGAGCATTTTTCTATATTGTCACTAATTTCAGAGTTATAGAATTAAACAAATTTCTGCTAGTTTTAAAGTTGTGACATCGCCAAACTGCTAAATCGTAAACCACAATAGCTACAGACTTCTACCTGCTACCGTTTTGTAGATCTTCAAAAACTGAGTATTTCTCGTTCTGGTCATTTTGACTTTCCTCAATCAGTTTAGATATTATAAAGCTTTTACTGTCCGTCAAAGCTGCAGACACCCACTCTGGTACAACCATTCATAAAACTTAAAGATGCTATGCTGTTAATGATATTCAAAAAATAACGATCATGTCAAAAATGCTCTTTCTGGGATAATAGCAAAGGACCTGAAGTCCGTTTCGATCAACTCACTTGAAAGAATTAGGCAATAAAATTTTACACATTTGATTTCAAAGTTTTCCAAAGATTCGACCCCTATGCTCCCTGAACCAATTTTGTTCAGCACATCTTCAAAACAAGATCTCGGAACATTGGTCACAGATCCCTTGCGGTTTGATAAATCCTATCAATATTGCATCCCATTTAACGTATTTAGGTTGACTTACCAGATTTTCAGTTGATTCAGCCAATTTCTGTTCATCTGTCCGGATTGAAGGAAGGTTCAGAACTCGGTAATTCCATTGACTGTACAATCGAGAAGGTATCTATTTTTGAGTCAAGGATTTGTACAAGGTAATGAATAACTGGGGAATAACTCATTTCAGTTTAGTGCAAATAAAATCAGAAGCATCAGGTCTATGTACGGGATGACCCAATAGACCTTTTAGCTATTCTACAAAAGAGCCTGGATCGAGCGTTATTTCTATACATTTTTACGCGAGGCTCGATCGAGTGGCTTTAGAGCTTCTATCACTATTGCGCACATTCGAAAATTCTACTAAATGTAGCAAAGTATCATTCGATTGAGATTCTTTTTCAGAATAGCTCAAAGGTCTATCACAGTGTCCATCTTAAGCCGAATTCACAAGTTTACAATATGAAGAATTAGATTTCTATCAGGAGGAAGTCTTGAGACCACACTCTTTTAAACAGTGGGAAACGCCTTTTCGGTTTCCTCAATTGTACAGGTCGTCGTCCAACGACCTTTCTCAGAGACTGTTTCTCATTTTCAATGTTTTGAACTGGCTTCAATATCTGACGAATCCTTATGCTCGCTTTACCAAGAGAAATACACGCGCACTGCTAGAAAAATGTCAGAAACTTCAAATGGTCTCGTCTGGAGTTCAAACAAATTAATTTCCAGGCCAACTGAAAGAGTGCATAGCCTTCCATATGTATTAGCAAAATGTTTCCAATTAGGAACGTTAAGACCACTTATTCTACGTTTAAAGATCACCTTTCCCATTTCAAGACCACAAAGTGTGGAGAAGACAACACTAAGTGGCAAATGGGAACAAGACTTACATGTGTATTAGCAAAACGAACTCTTTTTTTGCATTTGTGTCAAGGATCAAGGATCAAGGATTAATGGAAGATGGTTATCTTACTCAATTGGAGGGGGGGCAGATGTGATGAAATAAAGGCACGGGAAAAACGTGTTTTGAGGAGCACAATTTTGCAAGACATTGAACTTTGGAGAAAAAGGTCTTGCAAAATCAATTCTGACCCTTAGGTCAACAAAAAGCGACTTCTTGCAAAGAATTTACACAACCATTTACCTCATCTCACAAACAAATCTCAGCTGCGAGGAAGTTTTTAACAAGGAACACTCCGTTCGAATTATGAATCTTTAACGACTGTATAAGGAATTCGATTAAAAAATGCAATTCATTTTGGTTATAAATAGACCCTTTAGCTATTCAGCAAAAGAGCCTGGATCGAGCGTTATCTTTATACATTTTTATACACGAGATTCGATCGAGTGGAGCGAGAGCTTCTATCACTATTGAGCACATTCGAAAATTCTACAAAATGTAGCAAAGTACCGCTCGATTGGGATTCTTTTTCAGAATAACTTAAAGGTCTATTGCTCGCCACCATCTCCTGCTAGCCTCACGACAGTCACGACATAGTCCCAGATAGCAGAACAGCAACAACAATAATAACAGCAACAACAACAACACTTTTTATTTTTGCTCAATCTGGAGCGTCCATCAGTCTATCTATAGCGATCACTACGAACATTTCATCAGTCTAATCTCTTGCCCTATCGTCTTTTATGTTTAAAACATAATCCAGACCTCTTAAAAGTCATTTCTCCGTACTGTACATATTTGCTTTCATGAAAAGTGCGGATTCCGTACTTTATGAGGTAGCCTGTTCTTTTGCCCTCCTCCACAGTTCCCCTATTTTTTAATTTTTTTTCCGCCGTTCACAGGCTAGTTATGAGCTCAAATAAAGAAGTTGTTCCCATTACATTTTATGCTGGCCATTTTATGCTAACATAAATTTTGTCCTATCCCTCATTTGATCCTTGACGTTAATACACAAAAAGGACATTTTCCAGATCTCTGTTATAATCAAATTTAGATGGTTTTAAAATATTACATCACTCGTTTATTACATATCTTCCTTGATTATTTAATTCTTGTGAGAAAAGGATACATTCCCTACCATCAATAAAATTTTTGATTCTTTTATAAAGTTCCTAGGACCAGAAGTAATTCAATTAATTGATGATAGATAGCAGAATAAATTAGAAAATTCAACATCAATTTTTTTTTGGATTTGCAAATTATCGTCGATCTAGAAATTACTTGTAAATTTTCAACCGGAATTACAATCATCGTCATGGGGGAAGGAAAATCTGCAGCAATCATCTATTCTATGATGCAGTTTGGCGTAAAACTTTGCGATGGGAAACATAACAGAAACAAGGAGGATAAACATTTTAAACTCAAACTAAGCGGAAAAAAATTTTCTTAGTGGATCATCCTTTCACCTTGGCTGGCCATCGTTTCAGCGGGGTAGTTACTGGGGTGTATTCATCTAGGGCTGCGTTCACACGATGCCGGCACATTTTGAAAACGCTGAAAATGTGACGGTAGCAAAATTTGAGCTAGCGTTCACACGATGCCAGAACAATTTGAAAATGATAGGAAATTTGACGGTAAAAATCTCTTTGCAAGACTTTGATGCCAAAGAAATGTACCTACACTCTAAGAATCGATCAGTCACGTTCCAAAGCATCGAAAAATGTTCTGTTTTCATCATTTTCGATTGTTCGCACGATGCTGTTTCCAAAGCGTACTGGGTATAATTCCGTTTTCAAAATCTACCGTTTTCAAAATCTGCCGGCAAAAAATGTGCCGTTTTCGTGTGAACGGGAGGCCGATCCGTCACATTTTCCACCGTTTTCAAAACCTACCGGCATCGTGTGAACGCTGTCTAAGAGATGCAGCATGCTAGGAAGGCACCAACCGTAGACTGATTACAATGAGTGCCAGTTATCGCTCATTAAAACGGTACTGCTAATAATATCAATGGCAAATAGCTACGACGATGTAACAAGCCTACACCTGCCCTGGAGGAAAGTAAGAACTGCTCAGAAGTTGAGGAAAATGGAGTGCTTGTAAGAAGATAGTAACTACGGGGTGTTCTAAAAGATCTTGCCCCTTTTATAGCGGCTACCCTTGAGAAGGAAACTTTCACCATCCAGTTTTACATGATTGGATAAGCTTCAACTTAGAAGTTAAGATCTCGTTTCAGTTAATCTGAAATATGGTTGCTGATTTATTAGAGGGAAAAGATTGGAACAAGTCGTTGCTTCAAAAACATCACGTTCTTTATTCTCTAATAATGTCTCGATGGGTTTTGGATGTTAAGGTTAAATCACACAGGTTTTCGGGTTCTGAATTGCATCACGGGCTGCAGATTTAGCCAAGTTTTTGCTCGGGTTTCGGGTATTTCATTCAAAAATTGACCTGTTTTCGGGTTTTCGAAGTCCTGCAGCCCACGCCGTTAACTGAGATTGAAAAACGAGCTTTTGAATGCTTAGAACGATGCACACAGAGTCAGTGAAACGAAAATGTTGGAAATAATCGAAGACAATTGACGAAAATGAAGATTTTTGTTCAGAAATGCAGTTTCGGGTTTTGGTGTTTTCTCTTTCTTGTTTTCAGGGTTTGCTAATTTTCGTCCGGGTTTCCGGGTCCTGGTATTTGCAAAGCCCCATCCCCTTTGACAAGGTTTGGGGCAGGGTTGATAGGGTTGCGTTATCAATACAAAGACTACATTATTAACTTTTTACAATATTGAGAATCGGAAACACTTTGCTAAAACCTTCTTTTGCAGCATTAACTTGAAATCGACATTTCTGAAAAACAAAGCGAGTACCACTGTTGAAGCAACCGCTTATTTCGACTTTAATCTGCCATAAATCAGCAATCACCAATTCAAAGAAGGTCTCAGACTCGAATTTGGGACCATCGACTTTCGACTTTCGTATTTCTGATGGAATTTGACCGTTTATGGTCGGAACCCCCACCTTTCCTCCTCATTAACAGCCTTCTACCAAAAGTGTCTTCCATCGGCCTAAGATTTTGCGGCCCAAGTAAGACTTTGGGAGGAGCAAATAGTACCTTGTAGAGCTCACACAACTGCAACCGAAGTTACGCCATATCGGGAGGTATATTAAAACTGCTATATTCCCCATTCTATGCGTTATCTGTAAAATTTTTATTCACGCTTTTCAAAGATTTCCCTTTTACGGAGATTTCAATACGATGTTTCATTTTCTTAACGGCCTAAGGTTAGACCCCGTCCCCCCATAATGGCAACGTGACGTGAAAAATTACGATAATCGAAATGACACCATTGACGTTACAGCGCCTCCACAGTAGTGGCACAAAGCACAAACAGGGAAAATTTTCTGAGTCACCCCTTAACTTACCCTCGTTTTACCTTGGCTTCAAGGTCTTTTATTGTATCAACAAGAACTCCGGTTGATGACTGGAAAAAGAACACATATTTCTTAATCAGAAATAAGAACGTGACAGAGTATGATAATGAAATGATGTTGAACTAAATTGCTTTAAAAAGGTTCTATGTAATCAAGGGTGTTAGGACACAGATGTTTTGATTGATTATTTATTTACCTTGTTTTGATCCGTGTGTCTGTTCTGTTTCGTCTTCAACTGAGCGTGGTTAGGCCCAACCGCTCTCAAGTTGTTCGAATTGAGCTCCCTTGTGTCTCTGTGTCTTAGTGCGCCTTCGCACAAGAATGGTTTTTAAAACCGCAAAGATTTTCTTTTGGCTTTGCGGTTTTAAAAACCATTCTTGTGTGAAGACGCACTAAGACACAGAAATACAAGGGAGCTCAATTCGAACAACTTGAGAGCGGTTGGGCCTAACCACGCTCAGTTGAAGACGAAACAGAACAGACACACGGATCAAAACAAGGTAAATAAATAATCAATCAAAACATCCGTGTCCTAACACCCTTGGTTTATAAGGGATAATTGAAAGGGAGAGAAATGACGTATGACCTCAGAGTAAAGGATTTCTTACAATTACCAAACACGAAAACAACCTCCTATGGGGTTAACTCAGTATTATTCAGGGGGAGCATTCTGTGGAACTCCATACCTGATGTAATAAAGAATAACCAGGAGCATAGCTTCGTTTAAGAAAATAATCAGAACGTGGAAGGGGAAAGTACAATTGTACCATATGTGAATAGTATCAGAGATTTAGGCTTGTATTTAAATAATTGGTTTTGATTAGTTACTCTTCTCTTCTCTTTAAAGAAAACTACTTATATTAGCTCACCAACTTCAAATAAATTCATTATTATCATTATTATCATAATTCATTTTCTTTGTCTTATTTCTACACCAGAGATTCTTTCCTTTCAAGACTTGATGAAGCTGTTAGTCATAAAATATGGGAAATAGATTAAACTCTGGGAAAACTAAGGATGTTGGTAGAAAGATCAACAAACCTCTATAACATGCAGAAAATGTTGTGGATATACGAGAAGAAGACCTGTTACTCCTTCAGTGTAGGCATGAGCACCGCTATTCTTGAAGAGTTTTTCATAGTATTCTAGGAAAGATAAAGTTCACATTATGACAAAAACTGAATCAGTGACTTGCAAGGAAGAAGATTGTTAAAGGCTTGCTTCTCTGATGGTATGTTAAGAGCAAATAATGGCACCACTGTCTTAAAATTTCTTTGCTACTCCTCAGAAAGGTTTTCTATATATTAAGCCTTTTCCCTGATGAAAAGAGGAAATCTGCCATGCAATTACAAATTTGAATATCACTTAAATTAGATACTTGAACAGGAAAAACCATTTTGAATCTATTTTCTATACAATATAAAAAAGCTCATTAGTTTTGAACCAATTGAGATCCCAGGCACAATGTGCACCTTAATCCTTGCAACATTTACCTACTCCCTAACTTTCAATACAGGGGAGTTCATGCCTTTTTTATTTGCTGACACCTGAATATCAGGCCTAATGTTTTGGGAACCCCAAAAATTGAGTCTATCATGTTTTGGAGACCATTAATATTGTTGTTTATTCTGGCAGAGAACTCAAAACATATACAGAATGAAATTTATTGAATGTGTTATTGTAATGAATTGCAATAGATTGCCAGATTGTTCATTTCTTTATATTTTAGCACCTACAATATTGAAGTTTTGCCTTGTTATTATTCACAGACCCCAAAGATTTATTTGACATAAGATTTTGGACCCCAAATATTGGCATGCACCCTCTGTGTTGAATGAGTATCCTCTGTGGACATTTTAGTAGCAAATAGTAGAATTCTTTTTCCTAGAAAATGACTGTGAACCTTGACAGCCAGCATGTGGAACTGCCTTTAGTACAATATTTGCTGTCAACAATCAACAATGAATTTCATCATATATGCTCATACAGTGTTATGAAGATTTTTGAAGATTTGACGATATGAAGATTTGAAGATATGAAGATATGAAGATTTGAAGATACAAAGATTTTTCATGAGAAACTCAACCTCTGGATCATCAAAATTTTAAGAAACTCAAGTTCCAGAAAAACATTTCATACCAAGCTCATTTATTTTGCCTGAAGTCCACTTTCATCATCACTGTTATGTTTTACTACTATTGGTACTACTTCAGTACTTTAGAGGTATAGCATGGCAAAACTGACATACAGCTAGGATGTGAGGAACCTTTTAAGAAACCATTGAGAGACTTTGTATTAGAAATCTGTTAATTATATGAGGGCCAGCTTCTTTGTTTCATAAAAATGCATGTGTACTCATAAAGTCATTTAATGGTACCTCCAACATCCCTCTTTTTTTCTCCAAGGTCTGTATTGAGCCTTCCAATGTACACAAGCCTGTGTATCAATGCCTTCTAAAATGGGAAAGTATAGCTTTTAAGTTAAGCTAGAGAATTTAATCTAAAATTTAGTCAAGCTAGTAATCTTAATGATATGAGACAATTGGCGGTCAAGGGGCATTGCTTGCGAATAAGAGGAACAGAGTTATACATGAATACAAACTTCCTTCCATTCACAAAATCCCACCAGGTTTAGAAGCACCTCTTCAGGAGGAAGCAACCCTGATGTTAACAACCTACTGTAACCTTAAAAATCAGAATGAATCCACCTTTTCAAAATAAGAGGCGCAAAAGCGGAAGTCTTTTGTTGTTTGAGATTTCGCATTTTTCAGGCTAAAATCTTGTTCTGCGCACAAAGTTTAGCATTGAAGCAAATTTTTACTCTCATATCTGTCTTCGTTTGGAAATTACGATGATCTAAAGAATTAGAAATCATAAGGACTTTGACCGTAAAATCAGATGTTTGGACAAAATTTGTCCAAACATCTGATTTCACGGTCAAAGCTCTTATAACATTAAACTCTTGAAATCGCCGTAATTTCCAAACGAAGACAGATATGAGAGTAAAAATTTGCTTCTATGCTAAACTTTGTGCGCAGAACAAGATTTTAGCCTGAAAAATGCGAAATCTCAAACAACAATACACTTTCGCGCCTCTTATCTTGAAAAGGTGGATTAGATCTAAAATATCGTATTTCTAAAGCCCTTAACAAATTGCACTTGATATGATGTCATGTATTGAAAACATTGGAAAAGCTTTCTTTGGCCGACTTTGGGTTGCCTCTATAGGCCTATCCTAGATAGATACTATTATGTAGTAGGCCCTCTATGGCTCTATCTATGCTTGTTTGTATTTTTGATTCATTTGAGGCAAATTCAATCCAATGCAAACACTTTTACCTTATTCAGAGCTTTCGCTCTCTCCCATACGATGTCTAGCAGTGAAAGCCTGTGCAGGATCTCCATTGGAGTATCTCTACTGGAGGCCCTCAGGTTTCTCTGCGTCGTTTCTTTTTTCGCGGCCATTTTGCTTGTTTTGTCGTAGCCTCTCTTCCGATTTTAGAAGTAAACATTATTGGTATCCATGACAACGTTCAATGTCACACTCGCGTACAGTTTGCAGTACACAAACCAATGTTGCTAAACTCAAATTTTGGAGGGAAAATCCCCATCGTTTTGAGATTGCTTCAAAGGAAGGTAAATCCAAATCATTAATCGTCCACCTTGTCTTCGAATTATCACTTCATTGCTAAAGATGAGCAGATAAATGAAGAGAGAAAAAGATTTTCTTTTCTGAGCTCTGAGCGGCTTTTTTGTTTTTGTTGCTAAGGATTAATGAAAAGTATTGCTTTTTTGGCATCTTCGTCAGAACGAGGTTGCAGCGGAACACAAGAAAGTCGATTGCTCATTTTTGCAGCGTGAAAGACATGCTTCATGAATCCATGCTGTATTTGGAATTTAAACGAAGCCTTCGAATAGCTTATGATGCATCAGTATCTTATGTATAAAGCCTAACCTTCCCGATGATTTCTCAGCTATGATTTGGTTGTAGCGGTCGACACAGAGATGTGTTTTGGCAGGATGAGGAGACATGAAAAATGGGCCTAAGCAGGCACGGACGGAGGAGTCCATGCAAAAGAAGGCGAGAACTGTTTTTCGAAAAGCCTCATTGGCTATACTGAATTGCTACACTGATCTTTGAATTGCTAACTGAGCAACACAGCATATTATCCGTATCATTTTACGGAAAGAGGAAACTAAAATAGTTACACAATGTCAGAAGAAAGAGATTCCTTTTCAGCATCGAATGCCCACGAAAGTGGCACCGGCATGTCATTACTGCAACATTCTTCAAGAATTCTATCAGGCAGGTCAAACAGAAGCTTCAAGCATCTAGTTCGAATACTTGGCCCAGCTTTAAAGGTTCATCTTGGAGTAAATCGTAAGGCAAAGGTGTGTTCTGTTCTGTTTTGAGAGCCAAAAAGATAACAGTTTGTTTGTTGCAGAAGAATTTTTTGGAGAAAGTAATATTAAAATATATTTAGGTTGGGCAAAGGAAAATGTTTGGTTTTTAACGTTTGATCAGGTTGGAATGTTTGGTGTTCTTACAATGTAAACAATACACATCCTGCTGAAATGACAGGTGCAATTAAAAAAACAAGCAGCAGGTGTAACCAAATTCTTGCTAACAAGTTCTCATAGTGATTTTCGCCAAATTTTGATTGGCAATTTAATTTGTTTTCTAAAGTCAGTACAATTCAATTGAACCCCTGCGCTGTAAAATTTCTAGTTGCACACCTGTCTTTGGTGGCAAAATGGTTTGTTTATCTCATCTTGTCACAGCTACATACATTTTTTGTTTAGTAAACTAAGATTGTGAGCTTTTTTTCTAACAACAATTCCTGATAAGATAAATAGGTGTAGATGAATGAAACAGCAAAATTTCTCTTGAAGATCAGAAATTATTCATGTAAGGAAGGCATATTTGTTTGTATTGAGAATTATCAGGATATCAGCAGTGATTTGATGGTTTTTCTGTTCTCCAATCAGGACAAAGCATCATCAAGTCACTCTGTCAATATGAACAGGTAAGCCTTAGAAAACCTTAGGTGGCTGCGTTACTCATACTTGTTGCAAGGAATGGCAGGAAGAATTGAATCTTGAGTCTTAGAGTTCTTGACTGGAGCTTGTAAACTTATCAGATTTTAAGTACTCAAAGAGTTCTTATAAGTTTCTTACAAGCCCTAAAAAGTCTTCTTATGTACTTCCTTGCCCTGACAAAAATTTTGAAATGAAGTGCTTGATGTCTTTCCAATGTTTGGCAGTACCAAAGTACCCTTTCACATAATTTGATACAGGAATTAAATGAAATTAACATCAGAACCTTGTTACAAATTTGCTGATTGAGGGCCTGCTTAAATGAGTCTAGGAAGATTTAAATCAATGTTTTACCCAATTTTAGCTTATGGCCTATGCCCAAAAATCTCCAAAGCCGCATTTTCTTTAACCAAGCAGATGGCAAATAAGTGAAAAGACAAAAGAAGCCCCCAAAGATTTTCTTCATTGTTCATTTACCTACTTTTATAAAAAAACAACCTAGACAGAAGTCTGTTGGAAATTTCCCAAATTTTTTCTGGAAAAATCTAATACTTTCCAGATGTTTGAGTATAGTTGTTTAGATGCCACTTTAGATATCTCAATGCTTTGAGAGTTATGGCCTTCCCCTATAGACAAAATCAGTTAAGGCTTGTTGAGGCTTGTTTATACCACTTCAAGCCTTCAAGTCATGTGGTAAAACCTCTTGAAAACACTTCTCTTGAATTTTATAACTTATTTTACATCAGAAAAGCTTGTGCAATGTATGCAAAGAGCAGTGTATATAATGCAGATATTTCTCTATATTATTTTTGTGTGCCTTGAAATGTGCAAGCAAACCTCAGTAGATGTTTTCAATTCACATAGTGGGTGTCCCAAAGAAGTACAGCTATTTGAAATTATGACTATGAAACCCTTTGTAAAATTCTCTTTTTTTCTCATTTGTCAATGACCTAAAAATGTTTGGAGATGACAAAATATTTGTTTTAGGTACTTTAAGACTGCAAAAGAATGCATCAAACAGCCTCATTCTGAACCATGCTTTCTAAGTGATATCGTTTACCTCAACTAAGAGCTGTAATTTTGAGATATTTCATTATTCTTCAAGTTTACAATAATAGTTGCATTTCTTTCTGACATTTATGACCAAACATGGAACTTAACAGAAAAAAAATTAATCTGGTTGTCATCAGTGCTTTTGCAGCATGCTTCAAAATCAGGTGGTCCTTAAAGGAACAAAATTTCAAATATAATTTGAAAACCAATTACAAAATCTACTATGCCTGGTAAAAATTATCTGGTCTTTGCTCTTGTTAACACAAAAATAAATTTGAAAAGACTGACTTGCTAATAAAATTTTTGGTGATTTTTCAAACAGAAGAACTTCTTTGGGGCAGTTGGGGGAAATCACAGTGAAATTGAATCTTCAATACAAGAAACTTTGGCAGAAGGACAATAGACAATTGCACTAAAAATGGTGGCAAGGAAGTTTTTACCAAGATGCACTGCATTCTTTAATTGAATTCCCATAGAATGGTTAAAGATTCATAATTCAAACGCAATGCATATTGGGAGAAAATTCCCCACTGCCATCTTTAGTGCGATCATCTGTCAGCACAATTGAAAACTTAGATTTTTGGCATTTCTTGGTTGTTGTTTCTTTTTATAGCCTTAGTGCACCATCGGAGTATGAATTTGCTCACCTTGAAGAAAAGATGAATATCAATCACTTGAATGACTTGATGATGAGATTTGAAGTTCATTTTGATGAAGAAATCTCTATGAACAAAGTCAGTGTTGATCAATGTAATGTTACTAACTTCTTTAATCTCCAGAGGTGTGTTTGATTGTAGCCTTTGAACAGGCCTCATCTATAACATGCTGCATTTTTTGATTCCATATGTCTGATCTGAGGCACAAAATGTTACTGTTATTTGTCTCAATTTCAATACCAACAGTAATAAAAATGGTTTATTGATCAATCTTTCTTGTTATTTCTCAAATGTATGTTATAGGACTTCAGAATGTCAATGTCAAGGAAAATGACAAAGAAGGCTATATACCTGAAATTGGGTAGATGGATGTAAAAAATGCAGCCCATGCCTACAGGCCATTTCCTCTTTTCTCCTTCCCCGCAGCTTTGGCGTTTTGATTCCTTTGTTCCCAACAACTGGCGACCCCAGCGACTGCAATGACCTGGCGTGAACCATTGCTAACATAAAATAATGATCTTGATTCATAAATACAATATTTTGCATTACCCTGACATGGAATGTTTGAGCCAGTCTTAAAACGGGTTTTTCCGTCATTTTCCGGGAGTCTAAGGGGTGTGGTCACCGACATTTTCTTAGGGGCTTCGCCCCCAAATCCCCCTTGGGTACAGTTCCCATATATAACTCCAGGGCCCGAGCTGGCTCTTGACGGCCCTGTATACAACACATGTTACATCTGCATCCTACTATGCTTTCTAATTACTTAACAACTATATACGACAATACAGCGACAGGACCACAAGAAGCATACGACAATGATTACCCCATGGCAAGCAACGTGTTGTAAACACATGCCAATATGAGTAAGCAGCAACTACAAACAACTACAAAATGCTACACAAACGATCAATAGACGTTTTCGATAGTCTACAAAAGAGCCTGGATCGAACGTTATTTTTAATTATCTTTATAGGGAGGTTCAATTGAGCTACGCTAGAAGGGGGTTAGAGCTTCTATCACTGTTGCGCACATTCGAAAATTCTAAAAGTGTCGCAAACATCGTTACATTCTGATGCTTTTCAGAATAGCTGAAAGGTTTATTACTGATAAATACTAGAATCTACTTCACATTGGATGTCAGCATAGATGGTTCCATTGTAGGGTGCTCGATATCCGAATAACCGCTCGTTTTTAGCTCTGATATCCGTTAATCGAGCAATTTTGTCGTCCATAATCGTAGCCGTAGCGATTTTGCAACAATTCGTAGCCGTTAACCGCACTAAAATGTGGAAAATATCCGCTAACCGCACTGAAATTTGGGCCAAGTCCGCATATTCGCAAAAGATATAATGGGCCCACGCATGGGAGAATGATGCTGAACAAGACGATAGAACAACAATGCAGCACTCAATACACGCACTTCCTGTCATGTAACTTTCCTCTTACTAAAACTTTCTTTCCACCCAAGTTACAGATTTGTACCATACCAAGTAGGATTTGGGTAACTGTTCTATCAGCAGATGAAAATGTGGTTTCTGAGATGTATGGTCACTTGACTTACAGTGGGTAGAAACAACGTTAGCTGAATTTGCCTGTCCACTCTAAGCCCTAAGCCCTGAAATAAAAACTGCTCCTTCGCTAGCTGCTTTCAAAACGAAATTAAAATCTTTTTTGAAAGATCAAAGAGGTTGGTGATCGAAATCAACGTCAGCCACATATTTTGACTCCAGAGTCACCTTTCTTTTTATAATTTTTCTTTTTCTCATATATGGGATTTTAATGCCGATAATTATTCATGTAATTAAGTAAGTTCGGGTTTTAAGGCAGGGCACATTGTAAAACTGCAGATATCCATAGTTACTGAATGTATTTACCCTGTGGAAATAAATGAAAATGAAATGAAACTCCCCATCCACAAGATGCTTCATGAATTCTGAAGAAGCAACAAGTTGAATTATGAAAGATTTATACTGTAACCACTTCTTCGGTCGCTGGATTAAGAATGACTTCTATTTTCTATGAAGATTCTTGTATTTTAAAAAGGGTCATGTATTGTCAAGAGATGCTTGCATGTCTCGTGGAAGGAAGAAAGTCACTTTTGGTCTCATGGATTTGGATCAGTTTCAAGCAACTATTGCTGAGCTACTTGGCTTCTCACCATGGGAGGCGAAATCAATTCCATCACTCAATGAACAAGCTGAATTACTGTTTAGGAAGGTGAGATGACTTCAAATTTACCTCTAAACTTGCTTTAAAAGACATGACCGGGGCTGATAAAATTGATTATTACCGGACTGAAGCTTCAAAAAGGAGGCAATTCCAAATCCTGCCATTCCAATTGGTTGATCGCACATTTCCCGCGGGTTTCCCGTAGCTTTGTATAATGCGATACAAGGACGAGTTTTTGTCGCCACAGCAACTGCTTTAGGCCCGTGAGATTTACAATAAAATCAAACGATATGACTGTAAGAAAATGTGTTTGATTGAATGATGCGAGTCGAGATTAGAAGTTGTCAGGTAATAAAACTCATACTAACCGGTTTTGTTGTTTTGCAGGAAAATATAAAGCCCTCGGTCATAATGCACAGAGCTCGCAAGCTCGGTCTGTAAATTTTCCTGTACAAGACAAAACCTGTTAGTATGCGCATGTGATAAAATAAAGGTAACACTGCCATCAATGGTGTATCATACTTTTACGTATTTAAGTCAGCAGTTTGATCGAAATGACGTCATATCACTCGAATGAAAACGAGGCTTTCGTATTGTTTTCTTGCTTCTTAATCGTTGCTGGCCTCTTCGCCTGTGTTCATGCGACACAGCGACCAGATTGGGCCTAATTTGCCAGATTATTCAAGGCACTGACTGCCGTTGTTGGGAAGCTCAAATTGTGAAATAAAGGAAAGAATTCGCGTCAGTAGTTGGTAAGTCTGCTTTGTAGCGTTAGTCACACCAAGCCGGGCTTGTCCTTCAAGTGACGTAGCTATATTATAAGATTGTGATATTTTCGCAGGGACAAGGATCGCGGATTATAGCGGGTGAGCCAGAAAAGGTCCCACTTTTGAAAATTCATAGCATCAAGAGTACATCACGGATTTGAGTGATTCAAATTCTAATTAAAGACCTATTACTAACCATGACCCTCTGTGCGCCGAATGAAGCGCAAGACAAAGGAAATTTAGGCCAAAAGGACTTTCAGATCATACGGAAGTCGACTTTGGTGCCACAAAGGATCATGGTTAGCTATGGGTCTTTAAAAGCCAAAAGATTAAAGTTTTTTTTTGGAGATTTTTTTGCGTCGCAAAAGCTTTAGAATCGTAGGTAAATTCATCTTTGCGAAGATTTCATGGTTGCAAAGTGACTGAAAAATTGCCTAACACATTGATCCACTCATAGTTATTATTATTATTATTTTATTAATCATATATTTAAAGTAGGCTAGGAAAAAAGAGAATAGCTAAATTACAGCTAATTAAAGCCTACTATTTACGATAAACATTATTTACAATAAAACTATTAATAAATATTACAGGACAAAAGGTGTTAAAACATCTATCCTGTTAGAAACCCAACTTTCGGCATATATACTTTGCAAAGCCTGCAGCTGCATTTTCAACCATTCCAACATCTAATTTGTTTTTTGAAGGTGGGAAGGCTGTTTGACTGTTTTATTTCTTGCGGTAAAATCTGCCACAGTTTATTTCAAAGGAAAGCAATGGACACAACTCCAAAGGACGTTGTTCGCACTTTTGGCACTTGAGCATCATCGCCATGCCTTAGACTGTAGCTAGTATTTCGTTGCATGAAAATATCTTTCATGAATGATGGATTCAGACCGCATTTTGTTTTGTAAATTTCGGTCATGAGCAACTGTAGATTTCTTACATGGATTGACACCGATTTAGATAGCTCCAAGAGAAACCAAAATCGTTCTCGTAATCTTTGTATGCAATGCGCAATGCCCTTTCATGAATATGATTTATTCTATGATTCAAAGCTCTATCATAGAACATCCAAACAAGCGGACAGTAGCTGAAGTGAGACAAAACAAACGCCCTCATTAACCGTGGGTTAATGAGTAAAGGTCAATGACCTTTACCTTTGACCCAGTCCTCCTAGCTAAGCTGCTTTTAACCACTTTGAACGCAAAAAATTTCGGGCGCGAACATCCTTTGATATTTCAAATGTTCGAAAACTTGAATGTTCAAAACATTTGATAGTCCGAGATTCTTAGTGCTGAAAGTTTTTACGGCATAGAAATGTAAAAGAAAAGCATTTTATTGTTTGAAAACGTAAAGTTTTACTCACGAAGCGTTTTTGCAGTGATGAGGGATGTGCTTAGAGTGCTAATTAGTGAAAAGACATTATATTTTCTGAAACCAATTCCATCTTAGCACTCATTGTTATCGTCTTCAACCATGATAGTTTGAGGTTTTGACTCGAAAGCCTTAGAAAAACTTACAATAAGGCACAATTATAATTTATATCATTTCTAGTATTAAACTAGCAAAGTAAACTGTATATATGTTAGTTATGTATTTAGTTATCGCTTTTAGTCGTCCGAAATTTCTTTATTTCATTTCATTTTAAATGCTTTATGCTTTATGCTAATGCTTGAAACACGATGGCCCCATCAGCCAAGAGTGGCTGCTTTTAAGGGGGCCCTGGCAAAACCTACTTGCAATGCTACTAAAATAAGTAAAAATCAATATTTACAATGTCAAATTAGAACAAATTCAAAATAAAAGCTGTTTACATTCGAGTCCACATTTAAAAGTAAACAGAGAGGGGACAAGCGTGCACGTAGGAATAAATTACCTTCCGAATAAATTACGTCCGAAATTCTGCAATAACAAAGGGTGTCGCCAGAGGGTAGATTGGTGTGGATATGTCCACTAAAGCTTCCTTCAAGCAGAGTTTATGCCAAAAGAAAAAAGACTGTGAAATGGCTAGGTGTTCTCTCATAGGTCAATTCTTTGCCAAGTCCATCCAACATTTTTAGTCTGTTGACTCTGCTGATAACAACCATGCGAAAATTTTTTGTCTTCAACCGTTTTTTTTTTTAAATTCAGTCGTCCAATATTTCTTGCGTTTAATGTAAGAATGAAAGGTTTTGAACAAATGGCGAACGTGTTACATGTCATAAGTCAAAACAACGGTTCACTAATGTTTAAAGATTCATTTTTGGTTGTATGTGAGAATAATCTACCTTCCGCACTACCCCTTACTAAACAATTTGGCTGGCTTGATATATAGCAAATGGTAAACTTTGAGACAACTACATTATTCACCAGTCACATCACAATGAAGTGCCTGATTATCTGCAAGGTCTGTTTACAAGGGCCCCTGATAAATGTATCAGGGAACTACGCAATTCCAATTTGGATTTAAACCATCGGCTGTTGAAAGCGCTCTTAGGAAAAGAGAACTGTTCAGTAAGGGGAGCCAGCCAAAGGTTGGAACAAATTTTAAATTCTGAACCCCAACAAGAAAAGCAGTCTTGTGAACCACAATGATGTATTGATTCTAACTCTCCATTCTATATTGCTTTAGGATTGAAATAGTATTTCGGTCCTATAATAATAGTATATACGGAAGCCATCGGGACCCATGCGGATTATATAAAAACCAAGCAGCACACTCAATATATAAAACCACTATATATGGGTATATTTTTTTGTTTAGTTGACACTGTGAAGCAGTATTTATGTACATGATATTAATGCTTCTACTCTGTATTAAGAATAAAAATGAATTGAAATGAAACGTACCTCCCGAGAGGTTTCTGGCTTACTTTTGCGCTTCGTTAGATTATTCAGCGGTTGATTATTCACTCAGCTATAGAAATTCCTTTGATTGAAATTGCTTCTCGATCAATTGCAACTGACGCCACTGTTACGAAAATTCCTCTCGTTAATGTGTAGACTCATGACGTAGTCCCTCGATCTTTCGCTTGTTGTTGTTGTTGTTGTTGTTGTTCTCGCTTCAGTTGAGGTGACAAGTCTGCAGGGGGAGCGAAACAAGAGAATTTTGGAATGAGTCTAGTTAATGTGAGCATGTAGTGGCTGGTTTGTCTTGACAGTAGTTAGACGATTGGCATAGATGTTATTGGTTCTAGTCACACCTAGGTCTCTTTATTCGCTGACATGGTGTTTCATCTTAACATTCTTCGATACATTCCACGTTATTAATGGTTTATTTTGTCTCGTAGATTGACAGGGGCCACGAAGGTCTCATTAGCTGGAATGATTTTTGCACTTATATCATCATGCGATATCAAGAACAAGATCTTTCGAATTCTGCAAAGGAAATCCCATTTATTGCCAAGCCGAGACTGATCAGGTTTCCGAATGTGAAGGTAAAAATTCGATAGCTCTTCATTGATATGCAGGGTATCTCATAAAAGGCTTCCCAGTTAAAACTCAAATGTCTCTTGACCTACTTATCTCAGGAAAACAAATAAAAAATTTTCTGAAAGCGTGATAATGCAGTTACTAGATCAACACTAGTTTGATAAAATTGAGCAACGGAAGCTTAAACGGGATGGTCGTTAGATCTAAATCAACGTCTATCATTTACAAGCAACGTCTTTACATCAACATTTGCAACTGACCACACCATAACAGTTTGTCTAATGGGTGAGTCAGAAGATAGTTCCCACTTTTGAAAATTCATAGCATCAAGAATACTAAACAGATTTGACTGATTCAAAGTCTTGTTAAGAGCCAAAAGATGGAAGTATTTTGTGAAGTTTCTCGTTGTCTTACCAGCACAAGAAGTATCGATGAATTTAACTTTATTAAAATTCATGGTTGTAAAATGAATGAAAAAGGGCCTAAAACATTGATCAAATTATAAGGACTCTCCATACATGTACTGAATGGGCGTTGCAGATCTCTCAAGAGTTATAAGACATCAATTTTCAAACAAAAACTAAAGATTTTCAGATCCATGGCAAGGCATGTGCAGCGGGTATCTCTCACCCACGAACGATTGGATTCTCTTTGCTTATCTGTGCGAGGAGTCCTTATGATTTGATAAATGTTTTAGGCCCCTTGTCAGTGATTTTGCAACCATGAAATTTTCGTAAAGTTGAATTTCACTTCATTTCTAGTGTTCGTGAGACAGCGAGAGAAATCACGAAAATACTTCGATCTCTTGGCTCTTAACTGGAATTTGAATCATTCAAATCCGTGATGCACTCTTGATGCTATGAATTTTCAAAATTGGGAAGTTTTTTCCGGCTCACCCTGTATATTTTTAAACCCATCTCAAGATCAATGACACCACTCCAAAATTATATCTTAAGTTTCTGAAACCCCATTTCTGTAAACAGGACGGAGGTTGTTGTAGTAAAAGTTAGTAACCGCTTTATTCTGCATGTTGATATACTAAAGCCCAGCTTACATATGTTGACGAATTGATTCATATTTGACGACTCCTCATGTTTGTTTTCGTTGATCGATTTTTTCTAACTAGTGCTCTTTTAGTAACTTAGTACTACGCTTTTCGAAAATGTCTTAATTATTTTTCTAGGATGAGCAGGTCGAGACAGATGTGAGTTTAAATTGAGAAACATTTTTGGGGCCCTTTGTACATTCCTCCGTTACAGACCTTTATACCGGGTAAGCCAGAAGAAAGGTCCCACTTTTGAAACCTTACCATATGCACAAAGAATACTTGATTGATTAATTTAAGAGGTTAGGGATCGTGTCCAAATTATCGCATAGCTTTTATACGAATTGATACGAATTCAATCGTATACGTGAAAAGGTGTTATACGATTTGATACGTATAGCCGCACAAGAGATAAGAATCGTATACGAATTGTTTGATTTCTATACGAATTATGATACGAATTTGATACGAATTTGATACGATTTTGATATAAATTGTGTTTTCGAATTGCTTGTACGATTGTGTTACGAATTGTGTTACGAATTGCTTATACGAATTTGATACGGAATGCATACGAGTCACATTCGAATTGTATACGAATTTATACGAATTCTAAAAGTTGACGATACGAATTAATTCGTATACCGCTTATAGAATATCGTATCAATATCGTATCATGGTACGAATTCCCTATACGAATTTGATACGAATATTTGGAGACGATCCCTTAAAGGATGCTTGTAATTTGTCACGTGTTTAACGCTGGAAACCGGTAAAATCATTTTTACGATAATGTCGTGATTCGAACAGGTAATGTTGTACCATAGGCATGTGCTGTAAGTGGCTCATTTCAAAGCGAAGCTATATATTTACCAAGTTAGGAACAAACGCTGTTCGTATGAAATGCTCTACATTCATGGTTATGCCCTGAGTTTACTGGCTAAATACATGGTGTCCCAAAAATTGTACCCCATTTGTGCAGCTGCTGCGGAGGAGCTATGGATTCAATCACCGTAATTTTATACAGCTGCATAGGACAAGCTTCAACTTAGAGTTTGAGACCGTGTATGAGTCAATCTGACGAGCGGTTACTGATTTATGGCTGAGGAAAAGCAAAATAAGTGGTTGCTTCGAAAACAGCACTCCTATTGTTCTCCAGCAATGTCAAAATAAGGTAAGTTTTCAAGAAAAGGACTCTGGCATCGTATCAAAAGTTTCACCACATTTTTAAAAGGTAGAAAGTGCTCTCTCATGACTAGAAAACACTTTTAACCCTATAAAAACTTTAGCAAAAAGTTTAATCCGACCTCAGAACCATTTCTTTCGAGATATATCTATTTTGACATTGCTGGAGAACAATAGAAGTGCTGTTTTTGAAGCAACCACTTATTTTGCCTTTTCTCTACCATAAATCAGCGACCACGTTTCAAGTTGTCTCATACAAGGTCTCAAACTCTAAGTTAAAGCTTCAACTATGCAGCTGTGTAAAATCGAGATAATTGAATCTACAGCTCCTCCACAGCAGCCACACAAACGGGGTATAATATTTTTGGGATATCCTGTAGTTAATAAGGCATAACCAAGACTTTTAAATAGATTGGAGGGTTTAATGCTTGTAGATCGTCTCAAAATTATGTGTGACTTTCTACCGGGTGATTGAAAAGGAGATTGAGATGTTTCGTGGGCTTTGGAATAGGTATTAGGCTGTTTTAGCTAGAGGACGCGAGTCAAGAAGACGCCAGCATAATTCTTTTGTTCGAGGATGTAAATTACAAAGAGAAATCAACTTCAGAATTTTTGCAAGTCTCAAGAGATTTATTTTACGTTCTATTCTGAAACTGACAACCTGAAAAGTATTCTTTTGAAGGCCGCACTGCAAAAAAATAGGACGTCAAGAAGCGAAGCAAAATGCAATCTGAACATATTCACAGATGATGGCAATGCGAGAATGCAAACTGTTCTTAGGGAATTTGTCTTTCTGTGAGCAGTTTTCTGGAAGGGAAAAGCATGGAAAATAAGAATGCTCTAAAAACATAAAACAAGTAACCACATTTTCAAAGACGTCCCATCTTGCTGCTAAAACAGCCTATTATGCGGGAACGTGGGCGATAGTCAAACTAAAATGTTAATCTATCAGTCAAAGGTTAACCTAGATATGAACTTTTTTTGTAAAAGTAATCATCTTTCAGACCAAGAAATTAGCAAAAATAATGCCTTATGGATGTACAGCGAAGTATTATAATTCTTATCAATGGACATTGAAACATAGAGCTTCATGTTGTTCTTTTCCTCATTAACATCATATTTATTTTCGTAGGAAACGATTTCAAAAGTTATGCTTGATAGTAATCCAACAAGATACGTGACTGTCAGCAAAGAAGGAATGATTGGCATATGGAGTGTCAACCTCGAATTGACTCGTTCCGTTGATATTAGCAGCTCGATTGAAGATGAGACAATCGCAGGGAGACGAAGAACGAAACTTTGGGTCACAGATGCCATTCGTCTGCCGAATGTTCATAAAATGGCTATTGCTTCAACAAACAGAGATATATGCTTTGTTGACATGTCAACACCGACCTATAAAGCCTTGTTTCATCTGCAAGGTGAGTGAAAAAGTTGCATCCGCTAATTTGCACTCACAAACCTGTGCAAATAATTTGTGAATTTTCAATTCCTGCCTCCCTATGAGTCTCACATAAGATTTGCTCTTGATTTTGATGTATTGATTCTCCTTGAAATTATTGATTGGTTATAATGTTTCTTTTTCAGTTGGATAAAAAATTTAGCACAAAACGCTCTTTTGGCAACAAGGCAGAAAGGGATTCCAGTAATCAATGCATTTTCTTCTAATTTTCTGTCAGCTGTTATTGTGGCAGATTACTATTTTTGCATTGTTCTTTTCATTCATATGTTGAAATTCTTATTTTAGCATTACCGCAGGTGCCGATGTGTTTGGAATATTACTACGATAAAAAGGCAAGTGTAGACTATGCTATCATTAAGTCGTGTCAATGGCCTTCATTAATAGTAATGTGTCTGTATACCGGGTGAGTTGGAAAAAGTTGCCACTTTTGAAAATTCGTAGCACCAAGATTACCCAACAATTCATATTATTCAAATCTAGTTAGAAGCCGAAAGAATGAAATACTTTTGCGATTTTTCTCGCTGTCTTACCAGCACTAGAAGTATTGGTTAATTTAGTTTTATGAAAACTTCACGGTTGCAAAATGAGTGAAAATTGGCCTTCTAAAGCATTGATCAAATTGTAACGACTCTCCTTACTCAGAACAATGCGCAATGGGCGTTTCACCTCTCTCAAGAGTTATACGACATCAATTCTCAAACCGATACTGAAAAGTTTCAGTCCCATGGTAATAAATGTACAGTGGATCTCTCTCACCCATGAAAAATTGCATTTTCTTCATTGATCTGTGCGAGGAATCCATTATTATTTGATCAATGTCTTAGGCCATTTTTCAGTCACTTTGCAACCATGAAATTTTGAAGTTGAATTTACCTTTATTTCTAGTGCTCTTATGGTACTTGTAATTGGGTACGGTACTTGCTTTCTATCATAATGATAGTAATTGATATTGCACTAACCATGACCATTTTTTGTCTTATTTTGTTCTTGGGGGGAACGTGTACTACCATATATGCAGGTACGGGATGTATCATTGTTGGGGTGCCTTTTTTCGGTGAGAAAATGAATTTTTGGGTGTCACTTTTGTAAGAACGCAAGTGGACATCAGTTTTCGGGTTTCCTTTGGAAAAGTAACTTTAGGGTTAGGGTTAGGGAAAGTAAACTAGTAGGGTTAGTGGAGAAGTAACTTTTAGGGTATGGAATTTGATCAAATTTTCAAAATTTTGATTTCTACCACAATTAATGTATATATTTTGAATGGCCTATATATTTTGGGGTATGGTTTTTGCAAAATTTATGAATTTTGGTGTGTGATTCCTTACGTCAAATGGCACACCCCCGTCGTCAGTCTATTGAAGTTACTCCCACCCTAGAATTTAGTTGCAAATTTGCAGCATCTGTCCGTCCATCAGGTAGTTTTGAGGTTGTGACTACATCCAATTTTTAAATCGTAACTGGAAAAACAACTGAATTTTGCTGAATTACTTCTATACTGTAGACCTTCTCAAACTATGGTTTCCTTTTAAAATTCTAATGATTTCACTCAATTTGTTTAATCGTCATTATTCAAACAAATGATTTGTTGCACAGGGTGTCACAAAAAATGGTTCGAGTTTTGATTAAATGCTGAAAAGTAACGATAACATGAACAGGCTTGTGGGAAGATAACCCTGTACCTAAGATTTTGAAATAATTTTAGAGACCATCATCTTGCAAATCAGTTGAAAATTCATTGAGTTGCGAGCTTTCAAGGGTAGGAGGTGTGCGGCAGCTGAAACCAGAGACCCAAAGATTACTTGTAATCCAAAAAAGCTCGAAGATGGTGGTACAATGAATGTTATACAATGTCATACCTCTCACTGATATCAGAGCAAGCGAAAAAAGACTTCTGTAGTAATTTATCTGTGTAATCATTTTCAAAACTTGCTTAATATTGCATGTATCCAAAAACAGTAGGTCAAAGCATAATCGATTAGATATTGAACTCTTTTCCTCAAAGCATCCATACGTTTTAAAGTGAGGTTATCGAAAACCTGTCCAAACCCCCATTTGATTCGCTCAGAAACAATCGAGAAATAACAAGAACGATAGCCCATCGGACTTTTACGAAAAATACCTTGTAGAGGCCACTGGTTTCAGCTTTCTCACAAGGTAAAGCGTCAAATGTTTGTAACTCAATGAATTTTTAGCGGATTTGCAAGATTCTTGTTAATGTCCAAAATTGATTTAAAATCTCAGGAAAAAGGTTACTTGATCAAGTGCCCATTCAGCATATCGCGATTTGCTAGCATTTAATCAAACGTCGAACAATTTTTTTGAGACACCCTGTCCAGAACTTGAAAATAGATTTGAATAATGTACTCGTCATGCTACACCCATAAACGCAACAAATACACTCAGCACCTGTAAAACAAGAACCACTAATTTAAGCCTGTAACTAGAAAGAAAACTATTGAGACCTTCAGGAGAAAACGATTTAATCCTAAACCCTGATAGGAAAGAAAGTATTTCTAAAGTTTACATGGATCGTTGTCATAATAGGAAAGCGCTATGACATGCTGAGTAGCAAGTTGAAAGATATCCAATCTGCTAGAAATATATAAACCTTGCTAAGGTTTCTTTCAAGCAGTATATTCATGGAAAAACTAAATATCAATTTAGACAATAAAGTCTGTTCTTGGGCGGTTCGGACACTATCGTTGTGCTGTCCGAACTAACCATGGAATAATAATGACTTTGATTCAGTCAACTAACCAAGCCAAGTGCTGTTTGCATTCCTACGACATCATGTCTTGGTTAGGCCCGAATTTCAAATTTTGAATTCCAGCTAAACTGGGACAACATTCTGCCTCGCAAGCTAACCCAAATGAATTGCTTTCACGGCGACACTGAATTACAGTCATTATTGTTTCATGGTTGGTTCGGACAGAGCAACAATAGTGTCCGAACTGCCCATGGTCTGTTCTGACAAAGTGTCGATTGAGTTTTTATATACTGATTTATCAAAACACAGTTTGTGAACTATCTCTGTCTACTTTTTTCAAAACTGCGTCATCTCGCTTTCATAGAACCACGCTGGCAAGAGCATGCTGTTCTTTGGTACCGACAGAGGAGACATCAACATTTTGATATTTCACAAGCCAATTAAAGGTTTATTTGAGAAGCCGTTCAAGAAAGGAGACTCAGTTTGGCGTATACTTTTTAGCGTGAGTATTCTTTTTATTTAGCCTGCGATACAAGATTGGGGCATATTTGCAATCATATCTACCATTGATTAGTGGTTCGCAACTTCATCTTTTCCTATTTCCCTTGTGCTGCGGGTTTTTTTGTAGAAGTTTGTATGATTTTTGTCATTCTAACTTTTTGTACTATTATAATTCAGCAGACAATTTTATATCTGAAACGTCTTTTTTTACGGAAACTGGATTTTCCAACTTTTGTTTTCGACTTTGAATTCTAGCTTACCGCATATTCCTTTCTTCAAATGATATTCCTATCCATGGAGTGTTTTAAAGACTGCGTTGATGCGATGCCAGCACATTCTGAAAAAAGTGAAAAAATGACGGATAGGCCTCCCGTTCACATGGCAAGGCACATTTTTGCCGGCAGATATTGAAAACGGAACTCTAACCGGCACATGTTAAAAACGGCATCATTTGAACACTCAAAAATGATAAAAACGGAAAAACGGAACACCTTTCAGCGCTTTCAAAATGAGGCCAAACGATTCTTAACGTCTAGGTAAATTCGTTAGGTATCAAGCTTAGGCATCATAGATATGGCATCAAGTTTGTTACCGTCGATTATTTGGCCGTTTTCAAATGGTGCCGGTATCGTGTGAATGTTAGCTCAAATTTTGCTACCACCACATTTTCCACCGCTTTAAAAATGTGCCGGCATCGTGTGGACATTGCCTAAGAAACTTTTTACACCCACCTTCAAAGATTTTCTTTACTTCAATCAATATAAGCATAGGTTTCAAATCCTTAAATAGGATGATTGAAAATTCTATGATCTATTTACTTGAATGAGTGGCTTTTAAAGAGATTTTAGGAACTTTGCTATGATTCTTAGAATTTTGAATATTTTTCAGGGTTAACGGATTTTTCTTCTTTGTTAAGAATTCAGAAAGACTTTGAAAAAAACTTTAAGTCATCATAATTTCTAAACTTTTTGAGAGAAGATAGGATATTTTCAAAGAAAATCGTAGTTTATAAATGTCTAAAACATGCTATCGAGCAGAAGTCTCTCACTTTCTTGGTTTACAATTAAGAAATTTGATGATGTCACAATCTTGAATGGGTTTGAATGTAAGATATGTTGTAGTTTCAAAAATTCTCATTGTTTCTGATAGTTTAATGGTGGAGTTTTAGTGAAGCAGCTGAACTCTTTGTGTGCCCGTTACCCTGCAAAAATATTCTTTGCATGTCCTTTTGCCGGTGACCATGACGTTTGTCTTCCTGTTTTCCGCCCTGCCCCTAGCCTCTGTTTTCGATCTCTGGTCGGCCACAGGGAAATAGGAAGACGTACTTCGTAGCCACGGACAATAGGACACACAAAGATAGATAATGGTTAGCATTTTGAGTAATACTTGAAGCAACATTCATTGATTCTTTCATTGTTTTTCATTTCAACAGGACTTATCACAACATTCAGGACTCGTTTCTCATTCAGTATTATCACATATACATTCTGACTGGGTAAGACGTATGAGATACCTGCCAGAGAGTGACATGCTAATATCATGTTCCAGTAGCAGTAAAGAGTCTTTAGTTTTCAGAAGCCTCGATGAAAGAAAGAGAAAGACTTATGTTTTCAAAGTTATGAAGGTAAGTGGAAGTGTTCTTAAACTATTCGCTTGCTCCTTTATTCAAGCGAGAAGGTGTCTTTGAAGGTGAATGTGAAGGTAAAGCTGAAGGTGAAGTTGTGTGCTGCACAATTCAAAAACAGATTTAAGACTGCCCAAGACAAAGTTAAGCAATTGGCCAAGATGTTTTTCTTATTCGAGGAGCAAAAGCGTGGAATGACCTTTTTGCCTACACCACACAGGTATCTTCCCTAAGTAGTTTTAAGAAATATATTTAGGCTCTTTTAGTTTTCTGTTATCATAGAGCTTATATTTTTTGTTGTTTTGCAATCTTGCTTTTTATTTAGTAATTCTATATTTTTGATTAGTGCTTTTAAGTTCAGGGTCCCTTGTAAGGCAACTCCGGTCTTAGCGCTTTTTTTGCACAAACTGAACTCTGTCCAGGTTCAACTATAACAGGGCTGGAACTAGCGGTATTGTTCCCTGTTATCTCGAGTAGTCCTAAAGTGAGAGCGAGCAGAAAGACGTGCGACTCGTGTTGAGGTTATTGACTGACTGATTATGACCAACACTATGGACAATTAAATACAATCAAACCAGATTACAAAAGAAACCTATTAACATAAATTATGATAAGACATTAGTAATTAGTATGCGACAAGTCCTGCTACAGAAGGGCAACCCTCCTTCATAGCATCAAATATCAAACATCAAATATCAACTTGCGTTTTTCAGCACCAAGCACTGGGATCGCAGAAATGAGGCTGCGACCCCTTGTCATGATGCTCAAGCGGTGGAGCCCTACCGGGTAACGAACCCACTCCACCTGACTGTTCTAGCTGCAAAGTTAAGAGTATGCACCACTGCACCACAAAACCTTGAAAGGGCTTGTCATGGCATATGGGCTGTAGGGACCTCTGAATTAGAAACAAGTTTTATGCATGATACTTTTAATCTTCCTATTTCACTATTTCATCTCTTATATGTCAAGTGACAGTTTTCATCCCCTTGCGTGGCACAGGTCAACGTGACTTAAACCGCACACACACAAAACATGCACTAAGAATTCTCTTCAAGGACTATGACTCTTCCTTGACGAGTTACTGGAGAAAAGTGAAAGTGTGAAGATACATGTTCAAAATCTCCAGAAACTGATGATCGAAATTTACAAAACCATGAATAACTTGCACCCCTCATATATTTAGGAATTTCATGAAGAAAAGATTGTGAAATACGAACTACGGGAAAAACAATTATGTCGATTGCCGAAAACACGAACAACAAAATTTGGAATAGAGTCATTATCCTTTAGAGGAAGCCTCCTTTGGAACACCCTTAGTGGCCAGATAAATTCATTTCCAAAAGTTGCATCTTTCAAAAGAGCGATCAAGCACTGGCTAGGCGATAAGTGTAATTGCCGGATATGTAAATAGCTAGAATTTTAAATTTGTATATTTTCTGTCAAAGTTGTTTTTGTAAATAGGTAGTATAAATTAGTAATGATATTACTATTGTGAATAGACCAACTTTAAAGAAGATTATTGTTATCACTGAAGCCAGTGTTTCACTTGAATGGGAACTCTTCCAAAAGAAAGCTGCATCCCCCTTCACTTACAACATTTGTGTGGCATAATGGCTATAGGTCATGTAATGTCATTCGACATATCAGAATAAGGAATCAGAAGACTCGCTGTAATATACGTCAATACCACTTTAAATTCGGAGCTTCCTACAGCCCGTGGAAGCTTACCTATTTGGGGGATATTTTCGTAACAATGTGACTTAGCTATCTGCACGGGGGGGGGGTTCTTGGCTAAATTTCGGGTAGGGGTGAACCGCCCACAGTTTCAAAATGGGACCGTTGCCTAGACCAATTTTTGTGAAATTGATACCCTTGGCTAGACTAATTTCTCAATCAAAAGTGCCCTGAATTGGCGTTTTCTAGACAAAACTTGCCAAATTTTCTCATTCTCAGGACAAAAAATTTTTAGAAATTAGATTTTTTTGCAGAAATTACCAAATTTATACAATGCTTTTGATCAAAACTGCCACAAAGCATACCCTTGCCTAGACTAAACTCGACTAAGATTGCCAAAAAGGATACCCTTGGCTAGACTAGAAGTCCGAAAAGGTATACCCTCGTGGGCGGCACATCCCCAGGTACCTTTACTATTGAAGAACCCTCCCGTGGCTATCTACTCCCGGCCGGCCATCTTGCTAATGACCTTGCAAAATTTTTCAGGGTGTTGACTGCTTCGACTATAGCAAAGGAAGAACAATCATCGCAACAGGAGGTGTAGATCATGTCGTTCGACTATGGGATCCCTATGTCACATTAAAGCCTATTGCCATTTTAAAAGGCCACCAAGCATGTGTTATTGATGTTGTCGTACATGAGGGACTTGGACAAGTTTTCAGTTACTCCAAAGATGGTGTAAGTTACCTTTTAGGGGATGATTGGTTCAAACTACTTTACAATACTTCATGGTCGATACCATGGGAGCAAAAAGCAATGACTAGCCCACGGCCATTTGATGGGGAACATTGAACGACATACGGTTACACATAAACTTACTCCATACGTTTAAACTCTGTACAAAGAGTCTGTCTAACTTTCAATTTCAGGTCAGGTTTGCAACCGTTAGAACTTATCTTTAGTAAATTATCTTTTTCTTTCCTTGAGATTTTGGTTCGTAAATGAAGTCCAACTTTCTCCTGCGATTAGCGTAAAGATTCAAGCTGTAAGCAGTATAATCTAAGGGTAAGGTCAAAGACAATAAACTTTATCTCTTTAGAGAAAGATAGCTAGAAAACGACTCCAGTAGCAAAACATATCATAGATACTCTTATAGTCATTGCCCTCACCTCTGCCAAGCGAATTTTCCTCGTTTTTCAGCCCTTAGGGGCACAAAGCTAGCCGCAGAACAAATTTCCAGTCTATTATTTATATCAAATGGGCATGAGAATCGTCCAAAGTTTGCTCCAGTACGGGACATTGTGTATGGAACGCCATTTGCACAAAAATGACATAATATAGGATTATGTTACATAAACTAGGATTGAGTGCACATAAACTAGGATTATGTTACATAAACTATGATTATGTCGACATAATATAGGTTTATGTAACATAATCATAGTTTATGTGCACATAATATGGGTTATGTGGACATAAACCTATATTATAATCCTAGTGTATGTCCACATAATATGGGTTAGCACGACATGATATAGGTTTATATCCACATAACCCATATTATGTGCACATAAACTATGATTATGTTACATAAACCGATATTATGTCGACATAATCATAGTTTATGTACATAATCCTAGTTTATGTGCACATAATCCTAGTTTATGTAACATAATCCTATATTATGTCATTTTTGTGCAAATGGCGTTCCATAATTGTGCGCCAGTACGGGACATTGTTCACTACTGCCAGATATTTAGTAATTTCCAAAATTGGCGAGCTGTTAAGATTTCATCTTAAACACTCAAATTGTTTTGCTAGTTTTGGAGTTTTCAGGCTCCCCTTTTGCCATCTCTTTCTATTATTGTTTGAATAGCCTGATATCAGGCTAATTAAAGATTGGATTCTACCAATGCATTGGCGGTGATGTTTCGTCACTAATGTTCAGTTATTTATGAACAAAGCTTGAATTTCGCCAAAACCCATGTCATATTTTCTTTGCATTTTGGTTAAACTGCCATATCTTGCAAATACCCATGACTTTTTATTTGCCAGCTTTTTAAATTCTTTTCTAGTGCAATTTAAATTCTTTTCTAGTGCTTAAAGTCTTGGGACATCAGAGAACATTCATGCATACAAACCATCATACTTCGTTTACCATTTAGCACTTTATCACTGGACCACGGCTGTTTTCCGTTCTATTTATCACCGAAATCACTGAACACGTTGCTTATTTCTGTTGGTGATTGTCTGGCTGAATTGAAACTCGGTGCATCGTCGTATTCCAAGAAACAACGCAATGCGCACGCTCGACCTTTGTGCTCTGTGCTCTACAACACTGCATACAAACAGGTATCTCATAGTCAACAACTGGCTAAGGTCTACTTACGCCTACTGCATATCAAGCAATCAATCTCTCTTGTTGAAATGAATTCTTTGACACATTTCGCCATGAAAACTTATGCCATGATATGAATGCAAAAAAATGTAGTATGATTATGAGTGTCAGGACATTTTTAGGTGAATCAGAAGGTAGCATTATTAGTTTCTTTGCGTACCGTGAAATGCCATTAAATTCTCTTCCTTGCCATTAGCAGCCTTTCTCAGCCAAACTTCCTCGCCTTGAACTGAAGAGCTCCATCACATGTGCGTTCAAAATGTTTGGGCCTAAACGACCTATTCGATTTCGAGACCGCTGCGTAGGCACATCAGTGCGCAGGAGATGACAAAGGTCGTTTAGGCCCAAGCATTTTGAAAGCACATGTGATGGAGCTCTTCAGTTCAAGGCAAGGAAGTTTGGCTGAAAAAGGCTGCTAATGGCAAGGAAGAGAATTTAATGGCATTTCATGTTAAGCAAAGAAATAAATGCTACCATCTGATTCACCTAAAAAGTGTCCTGACACTTATGGTATGATGCTAAAACTTCCAAAGAGTATCTGGCCACGTAACTTAAAATACTGGGTGACCCAAAATAAGTGACCCGATGCAAGCTGCTATTGAAAAATAAGTAAGAACCCTATGGAAATGCTTCAAACGTTGTTCTGTCGCTTAAAGATTACCCAACATATGAGTAATTTTTTGCAATTTTTTCGGCACTGTAAAGTTCGCGAATTATGAATTTCGATGAAAAGGGCATGCCTGAAATTATCAAAAAGTCGTCAAAAGCAGGGGATCAATTTACAACTATTTTAGATCTTCAAAACAATGAGGAACACGTTTATTTCAGACTGGGAATAGGCAGCTCAGTAAAAGGTTCCCCGGAGAAAGTTTATAGTCCCATGTACCTGAAAATTGGGGATAAGCGTTCCTTGTAAACTCACGTAATTTCAAACGAATTCAGCTGTAAACGCAAATCGAAATCTTCTAGAATTTTTCACAGAAAACCAATCATTGTCGCTTGAGCCAGGAATATTTTAGGTATCTAGAGGCTATGAACTTGCTCTGAAAGCTTTCGAGTGAGTTACCTATCCCGGCTTGAAATAAAACACGCTCCTTATTGCTTCGTAGATATGAAATGACTGTAAATTGATCCCCAGTTTTTGACGACTTCTAGAGGATCTGAGGCATGCCCTTTTTCCCGAAATCCTTGATTTGGGCAATTTACTGTGCCAAAAAAAGTTGCAGAAAATACTCATAATGCTTGATCGTCTTTTAGCGACAGAAAAGCGTTTGAGACTGTGTTCACACGACGCCGGCACATTTTGAAAACGGTGAAAAATGTGACGGATAGGCCTCACGTTCACACGAAAACGGCACATTTTTTGCGGCAGATTTTGAAACGGTAGATTTTGAAAATGGAACTCTAACAGACACATTCAGGAAACAGCATCGTGTAAACACCTGAAAATGATGGAAACAGAACATTTTTGGACGCTTTTGGAACGAGACTGATCGTTGGGGTGAAGGTACACTTTTTAGCATCAAAGTCTTGCAAGAGTTTTTGCCGTCTAGGTTCCTGCCGTTTTCAATTCGTTGCGGTATCGTGTAAACTCTAGCTCAAATTTTTGCAGCCGTCACATTTTTCACCGTTTTCAAAATGTGCCGGCATCGTGTTAACGCAGTCTGAAGCAATTCAATCGGCTTCCTACTTATTTTGCTTTAACAGATTGCATCGGGTCACTTTTTTGGGTCACCTGGTCGGTAAAACAAACCTTGGCTGATTTTTTTCTTTTTACGAACATTTCAAACTTAAATTTTCACACACTGGATGAGCCTGAATTTCATCCACTGCTTTGAAAATAGTGACCATGAGACAAAACTTTCTTTTCCTTTGAGTTCATTGTAAATCTAACAGGCCCAAAGAAGAGGCGGTGGTGACAAAAACGCGTCCCTGTATCGTATTATATAAGGCTGGGGGAAACTCGGGGAAAAAGTGCAATTAACCAATAGGAGTGGCGGGATTCTGTATTGCCTACTTTTTGAAACATCAGTCAGGTAATTAAGTGTTAGAAAAACTTGAATTATAGAAAGAGAACTAAAAATGTCATTGACATGTTAAAATAATCATCAAATAAATACATTTTAAATCTTGTTTTGAAAGTTTCGTCGCTCTGAGATCTTCTTAGTTCAACAGGCTCTTGGTTCATAGCCTAGGGGCTATAGTATGAAAACGTCTCTTCATGTTGCAGGTGATCACCGGCTGCGAAGGATCAGAAGTGATTGTTTGGGATGTGGAAACAGGCAAGAGAATGTTGCATATGAAAAATGTTCATGATGGAGAAGAATTGTCATGTATGGCTTTAGATGGGCAGGGACAAAGATTGATTACTGGTGCAAGGGACGGAACAGCTAAAGTGAGTAATATCAATATCTAATCTCCTTTTGCAGATATTCTTTGTTTGATAGATCTTACTTATACCCCATTCACAAACCAAGTTAAACCAGTTAACCAATACTGCATTCACACTGACGTGACACAGTTAAAGGGAATAGACATAGCTATATCTCGAAGTCGCTATAAATAGGCTATAGAATAAGCCTATGCATTCATTGTTTCCTTGGCTCCACAATGAAGCCGCACGTGTCGAAGTTATCAAATTCAATAGATTATATTTTTAACCTGGCCCTGGCCAGATTTTAACTGTGTCGATTCCCTTTAAACTAGCTTTATCTAAACCTGTTTAAATTTCAACCAATAAAATGACTGGATTTAAATGATTGACCAATCAGAAGGCCCTATTCAAAAATCTGGTTTAATCTAAGCTGATTTAACTTGCCATGTGAATAGGGCACAAATTATCCAATGCAGCGTTTTGACTGTCAGTCCAACAAATGAAATGCATCTATTGGTTTAAAGTTGACTAGTTTTTGATTTAGATAAGTGGGTGCAACTGTTTCTGTGTGAATGGGAAAAGTTGTTTTTAATTATTTCTATCCACGTGAAAAATTCAAAAGTTTTACTACACCAGGCAGGACTCGAACTCGGTTCAACGCGGCACTAATCTAACGGTCAGCTAGCCTGCGTGCACACTGAACTGGTTTCTTTTCACAGAGGTTTCTCCTCCAGTAGAGTCTGCGAATCAGCAACACAAAGCGAGTCTGCTGATATCAGCATAGGCATATTTTGATTCCATAGGCGTGTGCATAAACAAACCTGGTCAAACAAATCCCATTGTGTGTGGGGAGGTGTTTTGACTGTATAATGTAAATCCTACTTATGGCCGCTCCATTGAATCCAATTCAATGAGAATAATAGCAAGAATTCCTTGAAGGCATTCTATCAATCAATCAATTTATCAATCAATTAAACTCAATATCAAGCAATCAATCAATTAAACTCAACTTAAAATCAATTCAATTATCAATCAATTAAACAAAAGGAGAACAATAGAGATCTCTTTCCACCAATGAGGTTTAGTTCCTCGAGCCTGGGAACCACGCGTGACTATGGACATGCTTTTTATTGCTGATGCGCAGACTCTACAGGAGGAGGAACCTCACTTTCCCACAGGGAATCAGTGGAGTCTGCAAGCAGGCTAACGGTCTCCCCACTACACTGTTGAGAGTGAAATGAAATGGTTGAAAGACCATTTGTCAACGGATACCACAGTGGCTCGATTGTCTGAGCTAGGCTATCCAGCCTATTTTGTGTTTCGACATCATCAACACAAAATAGGACAAACACATCACCTGCCTGAGTAGCGAGATTCCATCTGCTTTAGTATCCTTTGTTTTTTCACTTGGCATCTCCGTGACAATCCCAAACACCATCTGAGATGAGACTGACTTGCTTTCTCCAAGAATGAAAACAAGCAATGGCCAAAAAGCATTTTCGTTCCTTGGATCAAAGGTTTGGAATGAGTTAGAACATGAGGTTAAGCTAGCCCCCTCTCTGTCTACTTTTGAATGTAGACTCAAATGTAAATAGCTTTTAATTTTTTATTTATTCTAATTTAACATCGTAGATATTCCTTTTTAGTTATTTTGGTAGCATTGTAAGTAAGTTTTGCCACGGCCCCCCTGGACAGCAGCCACTCTTGGTTGATGGGGCCACCGTGTTTAAAGAATTTAAAATGAAAATGAAATGAAACCACCGGTGGTCCGTTATAGTGTGATCCCTCTTCACAGGAGGTGAAACCTCACTTAGATGAGGCGGAACTTTTACATATGAACTAAAGATCATCGGTGTGGTGAAGTGAAATGGTTTATTTATTTGTCGTTATTGGTTGATTCGTTCGAATTTCATGGAACTGAGACTATACCCTCATCTCATTTCTCAGCCCGAGCCCGTGCGCTGCAAGGTGGGGAAAAAATTTTGGGCCAAAAATTCTCTAAACAAGAGTCTCTTTTTCAGCAGATGTTTCATAAACATCGGTGGGTTATCCAGAAGTTGGCGAAAAATAGCCAAAAATGGGTCATTTTCCGCCAAAATTCATAATAAAAGTGGTAATGACAGCAAGTTTCGGTAATTAGAAGAGGGTCCCTCTCTGAAAACCAGGCGGCAGACCCCCGTCCATCTGCAAATCATGTACCCCCCCGGGGAATTGCTGACGACGATCGTTGCAATTTGGTGTAATGGAGACGGGTCCAGTGCAGTGAGAAGGGAGACGAAAGGGAGACGGGTCCAGTGCAGTGAGAAGTGCTTGCTATGGTTTTGGTACGGAGACATGCTGATGGTAAGGTATGCCTTTCAAAATTTTGCTCCCTTACCAAGTATTTTGACGATAAAGGTCAATGACACTGACAGTAAGTTCCTTGCATCAGATAGGCCAGTTCAATAAACTTGTATTGGAATCTTGTTTGATTTTTCCCCCAAAGATATGGAACTTGACAACAGGGTTGCAAGAGAAGAAGCTGGAGCCCTTCGAAGAATCGGAGATCACAGCAATAATTGCTTTCCCCGAAAGAGAGCAGATTTTGACTGTCGGGTGGAGCAGGAAGCTGCTCATGTTCAACGATTCTTTGGAGGTAGGATAAGTTTCTTATTTTCCTTGAACGTTATTTTATTGAATTCAGAATTAAATACTTCGTCGCTGCGATGTGCTTTCAGATTCCATCCAGAAGCGAGCCCCGTTTGTTCACAAACGAAATTGAGGAGGAGTCCTAGAATACTGATCCTGTTTCGAAATAAGAAGGGTCCGTGAAAGAGGTTTTGAAGTATCTGGTATGAATCATAAGGCCAGGAAAAAACGAAAAACCTTTTCGTAGATCTTCATTTCAATTCAGTAACGGTGCGTCAGTAATTAAGACCTGAAGGCGAAATAGTGAAGCCTAGTGAAGACTCAAGTCATGTTTTGGTTAAAACTCGACGGTCCAGTATGTTTCGAGTAGAGTAAACAAGCTATTTATAGTAAAAAAGATATTATCAAAATAGAATCAAAAATCCCTGTAAGTTGTGTTATTGATTATGGAAAGAGCAGCAACATCATGCAGACAGTCCCCAGAGTCCCTTGTCATAATTACAAAAGACCCCGGGGATGAGGTTTGGAAGTTACTGCATGGTTTTCTACCCCCTTTGATCATTAATCACATGACTTACATGTGTTTTGCTTCTCTCTTGATAGTATCCTGTTTACTATGAATAGCTTGTTTGCTGTAAATTTGTTGGTTGAAAATGAAATGCGTGTAATTCAGAACGTACTGGACTGTTGATTTCAGTTTAAGTTACCCCATGCCCCCTCCGTTGGTTCTAGGTGAAAAAAGGTCAGATGTTATCTCACTGTCGACACGATGCTATCTCTCCATCGAACTTTCCGTTATCCCTCTCAGTAACTGAATAACCCTGAAATATGACTATGAAATATGAATGAAGATCTGACAGAGATAGACCGGATGTACATCAGATGTATAGTTGACATGTTGGAAGACTTCCAGAATGTGTTTCCAATGAATCGGAAAGTCAAGAGGAACGTTACAGATCGAGATCAGTTCTAAAAAAGTCCACGAAGTCCGCGGTTTTCACTTTCATCTAGCTATGTCAAAGTGAAAAACGCGGATTCAAAAAGTCCTCTAATTTACTGCATGGTATCCCTCCAAAGATATCGTGCGAGCCTTTCCATCACGCTGCACCGCCTCTAAATTACTGGATAACCCCTAGACTACCGCACGGACGTTATCCAGGGTGATACATGCACACTTGGTGAGTTTCTTGCAGTAATCATAAGAAATCATTTGTCCATTTATAGGAAACCAAGCAGCCTGGTTTTACAAAATGAGTATCTTAGTGGGAGGTAATACTGTATGGAACTTGGAATTGTTGTCAATCATATCATTGATTGTTTTGCATTAACCAAAGAAGGCTGCTTTCATTTTAGATCGCCAAAAGTGGCCCAAAACTTAGTCGTGCTTGTTTGCCTCCAATCCTTTGTACTCATTTTGATTTGGTTCTTTGCCAAATTTGACTGCCAAACAATAATGACTATCTCTTCTCTCTTCCCTTTGTGAATTGTCTATTTCTTGGAAATTGCAGTAAAATTCTACAATATTTCTATCTAGGGCGGTACTGCAGTGGCTGATCCAACCTGGTCCAAGCTCGAGTCTCATGCTGTAAGTATTGATTTGCGTATTTACGTTGAGTTTATTCATCATTATCATTGTTATCATCGTCATTATCATCATCATCATCATCAGCATCATCACCTTCGAGAAACCTTCAAAACAGGCCTAAGAATCATGACCAAATTTTCTGCCTTTCAACAAGGACTTTTAATGCTTTAGCACGTCTCATCCCTCAGTGAGGATAAAAGTATCATATCTTTGGAGATTTCTGGGAGGGCAACAACAACATACAACCACAGCAACAGAAACAACAACAACAACAACACAACATACATTAAAACCTAGCCGTTGGAGATCGACATAAATTAAGTCGCCGGCCACCGTAGCGAGAAAGAAAAGGCATATTTGCTTCGAAGCTGTTTTCCACCAAATCTCTTGAAGTGCGATATCAATGTGCTTTATTTAACTTTCCAAGTCTTTGAGAGGACCTTTTATTTTTAAAACTTTAAAGGTGATCTGAAGCGAAAATTTTTGTTGTTGCAAATGGATAGCACTTTTGAATGATAAAGAATGTCGTTTACCATTTTTTGATACCATGTTTCATTTTCGAATTATACACTATTTTGTATCATTGGCTGATGACGTCATTTTGTTTGCAAAAAGTAATGAAAACATACGAGGCTGGCTGTGTTTCCTAAAAGAACTTGACTCCAAGAATATTTCTTAAATTGGCATATCTTTCTAAACATCATGTCAGTCCATGAAACAATTTTTATTACATTTATTCAGCTCAACTTGAATGTCTCCGACAACTGTAACCTTTCAAAACTTAGATACAGCTATATTCCAGTATATCATCCTAGTAATTTGCAAACAAAATGACGTCATCAACTGAAACTTGATATCAGTGGATAACTTGAAAACAAAAAGAGATATCAAAGAAATTTAAACAGGAGTCCGTATCATTCGACAGTGCTATTAATTTGAATGAATAAAAATTTTCGCTTCAGATCACCTTAAATAAACCCACAATGGCCTGACAAAACATCTTGTGTGACATCAGTCATTGAACTGCGAAGGAATATCTTTAATTGTACATATGAATTCTGTTTCCCTAGGACGACATTCTGTCTGCTTCATATTATCCACCAAACCTTATAGCAACAAGCAGTTTTGATGGAGGCATATTCATATGGAGTTTGGAAAGGGAGAAACTTTATCGAAAATTGAAAGTTGGAAAACCGACTTTATTGTGAGTATAAAAGAATGCTTATTTAACAAATGATGTAGGCATTCTGGAATTAATTTCAACGACTTAACCAATATAACCGATCAATGTTATAAATAACTGATACCTCGTGAGCCAGAAAAGACAGAGAACTTATTATTGCGCTAATGTCAGATTCATGTGACAGTTACAGAGATTTCCAAATCTTCGCCTTATGAATTTGAAGTTATTTTTTTCACATCTATCAGTAAGTTCAGAACCGGAATTTTCAACTTCTTGCGGCTTTAGGAAAGCTGAGAAAACTGGCAGAGGAAGAAGACATAGGTACCTCGAACAAATCTTCAGTGTCTTTCATCAAACTCTGGTTGCATTCGAATCGGGTACTTTTAGCCATATTGTAAAAGTGTCAGCCAAACTTGACCATATTTAATCCTTGGTAAATAAGTGACCTATCCAAGCAATAACCAAACCAGAGTCCAGAAAAACTCGCGGCTGCACGGCTGTGAGTCGAAGGAAGGTTGTGCTTTTTAATTTCATATTTGAAGAAGGCTTAGTAAGTTTTGTAAGGTATGAAGGAAAATGTTGCGTTATTTTGGCAATTTTCACAAATTGTAGAGCTTTTTAATCAACGCAGCGTGTTTGGAAAACCTTGTTATTTTGACTGACAGAGCAGAAACTGCGTAAAATGACGTCATCGACCAATCTGAGATAAGAAAGTGTTTGAACAGATAAGCTTTTTGAAATGATAAATCAAGAGTTCAAAGCCCTAGGAAGAAAATATCAAGTGTTGCGCAATTTTAGGATCTGTTGCAGGGAGCTAAAGGGGCTCAAAGTTACGAGTTTTCGAGCATTGCGTGTGCAGTTCCTGCTCTGTCATTTTGACTACATGATGTGATAAAACGAGGAATATTTTGCGAACAAAATTAGCATCCAGAGGAAGTTTTGAGCTTTTTTTGGGCTCTGAGCAAACCCAGAAACTGACTTCAGAATACTGTTTAGATGTGGGGTGAACCAGAAAAAAGTTCTCGCTTTCAGGATTTCAAAGGACCTACAGTACTTGACAGTTATGAATGCTAAGACTCCAGTTCAAAGCCGAAAGATCAAACTGGTGTTGCGATCTTCCTTGCCCTTTTATGAGCATTGAAAGTAAAGGTCAACTCAGCTTTAATGCATTTACATATCCGGTAGGTTCCCCTGAGATAAGAAAGTGGCAGAAGCCTACAAGGCATATAAGCAAAGAATGAGGTCATGGTCATCACAACACGTCGATAGTGATTCTGGTATTAAGGCATGCAACCCCACCCCACCCTCCCCTCCTTCGGAACCTGGATATTCGATTATAGTTGAATAATTTGTTTGGAAGCTCGACATTTTGGCAGAGAATCGCTAGACCGACCATACTGTAGTATAAGATATCAACTGTTGGTTGTATCGTAGCGTAAGTTATAAAGTAGTGTTGATGAGTAGAAGAAGTTAAATTTGATTGAGTTAGACGAATTAGAAAATAATGGAAGATATTTTAGATACCAAAAAAAATTGAAAAAGAGCCTCAAACAGCTAAAAAAAATTGAAAAAGAGCCTCAAACAGCTGAAAAAAATTGAAAAAGAGCCTCCCATAGCATAGAAGGACACAATAAAAATAAAGAGAAAAGAAAAGGACACGATACCAATGTCGCTCGTCGGATCCGAGGATACTTGCAGTGATAATTCGTTAATAAATTTGAGAGCAGGAACACCGCAATGCGACGAAGAACAACAGCAAATATGTGCAAAATTAAGAAATATAGAAGGATACGCCAGGGCATTTTACCTCTCTCAGGGGTTATAAGAAACAGATTTCTGACAATGAAAGATGTTCGATCCCATTGGAATAAATGTTCGAGTGATATCTTTCCCCGTGAAAATTGTAGTTGATTATTTACTGTTGTGTTGGAAGAGTTTATTCATGATCAAGCATTTTTAGGCCTTTTTGTGCAATTCGCGACCATTTATTTTGTCAGGAGTCAAACCCACCAATATTGCCGGCGCCCGTAAAAATCCTAGAAAAATTACAAATATACTTCAGTCTCTTGGCTATCATCAGGATTCGATTCATTTCAATTTTTGAAATAGTTTTGGTGCTATTAACGTTCAAAAGTGGGAACTTTCTTGGGCTCAACTGGTATGTCATTGATTTTTTAAAGATTTCTTTCTAATTCCTTTAGCAAGAAGAGATTGACAGACGCAGGGATAGTTCCAAAGTAAGTGTTTATAACATTGTAAGATAGCAGTCATATTTGAATACCGTCGTCTCGTAGATATCAAGACATTTGATAACTAACTTGGTCCAATGAACGAAGGTTCTCTAGAATCTTCGAAAAATTATTTTCTGTTAATTTACAGGTTCGAGTTTTGAGGTTGTTTTACTTAATTTTATGTGTACCCTAGATTTTGAGCAGTGAGTTGGATGTACCTTCAAGTTTAAAGGACATATGTCACGTTAGCAATTGATTGAAGAACTTGAAGAACAAACAAATTTGGAGTGGAATTCCATTGTTTCGAAACTGTTAGTGTTGCATTGTTGTATCTTAGTATGGTTGTAAGTACTCTTACAACTATACTTAGGTACAACAGTGCCAGTACAACACAAACACAAATCAAAACAAACGGCATTTCGATCATCAGGACGCCTTGATAGCTAGCCTTCTTCGAGGCACTGTATTGGATTGATCGACAGCAAGGACTAAAAACAAAAATGAAATCAATGTCCTATGAGGCACAGACAAGAAAATCTGATTTGCAAGCACTTTCAACGAGATATCCTATTTGAAGAAAGAAAAAGTCATGTGTTAGAATATTTGAAGGCCCCCTCACTACAATAAGTCGGGCTTCCTGTGATCAGACTGTGCTTCGTAATAAACAATAGAGAAATTATATTGAATGAACCATTCAGAGCTACATGACACATGGGCCCTTTAACAGTGCGTAATTAGACACTACAGTTATGCTTCAGCGTGTATGCTTTTGCGAAGGAAGCCTTTTATTGTTCTGTGAGGAAGGTAGCTCCTCCGTAGCAGTAGCACTTTCCTCCACAAATGCATAAAGCAGTAGCATCGAAATGGGCTACAACGAAGCACTAACAATCCATGGTTTAACGTTTTTTCCATAAACGATTTTTTGCGTTTCAAGTCCCAACCACGGCTTTCATTTCTTTTCCAGAGATCCTGACCCCATGCAACCCGTCGACAACGTCCTTTTCTTAACAAGCCGTGCGTATCAAGAGAATGCCGTACTGGTTACGACTGAGGGTGGAAAGATCGAGTTTTGGCCCGTTTTTGGGGTAACAAAGCCATCAGGTTAGATAGAGCTTTAGCACAGTTTAATGACATTCTATGTCTGGATGGGTAAAGTTATGTGCTGCAGGTTACATGCTAGATAATATCCTCACACCTAAAAAATTTCCAGCAAACACAAAACCTTCCTGAACGATCAACATGAGAATGATCTGAACGCAACGTATCAAAGCATTTCTATTTGCCATACCATTCAACTGAATACTAGTGAAAAATTTTGGTCTCCTCTTCGCTCCTGCAGACGGCACTAAACGAAAGACATTTGAATAGCCCGTCATTTTGAAACTTGCCTTGCTTTATCCTACAAGACTTGATAAACAATTTACTTATTCACAATGACATTCTTATATCTAATACAAAAATTTATTTACAAAATAATCACTCTAGACAACACTTAAGAACTACTTTGCTACAAGACAAAGATGATACCATTATTGGAGGCAGAGGACCATGACTACCCTATGGCTATGACATGAAGACAGCGTACTAAATTAAACTTAGATATAAAATCAAATGGAATTTTAAAAAGCTACGCACAAATAATTTCTACTGATGAATGCTGGAGTCCAAATGACGGAATACTAATATTGCTGCTGTGACAATAGCATTTGAAACGCCATGATATGTCCATAATCAACCGGTACTTCAATGGAATCAATGAAATGATGACATAATCTGATATCAAATTGCTTTTGTCATTTTGTTTCAGCCTCGTTTCATGCTGGAAGTACCAAGGATAGTTCCATATTGTCAATAGCAACAGACAGCCCGAACGAGTACTTGATAAGTGGTGACTCAAAAGGTGTTGTTGTTGTTTGGGATATTAAAAGATATTGTAATGTCAAGACATTTAAGGAAGTCGTAGATCAGGTAAGTCATGAAATTTCCAATCTGCAATTGTCAGTTTCAGAGGTGAACTCTAGTTTAAAATGCAAGTAAGCCATGAACCAGAATGGAATGTGGAATCTTGGCTCCTATGCCAACCCCTATCCAGCCATTTCTTAATTTCTGAGTCTGTGAGATTAGTGATTTTAACAAAAAAGTTTTCACATCTATGTTAGCCTTTGACTGATAGATTAACACTTTAGTTTTGAATGTCGGCTGCATACTTTTTATCCCACAGCCAACAAATGCATAAACTCTTTTTTGACTCATCCGATAGTTCATAAAGTGTGTATGACTTCCCGAATTGTTTCACATGGCATTTATTTTGAGACAGATTCCAGGTTGTTAGATGTTGAATTTCTTAAGGGTTGTTATGTAAATCCATGCTCCTTATGGTATATACCGTTTCGTTGTATGTATGTCGTAATCATCTCATGAGCATATAAAACATGCGTATGCCTTAAAATTGTACGAGATGTCCCAAAAATGAATTTGGTCATGTCCAGCGATGTGGGTTTGGCTTTGTTCAAAAGCAAATCGATTTCACCAATAGACCATTTCGACAATTAAAATCAGAGACTGGGGAGAGCGGTTTGTTCTGGTAAATGGCGGATGCGATTCTGGTAAATGGCTGCCATGGAGTGAGCCCGTGGAAGTGAATAATGTAAACAGGGCAATCGCAAATGCATAAAAACGCAGCAATGGAGCTGTCTTTGGATTTAGTCAAATAGCTGTCCATGCAAAATGCAGACAAACGTGTAATTTACCTCTATTGGTAACTGCTTTCCTTTTCAGCCTTTATTTCAGTGCTGCAAACAACTTCGAGTTTAGGCATTTCCAAAAACTTGACGAAATGCATGATGCATTTTGAAGTATTTAGAATAAGACTGCTTACTCTGACTTCGATTTTCAAGAGAATGGAATTCAACTGAAGTTTTTAACTTCGAATATCCTTGTTGAATTCGATTGAAATTGACGCGAGGAAAAAGTTCTAATGTACTTCGAATTTTCTCAATCTGACGGTTGAACATACATCAAAACTGATATTTCTTAACTGAAATTCTGATAAGCGCTGATGCTGTACCCATCCTCACCAAAGCTTGCAAAACTCAATGTTTACATTATATTCACTTCAACGGCCCACTACGCGGCAGCCATTTACCAGAACTGCATCCGCCATTTACCAGAACAAACCGCTGTCCCCAGTCTCTTATTTTAATTCTCGAAATGGTCCATTGTGGCTACTCGCTGACTTCGTGTCATTTCCTGCAATGAGTGACACAGTAGTCGTATTTGTTGTATGTAGTAATGTTTTACGTGATATAAAAAAATTCACCTCATTTGTTGATATTGGTGCTTTGAGAGCTAAAATATTATCCTTGAAAGGTTGGATTTGCCTCAACGTCCAAACCCAGAGCTTGGTCTTTTGGCCTAAGCAAATTCCTGAGGCACAATAAAATCTATAACTGAAATTTAAGAAACATAAAAAGTGAAGGGAAACATCATATAATCTAATCTGAGGTTGCCATATTTTATCAACGGTGTTGTTGATTTCTTTGCCTTGCTCTAAGAATTTGCCAAGCTAGGCCAATGCGCGATTGCTCTGGTTTGGAGGTGACAGCAAATACAGGGTGTCTCAAAAAATTTGTTTCATGTTTGGTTAAATGTCAAAATATAACAACATGATGAAGGGCTCTGTGATGAAATAACTCAATTTCTGGAGATCTTTAGATAATTTTGAACGCATGAATCTTTCAAATCCGATGAATATAGGGAGTTCCTTCATTTTCATTTATTTTCATTTAATGTTTTTTATACATGATACTCCTTCAGCTAAAAATATATATAAAAACAAGATAACGATGATGAATGTATATCTAATCACACTGTTCTTCCAGGAGGTCATGTTTCAAGGGGTCTTTGATGTCTTATTGGCCCAAAAATAGTTTCTAACCTGCTTTTTGAAAAGTGCAGCAGATTCCACATTTCTAATATTGTTTGGGATATCATTCCACACCCTGGCACCTTTGTACGAAAAGCTCTTTTTAGTTACCTCTAGCCTAGGTCGTGGTATCTGCAGGTCATTCGCTCTCCTTGTTTCATAATTTGAAACATGAGATCTTTTTGTGAACTTTTGCTTAACGATTTCTGGACATTGTTCATTTAGAATTTTATGCACCATCATGGCTTGGTCAAGCTTAATTAGTTCATTTACACTTAGTGTTGCAGTTGGTATTTTGTCTTTAATAGGCGCAGATTGGATCAGAGTCATTACCCTATCCTGTAACTTTTGCAAGTTTTTGACTTTAGTTGCAGAAAGGTGACCCCATAGCAGATTACCATATCTGAGGTGACTTCCACCAATGCCAGGTATACTTGAAAAAGTTGTGATAGAGGGAGCAATTGTCGAAGTTTTCTGATGGAATCAAGACCGCCCTTTAATTTTCCTTTTACTATTTTATACTGTTGATCCCATGACAGTGTCTCATCAATAGTTAGTCCTAAATACTTCGTCTTTCCAATTCCCTTGATTTCATCTTCTCCAACCTTAAGATCATCGATTTCAGAGATCTTGCCTAATTGCTTACTGTCTCCTAAGAACATGAATTCGCATTTCGCCACATTTAGGCTTAACTTGTTTTGTCTTAGCCAATCTATGACATCTTGCAACTCATTTCTTAAGTCTTCCAAAAGTTGGTAAGCGTCCACTCCACCAAGATTAATACTTGTGTCATCGGCATACATAACTGGGTGCGAAATTTGTAAGGGACTCCTCAAAATCGTTGGTATATAATATAAATAGAAGAGGCCCTAAACATGACCCTTGTGGAATGCCACAAGAAACCAGACGTTTCTCGGAATTCTGGCCGTTAAGGTAGCAATACTGCTGGCGTTCTGTTAGATAGGAAGCGAACCATGCGAGGTCCTTCTGACAAATGCCATATCTTTGTAGTTTTGCTAAGAGAATACCATGATCAATGGTATCGAATGCTTTTTTCAAATCAAGGAAAAGGCTTTGAAGTTCAGGTTTGTGCTAAAGCTTAAAAAAGAGGCCTCTAAGTGGCCTTTTGGTAAAATTAGCATACGCTTTTGTTTGTTTTAGTTCTCGTTTGTTTCGGAGCAAACCAATTGGTATTTGAAAAGATTTTCTATAAGCTAACGTTAAGCGTATTTATCATCATCATCATCATCATCATCATCATCATCATCATGATCATCATCATCATCATCATCATCATCATCATCATCATCATCATCATCATCATCATCATCATTGCTATAAAGCACTACATAAAGATTCTGTATGGCAGCTATAAGAGTAAAACTAAACTAAACTTTAAAAACAACTAAACTATAGTCAACTAAAACATATGGAACATGAACGGTAATATATGAGTAAATTGAAAGAGAAAAACGTAAAAACAATATTGATATTTTAAGGAAAATGATTCAGCCTATCATCTATTATGATTTAAAATAAAATTTTGGACACATACAATCTTATGCAAATTTTGTTTCAATGATTTTAAGAATTAATTAGCTTTCTAAGTCTTATTTGGTTTGCTCTGATATCATCAAGAGGCATGACATTCGATAACCTTTTACCTCATCGCTAAGCTTTTTTGCGTCACAAGTAATGAAGGGGTTTCTGGTTTCAGCTGTCGCATATTTTTTATCTGTGAAAGCATGTAGCTTGCTGAATTTTCAACCGATTTGCAAGATTCTGATCTCTAGAATTATTTCAAAATATTAGAGATACTGCTTTCTTTTTCATGACCTGTTCATGTTATCGTTATTTTTATATTCCATCAAACGTCGAAAAATTGTTCTGAGACCATGGGTTGTGGGAACAGTAGAATTTCCTATTATATTAATTATCGTTGTAAAGAGTAAGAACTGGCAGGTCTACCTTGTGTGTTCTCTGTTTTTCCATCCTCTCCGTTGTCCCGTCGATTTAGCATCATCCTCATCTTGGCTGGCCTAACAAGTAACATGGCCTATTTTGTTTTCAAGAGCACGAGAGCACAGCCTCAGTTCGACCTGTGAGCTCGCACTCTCATTGAGGGAGCTCACAGGCCGAACTGAGGCTGTGCTCTCGTGCTCTTGAAAACAAAATATAGGCCATGTTACTTGTTGGGCTAGCCAAGATGAGGATGATGCTAAATCGACGGGACAACGGAGAGGATGGAACAACAGAGAACACACAAGGTAGGCCTGACAGTTCTTACTCTTTACAAAGACACCCTGTATAGCTCTTGAGCTTGTGATATTTTGACAGGTTCTGAATCGAAAGAATGGAAATTTGATTCCAACAACTAACACAGAACAACCTCCAAAATTTGGCATATGGCCTGCTCATACAGCTGGTGTAGTTAGTGTGCAGTTTGTATCTCACGAAAGTGGCTCATACGTTGTGTCTGGTTCAACAGATGGATCCGTGAAGCTGTGGACATTGGAGGGTGCTTTGATTGGAATGTTTGGCCAGGTCAGTCACTTAAAGAAATCTTTAATGCCATCGTTATCAATGGCGAACACTTGTGGATGAGGGGGTGCGATGCCCCCCCCCCACCCCAGTGTTGGCTAGAGCAAAGATCTTTTGTTCAAATCAAAATAGAAATTAACAATGCTTTTTCACTGAAACAATAGCTTTGCCCCCAATATTTGCCAAGTGTCCGCCACTGCGTTACATCATCGTTACATCGTTGATACATCAGTTATACACACGTGAAATTAAAGGGGCTAGCTCACGTAACTGTGAACAAACCTGTAATCGCTATGATCTCTTTTATTTTCGGCATGTGTCCGTTGTTTTCTGTACATATGTTGTTGGATGGGGTAAATGCAGAAAAATTGTACGTTCAGAAATCCACCAATATCTCTGCATTCTTACAACATATGAATGTCATGCTTCTTTCTTTTTTAAATTCAAAAATTCATCCTCAAAACAACACTTTCATTCTGAAAGATATATAGTTGAGTATGTTAGTGATATGGCCGAAAATCTCAGAATCGCAGTCTCCAAGAGCTGTTTGTTTACTTTACGTCACCTAGCCCCATTAACTCACTTCGCCTTATCTCTATCTAAGCGTATATCAATTCGCTGCAACGTTTCTGCCCTTCTGCAAGAAATACTAAACCAGTGCAGTATAATTTAAGCATGATAATAATAATAATAATAATAATAATAATAATAATAATAATAATAATAATAATAATAATAATAATAATAATAATAATAATAATGAATCATGACCAGTATATCCACAAAGTGGCTCTTCATCTGGTCGCTAAAAAATACTTTACATGGTTTAAGACTTCTAGTATGATACTTTATTTCTAAGGAAAGATTAAAAGCAGGTAACAATGTTACATCAATCTGAAAAGTAAGGTTAAAAAGTTTAAAGTTTGTTATATAAAATATCTAAATAAGTTAAAATTTGAAGGTTAGGTTCTTCTCTTTTAGGACTTAAACTAACAGCATGATACTCATCACCTAATGCAATAGCAAATTAAAGAAAACAAAACAAGGTAAAACTGACGCAGTGAAGGTCGAATGAACTGCGAATTGAGTCTCGTCTCTAATAGACCTTTTAGCTATTCTAGAAAAGAGCCTGGATCGAGCGATATTTTTATACAATTTTATACGCGAGGTTCGATAGAGTGGCGTTAGAGCTTCGATCGCAATTGTGTACATTCGAAAATTCTACAAATTGTAATGAAATATCGTTCGATCCACATTCGTTTTGAGAATAGCTAAAAGGTCTATTCTGGAACGAATCATTCTATGTCGGCAAAGTCATGTTTTCTTATTCTAGAAGCATGAATTTGGACATTATTGCTATGAGGTAAAATTGCTTCAATAATGTGATCAAGCTAGTCGTCCGCTGTTACGAGTTCTGCAAAGAGCCTTTCGGTAATTTTCTTGATTTAGCAACGAAAGACCCTAATTCTCCAATCCAACCTAAACTTTGGCCATACAGGAATGCATTTACCAAGCAAACTAACTGGATGCCTGTCAAGTTATAGCCGTTGGAAATGGACTGTTTAGTTTAAAAGTTGTGATTTTAAAGTTGTAGCCCTGTCCTAAGATGTAAAGTATTTGCCGTCCGTTAGATTCGCAACAAACGAATGTAGCCTTAACTTGGTAACAAAGCTTATCAGATCAGAACATGGTGATATTTTAGCATGACTTATCTTTCGCTAAGAATTATTAGACTTTTGACGATGAGTCTCTTGTTTCCATGTACTCTTTGACTTGATGATGGTGCTTCAGTTAAGAGAGACTCATACCATTACTGTTAAAAACATGGCCCTATTTAAGCCCAAACTTTGCAATTCCTAATTAACCAATCAGATTGCGAGATTTGGCAAAGAACAATGTTGTTGAATTTCAATTCGAATGATGCAGTTGACTAGATTTTGAATGAAGTTGCTGCAGCAGGTAGTTGAAGATTTCACTGGTTTGTTTTGGTCTTAAAAACATGGAAAATGTAGCATTGAGAGACTCATTTTGCACTTACCAGGTAAAGTGAACATCCTTCCGATTTATATCAAGTTTCGTTGATTGAATGTTTGCTTAACTTGATTTTCAGTGCATTTTCTCTCCGAGGAGTGACCGTTGAACAGAGCTCCAGCAGTCGTTCGATCCTGATTCGATCAATCGAATCATGATGGATTGCAGGGGATGGGGCCAGGTTTTTCACTGTTTCATTATGAGTCCCTCTTGAGCAAAGTTTACCGCAGGGATACAAGGGACTCATCATCATCAGTCTAAGGAATTATTTGATTGCTACTTCATATTGGAACTTTCCCTCATTTTGTCTTTGTTTCTCACTTCACAGAAGACAACATGGGATTTATCAGATCAAGCTACATATCAGTGCGTATATACCTTCATATCAAACAAATATTACAAATTTCGATCAGACCAGAGTACTGAAAATTTCTTAATTCAGCATGAAAATTTGTCCATTTTAGTACTAAAACTTTCTTCATTTGTTTCATTCTTTTTGGATACATGAGCTGCCAATGTGCTCTCCAACATTGCTGAAGACCTGTTTCCTGACATTTAAAACAATGCATAGGAAAAAACAGTATTCTGGTATGTTCAAAACATAACAGTTAGTTGATATAACTCAAGAATAAAGGTTCAACGATGTACCGGGTGAGTCAGAAAAAACGCGGGGCGTTTGGCGGACTGTGACATCGCATTTAGCCACCCGATTGTCACAAAATAAATTTTTCCGTGCAGCCAAGAGTCTAACTTAGATCATAAACCTTCCCCCATCGAAATCAGTCATTTAATGCATTTTTTATAAAGGATTTTCTTCGTAAGATCTTCTACCGGAATCTTGCAAACTGATTAAATCTTTCCCTGAGCCCCTTCCGCATTTTATCTTGGAAAAAGTTACAGGTAAACGTGGTATTATCAGGAGTGAATAAAATAGTTAGGAAGTAGTATTTTCTCCCTTGGGATATCTTATCATAACTTGCCTTGCTTGGAGAATACGTTTGAAAGATATCAATAATGTGCACTTCTTTGTCTTCCGAAGAAGTTTCTTTCACGCAGATAAACGCGCTGTAAATGGCAATGGGACGTCATAGAGACAAAATTTTTTCCTAAAGCCTGATTCACAGAGTCGTGCAGAAAGACCCAAAAGACAAGGGATTCAAACTCTGATTCTTTGTATTTTGGTTCTTTCTGCGCGATCTTAGCGACCTAAACGACCTAATGTGAACCAGGCTTAACTTTTTCAGCATCCCCTGACAATATAGAGTGTACCTGCAACTCTGGCAAGGCTAAAATGCTGAAGGGGCTTGGTCAAAGGCTTCACCAGTTAGCAAGTTTTCCATATAGGGTCTTACGGAGAAAATCTTTTTTAACAAATGCATAGAATGACCGATTTCGATGGGGAAAGGTTTATGATCTAAGTTAGACTCTTGGCTGCACGGAAAAATTTAGTTCACGATAATCGAATAGCTAAATGTGGTGTCACAGTCCGCCAAATGCCCCACGTTTTTTCTGACTCACCCGATATTTGCTGCAATATTCTTGCGCTTAACTTCTAAAACTTTCTTAATATTTTTGCCATTAAAGTTCAAAAATTCATTTGAGAAAGCCTTTGTATGATAGTTCTGCTGTTGGTAACGAACCAAGTCAAGGGGGCTTTACCACTACGGGTCGGCTAAATGTCTGCCATGCAGTATTCAGAAAGAAACCAACTTCTTGTTATCTTTAGTACCTCCATCCAACAAATCAATCAGTTATTGACTCAGCAACTCAATCGATCACGTGATCAATTAATTAGTGAATCGGTAAATCAATCAATCAATCCATCAATCGATAAAGCCATATCTTTTTTTAGATCACTTCCAGTCAAGAAATCTCGCCCTAAGGTGAAAAGGAACATAAGTAGGCAAGCAGGTAAATCATATTCTAGACCCGAACGGTACATACTATTATATCAGATTCTGTTGTGAAATATCTTATGGAAGTGATGTTTCTGTACCAACGTGCAATTAATTCATTCCTCCTTCATATTGGTTGAGTCAATAGAAACAATGCTCATTTGCAAGACAGCTGCTCCTTTGATATCAAGAAAGTAACATTAGCAAGAATATCATTCAACTGCGGAAATTTTGTATTTTGCCTGGCTGAAGCTGGCCCAGGGAGATAGTTGACTAGGGAAGTAACAGGGATGTGCAGAAAGCCTCTCCACACCCTGTACCCTGCCGTATAAAATTGTCCCAAAAGTATACCCCGTCACTTAATAATTTTGCCAAAAGTACACCTGATCATTTGTTTCAAGACACCTCTAGGAAGTTTCTTTTCTACATTCACCTTGTCACATAATTTCTTATTCATTTTGATAAACCGTAGTATAATGTTTGTCAGAAAAAGACCCCCTGTCGCGTGATTTTTGCCCCAAAAGGGCACCCTGTAGAGCGGCACACGCCATCAGGTCAAGAATGGAAGTACCCCCGTCGTCCCCATGAAACAGACCTTTTAGCTATTCTAGGAAAGAATCTGAATCGAACGATGTTATGATGCAATTAAAAGAATTTTCGAATGTGATCAATAGTGATAGAGCCTCTATCGCCACTCGATCGGGCCTCGCGTATAAAATTGTATAACAATAACGCTCGATCCACGCTCTTTTGCAGAATAGCCAAAAGGTCTTTTGACTCATCCATTCTCAAATCAATATGATTTTCTCAAGAAAGTCCCTTCAAGAAACCTTCAAAACAGGCCCAAAATCAAGTCCAGATTCAATCTCGTCCCCAGAATGAGTTCGTTGCTCTACATCTACTCTGGGATACAAGAGGCCGTTCGGCAATCTGATTGGCTGCTCGCCATTTGGGGCCGTAACTCCGATTTGCATGGGGTAAACGACCTCGGCATGTTAAAATTCAGTGTAAAACGATATTCTTTACCTGTATCGACAATCATTTGCAATTTATTTGCGAAATTCGAAGAATAACAAGTCATTTCATTTCGAAGCTGCGGTGAAAGTTTCTCGAATTTACAACTTAGGCCCATTTTCGCTCCAAACAAATCGAGGTTATTTTCACATTAAACATACTTACCAACCCCAGATTATTGCTCAAATACCTTCAAAAAGGTTGAAGTAAGGTCCTCGAAGTGTTTGTTTTTAGTTTCTCAATTTATTTTCACCAGAATTAGTGCTAGAGCAACAGCCATTTTCAGCCGCTTACCTTTGCCTAGCCAACGGTTGAATCCATAATGGCTTCCAAATGCACCCAGATTCTGGGCGCATTTCATCGAAGTGTACCAGGGTGCTCATTCAGCTTTGTGATCAGCGTATGACGTAAGAACACCCTGGGAACGAGGTTGGTCCAAATTGTCTGCCTTGCAGATGTGGCTCAAACCTGAATTGTTTTTATTGACTCACCAGGTATATTGTCTTTCGGATTCAGTGAGTTTGTTTTTTCATATAGCTGACGATTCGATGATCGAACGCAAAAAATTACCAGATATATCCAAAAGATTAGACGGTGATATTTTGACAGACAGATCATTGATTCCTGATGAGGAAAAACGGTAAGCAGCTCTCTAGTTCTATGTTATTGATTTAGTTTCTCTTCAATACATGATCTCTCATAATGGATGCTCTGGGCAGTTAGAAGATATTTTCTTTGCATTGCCTTCAGTTTTAATCGACGTGCACAGACCTTCTCAGTCTGTTCATGGGTTCACAAATTCAATCATAACTTCCGACACACTGTTGGTGCAAAATATTTTGTTAATTATGGCATTGATAATACTGAACACTTGCTGCAATGCTATACATGTGATGGTCAAAGGCTTGATCTCCTAGGCTCGATTAACGACATATTCAAATTACACAGCACCTCAAACCTGCCAAATCAATGATTTTTTGTATTCAAACTGTTACAAGACAAACAACTTTAGACGTTACATACAAACTAGTTTTCTACACAACAAGGGCAATGCCACGGGGTGGGGGAGATCATGATGACAACTCCGCAGTCGTTAACATGGCGAACGTCTGGCTAAAGTTAAGTATACGGCTACGAAAAATACTAATGAACAGTTTTTACTGATAATTACTAAAGCCCGTTTCACTGTGTATGTGGAGCTAACTTGGGCAAGCAGGCCTTTTCCACAAAATGGGTGAACTGGAGATTCAAATGCCATACAATATGATTTCGTGTGGTGATAAAGGATTCCTGCACAACCAACATAGAAAAATTTTGGAATCAACGCCAAATCAATTCTTACATCAGAACGTTTCTTGTAGCACCAGCAAGTACAAACCTAGGTAAATTTATCTTCCGTCTCATCCCTCTCTATCAATCATTTAATCGTCTTCTAAAACAGTGGATTTATATTAGATTTAACTACTGAATGAGTAAGAAAAGTTTACTCGTTTGGTGGGCTATGAAATAAAAAGTATGAGGCTGATATTCAAAACTGAAAAGATTATCAGTCAAAAGCCAACGTAGACAAGAAAATTTTGTTTAGAAAATCACTCATCATTTAGACCCAGAAATTAGGAAATGCTGGTAAGGGGCATGTTTGGGAACAAAGATTCCACATTCCATTCTGGTCCATAATTTACTTGGCATTGAACTCAAAATTCTATTTCTAAGACTGAAAATGTAACCTTCGATGCCATATAAATCGTGGACTAGAATTTAAAGAGGAATTTTCGATTCCCATACAGACCCTTTACTGGGACTTTTCTAATTGCGGGGTCTTTAAAATGTGTGGTTTTACCAAACGAAATTTTCTCATCTAAGGCCCCGTCCACACGTATCCGGATATTTTTGAAAACGCATCTTTTTTATCCGTTTTGGGTTAGCGTCCACACGGAGACGGCGTTTTCGGTCACCAAATACGAAGCTTTTCGAAAACGCTATCCAGAGTGGATCTTTTTGAAAACGCCGTTTTCATGTTGTCGTGTGGAGGAGTGAGAACACAGCTTTCGAAAACGCTGACGTCACAGTATCGATTTACGACGTATCAGAGTATGCGCACGGATATTTGGGGATCACGTAAGGATATTTTGATTGTTTGTTTTCGTTTGTCAAAGCTCGAACAGCGGAGTTTGAATGCAGCAGCGTCTTCGTGTGGACGGGGATATTTTCGAAAACGCTCCTCGTGTGGACGCGGATATTTTTTAGACGGATAAAAAAAGATGTGTTTTCAAAACTATCCGGATACGTGTGGACGAGGCCTAAGTTAGCCTTTGATTGACAGATTAACATTTCAGTTTTGAATATCGGCCACATACTTCGTATTCCATAGCCCGCCAAACCTGACTCAGCCTGTATGTTTTTGAAGGCTATACAAAATTCAAAAGTGCCATCTTTAGTGTGAACTACGTGATGATGCGTTATTTCCCGCTGTGGTTGACAGAAATATTGTATTTCGTATTAAGTTTAGGTTTTGCTTGATAAAGGAGCAAGATTTTCTGATATATCATTCTATTCTGTAGGCCGTACTCTACAACAGCTTTGCCAGATGTACGCACGAGTTCTCCTCCCGCGGGAGTTGAAACAATAACAAAAGACGTCCAAATTTGGTCAAATACTGAATATTATCGATCAAGAACAATGATATTGGACGACGTAGCTAGCAGAAATGATGTTTGGGTAAGCTTTCTGTTTTAGCAAAACAAAAAAGGGTTGGCCAACAATCTTCACAGTAGACTCGATTACATGTCGTAGTTTCGTTGTTTGCCTGAACTGATATCGCTCCTACGACTTATTCCCAAACGCTTGCGGAAACGGTAAAGTTCCGTACTGATTCTATTTGAAACCTTTCCGCTGCTCCACAAAAAATTCGATTGAGCAGTGTTGGAGTTTCTATCATTATTGTGTACATTCGAGCATTCCAGAAAATGTGTCAATCTGTCGTTCGATTCGCGTTCTTTTTAGAATGTAGCTGTGAGCCTAAATCATCAGCTACTTTTTCCTCACAACCACTGGGTCTAAAATGCCTTAAAAATCAGTATTCTAGAACTGCGATACCATCAAATTAGGTATCAGTACTTCGGTGAAGGATCATTTTGCCACAAAAGCAAAACCGTCTTGCTCTAAGCCACATGCTGATCGGTAGACGACGGAGCGACAGAATCCTGTCGCCGATTAAAATTTTTTGCCGTTTTTACAGCTCTTTGTCCATAAGGCCCTCAGTGGAGCGATAACAACAACAACAATTCAACTCAATGAGATGAGCGTAACTTGAGGGTCCTTATGTTAGTGAGGCTATCTTCACAGCATTGTAGAAAGAAACCAACAAGCACCTCATCAATCATTCTACAGACTTACAGACATATGAGGTCCCAAAAATTCTATAGCGTCCACATCAAAAAATTTTTGTTTGCAATGCTACCTCAAACATACCATAGAGACGTCTGGCTGAAATAGGAGAGCTTTTAGTTATGATAGAAACAAAATGAGCAAGATAGTCCAAGGGAAAATTCGCGGAACTTATCCTCTATTGGTTTAGTTCGACTCCGTGTCGACATCGCCGTCAATGGGAGGATGATGCAGGTAACAGGTAGGCTGATTTCGTCCAGTCTGAGGGTTCACCTGTGTTTCTTGACAGTACGAGACCCGTCACCCAGCATTGCATGTCAGAGTCAACTTGCTGGATGCAAAGCACGTGGATGTAAGTGGAATCTAAACATTAACGCATGCGTCTTTGAAAGAGTAGTAACATTTTGCCTAGAGTAGTAGCAGTTAACCATAACACCCCTCCCCCCCCCCGAGCCGCACTGCAATGGAAGTGCTATTAGAAGCCCCATGGAGACTGTCTCCTTCAACAGCGATCAAGGTTTAGTATATAAGAGAGAAATCAACAAGCACCTCATCAATCATACGACTGGTTTCATCCAATTGCAGGGCTCATCAGTGCAGCCAGGCAGTATCAAACCCTTCGCCTTGCATTGGATCCGAGGGTCACGTTGCTTAATGAAGAGTTTTTTGATAGGCGAAATTAAATGAGGTAATGTCACAGCCCGTAGTCAACCAAACCCCAGAGCAGCACCAGCATACAGTGGTATTAGAGGCACCGGGTATCTATCATTCAGAAGAACTGTTTAGCAGCCACTCAAATTTTTAGCAAATTAAAATTGAAAAAAAATCATAATATTTTGATTGATAGAATGCTTTAATTCCGCAAGTAAATATTTCATAATCGAACTGATCTCAATTTAGAGCAAAACCTTATAGTGGAATTTGTAGTTTTTAACAGTTGAAGAATTTAATTTTCTTGCAGTCAATCCTTGGTGAAAACTACAACGAAAGTTTCAAACGCAGAATGACAGACAGAAAATGCAGAAGAAATCATTTTAGTCAAGTAGACGGGAAGTTAGTCAGTGAAGGTGCAATTGGTGCCAATGTTTGCTCACCCTTCAAAGCCCTTTACACTCCGGTAAGACTTGTTTTTGGCTGCAGTCACACTACCGTATCTTTCTGTTATGATGTGAACTGCTAGACTTAGGACGACGAGTTCCTTGTATCCTTGCGGTAAATCTGGCTCAACAGGGACTCGTAGTGAAACAGTGAAAAGGCAGGCTCTATTTTTGGCCTTCATCAATCGAATTATGATGGAATCACGCCTTAAAATCTCGAATCCCGCGGGATGTTATCAGTTCTTCAAGCGAATGGAAAATTCTATCACATTTACCGTAACCATGGTCATTCACTAATCTCACAATCTGATTTATACTCTAGGAAGCTCAGAGTTTGGGCCTAAATAGAGTCAGGTTTTTCAGAGTAATGTTATAAGTCTCTATTGACCGAAGTGCCAACATCAACTCAAAGGAACACAGGGGAACAAAGGACTCGAGGTCATAGGTTTAGTAAACTGTTTCTCTTTCTTGTAATTTATTTTGTCCCTGACAGTACAACGACGCCCGATCGCACAGTGATGTTACGTATCTCGTGACAATTAAGGCTGCGATTGGTTTATTCTGTAAAAAAGCTAAAATATAGTTTGGGAACTTGTTTTGCCATCTTATAGTTAGCTTACGGAATCAACTTTCAGGGTCAAGGCGCTGTAAAAACGTTTCATGTGAAGCAAATGCGGTCACATTTCACAGCGTAATCATCCTGTTGTTTTGAAAAAGATGCGACGAAGCAAAAACATCTACTGCCGTCTTTTTGCCATTTCCAAACAATTATGGAGAACAACATTATCATTGCAGGATACAAAAGATTTTCAGCTTCCAGAAGGGCTTCCTGCAACTCCACGAATGATGAACAAAGGTATTGATCCATACCAAGGTAATTTCGTTGATCAGAACCGTCATGGTTCAAATTTATCATCTGGTCCTAAGCTGCCTGTTGAATCCCTACCACCCCTCCTGAAGATTCAAGGCCAGAGAAATACATCTTTGTAGTTTGATCTTGGATGGAGCCAAAGGAAGATGGGATAAAGAATTGAAAGAGAAGAGAAAACGAAAAAGGAGATGTACAAATTTTAGGAATAAGGACTTTCTACAAATATCAAAGATAAGGCTACAGAATATAAGGTAGGATGAACAGGCAAGACCTGTCGATGATTGTTTATGCTCAGTTTGAGTCAGGTGACCAGTCTGTTGGTAAAGCATATTTTGAATACTTTCAACATATCTTTCAGCATGAAAACTTGAGCCATGAATGCAAAATGTAGCATAACACTAGCATACGTCCAGACAATGCCCAAGGAAAAGGAAAAGTCTGCGCAATGCCACTCAATACCTTGTATTGCATGCGTAAGCATTTCATTTCAATAGTAGTTTGAATGGCTCTCTCTACTTAGCGTCTATGTATTGTCTGCCGCAGGGTACTTAAAATTCCAGAGTATTGTGTCGTTAACGTAGATAGCTTAGAAAACAAAGGGAAGCCTGATATTTATTCACGTGATAGCTGTTCTCAAATCTGATTGCTTCCTTGTTTCACTGGCGAGCGATGTTATTGGCTGTTACAACAATACGGTTTCATTGTTATCACATAAATGCTGAAGCACGCATTGCAAAAAGTGAGCGGCGTTGCGCAGATTGTACATTTTCCTTGGGTAAAGTCTGCACGCAGGCTACATAACACGGTCTATCAAACTTCAAACTTGGCCATAAAAGTCAGAGAAGAATACACTATAGTTGCAGATTTGAACGATGAAGAGAAATCTCAAAACTTTGGCACACGCTTAGGCAAGATTGATGATTTTTGTTGCTCAAAGTCAATGCGTTCAACGTGCCATTTTAACCCTTTCCCCTTATGTACAGAAAACATTTATTTTTGTCATCTTTGAAAATGATTGAATCTTTGAAGATGCAGATTAAAAAGAAATTTTAATGATGGGCTAAAAGATAGAGTTTTAGTGATATTTTAAACATGACAACTTTGTTGACACTTACTGGATTGCCTATATTGTCACTGTGGAGCTGCTATGTAAATAGTACCTGTCTTTGGGATATTTGGACTGAAATTCCTTCGTCTGAGAGAACGTCGAATAGTCTCTCATCTCTTCAGTCAGAATTAAGCTTAAAGGAATCCCTGTACAGAATTAGCAATGGGTTTTTAAGATTGTATTTTCAATATATTCCTTGGTTTGGTTTACCGGGTGTCCCAAAAAAGTTTCCCCGTTTGAGCAGTTCCACAAAAGCAACCACTGCTGTATTTTGAATAATATAAACGGCAATCTAGTCCATATAATTTTTCCCAGTTTTTTGCTCATAAGATCTCCAAAATATGGATTTTCCGAAAGTCGTATCTAAGCGATGGAGACATGTTCCATTCCTTCCAGGTTCAGATATAAGCTAATGGGCGAACCAAATAACCTTGTCTTGTGTAGTACTCTTTCTTCGCACATAAAAAAAACCGTGTTTTTAGGGAGAAAATAGACAAATATGATTTTTCTTTCACCCCTTTATGGAATTAAGCTCCACATTATTTGAATTCAGTCAACAAAGAGAATTTCCTTGGATTTCGAGGTGAAAGTTTAAAGATTTTATTTATAACCATTTTTAGCTTTCTTGAACATTTCAGGTATTCTGTTTTCAGGAAAATAATTATGTAAAATCGATGCGCGCAGATAAAGAAAAGGAAAGAGATACTCAAATCTAATTTGAGCGTTGTATAGCAGATTTCTTCTATAATCTTTATAAAAAAGGCACTTTTACTAAATAACAGCTCAAATAAGGAAATTTCTTTGGGGACACTCGGTTGTTTACTTTGGTAATTTTTATACTAAAAATTGGGTATTTTCACGAAAAATGGATATTATCTGACAATTTTTTATTGTAAATAGCAAAGGGCTCAAATCTTTAAAACTGTGGATGTAAAATTGTATCACATTTTTCTTTGAATCAAATTGCTTGAAAGAAGCTTTAAGTAATTTGCTGTAAATAAGCCGTGGCAATGTTTTGATGCCTTGATTATTTTCAAAATGGCGGCATTTTGATTATTTTTGCAAAAATTTTGAAGATGTTAAATGAAAACCATAGTTCTACAATATGGTAGCTCTTCTGGTTAGGATGAAGAAATTTGATGACGTCGCAGCCTCGAAATTAATAAATGCCGCCATTTTTGAGGAATCAAGGTATCAAAATATCGTCATTACAAATTTACTGCAAATTATCCTAAGTTTCTTTCAAATAATTTAATTCAAAGAAAAACATAATAGAATTTTAGTCCCGCCTTTTTAAAGATTTGAGTTCTATGCCAATGTATATACAGCAGTTAGTATTACAGAACGTTACGCATACATCTTCAAGGTTTTGCTTATTTATGTTCTTTTTCGCTTGTTTTATGCTAGTAATTGAGGTTCAATGTGAATACATTGGTTGGAGAGGCCTCGCATCAATTTATATTCTTGTCATTCGATTTTCGATTTTGTGAGTCTGGACTCTTCTCTCTTTCAACTCCCCTCTAGAGTCTCCAAAACTGAACAAGCCTCTTCGGGCACCTTTTACGGTGATTACTATCTTTTCACTACGATATCCACTACTCAGAATTATGACACTTCATTTCAAGTCATGTGACCATAAATGTCCGCTCTTTGGTATTTTTAACCGTAGTATGTGGTTGTCAATTTGGAATAAAAATATTTTAAGGAATGTAAATGGCCTTTTTCTTGTGTAGGCTTCTCCAAAATTAGGCCGTAGGTTTCCATTTTTCGGTAAATTCAAGATCTTTTTCAAAAGCCTGGTTGTTATCAATAAAGAAGGCTAATGGCTTATGTCCTTCACGCAAAAATTAGCTGTTATTTATTTCTACATTTTTAAGCAAAAGAAACCTTACCTATTTGTCTAACATTAGTTGCATTTGATTTCCTGAAATTTTTGCTAAAGATTCGATTGCTTTGAGAATTCCTCTTTGTGTATCAACTAGAGGCTTCTTTAATGAATCACAGTCTTTTGGACAAACAGTATGGCTACAGAGCTCGTCGTACATAGAAATTGTATAGCCTTTCTTTTAAAGAGAATAATCTGTTTTGTAACGCACTAAATTTTGTCCGACAAGTAAGACTATGTATTGCTTTCGCTTTCTCGCGAAAATAGAATGCTTTCCAAAATCTCAAATTTGGTCGCAGAGTAAGGCTACAGTCTTGGATGTTTCGTGAAAATAGGCTGTTTTTCAAAAATTCTATTTCTTTAAAAAGTAAAAGGTAAGGCTGATATCCATTTGATTTTTTGCCAAATGGTCTGTTTTCCAACAAACCAAATTTTTGCTCGAAAGTAAGTCTACCCTTTGCTACTTCGTGTAAATAGGCTGCTTTCCGCAATACCAAATTTGGTTACAAAGTAAGGCAAAAACCTTTTCTTTACCGCGAAACTAGGCTGCTTTCCGCAATACCAAATTTGGTTACAAAGTAAGGCAAAAACCTTTTTTTTACCGCGAAACTAGGCTGCTTTCCGCAATACCAAATTTGGTTACAAAGTAAGGCAAAAACCTTTTCTTTACCGCGAAACTAGGCTGCTTTCCGCAATACCAAATTTGGTTACAAAGTAAGGCAAAAACCTTTTCTTTACCGCAAAACTAGGCTGCTTTCCGCAATACCAAATTTGGTTACAAAGTAAGGCAAAAACCTTTTCTTTACCGCGAAACTAGGCTGCTTTCCGCAATACCAAATTTGGTTACAAAGTAAGGCAAAAACCTTTTCTTTACCGCGAAACTAGGCTGCTTTCCGCAATACCAAATTTGGTTACAAAGTAAGGCAAAAACCTTTTCTTTACCGCGAAACTAGGCTGCTTTCCAAAATACTAAATTTTGGTAAATAAGTAAGGCTATAGTCTTTGATTTTACGCGAAAAAGGCTGATTTCCAATATCCCAATTCTTAGGTCAAAAAGTAAGTTTTGATTTTTCTCGAAATAGGTTCTTTTCCAACATAGTGAATTTAGCGAGGAAGTAAAGCTATAGCTTTTGCTTTTTCGCAAAAAATAGGTTGTTCTTAAAGATGCCAATTTTTCACCGAAGGGTAAGGTTACACCCTTTGCGTTCTCGCGAAGATAGGCTCTTGGCCAAAATACCAAAATTTGGCAAAAAAGTAAGGTTATAGTCTTTGTTTCTTCGCGAAAATGGACTGTTTTTCAAAACCTCAAATTTTGGTTCAAAAGTAAGGCTATCGCCTTTGCTTTCTCGCGAAAATAGACTGTTTTCCGAGATCCCAATCCTTGCGCAAAACGTAAGAATATGAAAGGATATGACCTTTACTTTTTCGCGAAAATAGTCTGCTTTCTGCAATACAAAATTTTGGTCACACAGTAAGGTCACAAACCTGTCCTTTATCGCGAAATTAGGCAGCTTTCCGAAGTTAACAATTTTGCTCACAAAGTAAGGCTTTAATCTTTGATTCGCGGAAATAGCCTGTTTTCCAACATCCCAAATCTTAGGCCAAAAAGTAAGTGTTTGGTTTTCGTGAAAATAGGCTCTTTTCCAAAATACTTTCAACTCTGGGATAGGAATGAACAATTTCCATGAAGATATGCCCAAGGAATAAACATGGTCGTTGTCATTAAGAATTGTCGTTTTTTAAAAGCATAAATTCTACAAACGTAAAATTGACTGTCTTTAATTGCTTTATAAATCAGAACTGCAAGAAAAATATGCAGATATTTATCATCATCATTCAAACAAGGATAAGTAGAGAAGAAAAAGGCTGAATTTTCCAGCAACTGGCTTGCCTAAACAGATACTCCTCCTGTCACATACAAAGATGTTCGTCTAGTAATGCTTCGAGAGGTGGCAAATCTCAATGTCTGACAAGCATAGGCTCAAAGGCTTTTCGCTGTCATTCTTAAATTACACCGGGTGGGTCAAATAAAAGGTACTTAGTGTGAAAAGATCTTATAGATAATGCCGGTCTTATAGATAAGATCTTATAGTTGATCTTATAGATATTGCTATTAAAGAATTTAGTTTGCATCCAAGCATTATAAGAATTCAGTCCAATACGAAATATACTGAAAGATTTAGTTTCAGTGAGGTATCCATTCAGCAGGTTGCTTCGCAACTGGCACGGTTAGATCCAAAGAAATCTTCGCCTGTTGGCGCAATCCCGGCTAAAATTTTAAAAGAGTACCCAGATATATTTGCGCATAATCTATGTAACCTCTTCAATCAAAGTGTTGCTCATAGCACATTTCCATTGGAACTAAAAGCCGGAGAGATAACATCACTCTTTAAAAAGGATGACGCTTCTCTGAAGAAGAATTTAAGGCCAATCACTGTGCTCCCTGCAGTATCAAAGGTTTTTGAGCGACTGATGCACTCCCAGTTGATGCAATTCGCAGACTCATTTCTCTCCATATTACTATGCGGTTTTTCGAAGAGGATTCTCTGCACAAATTGCGCTTTTGCGTTTTCTAGAAAAAGTCAAAATGGGATTAGACAAAAAAATTTGCGGGTGCAATTTTAATGGATCTGTCAAAAGCCTTTGATTGTTTGAATCATGAACTGCTCATAGCCAAACTCGATGCATATGGCTTAGGCAGATCTGCACTTGAATTTATCTTATAGTTATCTATCAGCGAGGAAAAAGCGTGTAAAGGTAACTGGCTCTTTCAGCAATTGGCGTGAAACAAATCTCGGTGTTCCACAAGGTTCCGTTCTGGGACCACTTTTATTCAACATATATATAAATGATATGCTCTATCTGATGGAGGATGCCGAAATTTGCAATTACGCTGACGATACCACTATTACGTTGTGAGTGATAAGATAGATGATGTTGTGCGAAGGAGGATGGAGGTAAGATAGAGGATGGCGTTGCAGCCATCTTAAACTGGTTTCCTAATAACTATATGAAACTTAACGAAGAAAAATGCCACGTAATCATTTTTGGTGGAATGCATGACGATATACGTGTTAAAATTGGTACGTCTGTGATCAAAGAGACAAAGGAGCAAATGCTCTTAGGAATCAACATAGACAATAAACTAACATTTAAGTCCCACGTTGAAACGCTCTGTAAGAAGGCTGCCCAAAAATTACATGCTCTGGCTAGAATTGCGAATTAAATGGAAACTGAACAACTTGCATCATTGATAAATGCGTTCATCATGTCACATTTTAGTTATTGCCCATTGGTATGGATGTTTCATGATAGGAACATAAGTAAAAAAATTAATCAATAAGATACAAGAAAGGGCCTTACGTATTGTATATAAAGATAATCATTCAGATTTTGAAACTCTACTCATGAATCAAAATTCGGCATCTGTCCATCAGAGAAATCTGCGGTTACTTCTAACTGAAATATATAAAACAAAATCAGGAAACGCCCCTAGCTTTATGAAGGAGATTTTCATAGAAAAGGTTCCTTCATATGAGCTGAGGGATGGCGGAAACATATGTTTACCAAAAGTTAAAACAATGAGGTTTGGAACAGAAACTGTGCGGTTCCTCGGGCAGAAGCTCTGGAGGACACTACCTGCCTACATAAAGGATTCTGAATCTCTTTCAGTGTTTAAAAGAAAAATCAAAACGTACACGGTTAGTTGTGACTGCAGACGATGCAAGCGATATGTGGAAAATTTAGGGTACATTTGATTTAGTAGAATATTTAGGATACAGATAATTTCTTTTTTGGTTTATAATTGTAGTTGGCCTAAATTAGCATCTTGTGCTATTTGTATATTGTTAGCCAACGTTAAATAAATTGAAGAAAAAAAGATCTGGATGAAAACACAATGGCCACGTGTGGGCAACAATATAGATTCTAGAGATAACAGGTTTGTTTACGGTTACGTGACCCTGCTCCTTTCAAGCCTTCAATTCAAAGATGATGAGTTAGAATTTCACACCGCCAGTTTCAAGACTTGGATAATATGCCATGCTGTTTATTAAACTGGACTTGCACCTCGGCTGTTACTCTACAAAGTGCAGAAATGGTGCATTTGAATTACTTTATAGTAAATATATAATATCCCTCACTGCCACTTCCGCCATGAACCCTTCCTGACACTACAGCTCCTTTACTGCTTTGGGAAGAATCTTCTTGTTCACCATGGTCATTTGTCTCATTACTGAATTCTGAGGCACTACCGGAAAACCTTGCAGATACAAGGAGACGATTTGAGCCAATACTGAGCGGAACTTCCCAGCCAATTGATACTCCTTGTGGATATCTAAAAATAACGTGAAAATTCAGCGTCCAGAAGAGTTAAAAAATGAAGTCAAGATAACTAGGCTTTTCGAGCTCACTGCGTTGCTTATAAGTTTAAATCTATAAAATTTGCCAAAATAACCTGAAGTTTTCCTACACATCTTACAATAATTATTAACAGCCCCTCACAAATATGGTCACAGGGAGCCCCCTGAAGCAATAGGAATATGCACCCCTCTCCCCCCCCCCCCTCGAAAGTGAGAGACAGCGAAACGTGGCATCTGCGAAGGAGCAATGAGGAGTGAATGAGGCGACTGCTACGGAGGAGAGAGAGGATAGAGCGGAGGAAAAAATGTGAAAGAGAAAAAGGGAAGAAAGCGAAGAAAGACAGACTCTTCTTTCTTTTTCTATCTCTCCTTCTTTCTCCTGTGCATTTTCTTCTCCACTCTTTCCATTCTCCTCCGCAAGAAAGGCGCATCGTTGAGTCTTCCTTGCCCGCTCGCAGATACCGAGTTTCGCTGTGTCTCTCTCCCAGAAGACAGATTTCGTGTAGTATTCTTCCTTCTTTTTTAAAGTAAATCAACGGGGTTAAAAGCAAAGGGGGACTGGGTAATCTAAATATAACCTATTGTATTTGATGTTCTCGATCTATGAAAAAAAGGAAGATAAGTGGCGCCTGCGGTTCTTTTGTGCTATGTTTAGATTATGTCGCGATATCTTTGTTCATTTACTTTAATTAATGAGCTTTGGGCCCAGATTTGTATATTACCAAAACCCTTGCTCAGAGCAGAAGTGATGACTGTCAGTATAAACTCACCTCTCCGTCGCAGCGAATTGCATTCCACCTTGTGTCCCAACCAAGGCATTATCTCTCTTTCTTGCCGCAAAAAATCCACCAATCACAGCTCCTTCTAACATGACTTTATGTGTATTGGGGTTGATAATGGGCGCTAACCTTTTTTCCAATATCGGCTGTGGGTTATCCAATTCAGCTTTCTCCTTGAAAATGCCGATAACTTTGCCATGTGTACAATGTAAATCAACCATGCGCATGTCTTCATCAGTGTCATTCATTATCACCATGATTGCGGCTGCGTCTTTACTCATGAAAATAAATATTGGTACAAGGACCGCAAGGATTACAGTAGCTATTGCCAATGTGACCACACTAACTCCAATAACAGCAATACCTACGGATGTAATTGAAAATAAGTTATAAACAGCATAGGCCTTAAATCTTTGCAAAACTATAAAAACAAAACGCCTGGCGTTTGAAAGGCTACTGCTCCCTGAATATATAAGAAATGATATTTCTCGATATCTGATTGAATAGCTAACATGTTCAATTATTTTTAGAAATTTTCCTGGCTAAAATCGGTCACTCTCGTTAGATTCTGTAAGCGATTTTCTAGAAAAATTCCCTCCGAGAAACATTAAAAACGTGCTAAGATTACAAGCAATTTCCATAATGTGTTTACCTCACAGCGATGACTTTCAGCACGCTTTAGCACGTGCTTCCCTCTTGTCGGGTTGAAAAGTCTTTCCTTTAGTATGAATATCATATTCAGGGGGGATCCATTCTCCCAAGAGGACAAAATACATGAACACATCCAAATGTCAGTATTGCTATGAAGGAGAACAAAGGAAATCTTGCTTAGTGTTTTCACTCGTTTTTGCAGGTTTTCGAAGAGGCTTTCTGGAGAAAATATCCCATTTCGATGGGAAGGAATGGCCGCATTTTCAAGGTCATTACTATGATATTCAGAGAGGACGATTTTGTCGAACTTCTATGTAAATGTTACTGCCTAATTGATTCAACTGAATAGATCGAAGTGCAACTTTAGGTAACCTACGTGTAGACCCGTTATGTATTCAAAAGAAGCAAGGGTCTACGAAACAATTTCAATTCAATTCAATTCAATTTTATTCGCAGAATACAACAGCCTAATACAATGAAGGATAAAAACATATGTATTCTACACGACCCAAGGGAAGCAGAGCTTATCTGACTTGGGCCGTAAATTAAAAAATCTAAAAGGCTATACGAAAAAGAAAGATAAAATTACATCATAGTACAAAGCAAAGGATTCAACGATAAGATATATTTTTGTTAGTAAGGGGTGTTACTGGTTTGTTGGTCTTAATCATGAGTTTTTTATGATTGATTTTGATAAGTGGATATGATGTTCTCTTTAAGCAAGAGCTTGCTACAGTGAGTTCTAGATTTCTAGAACTTAAAGGCAGCCTTTTACGTATCTGATTGGCCGCTACAATCAGAGATCAACACAACGGATTTCTTTTTGAATCTGTAAATTTGAAACAAAGGAGGGCTAATCTTCTTGACCTTTTATGGCCGTAGAAAGTCAGAGGATTATTAGCCATTCAAATTTCCTATTCTTTGTATTGTCATTATCACCCAATCAAATGCGTGACAGACTGCCTTTAAGTTATGCAGCCTTTGTTGAAACGCGTACCGCACATTATTTGAAAAGCGGATTAGGATGATTTAAGATAATTACTCGAGTGGCCGTAGCAACCTTTCACTAGTTGTTTCGTAGACCCTTTCTTCTTTTGAATAACGGGTCTACTCGTAGGCTAAACTTTAGGTCGCTTTGCCATAATTCCAGCTAGAGCACTTATGATGTCGTCATTATCCTTAGGCCCCGTTTACGCAGAGCGGATCCAGAAGTGTTTGCGTTTACCCGGGAGCGGATCCAGAAGTGCTCGCGTTTACACGGGATCGGTTCCATTTGGATTTTAGAAACTTTTAGAGGCGCACTTGTAAATCTTCTGTCTCATTTTTTATTATATCCTTAGAAACTTTGCAGTCTAGTAGACTCTGTCTCATCTCTGATGTCTCATCATTTTTGAAATGTCAACAAAGGAGTTTTAGTTTGATCGTCTCATTTCCTATCCGTACCAGTTTGGATCCGCTCCCATCCGTTTACATGGGACCTTTTGAGATCGGATCCAAATAGGATCACTTTCTAAAGTGATCCCGTTTGGGTACAGATAGCAGATCCAGATGGGTTCGGATCTGTCGAATACCATGTAAATGCAAGACCTATCCGCTGCAGTTTGCGTACGGATCCAATTGGATCCGAGTTATGCTGGTTTTGACACTGTGACGTCATCAAATTGCTAAATGGTAAACCATAAAAGGTACAGAAATTTGCTTCCTACCATCTTGTCGATCTTCAAAATCTGAGAATTTTGATGAACGAAAAATGAACAAGGACGTGAATAAATAAAAAAAGTGAAATATACCGTCTGCAATGGCTTCAGCTTCCACGGCTTCTGTAATCACTGAAGCAGCTCTAAAGGCCCTCCAAGCAGCTTTGAGTCCAGTTAACCCAACACCCCAAATACCAGCACTCATAAAAGCATTCACCATCTGTTCTTTGGTATCATGTTTCATTGCTTGAAATTCACGAATAAGATTCAAAACTTTCGTCTTGATATCATTGCCAGTTGCAGATTGATACTGGAGGGCGACTGACGGTTTCCAGCCCCAGACCATGTAAGGAGCAGCAGTACTTGGGATCGGAACGGTTGGTTGGGGAGATCCAGTTGCAAGCATCTCTGTGGGAGCAGCATCTTCATGCTCTGCTAGTAAGTCGTACGTTGGTACTTGACCTGAAACATAAATTCAAGTTATAAATTTGATTGGATAGGAGTGAGCTTGTTGAGTGGGTGGATGAAACACTGACCCTTTTGTTTCAACACCTTTCTTAGCTCTTATGTGAGCGAATCAACCATGGGGCTCAAGTTATCATGCGCATCGCTGCTTTCTCCCTTTCTTTGTTCGCAACGGTCTTGCTAACTTGCATATCACGTCACTGGAGTGAATCGTTTTGGCAGGCAGGCAGGAGCCCTTTTGGGAGATTTCATGAGACTCACAACCTTTTTTTTCTATATTCCAATAAAAATTTACAATTTATTTTACAAGCTACACTACACTACTTACAGAAATACTCTACAATACTACTACAACGATGCCCCGAGGAGCAAAAGACAATGTCTACCCCGAGGCCATTAAACTTAATGAATGTATAGACATATAAGAAAGAAAAAAGGATTAAAATACAAGACAAGAGAAATACGTGAACAAAGAGAACAATTAGAGCTACATACAATCTACTCATACATCAAGGAAAAGGCCTTTCACAACCTTGCCTGATCGAATCCCCAACAAGAGCAAGGTCCGATATAATTTGAGACAACAGTACAAGAAAATGTCAGGGATAGGCCTCCCGTTCATATAAAAACTGCACATTTTTGCCAGCACAATTTGAAAGCGACAGAAGTTGAAGACGGAATTCTAACTGGCATATTTCGAAAATGGCATCGTGTGAACACTCGAAAATAATGAAACGGACAGTTTCTCGGTTCTTTCGGAACGATGTTGATCGATACTCTAGATACAGATATATATTTGTTGCTCCGTTGTTTGGGACGTTGCAACGAGTTCACTTTCACAAAATTTTCTACAGGTTTCAAATTATGCTGGTATTAAGTGGAGAAAGAATATTTTCTTTAGTGCATATTAAGATTCCACAAATCGCATGGAAATATCATTCAATTTCAATTCTTTCTTAAAGGAACTGAGTCCTTACAAATACTAGAGTGCTAACGCAGTCCTGAATTTTTGCTGACAAACCGCTGACGGCCCTTTGTTATCGCACAACAGTGCTAAAGTTATTGGCAGTGGAGACCAAAGATTTCTTAATCCTTGCATTGTCCTGAGGAATTTCTTTGGCTTGCTTTCAATAGGGATTATATGACAACTTTTGTTTCATGATTGAAAAGAAGTTTGCGCTATTTTTTCGGACTCAATGCCTTAGGTACACTGTCGTGGTGCTGATTGGATAAACAAGACAATCAAGAAGAAAAGAATTAGGCAAGGTTCAGTAATAGACGATTGCGCTAAAGATGGCGGCGAGGAATTTTTACCGAGATGCACTGCGTACTTTAATCGAATTCCTATTGAATCGTTAAAGATTTGTAATTCGAACGCAGTGCATCTCGGTAAAAAATTCCTAGCCGCCATCTTTAGCGCAATCCTCTATTAATCCAAGAGCATAAAGGCTTGGTAATTACTCAAAGGCCAGAGCTTTGTTATAGATTTCAATATCATCACTAGCCAATCACAACCACGACTGTGTGCCTTTAAACGTTTATATTGATGCCTAATGCTTTATCCGGTCTATCGAGTGAACAATCTTAAGACATTATGGAACGATGAAAACATTCAAAAAATGAAAAAAGAGTTTATTTAGAATTTGATCAAGAGCCACTGTTACGTTATCGACTAAAAAGAAACGAAGAAATATCAACAATATCTCAATTTTTCCAATTAAAGCTTTGATTCTATCAAGAAACTCAAATAAACTGACATCAGGCTGGAAAATCAAGGTGATGAAGTTTTTGAGCCTGACCTCAGGTTACACAATTAAAGGGAATAGACACAGCTGCTAAAGATAAGCTGAAGGAACGCCTATAATGAAACAGAGGAAAGTTATTGTTTCCTTCGCCACACAATCAAACCGCAGGCGTCAAAGTTGTAGAATACAAGAGATTGTATTTTTAGTTGTCTAGGGCAAGCTTTTAGCTACGTCGATTCCCTTTTAAGGACGACCGCTGCTTGAAGACCGGCAAAGGGCAATTATGCTTTTCTCTTAATCCTTCATCTTAATCTTTCCTTTCCTGATTTCAAGCTGTCTTAATCTTAGACCATCTGCTAACCCATTAGGCTTTGCCCACCAAGCCAATGATAAACAGCAAAAACATCAGTTGAAGTAACTGCGTGGGTATTTCGTGGGTAACCCTTTATGATTCTTCTTCGAGGGGGGATAGCTTCCATGTGTGGAGCAACAGGTCCGTACCGCCTCCAAGGATGGGTTTTGAGCGCCAAAAATCCCTAAATATAACTCTCAAAATTTAAAAGCTCATTGAAAGATGGATACCTTTTTCAAACGTAACAAAAATTTTTCGAGATTCTATTTTTTCTTCTTTGACGTTCCTTTGAAGTGAAATGAAACTTGATTTCTGGACGTTCAACAGGCCTTTACCCTAAAAATCCTATCTTTAATCTCCTCCATCGTTAAACTCGAGTTACCCCTCCCCCGAGGGGTTCTTCAATCATGCTCGAAGAATGGCATCAAGAATATACCAGCCTGATTTCCTCTACGAGTCCTGGATTTTCTCCTTTGTGCCCATCGTAACTTGACTTTTCATTCGTCACATGATCTAAAACGAAGCCGTAGCCGAGCTTCGCAGACTTTTAGATGGCTTCATCATCATCATCATCATCATCATCATTAATTTATTTAAAGTAGGCTAAAAAGGTGGAAAACAAATAGCTAAATTACAGCTAATTAAGGCCTACTGTACATAATTTTTACAATATCTAAAATAGCTAAATTAGGAAAAAAAATTTTACAATGTATATATATATAAATATGTTACAAGATAAAAACGACTATCCTGTTAGGAACCCAACTTGCGGAATATATCTTTTGCAAAGTTTGCAGTTGCATTCACCACCTCTCCAGCATTTAATTTGTTTTTTGAAAATAGGAAGGGTATTTGATTGTTTTATTTCTAGCGGCAATAGTTGCCACAATCTGTTCCCAAGATAGGCTATGGTCTCAATCCCAAAGGACGTGGTTCGCACCTTTGGAAGTTGAGCATCATTGCCATGTCTTAGATTATAGTTCATACTTCGTTCCTGAAAAATGTCCTTCATGAAAGGTGGATTTAGATGGGATTTCAAAGTCCTTTTGCAATGCATCACGAGCTCACGAGCAGTCCCATTGGCTGTTTTAACAAAAAGACGCGAGTCAAGAAGACGCAAGCATAATTCTTTGTTGAAAGACAAAAATTACAAAGCGAAATCAACCCCGACACCTTTGCTGGTCTCGAGACTTTGCGTATGTCCTATTTTGAAACTGACATTGTTGGGTATAAGAACAGTCTAAGTTGTGAGCCTCATGGAATCTCCCAAAAAGGGCTCCAGATCGTATGCGCACTAACGATTTACTTTCAATGACGTAATATGCAAAATAGCTTTACCGTTGAGAACAAGAGCAAGAAGGAATGGTATCGATGGACGTGACAGTGTGAGTCCCGACGTTGATTCGCTATCAACAAAGCTGAATCACAACACTGCAAAACAAGCGGGTCAGTACTGCGTCTCCCCAACAAGACAACCAGAAAAGCGTGCACCGTTGAAGACCGCTGTTCTGCAAAAAGAAGGTTGAGAGGAGGAGCAAAAGCTTTGTGAACAGATTTAAAGTGATTGAAATCCCAGAATGCAGACTATTCTTCAGGAGATGGTCTATCTATGTGCACGTCTGTAGGAAGGAAGAGACTGGAGAATTTGGATGCTAAAAAATGTGAAAGATTCTTCACTTTAAAAGACGTCTGCGTCTTGTTTCTCAGTGAACTGACAGATGAAACAAAGATTGAAACTTCAATTTAATATTAAATTCAATATCTTAACTTTGAATTTTCTTGATGTAGATTGCTTTTTTTTTGCATTCGGCATGGTGTATTTTAGACTGGTCGTCGTTGATTGATAACAGAACGTTGTTGCTGAACAAGTTTAACGTGTAATATCATGTTATTATCATTATTATTATTCCTTGCTAACCCTGCTTATCAACAGCAACAGCGCACAAGGCTTCATGGTTAGCAGAGGGCATTTAAAATCTCCTGGATTAAAATATTCAATACATTTACCCAACACTTACCATTACTATCTAGCAATCCCATCGAGACTGCATGTTGACGTTCTTCTTTTGTCATTTTATCAGCTAAACCTCTGAGATGATCATGAGCTTTCTTTATCGCTTCATTCAACGCAGGTCTGCCTGCCTCCGCAGCAGCCTTCCAATCAATTCCAGCATGCTCCTTTTCATGCTCAAAGATTTCTGTCAGCAGATCATCACTAGATTTCTCTTTATTGGTGCCGTTTGGTGCACTGCTTTGAAGGAGCGCTGCTGGCTGTGCAGCAGCAGCTTTCGTCGGCTCCGTTACGTTGATGATATAATACCCCTGGCTACCACTAGGTGAATGCACTCTTCCGACAATTTTACCACCGTTGATGCCATCTGCAGTGTCTTCTTGTTTATCAGCACTGTTCGTGTTGTCGCTAAACTGTGAAGTCGTGCCCGTGAAATCTGCTGAGACAAGGAGACGGTTACTTCCTTCGCTTAACGGTACTTCCCATCCAAGGAATATGCCTTTCGGGAATGACGTCATGGGACTGAATTTCAACGCGCCTTGTGAACCGACTAACGCGTTATCATTTTTCTGTGTGGCGAAAAACCCAGCTTGAATGGAGCCTTTGGCGATTTGTTTACCTTGAGGGTTTATAATCGGTGGCAGCCTTTTTGGAATTATCGGCTTCGGGTTATCCAACGCAGCGTTCTCTTTGAAAATACCGATAATTTTGCCATGAGTTGTGTGGTACTCGGCCAGTTCAAGGTCATCTTCGGTATCATTAATAATAATCATCAAACCTCCAGCGTTCTTGCTCATGTAAATGAAGAATGGAACGAGAATAGCGAGGATCACTGTTGCGATACCAATCTTGATGACGTTCACTCCAATATCCATGATTCCAGTGACCACTGCGTAGGCTTCAGTTGCTTGCGTTAGCTTGTACAGTGTTGCGAGGATCTTAACGACGGCAATGATCCCATAGCCACCGACAGCCCACAGGCCGCAATCCATGAATACTTTTGTCATCATCCTTGTATCGTCACCATGCATCACTTGGAAATTTCGTACTAAGTTCAAGATTAGATCCTTGATGCGTTCTCCTGTAGCATTTTGATATGTGGCAGTATGGTCAACGTTCCAGCCCCAGATTGTATATGGGGCAGCACCATCGGGTATGGGGGCCGTACCCAGCTTACCATCTCCCAGAATGTCATACATAGGGACTTCACCTAGAAAAATACAAGAGAGGGAGTGTAAAGTCATTTCCCTTGTCAACTAACTACTTTCGCTCTCAAATATTTCCATCAAAGCACAAATAACTAACCAAAGCCGTTAATTTCTGAAAATGACAACAACCAAACTGTAACAAGAGAGAAAACTGTAGAATCCTGCAAGAGAAAAACGAATTAATCTTAAGGCCTGAAAACTCGGGCAATAATGCAACGTGTTTGTAGCTTAGAAATTAAAGTTCAATACCTCGATATTACTGCTTTTTTTATTGTTTTCTATTCAGTCCAAAAAGTCAAATTTGAATAGCTCCTGCGCATCTGAACAGTTATATCATACACAACGTTCATCCCCGTTTCAAATAACTGTAGTTACTCTCGAATACCGAATAATCGTCCCCCCCCCGCTTATTAATTTTTGAAAAATTTTCCAACACCCCCCCCCGCTCTTATTCCAACCCCCCCCCTTTTATTAATATTTGGAAAAATGAAATGATATTAGACATAATTTCTGAGTAAACGATAGAAAAAGTCTCAAGAAGTGCATTCAACAGTACCAGAGTTCAAAAGTAAATGTATCAGTAACATCAATGTTCACATAAAAATATAAAAGATACGTGTTTACCTAAGAAAAGGGCTATTTTCTATTTCTCTAAGCAGCCCCCCCCGATTATTCCAACCCCCCGATTATTGGTATGTCGAACCATTTCCAACCCCCCCGATTATTCTCACCCCCCCCCGTTTATGAGGTACGCGAGAGTAGCCTAAATTATCTTTGTGCTATTGTATATTGTCAATAGCCAACTTTGAATAAAGTGAATAAAAAAAATTCTTTTGAAAGGCTGAACGCTGCGCAGAAGCTAACAGTACAGAGGCACAGGGGCCATTTGAATTTGATTTCTAGCACTGGTAGGACAGGTTAAGCTTGTGCCGAACGGAACACAACGATGAAAACTATCGTAGTATCGAGGTAACACAAACACAGTACATTATAATCCGAAACCATGTAAGATTTAGCTTTGGTGTTACTGCCACGTGGTATTGGATTTTCTTTTGTTCCTCAGGTGTCAAAGTGGTTTATTCTTATCGTTAATTTGTTCCTCGCACGAACCAGACTGACCAGTGTGCGACAAAACCCGTTATTTGGTACCAAAGGCTTTGGTCTTTGGTGGCTTCTGTTTGAGTTCAGCGAAAAAATTATCCCATCATTATTGGCATTATTTATGCAGATAGTAAAATAATTTAACAGCTTGCAGTTCATTTCCCGGCATTGCACCGAATAGACTTAAGTAAAGTCTGTGCGCAGGCTATCTTTCCAATAGTTTGCTTACCTTTGCTGTCGAGTAATCCCATCTTTTTAGCTCTGTCCACCTCAGCATTGTTCATTTTCTTTCGAATGTCTTGCAGTTTCGAGTGTGCTTTCTTCATCGCTTCTTTCATTGCTGCAGTACCCTCCTTCGCAGCAGCCTCCCAGTCGATCCCATTGTGTGTCTTTTCGTGTTTGATGATATCGGCAATTACCTTTATTAAAAAAAGAGCAACACGAAATTATTTCAAACCAGAAATACCAAACACTACCCATTAAAACAATGATAATTCTAAACTACGACTTGAAGGAACGTTTTGGAGTTTTGTACCCTGTACTCTGGTACCCAGGGTATTAGTGGTATATCATATTCTTTCCACTATTTTTCGCCTCTCCTTGTAAAATTACGTATTCAATTAAAGGATATGTGTCAACTGACGTCATATCACTTTCAACGAAAGGATTTGTCTCTCACTTTCAACGAAAACGAGGCTATCCGCTATCCGAAGTCTTCTTGCTTCTCAATCTTTGCTAGTTTCTTTATCATGAGTGGATGCAAGAAAATGCATCACAGCGACCAGATTTTGCCTAAATTCGCAGAATTTTTAACTGACTTCCAGACATCACGAGGCTCAAGATTTGGAACAAATGCAAGAATTCGCATCATATTGTAAGCTTGTTTCGCAGCATAAACTATGCCAGCCCCGGACCCGTTCTTTAATAGTAAATTCCTAAATTTCTTTGCATGTGGTTTTAGTAAAAGATAAATCTAGAAAGAATCATTGAAAACACTTTACAGAGCGTCATGTGATAAAAATAGAGAATCATGATGAAAAACCGCCTTAAATCCTACCTCATCCGCACTTTTTCCTTGTGTGACATTGGGTGACTTCAAATCCTTGATTTCATTCCAAAACTTTTCTGCTTTTTCTTCAATACTCTCATCAGGTACCATAGCTAAAACATTTCCTGCAGGCTCCGATATGTTGATGATGTAATAGGCTTGGCTACCACTACCATCATTAACACGGCCATGGACTGTTGCGTTCTTTGTGCTCGTGGATGAGTCCTCTTGTTTATCTTCGTCATTTGTCTTATCACTGAAATCTTTAACCGAACCGGAATAGTCCGCACCCACAAGCAAACGATTACTCCCTTGACTCAAAGGAACTTCCCATCCTATGAACACGCCCTTCGGATAGGATTCTGTTGATGAAAACTTCAGTGCACCTTGTGATCCAACTAAGGCATTGTCATTCTTACGCGCAGCAAAAAATCCAGCGAAGATCGACCCCGAAGCCATGACTTTTCCTTTGTCGTTAACAGCTGGGCCATTTTTCTTTGGAATGATTGGTCGTGGATTCTTCGAGTCATCCTCCTTGAATACACCAATGATCTTTCCATGTGTCGCCTCAATCTGCTCGAGGTTCATGTCATCTTTCGTGTCATTAATGATCACCATCACACCAGAGGCATCTTTCATTGCGTAAACGAAGATGGGAACGAGAATGGCCAGGATAAAAACAGAGACGGCAAACTGGATCACACGTAAACCAACTTCTATAATTCCATCTGCAATCGCAACTATGCCGTCGGCCACCTTCTCGATGGTTTTCAAAGTCTTCCAAACGGCATGGAGCCCGGCGGCTCCTAGCCCCCAAAGACCCATCTGCATAAAAAAATGTGCGAGGAAATTTGTGTCACTTTTCTCCATGACCTGGAAATTTCGGATTAGATTCAAAATAAGCTGCTTGATCCGGTCACCAGTGGCACTTTGAAATTCTGCGGCTTGTTCCTTAGTCCAGCCCCAGCATGTGAATGTTCCTGCTCCACTGGGAATGGGGGCAAGGTTAGGATCTGCAGCGGCTAATTCCCCAAGGAGATCTAGTTCTTTGACATGTCCTGTAATGAAAGTAGGACAAAACTTCTAAGATCCTGACAAATTTTTTTAATTGCCTTAAAGTCATGTACCACACAATTTTGAATCTTCATGGCTTTTCATTGGTAATGGCTAGATAGTTTTGCAAAATTTGCTTTCGCCTCGCCAGCAAATTTTCAAGACGTCTATACATTTCACATCCTTTGGAAAGAGAAAGATGAACTGTTATGACTTGTTCTAATAACATAATCTGTCAAGTATTCTTTCACTCAAGTGTTTTCTTTTATTTAGATTTTCATATAATGATCACTGCACCTCTTACAGCGACTTACTTTATAGACCAAATCAGGTGACCCTTGGTTCTAATAGACAACAATCACTGGGACCTAAAATCTGGCATAGACTTCCGAATGATTTAAAATCCGCAGAAAATTTATGTAGTTTCAAACGTATGATAAAAGTGTGGAATTGCCCAAACTGTAAATTTAATGCTGCCAGTATGCCCCCGGAAGTTAGTTTTTATGTATTGACATGTAAAACACTGTCAAAACATTATTCATACACATCTATGTAATGATACAATTAATTTATCTATTTAGCTTTTATCGATCTGGATTAGTTTGCTTCAACGTGTTGTTTATAGAAAGATAAGTGTTGACATGCTACAAGTTTCTCTCGCGGAAATGATGATGTTGATGATGATGATGATGATTGATGATGATGATTGATGATGATGATGATGATGATGATGATGATGATGATGATGATGATGATGATGATGACGATGACGATGATGATGATGACGATGATGATGATGATGATGATGATGATGATGATGATGACGATGATGATGATGATGATGATGATGATGATGATGACGATGATGATGATGATGATGATGATGATGATGATGATGACGATGACGATGATGATGATGACGATGATGATGATGATGATGATGATGATGATGATGACGATGATGATGATGATGATGATGATGATGATGATGACGATGATGATGATGATGATGATGATGATGATAATGATGATGATGATGATGGCGAAGATGATGATGATGATGGCGAAGATGACGATTTGATGATGGCGAAGATGACGATTTGATGATGGTGATGAATTTTTCGCAACACGATTTACCTGCCTTTCTTTCAAAGTACAACTTTCCTCGATTTCTAGCCGAACCTAAGCCCAGATTGTTGAACGCAAACCAGGACGTAAGAAAGAGAGTAAGTAAACAACAAATTACCACTAGCATTCAGCAATCCTAATGCTTTAGCTGATTCAACTTCCCTTGGATTCATCGCCTTTCTTATCTTATGCAACCTCTCGTGAGCTTTCTTCATGGCATGCCTCATTGCACGTGGTCCCTCTTTCGTCGCAGCACGCCAATCAATACCATGATGCATGTGTTCATGATCTAGAATGTCACTCATAATTTGATCAGTTGTTTTCCCTTTCGTGACGTCAGGTATGGTCATACTACGTAACTGCTCCCTCATAGCCCTAGCTCTTTCCGCAGTTGACATCACACGTGGAGCGTCAAGCATGGCGGTTGCCGCTGGTGGATCTGTTATATTGATGACGTAATATGCCTCACTTCCACTGCCACTGTGCACCCGACCGGTCACTCTTGCGTTCTTGCTGCTGGTCGAAGTCGAGTCTTGCGTTCCGTCATCATTTGTTTTGTCACTGAATTCAGAGGCGCTTCCAGTATAATCAGCTGAAACGAGGACGCAATTCTTTCCTTGACTGAGAGGAACCTGTGAGATGAATCATGAAATTCAAAAAATTGCTCCTGTTGTAAAAAATTCGAGAATTAAGAAATACAAGGTTGCTTGTTTGCTTCCCCATGTGGATCTCCAATGTTTTATTTGTTTGTTTTTCTTTCGTTCCTCATCTTTCCTTTTGCAAACGTGGCAATGCAGATGAATATATCGTTAGTGCCAAGTTGAGGGAACTCGAAGAAAAGCCTTTACTCTCGAGTACTGAATAATCGTCCCCCCCCCCGCTTGTTAGTCTTTGAAAAATTTTCCAACCCCCCGCTCTGATTCCAACGCCCCCTTTTATTAATTTTTGGAAAAGTGAAATGATAGTAAACATAATTTTTGATTAAACGCAAGAAAAAGTCTCAAAAGTGCATTCAACGGAACCAGAGTTCAAAAATAAATGTATCAGTAATATCACTGTTCACATAAATATATAAAAGATACGTGTTTACCTAAGAACACGACTATTTTCAATTTCTCCAGACACGCCCCCCCGATTATTCCAACCCCCCCCCGTTTATTCGGTACTCGAGAGTACAAGATACAACGAAGCTCCGCATCACATATCACTTTGAAAGGAGCCTTTGAATGAGAAATCAGAACCCGAGGGGGGGGGACTTAATTTCTCCATGGTACGGGGTCGTGCCACTTTTAGGGTACCTTTTTATGATAGAGTCCGGATTTAATATAGGTATGGTTTTCAACAATTTTTAACATTTCCGGATATATGGGAATGGATGAAAACAGATGAAAACAGCATGAAAGAGCGCCGCCCAGGCGTCCTGCAACCGGCACCGAATGAAACGACAAAGCCACGTGATTCCCTTAGTCTGGAATGAAAGAGACTTGGCTACTCTCCTTACTCTATCCTCAGCAGGTTTGGCCGGACGGTGACCCCACCACCAGCCTTCAGACTAGCAATCAGGCGTGCCACCACTGAGCAATCCCCATTCCAGAACTCTCTTCCTCCATCGCAAAAATAAACAACTATGCAGTATCTCAGTCAACAAAACAGTAATTTTCCAAAAAAAGCTCTTACCTCCCATCCGACATAGATGCCCTTGGGGTAGTTAGGAGTGGCATCAAACCTGAGGCCTCCTTGAGATCCGATCAATGCCAAATCTTTCTTTCTTGCAGCAAAGAAACCCGCTTGAATGGAGCCTTCAGTGAGAACCTTTCCAGTTTTCGGGTTCACAATAGGAGGTAGCTTTTTTGGTATAATAGGTTGTGGATTGTCTACCGTAGCATGCTCCTTGAAGATGCCAACGATTTTACCATGTGTGGCGTGTAGATCGATAAGTCGCATGTCTGTATCCGTGTCGTTAATGATCACCATGATTCCTGCAGCATCTTTTGTCATGTAGATGAACAATGGGACTAAAACAGCTAAAACCACGACTGTTATGCCTAATTTGATCACATTCACGCCAACTTCCATCACACCAGATAGCACAGCATACGCTTCCGTTGCTTCTGTTAACTCTGCAAGTGTACGAACAATCCTCCACACGGCTTTCAGTCCATATAAACCAACACCCCATAGACCAGCTTCCATGAATGTCTTGACCAAGAATCTCGTGCTATCACCCTTCATCACTTGAAAATTGCGTATCAAGTTGACGATAAGAGCTTTGATGCGGTCCCCCGTGGCAGTCTGGAATGAGGCAGCCTTCTGCTTATTCCAACCCCAAACCATGTACGGAGCAGCACTTCCTGGTATTGGTGCCAATGGAGTCGTTGTCTCTGCTTCCTCAGCAAATAAATCGTAGTTGTGGACATTACCTAAAAATTTGAACAAGCAGATTACTAAGAAAGCAAATTTGGTTAGCGCTGAGCCAATACTTTTTGGGTCCAGACCCCCCCCCCACTTTTCAAAAGTTGGTCCTCGAGATTCGCACGAAAATGTAATAAAATTTGTGGGAGGGGGGAGGGGGTCGGGCAGATCTGCCAAGAAGTGGTCTCTGAGATTCTTGAAAAGCAAGAAAAGAATTGTTTTTCAAGGGTTGGTGGCAAGGTTTGGTTTCTAAGAAATGCTCGAACTCTGCTGGAAGAGGCATTCTAAGCCAAAGTAGAATGCATATCTTCAAAAACTTTCCTGGGGTCTTGCCCCCAGACCCACTCACTTCCAAAATCCCTTTTTATCTCAGCTTGAACATGCCGCTGGCTATAGGGGTTCCTGTTTGCTGCCATTGTTGAAACAATCTCATCAAAGAGTCTGTACCATAACGTGCATGAAATGATATAAATTGTAACAACAATTACTTTTGCTGAAGCTTCTTGCAAAAAATGATGCCGTCGACCGACTAGACAATTATTAAGTACCGAAGGGAGAAATTTCCTCAAATATTAAGATCAAAGGACTAGACGGACCAGTGGCAAATCATTTGCAATGAAGCTTAAAGAAACAATTTGTAATTTGTACTTGATATGTTGGACTGGTCGCTAGACTCTTTCTTCTTTCACTTTACTGGGGTAACTTCCGATGATGGGTGGGATTCTCACTGCAAATTTATCGGGGCGAGCTGCCTATTTGGTGTTGATTACAGCTATGTTTACGATGCAAAATATAACTAAGAAGGGCGTTTCCCTAATTTTCCGAGCGATTGAAGAGCGTGGTCACTAAAAATTTTCTGAGGCTACGCCCTTTTCCAGTGCTGTGAACGCCTCTGTGCCAAACGCTTAAACTTTGTTTTGATTCACCCAGTTACAGGTGAGCCAAAAAGTTAAAACGTTTGGCGGGCTGTGGAAGAAGTGTCTGATATTCAAAACTTTAATGCTCTTCTATCAGTTAAAGGCAAACTCAGGTGTGAACATATTGTTTGATGAATCACGGGTTCTTTTGCGAGGATTTTTTACTGCACCACACCTCTACAACTTTCCTGGGCTAGCCCCAAGTCTATTTCGTCAAAGACGAAAATAATGGGAAAGAGAAACGCGAAATATCGTATGTCACTTTCCGGCAGACTTAGTAAAGATCAAGAAATAGACCTGGGCACGTAAAAAACTTTTCTAACTGGTCAAAATCACCAGGGGTACTTAACCTTCCTTTGTACAGAGGTGTGCCTATCGAAAAGATTTTTTTACCCGGCTCCAGAATTTTGGCCTGCAAATGATACCCAATTCCATAAAAAATAGGTCAAATGTATACCCGATCTAACAAAATTTCCCCTTTTGACAAGTTTTGACAACCGGCTCCAGAAAAATTGCCTTCTGTCTATACCCCGTTCTAGAAAAAATAGGTGAAAACGATACCCTGAGAAATGGCACATCCCCGTGGGACAAATTTACCAGGTACCCTACCGCCCTGGGTCAAAATCAGATACCTTGCAATAGGGTTCTTCCCTTCCACGCAAAAGAAATAATGGACGTTAATTACAAGCAATGTGAACGGGTCTCACCATTTTCATCAAGAAGTCCCATTGATTTTGCCACGGTAACATCATTATCTGTAAAAGTATTGCGGATCCCTCTCAGATGTTCATGTGCTTGTCTAATCGCTTTGTCCCTTTCATCTTTACCGCCATCAGCTGCTCTTTGCCAATCAATTCCGTTAGCCTCTTTCTCATGTTTGATGATGTCTTGTATGATCTCTTCAGTGGTTTTCCCTGAACCAAAAATTTGAATGGTGGAACAACGAATGCAAGATCAAGGAAATAAATATGCTAGGCTGTAGTGAATAGACTGAGTTAAAAGAAAAAATCTCATCGGTTTTAAAACTTGCCTGTTTGATTATCCTACACCATGGGCATTGTGGACACGATTTGGCTGTTGCTCGTGTCACAATTCGGCCTAAAATTCAAACTCAGGTTATAATTTCCAGAGCGTGGTACAGTTTAAACTCTAGACTCAATTCAGATTGTTGGGAGCAAGCCATTGGCTCTAAATCAAGAAAGAGAAGATGGCTCTAAATCAAGAAAGATAATATAAACAATGATTTAAAGACATCAAGGTAACGAAATACATATATTCATTCAGGAACATTTACGCCATGTATTGCAGACACGATCAACACCCAAATCGTGTCCACAATGCCCATGGTGTAGGATAATCAAATAGGCAAGTTTTAAAACCGATGCGATTACCACAATAAAGCAAGGCCAAGCATGTTTAGTATTTTCTGGCACGTTCTATCTGTCGGACCCTGTGGACCTTTGGACCATTGGACTGTTGGTCCATTGGACACTGCCGTAGACCCAAGGTCGCCATTTTGTCTTGCACTGCTTCTTGTTTGTTTTATTGAACTATCGCTTCCAGAGATTAACAAACAAGATGAATGTTCCAACTTTTAATGGTTTACTTGATTCGACACTCAGTCTTGTATATGCATGGCAAGCACCTTCTTCGAGAAAGACATATGGATCAAAACTACTTTGACAGATGGAAAGAGATTGATGGATATGGTGCGCCTCTTACTCTCATATCTCTAAACCTTTCTATCTGGCATTGTAGCTTAGAAACGCATTCCCTTATCAAGCAAAGGTTTACCATGTATAACAGGCACTAAGAGTTAAAGAACGTTAATCAAGCAAGTGTGAATAAGGAATGTTCAATTTATCAGTAAAAGGGCAAGTAAAGATACGAAAGAAGCTACGTAAAGAAGAGAATCTAGAGAAACAATAGTTTATTGAGGCATTGCAAAAGAAACAGTGAGATATAAAATGGCGGACAGGGGTCCATGGCATGGTCCACTGATCCAATGGTCCAAGGGACCCTGCAGATAGAACGTGCCGCTTTTTCTTTGCCCTGTTCAATCAATTGCGCCACATAGCCACTGCACGTAGTTCGAGAAAGATCACCTCGAGTAAGAAACATACAATTGGTCTCAATTTCACAATGTTGTTTGATTGAATGACCACCCCCTTAACAGTCTGCGCAACTGCTTCGTGGTTTTTCTCTTTGCTCACTTATGATGACACTGCAAAGCACTATGCACAGGCAATTAAGGGGGCGAAGATTCAAACCAATTCTCACCGCGCGTTGCAAGGTTAACAAATCAAAGCTTAGTGTCGATAAAGAAATCAAAAGTGATCAGTTCGAAAAGGGTGTCCCAAAGTCATGCTCCCTTTTAATGTGACAACTGTGGAGGAGCTCTAACTTCATCTGTCCCGTAAGGAGCATCCATCTGAGAACATAGACAGAATTGCAAATGTCCCGTTCATTTGAAAGAATTTGCCCCTGCCGCTGATATCGATAGATAACACAGCAGATAAAATGGGCAAATTCTGTTAGCAGGTTGAACAGATTGGAAGATTGAAAGTCTGCAAGCAGTTCGACTTGCCCGAAGTCTGCTTCGTGTGAGTCCGTTTGACCGATCCTTGTCCCACACTTCCTGGTTCCACAACTTCAACATTTCATAAAGGAACAAAGAAGAGAGTTGTTTGTGGAATGTTGGAATGGCGGATCCGGGAATTATGGGGATAACGGACTTCAAGAAATAGACTTAGGGCAAGCCTGCAAGCTGGCTGAATTAACTGAGCACATCAGTTGTCATGACAAAATAGAGAAGAAACGACTAAAGAAGAATGACATACCATGTGTAACATTTGGTACTTGGATATCTTTGATTTCCTTCCAAAATTCTTCTGCTTTTTCCTTAATAACATCAGTTGGTGACTTCCATTCTGCGCTGTTTTTTACTGCATTACGATGAGATAATGATGTGTTACTTGCACTTGTCCCCGTTCTGTGGGTTTGACTGCGACCATATGGAGGAGGGGGACTATGAGCAGTCCTTGCTGAAGAGCACCCTGCACCCATGCCTCAATCGCCCCTTTTTTAAGATCTGTTGGAAGTTGCTTTTGCTGTGGAGAATGTACAAATGGGTTGACCATTGATTAGTAGCCTACATGACTTCAGCTAGATTTCCACTAGTCAAGAAACAAAAATGAATCAATACTCACCCAAGCCAAGCAAGAATGTTTGTATTCCGTTACAACATTGTGTTTTGGTTAGGCCAAGCTCCAAATTCTGACTCCAACAACACCCCGCCTCCCTAGCTTACCCTTACGAAACCGGTGCTGCGAGGGCATTTCGTTAGGGTAAGCTAGGGAGGCGGAATGCTGTTACAGTTCAGTTTGGATTCAGAATTTGAAGCTCGGCCTAACCAAAACACAATGTTGTAACGGAATACAAACATTCTTGCTTGGCTTGGGAGAGTATTGATTCATTTTTGTTTCTTGGTTAGTTCACACAGCACAACAACAGTATCCGAACTACCCATGGCCTATTCGTCAGTTCGGTCAGACGGATTGACGAAATAGACTTCGGGCAAGTCCAGACCACCGATGCTATATTATGCGCCTACTAACCGGTTTTGTGTTGTACAGGAACATATAAAGCCCGAGGTCTTAAAACTACAGACCGAGCTTGCGAGGTCTGTGCGTTAAGACTGGGGGCTTTATATTTTCCTGTACAAACGACAAAACCGGTTAGTATGAGTTTTATTACCTGACAACTTCTAATCTTGACTCGCATCATTTAATCAAGCACATTTTGTTGCATTAATGTTCTTTGAATTTACAGTAAATCTCACAGGCTTAAAGCAGCTGCTGTGGCGACAAAAACGCGTCCTTGTATCGTATTATACAAGGCTACGGGAAACCCGCGGGAAGTGTGCCATTAACCAATAGGAGTGGCGGGATTCTGTTCTGTATTGCCTCGTTTTTGAAACTTCAGTCAGGTAATAAAACAATAATGATACACAGAATTGCTGTCTGTACCCAAATAAAGAAATGATGAATAATAGGTAAATTAAAAACAGGTGCGAGTTACTTGTCATCTTATGCTGCTCATGTAAATTTTTTTCTATATAACTTTATATTACACTGTACCATCCATAGTGAGGAAGAGGATGGCATGCAAATCAAATTACTCTTCGATACACAAAACAAAGGACAAAACCAACAAAGCCAAGGCTCATTACTGGTCAAAGAAATTAGAGCTTTTCAACTGGTAGCTGTAAAACGAGAGAAGAGTATTGCAGTGCATGGTTTCCCAGTAATCCAACTCAGCGATGCAAAACACAACAAGAAAAAATAGCACAACACGAAGATTAATAGGGAACTGTTGCTACTGGTTTGATATTGTTGTATTAATCAAATTGGTCACAATTTTTTACGAATGAGATCTTCGCATGCAGCATTACTCTGTTTACAATAGTGTCTAGAGATGGATCTCCAAACAAGAGTCGATGACAAAGAGTATCATCATCCATATTATTGATACTGGCAATGCGATATCTATACCTGGAACAGACATCAGAGAGCTGGTCAAAGGATCTCCACGAAGTACATCGAATAGGGGGCAATGTACGGTTTTACATCGTATGGAGGGCAATCATCATGTTAAAATGCTGTGGAGCGTTAAGGGAAAGGGTCTTGAATAGACTTGCCCCCGTTCCTCCGTCCGTCGGGCCACCTTTCCTGGCTCCGCAATTCCAACATTCCGTCAAGGCAACCTTGGAATGGGGGATGGCGGAGCCAGGGACTACCTCAAATACAACTGTCAAACACTTAGGTCTTGGATAGAAAGTTACTTAGGAGGTTCCCTTAACAGCGTGAAGTTGGTGAATACCTCTATTTTATTTACTCATCATTTAATTATTTGGGTACCGCAACTTTACGTATCATTGTTTTGTTCTAATAACCCTTCTTTGATTGACAAAAGTGTTAGCGAATCCTCAAAAAGAAGCTGGAACCACAGGCAGCAGCGTATGGTTGTACTAATTGTAAAAGTAAAATTGCAAACCAACCTCTGTCTTCTTCCTTATCGTTCTTCTGTTGATTGTGATGTTCGTGTTCTCCTCTGTCTCCTTCCATCAAAACACTAGGCCCATCAACAGACCCAGATTCTCGCTTAGGGACTGGGTCTGTTGATGGGCCTAGTGTTTTGATGGAAGGAGACAGAGGAGAACACGAACATCACAATCAACAGAAGAACGATAAGGAAGAAGACAAAGGTTGGCTTGCAATTTTACTTTTACAATTAGTACAACCATACGCTGCTACCTGTGCTGGAACAAGAGACTACTGGTAAACTTTGAGTGAGTTCCCAATTTCCTAGTGATCCAGTGAATTTCAGATTATCCATTTTCGAGAAACGCTGTCTTCTCCAGCAGGCTGAATCTTCGCGAGCTAAGAGACAATGTGATCACCTTTCAAGGGCAAAGAAATCTTCCCTTTCAAAGAAATTTCCTCTGATTTCAAGGTGAAACGTTGCAGGGTGAAACTTTCAAGGCAAACATATGATCTTCCAACAAATGGAAAAGGTAATATTGCTAATCTCTACCTCGACTTTCCTAATTGTAAAGCTACTTCTTTTGGTACATAAAAACAGGTCTACATCTGAAGAAGTGAATGCAAACGAAGGATAGCCATAACAAAAATTAAAACTGATACCTTTAATACAGCGTGAACAATTGAGTCGAAAAGCCAAGAACCGTCTTGTAATCTCTACCATCAAATGAAGCACAAGGGTTTGACTGTAAAAGTCACTTAATCAAGAATTGTTGGAACTGGAACGAGCAAAACATTGAACTTGTATCCTTACTAAGGAAATGCAGAAGAATGCCGAGACTTTGGTATCAAATGGGTATGAATTTGTTTGTTGACGCTGCCAGGGAAACCAATAGAACTGATTAGCTTATTATTTCTTCCATTTTGATTTCAATCGAGAAAAAATAAATTAGAAAGAAACTGAAGAGGCGTTCTTTCTTGCTCTTTTGTTCGCGTCATGTCGTGCAGTGATTTCTCCTTCGCTGAACGTCTTTTCACTTCTCAGTTGTTATCATGGAGGAGGACTCCTTGTAAAATATGGGACGTGGAATCACCCCCAAAGCTTCACAATACTGTGAGCCACAAAAAAGCTCTCAATTTGAAAAATTCATGGCATCAAGAGTACTTGACATATTTGAAAGATTCTAATTCTAGTTAATTGCTGAAAAATCTAAGTAGCTTTGTGATTTTTGTCGCTGCACTAGAAATAAAGGTAAATTCAAATTTGCAAAAATTTCATAGTTGCAGCATGACCGAAAAAAGCCTAAAAAATTGATCAAATCACGAAGGACTCCTCGCATAGATGGCATAGAGCTATCAAGAAAATGCAATTGTTCACGGGTGAACGCTATCCATAGTACCTTTTTTGCCATAGGACTTAAAATCTTCAGTATTTGTTGCAAACTGACGTCACGAAGCAATCTTCGCTTTCTGGAGAAGTTGAAAAAGTGAAATCTTCTTCACTCTCTGGAGAAGTGAAAAGCCCTTTGCGTATTGTTCTGTGTAAGGATAGTCCTTTAAATTTGATCAATGTTTTAGGCCCTTTGTCAGTCATTTTGCAACCATGAAAGTTTTACAAAGTTGAATTTACCGATACTTGTAGTGCTGATAAGACAGCGACAAAAATCACAAAAATATTTCAATCTAGCGGCTTTTAACTAGCATTTGAATCATTCAAATCTGTTGAAGTAATCTTGGAGCAATGAATGCTCATTGGTCAGTTCATTCTGATTCCCGGAAGAGAGACTTTATTCTACCTCGCCTCCCAGCCCCAGGGCTGACAGGTGAGGTGAAAAATCTCGTATAAACAAGTGACTGTAATGTACCTCGCCTGTCAACCCCGGGTCTGGCAGGAGAGGTGTTTTTCTTCATATAAACAGGGCCTAAATTAGGTTGATCCGATGTTGACATATCGACTTCATCAAGCAGTACGCACTATAAAATCTGCCTGCACTTCAGCAGAACCTTCATGCCTGCCTTTACTGAGAACAATGTGACCATCGTGTTCACTTCTGGTCAATTTTTCCGCCGAGGGGAGCATTTGTTTGACAGAACTTCGAGTCCTTTTTCTCAAATAAGTACTCGCCCATCATTGCACGCTCCGTGATTTAGGATAGCTCCTTTGTGCAAGAAAACTAGGGACTTCATTCTTTGTAGTAAACAACTTTCTTCCCACCCCCTTCCACCGTTTCTTCTTCTTTTGTTTTCAACATTGACAACGAAATTGCAAACTCTCGTGCAGGGTCAATAGTGACTCTGTTTCGTGGGAGAGGATTTCAAGACAACGATGGCTGAACATTCCCTGATGTTCCTTTAAAAACATGGACGCTTTGTTGTTATGGTTTTCTAATATCAACCAACAGTAAACAAGTTAAAAGCCATAGGAAAACCAGATCAAATGTTAACTTGATATTATTTGCTAACTATTTATCTATTCTTTTTTCATTAATTTTGATATTTGGTAATTTATTCTATTTTCTATTTCGTTAGTTGGTTCCTTATTCTAATTCTTATTCATTTTAAGTGACTTCTACTGTGCAGCGAAGCTAGCTTCCACTGGGCAGGAGAAAAAAGAAAAGCTCCTTCGCATGTCCACCATCGCTTCGCATTCCTTTGCAGTCCCTTTTCCAGTGAAAATTAGCTGCAAGAGAAGTCACGGAAAATGAATAACAAACATTATAAATTACCGAATAACGAAATAGACAATAGAATAAATTGTCAAATGAATGAATAACATGATAATAGATTACCAATTAACAAATACTGCAAAAATAAACAGTTAATCTGGTTTCCCTGTGATTAAAACGTTGAAGTTTCTCAGGGTCACTGGTTACGGTAATTCGCTTGGTATAACGTGGATTTCATAGGTTTTTCATCCAATTCAAGCCCCATGTTTGCAAGGAGACATTTGGCCGCATGTTGAGCCGATGCAAATTTTTTTCTGTACACGGTGGGAAGCATCTTTGATGGTTAGAAGTTTCACTGATTGATGGTTGCCATTATTGCTAATGGTTGGAAGCAAAAAGGAGCCTCCATTAACGGACACCTCTGTCCAAGGGACACTCCGAACAACGGACAAACATTTTCCTACAAATACACCTGAAAAAAGATGATACCTCCATCTAGCGGACACCTACAACGGAATATAACACTGGTCTCAGAGGCGTTCATTACATGGAGGTTCCATCACAGGGTGTTCCAAAAAAAATTGTGCCCCTTTTGTGTGGCTACTGTGGAAAAGCCATAGATTTTTTACACAGTTGCACAGGTCAACCTTCAGCTTAGAGTTTGAGACCTTGTTTGAGTCAATGTGACACGTGGTTGCTGATTTATGGCAGATAAAAGGCGAAAATTAGTGGTTGCTTCAAAAACAGCATTTCTGTTATCCTCCAGCTATGTCAAAATAAACTACGTTTTCAACGAAAGGGTTCTGGCATCTTATCAAAATTTTCACTTAATTTCTTAAAAGATAAAGAGTGCTGTCTTATGAACAGGCAACAATGCTAATCCTTTAAAAGAATTAGCAAAAAGTCTAATACGACACTAGAGCCCTTTATTTGGAAACTTACTTTATTTTGACATTGCTGAGAACAATAGAAGTGCTGTTTTTGAAGCAACCACTTATTTTACCCCTTCACTGCCATGAATAGGCAACCACATGAAAGAGTGACTCACACAAGGTCTCAGATTCTAAGTTGAAGCCTGACCTATGCAACTGTGTAAAATTTGTGATCATTGAATGTACAGCTCCTCCACAGCAGCCATACAAACGGGGCATAATTCTTTGACACACATTGTATATCAATTTGAGATTTACAGGGACCGTACGAGATTTTTTGTAAACAATCATAAAGTACTGGATATCTTAAGCATGTAGCTATAGCCTTCAGCGGCCGCAGCTTTGTGGACGCTTCTGCCTAAGTTTCATCGCAGTGTTTTCTTTTCTATGTCTATGGAACGTAACGGAACTTTCTGAATCCGTTAAATCTTTCAAATATTAGGCGTAAGAACCAGCCAAATCCTCTCCCAACGTGAAATGGAATTCTCTGACCTTCCATGAAAGACTACCTTATTTGCGAAAATCTACGTCCTAGAATGCTTGGTTCTAGGATATACTTTTCTCAGAGAATTTTGGAACTCACATGATATATATCTGCATAACGAAGTGAGCCCTCCAGCTTCTATGATGCCTGCGCTTGGAGCCCTTGGAGCTAAAAACCGTTACTACACCCTCACTTCCACCTTCCCGAAAGCTTCGATTGCTGAGATTGTAGCGGATAGCGTGGCTTACCACAGGCTGTAGGAAACGCTGAAATTAGAAGAAAGATTTACCTATCATAAATCGAGTTATTCCTATCCCAATCTTTGATTTCGTGCGTAAAATATCCACTTGTTCTCTTTCTGTTTGTGCCTCTCCAGCGAAGGCGCCATTTTAATTCTCGCGCTTGGCGGCAGATTGACAAGACCTCAAGTGCTCTCGAGAAATAATGGCATGAAGTCCGCTTGTTCTTTTGGAGAAAACGAATGAATTTTAGTCAGTAAGAAGTTTAGAGCCAGATCTCATTTCTAGCAGAAATCGCTGAATACCACCTGCGATTTTGAAATGTAATTGAAGGGACAGTGCTTGGGTTATTGCTTCAGTCCAGTGGCGTAACGGTCAAAAGTTACCTTTAGTTCAAAAACTAAGGGCCCCCGACCTCTAAGGGCCTCGAAGGGCCCCCAGCAACAAAATTCCATTGTTATTTTATTGTAAAGCTAGTGCTGTAGCTATGATTAAATGTCCTAGGGGCCCCATGCATGCGTGATTTTACACTCTAAATGAATGGAAAGCGTGTTCATCAACTCTCAATTGATTTATGCACTTTTCCGTCAACAGAAGCTTTGACCAACGGAGTTGCTAAGTGAGGAGATGGGACATTTGTCAAATATATTCCTCAGGGCTCTTTCAAAGCAAGGGAGAGTTGTCGGGTAGAGAAAGGTACGATAGGGTATGAGTTTTTGCGAAAAAAAGCTAGAAGGTGACAAGAAGAGTCTCTACGCCAAAGTTAAGGTTGACGTTTTTAAAATGTTCCCAGACGAACTACCACAGAATTTTCAAGGCTTCCAATTTGGAGCATGCTGACACTGGATTGTGAAAAGCATTCTTAGCCCAAGTAAAGGGTGCTTACGTAACTTTCTGTAAGGGGTGATCATAGTCTATTGAAAAAGACTATGGGGTGATTCATAGAAAACTCTGACAAACTTGTCAGATGGTCCAACTTGACACGGTAAGCGTTGGAACCTGATAGGCCTTCCGAGCCAACCTAAGTGATGTTGTCTCAAAAGTTTAGATGTGTGTTCGGGAGATGATTTCTGAGTCAAAGTAGCAGACGTGTTGTCAAAATTTTCCTGGGGGCTTGGCCCCCAGACCCCCTACTCAAATGCCCATATTGATTGGTCCATGACATGCTGTTAGCTTAGACAACCCATGAGGTTGCAAATCATTAGCCTCAAATTTTTGACTGGACATAATCTTTTATGTCCATCATATCTTTTTACATATGCTTTTTGCTGGGGGGGGGCCAAACTGAAAATCCCTAAGGGCCCCGACTGGCTCAGTCAATATCCATAATCGCTAAGACATATATCCTTATATCTTACTTGTATCATCTTTTATCGATGTTTTCAATGAAAGTCAACATTCTTTGACCGGAAAATTAATGTGATTTCGGCTCCAAATGAGACATTTTGGCAAGCACGCTAAAACTGTCTACTGATTTATTTAAAATGCTCCATGTAGTCATTGTAATGCTTCATCTCGAAACTTTGATCGAAGGTGTTGGGATGAAGGATGTTTATGAAATGGCTCTTACAGAAAGAATATATGTAACTTATTTGAATATTTCTAATAAACCCCCGTCACTTTCTGAAACAATATGGCAAGAAACATGTTAGTTTTGCAAATAAGCACGTGTTGATGATTGAAACAAAATCTCTGGAGAAGCATAGTGCCGTCTGGCCAGGGAGGGGGGTAACCACAATATACACCGGTGCGGGATGTGCCTTTTTTGAAGTGCCTCTTTGTCGGTAGAAAATAAATTTAAAGGTGTCATGTCATTTTGGTAAGATCACAATGGATGTAAATTTTGGAGTGTCTTGTTTCAAAAAAAAATACCTCTCAAGGGTATTGAATTTGATGAAATCTCATATACTCCATTAGAATTTTCGCTTTTTGCCACAATTCTTGGGAATGCACTTTGAATGGGCCCGTAAATCTTAGGGTATATGTTTTTCCAAAACTTCATAAATTACAGGATGTGATTTCAGAAGTCAAAATGGCACACCCCCGTCTTCTGCCTACTGAACTTACCCCCACGACATATGGTAATGAAGTCAGTATAAATTTAGCGACCGCGCTCAAACGATACAAATTAGCCAACATCTTCAAACAACATCACATCAACATATCAATGCCCTTCATTCTGGCGCTGGGTCGGTACACGCTTAGCTAATATGAACGGAACAAAGAACAGTACAAGTCAGCCAACAACACCAAACAACATCACATACGCACATCAGTGTTCTGCATTTGCAAGCTGGCAGTTTATTCAATCTGGCTCGTCTCTGTACTCAATTTTCACCATCCCACTAGCCGCAGCTGTTACAGTTTTCAATCTCATAACTGCCTTCGCCATCTTCAAAACGATGAAAGGACATATTCGCTTGTTTGATGTTGCCAACTTAAATCTCAATGCCACGTTTCTGATCCTGGCTAATGCACTTTACATTGCCTACAGTTTAGCAAGCTTTGGTGTGGCGATTTGTGCGACACAAACTATAATTGGAGTTTCCTTCATAGGGCTCACGTTCCTCAAAATGTTATCGCTGATTACCATTTCCTTGAACCAAGCAAAAGCCACTCGTTCAATTCAAAGCGGAGGCAACCAGCCAATCAAATATAAGAAAATGGTGATGATTTTCGTTGCAATATGGCTTCTGGCATCGATTTTAACCTTAGGTGTGCATCTTTTCCCAGAAACGTGGGTATTTCAAATGGTCATATTGATCGCTTTGCTGGTAGCCATCCGTGCATATGTGATAAAAAAACTGCCAACGTTAGTGAATATTGTCTCTGGGGATGCGATTAAAGAAACGCTTTTGAAGAAGATACGAAAGTCGAAGGGACTGGTAAAAGCTTACATAATGATTGACATTATGTCTTGGTGTCCTGCAGCTATTGCTGTCATTGTTACCCGAGCATTGTCCGTTCCTGTTGACGCTCTTCATATTGTTGTAACGGTTAGGAGGTTGGCCATGCTGCCTCTTCTTACCAGTCCTTTGCTGTATCCAATCATGACGGTGTATGGGGATCCTGCTTTGTCTCGATGCGTCCGCACACTCATCACCGAAAGGTTCAACGACAATGAGACTCAGCCACGACAACCACAACAACCACTACCTAAACAGCACAGGAATTGGCAACAGCAACGACAACAACGTCCGCAATTCAAAAAACGCAAAACTCAGCAACAACAACAGCGTCCGTTATCCAAACCGCGCAAGGCTTGGCAACAGCAACGACAACGACGTCCGCAATTCAAACAACCTAACATTCAACAACAACAACAGGGTCCATGGTCCACAATTCGTACAAGGCAGAACTCCGCAAAAACAACAACGTCAGCAAATTCAAACAGCGCCAGTATGAACAATGATAACAACAACAGCAATGAGAAATAACAACAAAAACATTCATAATAATAATAATAATAATAATAATAATAATAATAATAATAATAATGATGATGATAACAACAAAAAAAAACACAACTGCAATTTTGCTAAAAACGTTTCGATTTAAAATCTTCCTCCAACAACTGATAACAACAATAATAATAATAATAATAATAATAACAATAATGATTTACATTGCCACTCCAGGAGACAACAGAGTTGGTGCAAAGGAAAGGAAAAGATAGAGAAATATGATAACTTAAAGTGGGAGATCAAGAAAGTGTGGTCAATGAAAAAGGTAAAGATAGTACCAGTGGTTGTTGGAGCACTTGGAGCTGTCAGTAAGAATTTTGAACAGTACATGGAAAGGTTATGAATTCAAATAAAGACAGAACATTTACAGAAGATCGCTTTCCTGGGAACAGCAAGGATATTGAGAAGAACATAAGAGAGCTGAGTGGCAAAGGAGAAAGATCAGGATAGAACTCATTCAAATGATGCTACTAAGGACAGAAGGCCGTAGCTAGCAAATAAGACAATGTCACCTTAGTTTACTGGCTGTTGACAGCTGACATTGGAAAATACCAGCAGAACACCAAGCTGTGCGAACTGAGATAATAACAACAATAATAGATGGAATGAAATGACAAAACTTCATGTTACAGTGAAATCCAAAGAGAACCTTAAAAAATGGTGATGGTACAACAAAGGATCTGTAACAAATTTCAACGGATTAGCTTTCAACAGATCCATAATTAGCTACGAATTGCTAAAGCCTCTGTTGATTCTTACCTGCAGTAGAAATCCGCATAAAAGAACCTGTTTTCATGAGAACCGTGAGGCTGACATTTGATCTTCTAAACCCCCCACAGCAAGAAATATCTAATTTTCCCAGTGGTTTTTGCATGGAATTTAGACGAAACGAACAGTTTTCTCTGGGAAATTGAAGGTATACGGAAATTTCGACTTCCCTCTTTGGAAGCTGTCAGGAAAGTGTCCATTTCTCCAAAATTTTTAACACAAAGAACGTGGGGAAATTGCATCATTTGTCTTATATAAAGGTTTCATGTTTTCAGAATTCCTCAGAATTCCTCAGAATTTTCAAGAATTCTTAACATTCTGATCAGAAATCTTCAGTGCAACTAAAGACTATCAGATTTTGAAGCAATAACTCTAGCCTAAACATATTCTCAAGAATTCTCTCAAAAACTCTGCAGCATTCTCGTGCTGAAAGGCAGTATTAATGTGTGCAAGCTGTGTACTGTATATAAGAACCTTTTTAAGAACCCTGCAGGTTGGAATCTATGGAGTAACAGCCATTTGATCAAGAACCAATTTAGGCAGCCCATTATTACCTGACTGAAGTTTCAAAAACGAGGCAATACAGAATCCCGCCATTCCTAATGGCTAATCGAACCTTCCCGCGGGTTTCCCGTAGCCTTGTATAATACGACACAAGGACGCGTTTTTGTCGCCACAACAACTGCTTTAGGCCTTTGACATGTACAGTAAACTCAAAGCTAACAAAATGTGTTTGATTAAATGCGAGTCAAGATTAGAAGATGTCAAGTAATAAACTCATACTAACCGGTTTTGTTGTTGTACTGGAAAATATAAAGCCCTCGGTCTTAATGGCACAGACCTGGCAAGCTCGGTCTGTACTTTTAAGACCTCGGGCTTTATATTTTCCTGCACAACGCACAACCGGTTAGTATGCGCATAAAAGAAACTTAGGTTCTTTTATGCGGGTTTCTACTGTACTGTAAATAAATTATCGATGACTATGAAATGATAATCTACAGCACTATTATTCCTTCTTCTACCTTTATGTTTCAAAAACCATACTCGACGATGACATCCCTTATTTGTAGCTCCTTTTCGGAACAGTTTATGCCTCATTCTTGAATTAGTTGGGGGTTCCCGTCAGTTGACAGCTGACATTGATCGAGACGTTGAATCTTAAAAAAGAGGGTTTTTTAGTTGGCCTAAATTAGCACCTTTGTGCTATTGTATATTGTAAATAGTCAAATTTAAATAAAGCGAATAAAAAAAGAGGGAGCTTGCTTGGGAAAAAATCTGATACATGTTTGAAAAAAGTTTTTCTATTCATGAAAAATTAAAATTAAGATTAACTTAAAGTAACACATTAATACTGTACCGCTCTTGGTGTAAGAAGAAACAAGGTCATCTGGCCTACACCAAGAACGGCACTTACAATTTTCAAATACCTTCAAAAGCAAGGAAAACAACGGCAAAAATTAAAGAAAGAAAGAAAGAAAGTAAGAAAGAAAGACAGAAAGGAAGAAATGGACTGGCAGTTCCACACCAAACTCAAACCATGCTATGGGTCTTACCTTATATCACTGGTCTAATATCAGTTTTGTACCATCACAGATTTCACATCATCAGTTTTGTACCATCAGTTTTGAAAAAAGTGACTTTGTGCTTGTGAAAAAATGTGACACATTATTTCGATTGCCAATTTTTTCACAGGAAAGTGAAAGTAATGTATAAAAACACAAGATATGAGTAAGATGCGCTATGTTTTGTTTTCTGTGTGTAAAACCAATAGTATCGTGAATTTATATTTCGGACATGAGCACTATACAACTCTGGGTTTTTTAATTCAGAGCAAAGAACTACATAGTATTGCTTTACAGTAGAAATATACAGTGGGAAGATCATTTCAGGGCCTAAGCCAATGGGGCTGGGGGGCAGAGCCCCCCCCAGGAGAACATCTGTCAGAAAATTTGCTCTCTTGTCGGAATTCGTGTGATTCAAATGACTAGTTTTGGAGGATTGTGAGGAGAAATGATGCATAAAAACATGAATTTAATCCAGCATAAATTGTGCATTGATTGCAAGGTTGGAATGCGAAATATGGCTAAAGTTTAGTTCCTGAGGAGTTTAATCGGTCATATAATGCATAGACTTAACGTGTGTTCCTACAACTGTTGTTGTTGCTGTTGTTGTTGATGGTCTTATCGTCGGAAAATTTTGGTTTTTTCGCCCCCTAGGAATTCATGGCTGGTATCGGCCCTGATCGTTATTACTGAGGTTTTTGCTCAATAAGTATTTTGCTTTTTCGATAAGATATTTTGTGACACATTTGGCACTTCATAACAGAAACAAGACATCGCATCATACATCAAAGGCAGTCTGTCCCATATTTTTCTGACCTTAGCATCGGCTTTATCCACCTTTCTTACGCTGGCGCTAAATTCCGGCATCACTGAGTCTCTTTGAATTTGATGTCTCTGGACAAAGCAAATTAGCACAAACTTCTGAAATACATACAATAGAGATCTTCATCGATTTCATTTTCATTCTTCGAAGGGGTCAAATTACAACTTAGATCAAGTTCGTGCCAATTCAGGTTAAACTCATTGTTGCATCAATGAAAATATGACAGCCATTTATTAATGAGGCTATTTTTTAATTCAGCGATTATGTCGGACGGACAATCGATACTTTGAGCCTTGATTAAAAGTTTCCTGGACGTTGGGTGGTAAATGCCTGCTTTTGACATGCAGAGCTCAATAAGCTCTGTAGCAAGCCCAGATGCAGAATTCAAAGCACTTTATTGTGTTACCACAGTTTGACGGAGCAAGGCAGAGTCGGACGGACAGAGATAGAGTAGGCGTTCGAAGGAAAACCTTACTTCACGTAAAATTCTATCAAAACTATAAACATCAAGAATACACCCAATCAATTTCTGAACGAAGACACAAATTCAACATACTGACAGCAAATCAAAAAGATGTTAACAGAATCATATTACTCTTTATAATAAAATATTTGAAACCAAAACAGGTGTGTCGGACAGACATGTCGGAAGGACCAAAATGCAACGCAAAACCAACATGTGATATTTATTCACTTGATTACCATAGAACGATGCAGGATACCGATATGCTATGAAAAGACATATTCAAACAATGTAATACACACATTGCTCTGCTACAGCGAGAGATTAATTTGCTTGTCCGTCCGACATGAATTTCAGTGTTGGGCATCTTGCTCTTAAAGTGTCCAGAAAAAGAAGATCTGCTTTCAATGGCCGACATTTGAGGTTGCATAGGCCTTGTGATGATAAGTAAATAGCTTTTAAACTATAAATCGGCACTGTAAGATACTAAGCAATGTAACCAACATGTCCGTCCGACATATTTTCGAACAGGTCAGGGAAGAGGAAATTAAAACGTCATAGTTCTAACAATGCTTGAATGGAAATGAGAACAATCAACAGTCAGTCCTTTCCTTAAAGATGAAAGCATTCCTCGAGAAACCAACACTTGCAGATGGGACGGCGGAGCCATCGAAAGCCATCATCTCTTGCATAGGCAGCAGGGCAATGATTGCAATGATCATCCCCAAGGTTTTGGTCCAAGTGACCGGACACTTCTGGATCATTTGCTTTTCGGTACCATTGTGTGTGAAATGGAAAAGCATCTGATGCTGTCTGGTAAAACCGAAGCAAACAGACTTGATCTTTGTTTTAGAGACGTTCAACATTATGTGCCTGCAATGTCGCGGGTATCTTTGGCGCTTTCATGACTTTCTATGACTTCTGCCAGATTTTTGTTCCACAGACAACACTGTTAGTGTGTTAGGTTTTGTTATTCGATTAGGCGTTGGATGGACACTGCTTTAAGTTTAGGCATCTAAATGCTTCGTGATCGGATCGAATCTTGGCATCATTTTCTACTTTAATATGCTATGCTGTTAATACATGTCGGACGGTCATAGGTTTTCTCAATGAAAATATTCTTGTGCGAATTCCGTAGACAATTTTCCTTGTTTTTGATGAAAAGGCAGCCACATTTAGAGATAATAAAAATTGCTACTGAATGCTGAATGCCATCAGCGTCCTAGAATGACAACTTTCCCTTTTGTTTTTTATGTCGGACGGACATCATGCTGCTTTGGAACTGCATCTCTCTGCTGAAGAAAAACTTACAACCTAGATATTTCAATTCTGAATTAAGAATGATAAGCTTTACATAGTAAAAGAAAGATAATTCATGCTACGTGAGTGGAGTTAATTTGTTTCTTGAAAAACAATTGTCCGTCCGACATATGATTTTTAATGACTGACAACTGCTTTCGTTGATTTTTTGGAAGTTACATCGGTCAGATTGATAAAGCTAACATTATACCAGAAGCAGTAGATGTATCGCGAGGATAGTTCATGCAAACTAAAATATTTTAACCAGTTTCGATTTTTCATCTTGTGATCAACCATTTCAAAAACAGCCTCTAATATCACAGCGGTGGAGCCAGCACTATAAAAGTGCTGGGGCATAGCTCTATGAAAATTTTGCGTGACCACGCCCTTCAAACACTTGGAAAATGCAGGGAACGCCCTTTTTGCGAAATTTAGAATAATTATTTGCCAAGGATACTCATTGGATCTTTTAATTGCATGACGAATGCGCTTGATCTGACCTACCCTTCCGAAGAGACCACTTTTATTGCATTTCTGTACAAATCTCAGGAACTATCTTTTGGTAAGTGGGGGCCTGGACCCCTCCCCCAATTCCCTCGGTCCGCCACAGCAATCTCATGGTGTCAAATCTGTCTAACATGAAATAAGCCGATGTCAGATTTTGCTATGGGATCGCGGGACACTTCTGAGTTGTATGCGCACGCCAGACAACACCTTTCTCGAGGATTTTTGCCTCGTTTTGGGCCCCTACACAAATGTACATGAAAATGACCGGAAGAGAATATGTTTGACGACTTTTATTGTGGGAACGAGATATTACTTACTCGTGTGAATTCAATCTAAAAGATTGTGGATTTATCTAAGAAACATTTAAAACTAAATTTGTTTGATTTAAACTTCTTGGTAAACTCCATAAATTTGGACAAGAGTGGTGGTGTTATTTTGAGAGAGTTTCCATTGTCTTTGAACATAATCTTTCGACCTCATTGTCTTTGATAATGGCGGCAGCACCTCGAAGACCATTATATTTGGAAAATACGATAGAGCGTAGAAATTGTTTTGAAAAAGGCGTGGTCTTCGTGTTGTTTGCTTCAAAAACTTTTAAATTCTCAAAGAACCAATAAATCACTACGCCAAGCACTAGTGATTCATTTTACCACTAGTGAAGGATAATATCTGGGTTCTTGTTCGAGATTCGTTCATTTTTATGCAACAAACCGGCCACAAAGACACGAAGAAGCAGAACATCTGCTTGTTTAGGCCACAGCTTCAAAGGGAGAAATTTCACATGTTTATGGATCAAGAACAAAATTTCGTTTATGAAAGCAGATGTCTTTAATGGAAAGATGGGGAACACATGATAGACACAATATCTTATTTGTACTCGACAGTGAATTCAACTTGTTGGACATATGGGCTAACAACTACACGAAGAGAGTGTAAACCTCTGAAACAGTTCTAGAAACTTTCTCGTTCTGAAAATATTGGCGCTAGAAATGGCAGACCCAGTACAGGGTGGATGACGTCTAATTGAAATTGATATGATTACTTCCGATGGCCAACTGCAATGACTTCTATTTTGATGATTTTAACAAACTCACAGACAAGCATAGCATTAGGTAAAATAAGCACGCTTGGGGTAAAATCGGATGAAAAAGAAATGTTGCTTCACACAATTTTCTCTGAACAGGTTAAACTTCAATGCCCGGGGGGTACTCCCATTGTGGCCTGACAGGGGGGTCCAGTCAGGGCTAAAGAGGGTCCAAGCAAAAATTTTGAAAAATACCCTCAAATGGCAGTATGTTTTTACAAAAACCCTCAAATGGTAGCTCACGAACTTAAAACTGGATCATTTGGTAGCATTTAGTAATGAAATTTTCTACGGTTTTTCATAATGTTTTATTGCAAAACCGATAGAACAAAGCAAGAAAACTTTCAAAATTCATTTATGATTAATGCTGTAAAGACTAAATTGGCGTCCGGAGGAGCGTACCGGGTTGAAACATAATAAGTGGCTAGGAATCTAAGAATATCTCCAAGAATATCTTCCTATAATATCTTATAATTACTTCTTAAGAATATCTTTGGTTGACAACGAGCGTCATTTGGTAGCCATTAAGTAAAACCCTCAAACCGACTGGACCCCCCTGTCAGGCCACATTGAGAGTACCCCCCGGGCTTCAATGTTTCCGGGTTTCAAAATTTAACTAGTGTACTATCGCCCTAAATCGGCACCCTAGCGCGTTCTCCAAAATTTAGGCTCGTTTAGAAATTTTTAAAAATGGAACGGTCTGGGACAACAAGGGCAGATTTTGTAAGACAATAGCAGCAGTTCCTTTTATTGACACCTAAATTCAAAGAGATTTGCGATTGTAGACAAAGGAAATTCCCTCAAGCGGAAATTCAAAACAAACGAAGAAGCAAAGTTTCTCTGAAACCCAGGTAGCTATCTCGCTTGTTGTGCATTCCAGAAATGGTTTTTAAGAGCTAACATGAGCGCATATTGAAAGAAGGAACATATATCTAAACATTTACCGCGGGCATTTTATTTTTGCTGTTCAGAAGCTGAGAAGTAAGTGCTTTGATTGCACCCAAAAAATACGAGAATTAAATCGCCTCCAAATCTGTTCCTATACTAAACAAATAAAATGCCCGTAGTAGATATCTAGATATATCCTTCTTCTTTCAATATGCGCTCATGTTTGCTCTTAAAAGCCATTTCTGGAATGCACGACAAGCGAGATCTGTCCTTGTTGTCTGGGACCGTTTTCATTTTTTTTTTCATTTTTTTTTCATTTTAAAAATGTTCACCCTGGGATACAATTCAGTTAAAAAAATTGATTAAGTAACTGCTTTCCAGTTGTCCCAGCAAAAAATAAAATAAAAGCTAATGAGAAATAAACCTATTTACAATATTTTCTAATTACATGGTTATAAAACGAGAAAAAGAAAAACAATGATGACTTTTTCGATGTAGAACAGCTTTCCTTGAATATTGTCAATTCAAAGCTTTTAGTTTCGTTTTGAATGATTGAATGGAAGAGGCTAATTTCATTTCCGAGTCGAGTTATTCCATGCCTTCGCTCCACGAAACGCAAATGATTTTTCGCCATAAGCAGTTCTCATCTTTGGCACTGCAAGATTGCATTTCGTATCGAAAAGGACCCTGGTATGAACATCAGACAATTTGTAGAAAATGTTACCTAGGCTGTCAGGTGCAAGTTCGTTCAAAGATTTATACACCATTGTACAAGTTTCTCGATTGATTAGTTTCTCAATTGACGGCCAGCGAAGCAGCTGCAATAGAGGAGCAGCTGGAGTGTCAAAAGGGCTACTTGTAACAATTCTAGCAGCTCTGTTCTGTAATTTCTGCAACGTTTTCAGTTTAGTTGCCCCGTAGCATCCCCAAACAGAGCAACAATAACTGAAATGTGGTTGAACAATACTAAGATACATATTCCTTAATGATCCTCTTGCACATAGTGTTTTGCATACTTCAAAAATCCCAAAAGTCCTATAGCTCTAGAGATCTTCTTCTGTGTACATTTAACATTGCTCTCCCATTTTAGATTATCGTCTATCATGAGACCAAGATATTTAGTTTCCTTCACAAGATCGATATCATTTCCATTTACCTGAAAATGAGGAACCGGTATCATAGGTGTATCAATTATTTCAACCGTTGTCTAAATGAAATTTGTTACGACTATTGTAATTGGCAAGAACTTCAGTTGCCTGACGAAAGCTGTTTGAGCCACTAAGCCACTCACCCCGTAAATCATTACCCGGTAAATCATCGTAAATCAGTCGGTATCATCAGTTCATAGGAATCTGGTAAATAAAAGTTTCTGGAGAGTTACTAGCTTCAAACGCCTAAACATGTCTTTTAACTCCCCCGGTATAACTTTCCCCAGCTGATGATATGAAGCAAATCAGGCGAAATCGAATGTCACCGACGCGTTAATAATTCAGAGTTCTCGTAACGTCTTCAAGAAAGATTATAGCTGAAACCTTGGTCACAGGTCCTCTTGCCGTAAATCTAAAATACTTTTCAGAGTTACCAACGAAAATGTTTTCGGATCATGTCCAAGCTGGAAAGGGGGTCAAATTTAGAGACTCATTCCAAAATCTCTTGTTTCGCTCCCCCTGCAGATTTGTCGCTACAACAGACTCAACCGAAGCGATAACAACAACAACAACAACAACAACAACAACAACAACGACGAGCGAAAATTAGAGGGACTTACGTCATGAGTCTAGGCAAAATTCATGTTGTTTGATGATCCGTACCGTATTCATCACAAAATAAGCTCTTGAAAATTCGATATTATTGTGATCAGGCCTCCCTCCCAGAAAGGCTACCTCTCAACAGGAGATAAATCAATAATTTCAATGTCTCTGGCAACAGTCTAACAACCAAAGTTGTGTCGATGCTGTAATGAAAGCATTTCTATCTTCAAGCGAAAGCTGTCATTTCATTGCTATCGAAATAGGACAAAATGAATTCCTGAAGACAACGCAGGACGTTAGGAAAAACGCGAGGCAAACCGCGGGACGACGGCATACTGCCCTTTCCGTGAAGTGACTGCTTTCTCTTAAATCAGGGAGCAACTGTGTTACTACTAACCCCATTAGACAGAGCAGAAACTGCGCACGCATGCGCAAAAACTCGTAACTTTGAGCCCCCTTAGCTCCCTGCAACAGATCCCAAAATTGCGCAACACTTGATGTTTTCTTCCTGGGGCCTTGAACTCTTGATCTATCATTTCAAAAAGCTTATCTGTTCAAACACTTCCTTATCTCAGATTGGTCGATGACGTCATTTTACGCAGTTTCTGCTCTGTCACCCCATTATAAACGTTTCCGAGGCCGTCAGTACAAAATTAGCACAAAGCCGTCAGTACAAAACCGAGCTTGCGAAGTTTTCCAGAAAGGCTGAGGATAAAATTTTTGGTATTGCCCGAATGAAACAGTTATTACATACTTTATTAACTCATAGTCAGGGCAGGGTGAAGCCCTTTCGTTTTTGAACATAGCAAAAATATGTTTTCGAAGCCAAAATGATCGTTAGCCTGGCATGAAGCCATTGCAGACGGAGCCACTTGTTGCTGTTAAAAATGGTTGCTAGACGTGTTCGAGCATTGATCTGTGTTTCAAATTCGAAGCTGTGTTTATAAGCCTGGCTTCGATATACTCGTTACGATCATTTGGATCGCTGTGCAATCGTTATTGGATTGCTGGAATAGAATGAGGTTCTGTCCCAGTGACTCTGCTCGTCGCGATCACTAGGATCGTTCGTGCAGGTTCGCTGGATATGTTGGAGTCATTCACAGCGATCCAAACCATCATGACAGACAATAGACCTTTTAGCTATTCTGAAAACGAATGTGGATCGAACGATACTTCATCACAATTTTTAGAATTTTCGAATGTGCACAATTGCGATCGAAGTTCTAACGCCACTCTATCGAGCCTCGCGTATAAAATTGTATAAAAATATCGCTCGATCCAGGCTCTTTGGTAGGATAGCTAAAAGATCTATTATATGCAAACTAGGCTTTACGTAAGAGGTTTTGAATCGAGCGTCCAAATGTGGCAAATTTGTGAAGGAAAGCATGAGCGATAGGACACCCAGCGTTAAGAATTAAAATTTGAAACAGTAGCTAGCCACCTTAACTTATTGTTTTTTGTGTCCTGAACTTGTTTTTACTTCCTACACAACCACCTTTCAATGTTTCGTAATTTTGAAATTTTCAGCAGTGAGCCACCTTAAGTGAAGGTTCACTACTGAAAATTTCAAAATTACGAAACATTGAAAGGTAGTTGTGTACGAAGTGAAAACAAGTTCAAGACACAAAGAAACAATAAGTCAAGGTGGCTCGCTACTGATATAAATTTAAACTGCTACACACTGGGTGTCCTATCGCTCAGGAGGAAAGCAAAGGTATCACCCCCCCTTTCTCGGTATACAATGCTAGCTGTGGCAAGAAGTTGCTTCAGACTTCAGATTACTTTTCACAGAGTTTATAATCGACAACTTGCACAAAGTAAATTAGCAATGGTTCAGTTTTTCACAGAGGCAAACTTTAATGGTCTAGTTGCTTTGTTTATCGTTATTTTCATTTATTTTAGCTGAACTCTCTTTGAAGTGAATAGCAACGGTTGAAAACAACAAAACTTCGATTTGCAACTCGCAAAATGAAACCCTTGCATACTCGCACCTTTCGGCTGTAAATATTAAACCACAAAATCTGGCAAAAATAAACAAAAACAACAAGAAACGAGGCCAGAAGGCAGATAAAACTTCCTGTGTATGAACTAAATCATTCCTAACTCGCTTTGGGAAAAGTTATCGTTGAATATCTCTCTGAAAAGTTTCCTGAAATCCGAAACAACATACTGGCACAGCTTGCATCGTTAGAACGAGAACGAGGGTCATGCTTTTGTTTTCGTTCACAAATTTACGAGATCTGAACGCCCGAACCAAACCTCTTTTCTAAGAATTAAACGGTCCATTACATTACAGTACCCCCTTTCAGCGGTTCAATTCAATCCAGGGACAGTCAAACTCTTGGTATAGTGGAAACTCGATGACATCATGTCCTTTCCAGCTATGGCAGCCATTGAATATCTATAATGGGCGTCCCAGAAAAAATTGTTCGACGTTTGATCAAATATTGAAATCACAGCAAAAAATACCAAAATTTCCCCATAGTTCTTGGATGGAAATTCAAGGGAAATGGACAAGTTTCTATGGGAAATTTAAGGGAAACGGAAATTTCCATTTCCCCTTCTGGAAATTACGGGAAATGAGTCCCGTTTCCCCAAAATCTCCCCAACAAAAAATGTGGGGAAATTTCATCATTTTTTGCAGTGAATATAGCGATAACATGAATAAGCTCATGGGGAAATAACCATGTCCCTGAGAATCTGAAATAGTGTTAGAGACCAGAATCTTGCAAACCCGTTGAAAATTCAAATTGCTATGAGCTTTTGAAGATAAAAATATGCGACATGTGAAACCAGAGACCCCTAAATTATTCGTAATGCAAAAGCTCCAAGATTGAGGTAAAAGAAGGATATCCAGTGTCATATCCTTCAACTGAAAACAACGAGAAAGAACAGAAACGATCATCCATGCGTCTTTTACCCCCAATGCCATCTAGAGGCCTCTGGTTTCACCTTTCGCACAAACTCTTAGTTAAAAACTTGTACAGGGTATCTCAAAAACATTGTTCGACGTTTGATTAAATACGAAAAAATAACGATACGCTGAATGGACACTTGGTCAAGTGACCCTTTTCCTCAGCTTTTAAATTAATTTTGACACGAGAATCTTGCAAATCCGCTTGAAATTTTGGGAGTTACAATGCCTTTGAAGTTCAATTTTGTGCGAAAACTTAAACCAAAGCCATCGAAATGGGATTTTTGGTAAAAATCTCATAGACCATGGTTTCTGCTATTTCTCAATTGTTTCAGGGTGAACCAAATGGAATTTGAACAGGTTTTCGATAACCTAACTTTCAAGCATCTGGATGCTTTGAGGAAACAGATTCAGTCTCTCGTTGATTATGTTTTGAACTACTGCTTTTGGACATTTGCAATGTTAAGCAAATTTTGACAATGATTGCAAGAATTAAATTGCTTTGGAAGTCCAATTTAGTTTGCTCTGATATCAACGAGAGGTATGACATTAGACAAGCTTCTTTTACTTCGGTCCTCGAGGTTTTTTGCATTGCAAGGTCTCTGGATTCAGCTATCGCATATATTTGATCTTTGAAAGCTGACAACTCAGTGAAGTTTCAATCGATTTGCAAGATTCTTGTCTCTAAAAATTAATTCATAATCTTGAGGACAGGGTTATCTTCTTATGAGTCTGTTCATGCTATCGTTATTTTGTTCAATATTTAATCAAACGTTGAACAATATTTTTGAGACACCCTGTAGCTAGTACATGAATACAGAGCGGATATGCAAGATTCAGGTATCTAAAATTGATTACAAATCTCAGAAATCATGCCATCTCATCATGGAGTCCCTTTATTATATCTTTATCTTTTGCCCCACGAAATGGGCCTTCTAGCCTTGTGGGTAGCTAGTTGTTGCTGCTACATCCAGTGGGATCACATCAAAAAATTTTCATCCATACTTTATCACGTCATTGAATGACGATCCTTGTTGTGTCTATTGTCAACGGTAATTGGCAAACATTTCATTGCCGCATGTTTTACTTGCCTTCTCTGGTTTAATTTATTTTTACACCTTGAAAATGGCAAATGCATCTACACGTTCAGTCGAGCAGAAAGCTATTTAAGGTGTTGTGATGCCGCGGTGTAATCATCTGACATTGCAGCTAGAAAAGTCAGGTGGAGTGGGTTCGAATCCCGGTAGGGCCCCACCACTTGAGCGTCATGACAAGGGGTCGCGGACTCGATTAGGCCAGCTCTTTTTCTGCGATCCCAGCGCTTGGCGTTGAAAAACGCAACTTCACCTTCACCTTCACCATTTGTTTCAAGTCAACAAAAATCTCAAAATGTTACAGGTGGTGGCGCACTTAGGTTATTCTATTTCTAGTTTAATATTTAATCAACAGCAAACAAGTTTTTGGGTATATCCTTTACGTAATGCTGTTTCGTTATTTTTGTGATATAAGGAAAAGAATACTTTCAATAGACTTCGGCTAAACAACCAATCAATTCAAATGCTCTCTCATTTACTTTTCTTTTTGAAGAGCGTGAAGCATATGCCCCCCTTAAAATGAGGCTTATTTATGAATATAGACCACATCTAAAGTCACTCTGACCTAGTTTCATTTCCAGTTTGAAGTAAAGCATACTTATCGACAAAGTCACCAACGAGATTACTACCCAGTGTTTTTAATGCTCTCCAATAAATGTTACCAGCATTATCAATTGCAGTTTCAGAGTTTTCCAACTCAAATTTGATCCAGTCAAGCCAGCAATCTGCAATGAGAACATGAAATCACGTTGAAGCCTGGTTTTCATCAAATCATAACACAGGAGGCCTAACGTACTGTAGTGAGGGGGCCTTCAAATACGGTATTAGCTTTGAAAGTGTTGGCATATCAAACTTGCTTGCCGTTATCTCATTTGATACTCATCTCGTCTTTTGCGTGTTTCCCTGCTCTTAATCAATCAAATACAGCGCCTCGAGAAGGCCAGCCATCAATGCGTAATGATGACCATAACTGAAATCCCCTTTGTTGCGGTTTGCGTTAACGCTGTACTGCAGTCTGTATAAACTAAGGACTTCAGTAATGCCCCATTCACACTGCACGTTAACCAGCTTAAATCAAACCAGGTTCTCGAATGGGGCCTTTTGTTTGGTCAATGCAACAAATCTAGTCATTTGATTGGTTGAAATTTAAACTGGCTTAAATAAAGTTGGTTTAACTGTGTCAGTGTGAATGCAGTATCATACACTGGTACTACAGTGCATTTACCCTATTGTCAGGGCAGTAACTCTTGCTATAAGATCTGATTTGCTGAAAACGTTCAAATGTGACGTAATGATGGGGAATTACTATCCGGCAATACTCGCAAATTACGTTATGAATTCGAAATACCACAAGTCAGTGCTTCGAACACGTTGAGTCGGGCAACAATTTCGAACAGCAACAAGTGGATTTGTTTGCAATGGCTTCATGCTAGGCCAACGATCATTTAAAATCACATTTCTACTTTGTTAAAAACTAAAGGCCTTCGCTCTGTCCTGACCATAGGGTAATAAACTACAAAATAACTGTTTCCTACGGGCAATACCAAAAATATCAACCCTCAGCCTCTGCATAAAACCTCGCAAGCCCGGTCTTGTACTGACGGCTTCGGGTTGATATTTTCCCTGGTATTGCCCTCGGTAACAGCTATTATGGGCTTCGGACTGACGCAGACCAAAACGAAGGGGATATCGATTAAAATATCATTATACGCATTAATCATTACACGCATTGGTCATTATACGCACTGATGGCTGGCTTTCTTCAAGGCGCTGCATTTGAACGATCAAGAGCAAGGACACACACAAAAAACGAAGTGACTATCATTTGAGAAATCGCCTGACACAGATGATATCTCGATTGAGATTTGGAAACAGATAAAGGCAGTGAAGTATTGCATCGAATTTGTCTATCCATCTGGAATAACAAAGAATGGCTAGAAGTTTGGGCTAGATTCCTAACTGTACCATTACCGAAAAAGGGCGACATGATGGAATGTGGCAACAACAGAACAATCTCCCTTATTGTTCATACTAGCAAGGTTATACGCAAAGTCATTTCGAATAAATTGAAAAACAAAAATTAAACAGGAAGCATCAGTTCAGCAAGCAGGGTTTCGATAACACGGAGGTACCAAGGACCAGTTGTTCAACCTCAAGCAAATCATGTATAAGAAAAGGGAATATGGTAAGAAATTGCATATCTGCTACGTAAAAGGTTTTGATAAAGTAAGACACAAGGACCTTTTTGGCGAATAACGACAAAGATGGGATTTCCATATGACTTGATTGAGCTTATCCGTTCACAACAACAAGCTGCAGTCAGGACTTCGGCTGGAATTACTGAGTGGTTTTGAAATACGACAGAGTGTGAGGCAAAGGTGTAAATTGTCACCTTATTTGTTCAATGTATTTTCTGATATGGTTATGAGTGAAGCATTCATTGGAAGGTTTTAAAGTGAATATGACGCGAAAATTTTTATTGTCTAATATTATGCATTAAACATCGCTCGTCACGATGGTGTACTTTATTTTTCAATTTAGATGCTTATTACTTCAGAAAATGGGGTTGAGCAGCCCCCACTTTGCTTCGAAAAGTGGCGGCAAGTCTGCGCGGTCAGACCGTTGATTACCAGGCCTCTGTGACGTAAAGTGTTTGTGGAAAGAGAACACCATACAATGCTTCATACATGAAACCATTACGAAACCTTGATAAGTGGTCAGGTTTGGATTGTTTATTCACCATTTTAACCGATCTAAACTAAGGAATTGCACTCCTGGTTTCTTGAATACTTCAACTGCTAAATTTACAATGTTTTCAAATATTTTTGTCTCTCGTCAATGTGGTAAAGAACGCTTGTTTGCAAGCTGGATATCACGAAACCATGTCTCGCAGCAACCTTGGCACATCTAGCTCACGGTTTTGAAATAACAATAAATGATACTCTATGTTGCAAAGATTTCAGACATTTGTGGCTTGTAAACGGTTGAATATTGGCATTTCACAGGACGAAGTCCTGCACTCTGAGGAAGGAAGCTTGACCAGACTTATGATATCTGTGATTTTACGCGGTTCTCAATTCTCCTACCAAGAGAGTGATCAGACACCAAACTACCAGATTTGTCCTTGATTTAGTCTGATAATGCTAAGTAAAGAAATCAGCACTTACCAAAGCAAAGTTTCTGTAGTATCAGCATGTCTCTGGACCTCATGAAACTTTGAAAAACTGCCATTACAGCGAAATAAATGTATTCCAGTCGAGTGCTAACCAGGACAGAATGCACATGGCCTAAACCCGTAGACCCTCTCTTTCACAGCATAGCCATAGTTGACCAAACAAGAGTCAAACTACTGTTGGTCTGAATTCTTTCCCTCCCTTCACACAACCTGTCCACCTGAGACACTGTACAGCAAATGTTTAAAGTCCTTCTGCGAGCGAAGCCGTCTGTTTGTACTCTGTTTGCAATGGTTTGAAACTTGAAATCGTGAGGAAACCAAGCGAGCAGTTGTGATGAATGGATGAGCTCATTCCCATTGTACTTTCATTGTTTTCTCTGAGTCATGCTGTTAGTCACAATCCAATAACCCCCGTGGTTAAATATGGGACCACTTCTTTCGTCAAAGAAAGCGTTAATTGAGTGCCAATTTGTGGAATTCAGGTGTTCAAAAGACATCAATTAATTGCCAAAATAGTGCGAGAATATAAATTCGGTGGCATTTAAATCATACGAGTGTGGAGGTTTTCTGTAAGGCAACTATGAAACCCTAAAACCCTTGTGACTACAGTACTATCCTTTGATATGCAAGTATCTCCTGTCATCCTACCCAAACACTTTACGTCACAAGTCCAAAAACTCGACCCAGATCCCCGGACACTTTTTTGTGAAGAAATTTGATTTTCAAAAGGCTGTAACTAAAAAACGGTTCACTTTTGGAAAGTTTAATGTCGAAATTCGAAATCAGCACACTCAAATTGACGTTTTTCATCAATAAAAATTTTCGCGTCATATTCACTTTAAAGGGAAAATAAAAGTTGGAGGCAGAATGGCAACTCATTTTAGATACGCGGTTGACTTGCCCCAAGTCTATTTCGTCATCTGTAATAAGTCTGCCTGAAAAATTGACAAACAGACCTGGGACAAGTCTAGTTACGCGGATGAAATTGCGCTAATTTTGGCTGGTAAAAGAAAGAACGGCAAAGGTTGACAGACAAAAGTAAATCGAGAAGGGGCTCGCGTCAGCCTCAAATTGAATTCAATAAGAAAACCAAGATGATGATTATAAGTAAGAAGGTAGGGCCTATTTGGCCCATGGAAGTAAACGGGAAAAAGTTGAACTGGTGAAGTCATTTCAATACTTGGAAAGTTTTAATCAGTGATCAATATGATGATACTGTGTGCGAAAATAAGAAGAGTAGTGATAGCAATAAAGCAGTAACAGCCTTGAAGACAATATGAAAGGATAAGTCCATAAGAATCGCAACAAAATTGAGGCCCTGTTCACACTAATCCGTTTTTGCATGAACACGGATATGTTTAGCTCCATTTTTGGCTTTACGTTCACATTGATCCACCCAAAAACGGAGCTAAATGAATACGCTGACAAAAACGGAGCTGAAATGAAAACGGAGCTAAACAAAAACGCATATCTGTAATGTGAACACCAAAAACGAAGGAATTTGAAAAGGCTTACAACAACAAGCCTTGCTAGTCTTGTTTTCCAAAAGAGCCAATCAGGTGTGTTTTTGAGAACAATTGTGAACACTTGTTGAAAGATAACCGTTTTCATCTGAAAACGGAGCAGCGTGAACGGGAGGATAAATTGTTCCGTTTTTTTGTGGTAAAAACGGATTAGAGTGCATGGGCCTGAGACTGATAAGAGCACTGGTATTCCCATCGCAATGTATTGCTCTCAAACTTGGGTGTGATAAAAAAAGGCGAAAAAAAGGCGAAAAGAAAAAAGATAGGAGGGTATTGAGATCTTGTGTTTTAGAAAGATTATAAGGGTGAGTTGGATGGAGAGAAGAACTAACGATTGGGTGCTAAATGAGACAGCTACTGAAAGCAAGGACAAATTGTTGGTGAAAGTTGATTAAGCACAATAGACAAATTTTGCACATGCAGTGAGATGGAACAGTTTGGAAAAAGGAACATTGCAGGGTATGATTTTGGAAAGAGGAGCCTACAGGAACACAAAAGACCCGCTGGATAGACGGCATAGCATCAATGACAGGAAGGACAATCGCAAAGGCGACACGATTGGCAGGAAACAGGAAAGAATGGCAGGAGCTCATACTCGTACAATACGTCAAGACCGTGCGGCAGCTACCAGCGTCGATGGAGCAAACTGAGTGTATTAAACCTACTGACCGATCATACGAGACAAAGGCAAGAAAATTTGATGGGCAAGTAGACACTTCAACAAGACATTCTAACGTAAAATAAAGACCTCGATAACTCAAGCGTTAGAATATTTGAGGGCTCTATCACCACGATGCGTTGGACTTTCTGTCATTATGATTCATGACGATTGCTGTCAATGGGAGTACGATTTATGAAACCAACTTTTTGAAAGCATCGGATGGCTAATCGCCACCGATGGCCGTCTGGTTTTGCTAACTCTCTTATCTTCACGTCATCAATATCTAGAAAGGATACTCCTTTCAGCCTAATAACAATCTATGTTGAAGAAAAAATAGGAACTGCTTTTGCAAAGAATTAACGGACTTTTAAAGAAGTTTTCAAATATGCATTTTTTCTGCTTGGGCCAATATCAAAATGAGGTAAAAGTAATCATTCTCAACATTGAGGCTGTCCTATTACGAGTCGAGCTACAGTGTCAAGCAGCTTATAAAATCAACAGTGATAACCAAGGGCATCAGCCTACCTTCCTGGGATAAAAGATCAAAAAGGGTCGTACAAACCTGACGAATGCTTTCCAAAATAGTCTACCGCTGTCTGATGTAATGCACGAATCCTCTTCACACTAGGCAACTCCTGTAATGAAATTACCAAAAATGTTTTACTTAAAATTCCTTATCAGTGAATATGAAGAGTATCAGGTGAGCTAGACAAAAAGGTTCCCCCTTTTTGAAAATTCATTACATCAGCTGTTTTTGATGGAGTGAAATGAATCGAATTCTGGTTGATAGTCGACAGATTGAAATGTTTTTTTAATCTTTGTAGCATTCTCCATGAACAGTGGAGAAACATATTGGTAAATTCGACTTAAAAAATTTCAGGGTGCACTGTAAAGCTTGACTTTGCAAGCTTGTATCTCTGGTGTTGGTGGACGAATTTTAAATGCAAACTATGTGAATCTAAGTTGAAGATTGATAAATTTAGCTGTTTACTCAAAGAGTAACAATATCTCATCGTTTCGTTTCCATTTCCAGTCGAAAGGGGGTACTTTTTTAGACACTCGGTATTGTTCATGTCCTTTTTTACCTGTTGATGTTCCAAACTGAGCACAGACTTGACAAATTCCTTCGTTACTGGACAAACGTGCAGCAAGCTGGAAAAGAATAAAGTTCAATATTAAGAAAAGCAAAATTGAATCTGAATTCCAAACATTTAGAATAGGAATTGAATGTTCTTATGATTAAATGTGGTTTATTACAGTGCGGTGGTTAGGCGGATTCGGACTTGGGCTGGGTTCAAATTACACAATCTTTTACAATCTTTTGAAAGCGCTCAAAAGATCGTGCAGAAATCTGCCATACTATGGGACAGTGCAAAATTTATTGTATGATATGGCTGGTGGAGAAGAAACTTTTTGGGAAAAAATCTGCTTGCCCCGTATGCAATTATTGCAGAAAAACTAACTGCCCCGTCGCCCTTTATCCTTAAAGTCCTTAAAAATGTATCTGCCCTGTATTCATGAGCAACTGATGTTTTACAATACGTATCACCGATGAAGTTGCCAAAGACCATTACAAAATCAATTCTTGTACTTACGAATGTTTTTTAGTGAAAAGTTACTTTGAAGATTAAGAGATATGACTGATGCAAGTAACTGACAAGGAATTTTTGCGTCATCTAAAATAACTATCCTTCCAAGCATTTCTCTGCTTGCATGATTCACAACTTTGCTTTCAAAATGAGACATTCTACATTTCAAATTTCATCTTCTTGAGCTCATAAAAAACTACTGCCCCGTTGATTTTTGCTTCAAAAAGATGTTGACCCACCTCTGATAAGCCCGATAAAAGTAGTTGCCCTGTTACGTTTTGCACCGGGCATGTTATAAACTAAACTTTGCTCTGTCCCTAATCCCATAGAGTGTTCAGACTACAAAATATGTTCATGCGGAAAGAAGCTTGCTTAAGAGAAAAAGTTTGTTGGTTAGCACGCAGATTACTTACATGCGCGTGCAAGCGAGATGTATTGTGAGCTATTCATTTCAGAAGTAAAAAGCGACCTGCTCTTTAGGATCCAAGGGACATATCAACCTAAACGAGAAGACGCAAAACAAAAGAGTGTTTACGCAAGCAAAAGCATGCACGCAAAAAGGAAACTTTAATGTGAGTGCAGCCTTATCCTTGGATGTGGAATGCAGTTTCTGCAAGAAAATCAGTGCTGTATACAGTTTCTACACAGTTGCAGAAAATTGAAATTCAAAACGAGCGATTTACGGCTTTGCTTAGGCCCTGTTTATATGGGGAAAAACACCTCACCTGCCAGACCCGGGGCTGACAAGCGAGGTAAATTTCAGTGACTGTTTACATAAGAGTTTTCACCTCACCTGTCAGCCCCGGGGCTGAGAGGTGAGGTGGAGTAAAGTCTCTCTTCCGTGAAATCAGAATGAACTGACCAATGAGAATCAACCAAAAATTTCATTTCACCTCACCATACCGGTGGTGTTTCGTTTATATGGAAAAATTTCACCTCACCCAGGTGAGATTCCACCTCTGGTGAAGTGGGATTTCACTATACCGGAGGTGTTGCGTTCGTCATGCAAACGCGAACTGAAAATACAAAGGATTCTTTTGGAAGTTGGAATCTCACCTCTCAGCCCCGGGTCTGGCAGGTGAGGTGTTTTTACTCATATAAACAGGCCCTTAGTTCGTAGAACTTTTTACTAGATAACCGTTGTATTCCATCATACAGTAAAACCCCGCAAACAAGAACATACTTTTATAAAAGACAGACTGGCTAGGTTCTTATAAAAGGGGTACTTATGACATTTACAGGGTTTGGTTCTTATCACAAGGACAGTTATGACTATGATGAATATATAGCTACAGTATACAGTATGTGTTGAATATACTTAAGGGTATAATGACTGCATTTCAATATCAGAAGGTATGGTATTTTGTTATTGACAAAGCAATTTAAATCATACAACCAGATAAAAGAATTTGCATAGTCCTGAAACTGTTGGATGTGTTCAGTTGTCAATAAATTGTTTACACTGATTTGATGAAATTTCTTAATCAAGTGTACCATCTCATAAGAGCATTGAAGTAAATCAGTCTGTATTTGGTTCTTATATTTGGGTGTCTTTTCCCACAAAACCAGTTTGCAGGTTCTTATTTTGCTATGTTCTTGTTTGCGGGGTTTTACTGTACTTTATTACCTGACTGGAGTTTCAAAAACGAGGCAATACAGAATCCCGCCATTCCTATTGGCTAATCACACATTTCCCGCGGGTTTCCCGTAGCTTTGTATAATTTTTCATTTATACATATTTAAAGTTGGTATTTACAATAGTATATAATCACATACTAATTCACACCAACTATTTGCAAGAAAATTATACTTTATAAAAAAGAAAGAATAATTAGCGGCATATTTTGCAGGTCCATTTATCACCAGCCCAGTCTTTGATCCTCTTTTTGAAAGCAGTAAGTGTTGGCTGATTTTTAATAGTATCATCAAGGGTGTTCCAGAGGAAGCTCCCTCTAAAGGACAGTGATTCTTGTCCATAGCCCTGTGTCTTTATTTGCGGCAGTTTGCAAAGATTTTTTATTCTTAGATCATAAGTTACATGTTTCTTTTCATGAAATTCCCATACAAGCGATGGGTTAAGTTGATTCATGGACTTGTAGATTTCTGTCATTAGTTTCTGCAAGTTTCTAACATGTATACAAAAACTGCCACCTCGAGTAAGCAATGTTTCAAAGGGACATTCATATTCTTTATAGAGGATCCGAAGAGCACGTTTGTGTGTGCGGTCAATCTCTTTGTTTGCACCTTTGTTACAGAATAGCCAGATCAAAGGCAATAATTGAAGTTCGACAAGATAACTGCGTTACAAATTGTTAATGCCTGTTCTCTAGAAATATACATATTAAGCCTAGAAAAGGCACTGATTTTCTTGTTGACTTTTGAACATAACGTTTTAACATGCTTGCTAAACTTTAATTTGTTGTCAACTTCAATCCCTAGCAATTTAACATGATCAGTTGCAGATAATTTGTTATCATTTATATTTAGTCGCAGTCTTCTCTGGCCTTTCAAGCCTAGGAACATAAGCTGGAATTTTTTTGGGTCTGCAACCATTCCATTATTTGTAAACCATTCCAGCAATCTACTGAGATCACTTTCCAAATTGGCAACAATTTCATGTAGGTCTCTCCCACATGAGTATATGGTATTATCATCTGCAAAATTACAGATCTCAGAGTCTAGTCTCATGAGACACAGATCATTTATGAATATGTTAAAGAGCAAAGGACCTAGGACAGATCCCTGTGGTACTCCAATTTTTATTCTTTTTGCGGTACTTCTATGTGAACCAATTTTTACCCTTTGATGACGGCAATCCAGATAGCTAATACGATACAAGGACGCGTTTTTGTCACCACAGCAACCGCTTTAGGCCTAGGCCTGTGAGATTTGCAGTGAACTCAAACGACAAGATTGTAACCAAATGTGTTTGATGAAATGCGAGTCAAGATTAGAAGATGTCAGGTAATAAAGCTCATACTAACCGGTTTTGTCGTTGTACAGGAAAATATAAAGCCCTCGGTCTTAATGCACAGACCTCGCAAGCTCGGTCTGTACTTTAAAGACCTCGGGCTTTATATTTTCCTGTACAACACAAAACCGGTTAGTATGCGCATAGCATAGCTGTAAAAGTATGGTCATCACGATTTGTAGATTCACATAAATTTCCTTGGGATGCCTTGGTATATACATAAATAGCTATCCTAAAACAATATTCATCGTATTGACAAAAACAGAAGGTTGCAGCTAATGAGAGAAGAATGGCTCGCGGTTGGCAAGCAAGAGCGAAATTATAGATAGATAAAAGATACGCTTCAACTCGCAACGGCGTTCATTTTACTAATTTTGGGGTGTTTGGGAGGAGCCCCGAAATATCTGAAGCAAGTCAATGTGCAACGCGCAACTCTTATCTTAAAATTAGTACTCTACTGAAAAATCGCAAGGATTCTCCAAAGCCCAGGGGCTTTGGGAGTTGCTCTAACCCCAACCACCGTGCGTTTAGCCACTGGTGACCGAAAACGCCGTCTCCGTGTGGACTCGAACCAAAAACGGATACGAAACGATGCGTTTTCAAGAAGATCCGGATACGTGTGGACGGGGCCTGAAATTCAACAGTGTACGTGAAATATTCACATGCACCAAGTTACTCTAGTCATCGAAAACTTAAGCCGAAACAATCAATGGTAAATATCCTTTCAAAAAATAGGAATTTTTCCCATGAAAAAAGTTCACAATATTTGTCCCAAAAAATATTCCCGCAAAAAGAACTTTGAGTGGGCGGTTAAAAAATTATTAATTCTTCTCCAAATCGATTTTACAAACATGGCTTCCCCCCCATGGTTGAAGGTGTTGTGGCACAGCTGTGTAATCATCTGACTCTGCAGCTAGGATAGTCCAGGCGGACATGGTTCCATCCCAAGTAGAATCTCGCCATTTGAGTGTTGTGACAAGCGGTCCTGGACTCGATTGAGTCTCCTCAATTTCTACCATCCTAAAGCTTGGCGCTAAACCCCAAATTCACCTTTACCTGCACCTTCACTATAAACATTAGGAAATAGGAACGACATCTACCCCTGAAAATGTTTACAACGAAGTCTCACCGTTTATATAGTTTTCTTGCAGATTTTATTCCCTTAGTTTCGTGAGTCCATTGCAAATACTTGAGTCTCCCCATCTCGGCGATTTCTTTTGACGTGGATAGGCATTGCTGAAATTACATTTGAAATGACTATTTGCAAGAGAAAGCTCAATACAATGTGTATTCTGTCTCAAATGAGATATCACGCGTGAGATTTGCAATAACACAAAGTCAACCTTGCAGCCCTTCGAGGAACAGATGTATCGAGCGAGTCAGGAAAATATAGGCACTGTTTGCAAAATCTTACAGAAAATGCAATGCACTAATTTGTAAAATTTACATTCCTTCATTTTACTGTGGTATAAATCCAATTTTAGAATAGCCAAAAGCTTCATTTCTTCATATGCCCACAACAAGCTAAAGATGGCTTATACGCAGTCATGGAAAGACTTTTTGATACCCAGCATTGATTGGTAGGCATAATCACAATTTGACCATTTCTGTATCATTGGGAAGCACTCACTGACCAAAGAATATGATCTTACTGCTTTAAAGGACAAGTCTGGGGTTGACAAAATTATTGATAAAAAGCAGCCTTACCAACTGTTCAACACCAGTCGTGAGTTCTTTCCAAGTTTTCGTGGCTCATACTTTGATAAATTTGACGACTAATCTTCGTAAGTTAGGCCAAATATCGTCGCCATGTTGTATTTTGTGCGAGTGTGTTCCAGAAGGAGGCTAGTAATGTGGGTTGTATGATATCAATATATTTGGCAGCCTCGCTCACGTCAACGTGAAGAGACGTCATACAAAATGACGTCATTTCACGCTTCTTAGCAGATTGAAATATGTAGTTTCGCACATTAAAGAGAAAACAATTGAAAAAGTACTACACACCATTCTCAACAGTGTAATCTCTTGAATAATCAACAATTATACCAACCTCGGACTTGTCCTTTAAGTGTTGAAACATGGATATAATTGAGCCAATCAGAAATAGTCGAGGCAAAGCAAACGGAGCTGGTAAATTTAGGAATAGACCTTGTGGCTATTCTACGAAAGAGCCTGGATCGAGCGTTATTATTATACATTTTTATACACGACGTTCGACTGAGTGGTGTTAGAGCTTCTGTCACTGATGTACACATTCGAAAATTCTACAAAATGTGATGAAATATCGTTCGGTCGAGATATTTTTTAGAATAGCTAAAAGGTCTATTCTTCATTTAAGAGGATGACTGCACACTGTGAATAACAAATAAAATCTCCAGATCTTAGTTAAACCCTCACTTCGAAACGAGTTACATTTTTCAAATCAGTGTTTCGGTCCTTTTACCATAATTTTTGAAAGATTGGATACGTTTTTCTGACTCAACTGGTAGATGTTCAAAAAGGTGCAAAAGATCTTTGGAATATACACACTTTTGCTCCCGTCGTATCGTCATAATACTAGTGCATATTTTGTAACTGGTGTTATGTGTAGCGCAGTGAGGTGTTGAGTAGTGTAGTGTAGTGTAGTGTAGTGTAGTGTAGTGTAGTGTAGTGTAGTGTAGTGTAGTGTAGTGTAGTGTAGTGTAGTGTAGTGTAGTGTAATTTAGTGTAGTGCAATGAAATGTGGTACAGTGTAGTGTAGTCTAGTGTGGTACGCATAATCAGCAATATGAGTTGTAAAGATTTGACGGAATCTACTAAAAGGGTGTTGCAAATGCCTACGCTAAAAGCGCAAGCCATTGGTTCAGAAAGAGCAATTTGAGTCAAATATGAATCAGATAGAACATCACATCACAGCCTACACTGACGACGTGATTCCCTATGTAGTCTATTACAGACCGACTTTCTTTGGAACATCGTGAAAACCAATTGCAGTTCATTACTCGCTTTGCAGAGAAAATAGGATGTTAAGAATTAGAAAAGGGCTTCAAAACATAGTCGACGCTTAAAATTTTGTAACGTATCTCAAATTAGGATATACTTCATCAACGCAATCGGCACACATACATTGAAGGTTGCAACAAATTCCATTAACTATCGCGTAAAAAAATATAGAAAAATACCTCAAAAACATCGGCTGTGTTATTTGCATTTCCCGCCATACATGTTTTTAACCACAATTCCCAAATCGACCAGGAATCCTACAACATATTAAGGGTTACTACAGCCGCATGACACAGAAAATATTGATGTAGTAGAGAGCTTGCATCATGAAGACTACTGCAAGGTGTAAATGATTCAAAGTGTGGTTAATAGCTGAAAGGCTACAGTATATAGACTCACGACATAGCCCCAGTTGTCTAAAACTGGGACTCACGGACTTTCGTACGAAATTTGAGACGGAAATGAACACATTTCGGTGTGCGCTCTGAAACGAGGCTAAAGTATAGTCTCAGAAGCGAGGTAAGCCCCCCTCGACAGTTGGAAATTCTCATTGCTGCAGTGAAGTTCGTGGAAGCTAATTGGCCTTAAGATGAGAAACTCCTGACTCACAGGGAAGATTTTGTTGATTCTTGGATCAAAGAAACATCCACCTGGATACTTACGGCTTTTGTTTATGGCTATTATCACTGTAAACTTGAATTTTGAGCTGTTTTAGCTAAAAGGTTACTGTATACCGGGTGGATCGGAAAAGTTTATATGTTTGACAGGCTATGAAATAAAAAGTTTGCGACCGAAATTCGAAACTAAAATGCCAGTCTATCAGTCAAAGGTTAACTTAGACGAGAGAATTTTGTTTGGTAAAATCACACATATTTAAGATCCAACTTTGAGGAAAATGCTTGTAAGGGGTTTGTATGGAAATCGAAGGTCCACATTCTATTCTCGTCCATGACTTATGTGGCATTGAAACTTACATTTTCAGTTTCAGAAATAGAACTTTAGGTTGAATAGCAAGCAAATTATGGACCAGAAAGGAATGTGGAATCATTGATCCCAAACATACCCCCTTACCAGTATGTTCCTAATTTCTTGGTCTATATGATGAGTGACTTCTTCAAAAAAAATTGTCTCATCTAAGGACCTGTTCACATGGAGGCGAGCCAGCCCACTTATCGGGCTGGAGCTTTTCGTCGGAATTCTGACCTCATCCCTAATTCCAATACAACATTTAATTTCTCTTCATATGAGCAGGCGTGCTGGCCAGCTTAGTAAGATCTCACTGATGCACTGGCCAGATTCGGTAGACGGGATGAAATTTTCCCATATGAACACTCCATCTCCGGTACCGAGACGCAAATGTCACATTGCTCATGCGCTACTTATCTAAACAAATGGGCACGTGTCTCATTTTTGACACGCGTCCAAATTCAGTCTCGGCAAGGGGGCCGGTAATGCTCGATATAAACACAAGATGAAAATTGCCTCGGCTATCGGACGAGCCCGGTAACCGGGCTGGCTCGCCTTTGACTAATAGATTTGAATTTCAGTTTTATTAGCGGCCGCATACTTTTTATCAGTGTTTTCAAGGATGCTAGAAAGGCTAACGCACGACCAGCTGTTTGATTTTCTCAAAATCAATAAGAGTATTATATGCAACCAAGCAGCTTTTCGCAAGCTATACTCCACGATAACATCACTCATAAGCAGCACAGACTTCTGGTACGAAAACATAGATCGCAGTAATGTCAATCTCACTATATTTCTTGACCTCAAGAAAGCTTTCGATACGGTCGATCACGGTATATTACTAAAAAAATTAAGTGCATATGGAATAAGAGGCAAAGCTGGGGGTTGGTTTGAATCCTACCTAAGTAATAGAAAACAGTTCTGCTCTCTGAACGGTCAGCAATCTAAGGCCAAAGACGTAACCTGTGGTATTCCCCAAGGTTCTTGTCTAGGCCCTCTTCTTTTCATCATTTACTTGAATGACTTAGAAAAGTGTCTTAAATTCTCCCGGGCTAGTATCTATGCTGATGATACCAGTATAGCGATTGCATCGAATGATGTAGCGAAACTAGTCGAGGACGCACATCAAGAGCTTTCCAACCTCTCTGAGTGGATGAGGGTGAATAAACTTAGCCCGAATCCGAAAAAAACTGAATTCATTATCATAGGGCATCCGCTTAAAACCAAAAATCTAGAACTGCCAGAAGTGCTGAAACTAAATAACTCTGACATAAAAAGAGTCGATAAGACGAAATCCCTCGGAGTCATAGTTGATGAAAAGCTAAATTGGGATGCACAGTTTAAGCGCACCAAAGGTAAAATGAGTGGAGGACTTGCAGCTCTAAAAAAATTGAAAGATGTCGTTCCGCAATCACAACTGTGTAATGTATACTCTGCATTAATTGAGAGTCATCTGCGTTATGCTGATGTCATCTGGGGGTAATCTGTCTAAAACAAAACTAGCTGTTCTCCAACGCCTTCAAGACCGGGCCTATTCAATAATATCAAATGCAAGAATAAAAGATGGCTGGTCGACTTCATGGTTGAACGTAGAAAATCTTTTCCGTTATGACCGGAATGTCATGACCTACAAGATTATGAACAGACTATGCCCTGAAAGCCTATTGGATAAATTCCAACCGAGATCTTTTCACTCGACCTACAATACGAGGCACTGTAAAGATCTCCAGATCCCTAGATATAGGACTGAATTTGCCAAAAAAGGCTTTCATTACGCAGCTCTCACATTATTGAATGATACACCTGCCGAAATTCGTGAGCTACCGACATTAGATCGTTTTAAAAAACAACTAAAAACACATCTAAAGAGCTAGACTCTCAAACACAACTCCCTGGAAGAACAGCAATGATTAGGTTTATAGGGCTTTAGGTTTTTATTCTTAGAGTTTTATCATTGTAATTAGATATGTATATTTTGATTTGCTGAAGGGTTTCTTTTGTGTATGAATAATATTAAATTAAAAAAATTTTTTTTTAAATCTCACAGCGCATCAAACGAGTACACTTTTTTGACTTACAGGGTAAACCTCGACACAAAATCGCAACAAGGTATTGACATACTGACTTGCCGGTCTCGCCTCGCTTTGGTGTCACAAAGCGGCATGCATCTCTAACGGCAACCCACGAAATTTTTTAGCAATGTTTGGTTTTGGAAACAGAAAGCCTTATTTGCAGCAATAAAATCTATTTCCTTTTGGGAATGCAGGCTTCCCCTTGAATATCACTTTACTTTGTGTAAAGGTCCAATTTGTGGATGAATCAGAAAAATAAAAATATCCGTAAATTTCATGTTTGAGAAGTACCTCTATATAGTGAAATTCATTCTGCATTCTGCAAAGAGCTACTTGTCTACAGAAGAGCCGTTTCTGAATCAGCCACTTATTTTGCCGTTCCTATGCCATAAATCAGCAACCATTTGTCAGAGAGACTCAAACAAGATATCAAACTCTAACTTGAAGCTTACACCAGATTCGATTACATGTCGTAACTTCGCCCTTTGCCTGAAGTGATAACGCTACAACTACGACTCATTCCCTTACGCTTGTAGAAACGGTAAAGCTCCAGACTGATTCTATATGAAACCTTTCAGCTGCGCTACGAAAAGTTCGATTACGTGGTGTTGGCGCTTCTATCACTATCGTGCACAAAATGTATCAGTCTTTCGTTCGATTCGTAATTCTTTTTTAGAATGTAGCTGAAAGATCTATTGGGCCCGATTGGGCCTAAACTATCTGCTGCTTTTTCTCACAACCACTGGGTCTTAAATGCCATGATCATCAGTTCTCTAGAGCTGCTGTACCATAAAATCAGGTTTCAGGACGTCGGTAAAAGATCATTCTTGCCACAAAAGCAAAAACCGCCTTGCTCTAATTCACATGTTGATCGTTAGACGATGGGGCGACAGAATCTCGTCCCCGATTGAAATTTTCTGCCGTTTTTACAGCTCTATGGGAGTACGGCCCTCAGTGGGGCGATAACAACACAACAATTCAACTCAATGAGATGAGCTAACTTGAGGGCCCCGTAGGCAGTCATGGCTGGTATCGGCCCTGCACAAACGGTACACAATTTTTGGGCCACCAAGCAATAATAATTGACAAATCCAAATCTAAAAAATTGATATAATTTCAATAAATGATTACATTTTGGCAGTCAATTTCGTCCCATCCTGAGCTTGTAAACAGTAAACCCTTGATGATGATGACATCAAATGGCTATCGCATTTAAATGACATGAAGGCTCCTTTGAAATAATATCGGCACAGCATGGACTAAAATCTTGACCAGTGGGGCTGATCTTGATGATGATGATGATGATTGATGATGACAATCTTGGTATTTGGAGTTTGACAGCTTCTGAAGAACTATTATTATCATATGAATGAGATCTTAAACAGCATAACCTGTGACTTTAATAACAATTTCCACTGACCATGTGTTGATGGGATTAAATTGAAACATGTTCGACAAGGGAAAGGAAATTTTACGTACCACGATCTCTGTCTTCGAAATAAATTTCTTGAATTCAGTATTGATGGTATCCCAGTCATCTGAAATATTGGAAACAACAACTGATACATCATTTGGTCATGATTTACGCAGTCATGTTCCCACCATCAAGTCAAGGTACTCCAAAATAACAATTGCATAAATCATTTGCCGAGATTTTCGCAACTGTTTTCCATCCAACCTAGTCAAGGTGCTCCAAAAAAATACCAAAATTAGCAAGCAAAGTAAAGACATTTTAGTCCTTAATTTTAACCATTAATCGAATAACGGTTGAAATTCTCAAATGACTTTATTGAGGGTCTTTGAGTTTGTCCTCAAAACATACATTTACAGTAGCCTTGATTCACGAATAGCAATGAAATTCCAGAAATTTCATAGTTCTATTTCCATTTGTATTTAATTACAAAAGTTTCATGACCATGCTAAATAGAAGTAACAGAGACATGAAGAGAATAAAAACAGTTTACTAAAATTTGAAACAAGCCCACCACATAATCTACCAAAGTCTTCATGAGCGAATAGGTTGACGTACACTACCTACAAACCCGAAAGCGGATCTCTGTATGCTACTTAGCTAATACTCACTAATGAGCAAATATGCAAAGGGTAATTGTTGTTGATTCCTGATTTCCACTGAACGCCTCTATTCATGCGAAGCTGTCTCGAACATAATTACAAAATTTGTAGCAAAATGAAATTCGGCCACTTGCAAGAAGTTAGATTTACGAACTTAGATTTACAGCTTAATGATGAAACTAGCACATACCGGGGTTAGTTGCAAAAAAAACAGTTTGCTAATAGGCATCGCAAGCTTTCTAATAGGATCGCAAGCAATTGCTAATAGGATCGCAAGCTTTCTGTGAAACTCTCTTACTGACTACATGGAAACTTAAGTTTGGATTATATATTCTGATTATTGTTCTTTTACATGAGTTGATAGTGTCTCCCTACAAGTTACAAGTTTATTGTACGTCCATGGGTATATCATGATGAGTCAGCTATTTAAGGCTATTTTAAAGGCCTGTTTATATGAGGAAAAACACCTCACCTGCCAGACCTGGGGCTGAGAGGTGAGATTCCACCTTCCAAAAGAATCCTTTGTATTTTCATTTCGCGTTTACATGACGAACGCAACACCACCGGTATAGTAAAATCCCACTTCACCAGAGGTGGAATCTCACCTGGGTGAGGTGAAATTTTTCCATATAAACGAAACACCACCGGTATGGTGAGGTGAAATGAAATTTTTGGTTGATTCTCATAGGTCAGTTCATTCTGATTTCACGGAAGAGAGACTTTACTCCACCTCACCTCTCAGCCCCGGGGCTGACAGGTGAGGTGAAAAATCTCATGTTAACAGTGACTGAAATTTACCTCGCTTGTCAGCCCCGGGTGTGGCAGGTGAGGTGTTTTTCCCCATATAAACAGGGCCTAAGTTTTGCTTCCGTTGAATTACTCTATTATCTATAGGCTTCAATTAGCTGTAATTTCGCTATTCATTTAAGCGCCTACTATTAAGATAATAATAATAATAATAATAATAATAATAATAATACTGAAGAAGATTTTATCATCGAAACGTATTTTATAAACAGTTGTGTTTTTATATTCTTTTTTCTGTTTATTTTTGATGGTGGTTTTTGTTAACATAATAATAATAATAATAATAATAATAATAATAATAATAATAATAATAATAATAATAATAATAATAATAATAATAATAATAATAATAATAATAATAATAATAATAATAATAATAATAATAATAATAATAATAATAATGATAATAATAATAATAATAAAAATAATAATAATAATAATAATAATAATGGAAACTTTCATTGAAAACAATTTAAAATGGTCCTGGGTATGACCTAAAACTGCATCCGGTTGTGGAGTTTCGACGTGGGAGAATGAGGTTACCCTTAGCTGCAACTACCTCCAGGTCACCCTTGAGCAAGGTGTAGTACCTGTTAGCTCTCCCCGAGACTTTGAAATACCGGGGTGGCGTCCGGCGGGGGCTAGTCTGTCTCATGGGTGGGGGGGACTCTTTAGCCTTGGTTGGCAACTCTCCTAGAGATGGTGTCTCGAAAAAAATACCCGAGGGAAGGAAAACCTGGATAAAACCAAATCATTCTCATGCAGCTACATGATGGAAAATAATATTGATATTAACGACGTGAATGAACGTGGAACCAATGGTGAAGCGGTCTCGTCCGGCAGGCATACTGTTTCTGAACGTGCAGTGGCCGGTCGTAATCCAGTTAACGTTCAATTGTATTCAAAAAGAGGAAGGAACAGAGGCAAGGATCGAGGCAGTAGAAGGCGGTGGACAAAGGAAGAATACAAGATCGCAATTGAATGCTTGATTAGGGCAGAGGCAGACGGTGGAAGAGGTGTAGGGGAACGGGTACTTAGGCATTGGGAAGAGAAGGAAATGTTTGAAATAAATCAGAATAATCTGATGAACCAAATACGTATGATCAGAAAAAAGGGATGGCTAACAAATGTCGAAATCGAGGAAATCCGGAGAAAAATGGGAAGTGATAGCAATGAAAGCAACGATGGTGAGACAAATGTTGATATGGGACTGGAGAGCAGTAGGAGCAGTAGACAGGTTAGTGATGAAGACATGACAATGACAAGCCAAAATGACAATGGATTCAGAGCAAATATAAGCAACTGTGGAGAAGCTGAAGACGAAAACGATCAGTTGTATGGAGAACTAGATGAAGAGAACAGAGCAGTCCTTGATCGTTTGAATGAAATCCGTACAGGGAGGGAACGAAGGGTAGGACAGAATCTGAGATACTTTGACAAGACGAAAGTAGCAAATGAAACGAGAAAAGTTAATAAGATTCTGCAGTATGTTAAGTGTACTGGCATCACTCAGGTTCGCGACGTACTAGTTGCTGCATCGGTGTTGGTATGCGAAAGAGTTGGTGCAAAGGAAGGAACACAGAAGCGCACCAAAGAACCTTGGTGGAAACGCAGAATAGAGAGGGATATAAAACAGTTAAGGAAAGATCTAAGTCGTCTTGAATCTTGGTTTAAAGGCAAATGGAAGAAACGGAACAATGCTACTAAGGAGTATTTGAGACAAAGGTACAAGTTACGAGAAAAGGGTTTCAATGTCGCGATGGAAGAGATTAAACAAAGGATAACAGCTAAGGCTACAAAAGTGAAAAGGTATAGCGAACGGAGAAGCCAGTTTCAAGATAACCGACTTTTTGCAACCAATCAGCGACAATTTTACAGAAACCTTAATGGAGAAGATACTGAAAGTCCACCACCAAATGCAGAGGAATCGATCAAGTTCTGGGGTGATATATGGGGGAAGCAAAGGCAACACAATGCTGATGCTGAATGGGTGAGGAAGATTCAAAGTGATACTGCAAGAACGATAAACAAACAAGCTCAAATTGAAATAACGGTGGAGGATGTAAAATCTCAGTTGAAGACAATGCCAAATTGGAAAGCACCCGGCCCAGATGGGATTCAAGGGTATTGGCTTAAAAGGTTCGATTCTCTACTTGTCACAATAACAAACTGCTTAAACGGTTGTGTCATAGCAGGAAAGATCCCAGCATGGATGGTAGAGGGGAGGACAATATTGCTCATGAAAGATAGGTTGAAAGGTCCTGAGGTGGGTAATTACAGACCGATAGCATGCTTGAATCTATTGTGGAAGACATTGACAGGGATTTTTAGTGAGAAAACATATGCTCATTTATTGAGCAATGATCTATTCCCAAGTGAACAAAAAGGATGCAGGAGAGAGAGTCAAGGAACTAAGGATCACCTGATCGTAGACAAGTTTATCCTTAGAAATTGCAAGAGGAGGCATACAAATTTGTCTATGGCTTGGATAGACTTTAAAAAAGCCTATGATATGGTGCCCCACTCGTGGATCATAGGATCACTACGTATGTTTGGTATTGCTGATAATGTTGTAGAGCTGTTGTCTGAAAGTATGAATAATTGGAGGACTACTATCTTTTCGGGTGGTAAACAACTAGGAACGGTTGAGATAAAGAGGGGGATATTCCAAGGAGATGCATTTTCACCATTGCTCTTTGTTATTGCACTAATTCCCCTGTCTATGGCATTACGAGAATCAGGGATGGGATACAAACTTGGAAAAATAGGACCCACTATTAATCACCTTCTGTTCATGGATGACATAAAGCTATTTGCAAAGAATGACAATGAGATTGATTCGTTAGTGCATACGGTAAGGATTTGTAGTTCGGACATTGGTATGGAGATGGGAATATCAAAATGCGCACTTGTAACAATGAAGAGGGGAAAACATGTGAAGAGTTTAGGAATCAAACTACCAAGGGATGAAGAGATTGCAGATGCTGACAGCAGAGGTTATAAATACTTAGGTATCTTAGAACTTGATTCCATAATGAGTGGTGACATGAAAGCAAAGGTGAAAGAGACTTATCTGACAAGACTCAAGCTCTTATTGAAAAGTAAGCTGAACTCTCCAAATTTGATCACGGCAATGAATAGTTGGGCAGTGGCAGTAGTTCGATACAGCGCTGGCTTGATTGACTAGACAAAGGAAGAAGTTAGAGAACTTGACAGGGTAACCAGGAAGCTGATGTTTGAGCACAGCGCGCTACATCCAAAGTCAAATGTAATTAGGCTGTACATGAAGAGAAAAAACGGAGGGAGAGGGCTTACTAGCATAGAGGAGTGTGTGGCCAGTGAAGTTCGAAACCTAGACGAGTACATTGCTAACAGCAAAGAGGAAATTTTAAGCTTTGTGGCAAATGAGGTACCATTACAGCCTGATGACATAGAGGGGAAAAATGAGTATAGCTCAAGGATTCAGAAAGAGAAACTGGACGCACTGATAGGAATGCCACTGCATGGTCAATTTGAGAGAGAAACCAGAGATCTAAAAACAGAAGACTCGTGGGCTTGGCTGAAAAATGGAGATTTAAAAAGGGAGACAGAGAGTTTGCTAATGGCAGCCCAGGAGCAAGCCTTAAACACAAATTCCATAAAAAAACACATATATGCTTGCAGTGAATCTTCGCTGTGCCGCCTATGTGGGGAAAAAGAGGAAAATGTGAGCCACATCATCAGCGCTTGCAAGATGCTTGCTCAGAATGAGTACAAACACTGCCATGATAAAATTTGCAGCAATGTGCATTGGAATCTATGCAAAAAGTTTGGTTTCGATGTCAGCGATAAGTGGTACCAACACAGAATTGATAAAGTTTTGGAAAGCGAGAAAGTTAAGATCTTGTGGGACTTTGATATGCAAACGGACAGAGTTATTGAGCACAGAAGGCCTGATATTCTCTTGATCAACAAAGAAACTAATGAATGCTTCATTATTGACATTGCAGTACCAGCGAATTATAACATAGATAAAAAGGAGTTTGAGAAAATAAGTAAATATTCTGAGTTAAAGGTAGAGCTTTCACGGATGCTGAACAAGAAGACGTTCGTTATACCAATAGTCATCGGGGCCCTTGGGTCAATCCCAAAGAGACTACATTCATTTGCTGAGAAACTGGGCATAAGGAATGACTTTATGATATGGCAAAAATCAGCACTGCTAGGAACTGCTGGGATCTTACGAAAAGTTTTATGATTACGAAGTTTGAAGAAGAAAGAAGGACAAGTCTTTATCTTAAGTGCTTGCACCTGATGAAGAACTTTACATAACCAGTTTTAACATCAAAAGCTGTGGTAAATGTGAAATAATAATGGAAACTTTCATTGAAAACAATTTAAAATACAATAAACGCTAAAACCTAGTCTATCCAGCCAACTCTCCAAAATTGGGTATTGGTTGCATACTCACACAGTTCAAAAGTAAGATCAATAATGTCCTTATATACTACCATTAAAAGCTTAAAAGTTCGGGGGATGTCCATTCTTTATTTCTACGACGAAATATATAGTACGACGCTCTTATACATATATTTGTTATTCGCTTAGTGAGGAACAGAATTTCATTCTCTGGTACCCTTATATATCGTAAAAGTTCGAAAAAGTTTCTGCTGTCCTTCTCTATGAAACCGCAAGCACCCATGGACACATTAACATAACGAACGTCATCATATTTCGGTAGCAAGTTTGAAATCAACGTTTTGTATTTGTCGCGTTTTCTTTTGCTGTTTCCCTCCATATTTGTTTCAAAAACCAATGGTAAGTTCTACGATGGTGACGACTTTCTGCTGAACAAGAAGAATGTCAGGCCTTTTGTGATCACCTGTTACGATACATGGGGATGCAAAGGATGGTATATCCGCGTATACATAATAATAATAATAATAATAATAATAATAATAATAATAATAATAATAATAATAATAATAATAATAATAATAATAATAATAATAATAATAAAAAGAAACACAACTGTTGAAAACTCTGCACGTTTCGATTAAAAATCTTCGTCAGCAATACTTTTCTAATTGGACAACCGAGGATTTATACTCCATGGTAAACAACTTCAATTCAGTTAAAAATAAACTAAAATTACATTTCATTACAAAGAATCCTATTCTTAGTAAACATGACTGACCCCGAAATCAAGATCCAGTGGGAATTAAAATCGCGCTTTAAATTCGAACTTTTTTCCAGCGTAAACAAGAAATGAAGTAACTGGCACATCAGCAAATGTCCCCTCCCCTATGACCCTCCCGTATGTCCTTTCACCCCGTGGGATCAGATAGATCACAGAGCAAACCTCCAAGGGATGTAGCCGGCAACCCCACGGCCCTCCCACTTGACCTTTCAATGATTCGCAAATTGCTGAATCTTGAATGGTTGATAGGGAATTCCACCCTAACGCCACATGCAAAAAAAACATGAAGCCAAATAGGAAGACCGCAGAGCACTGCCAACCAAACCCCCCAGAGAAACCAGATTCAATGGCAGGAATTAGGCCATACCACACGCAAACAATGATAATAATGATAATAATAATAATGATAATAATAATAATGATAGTAACAATAATAATGATAATACTGATAATAATAGTAATTAAAGCAAAGATCGACAAAACACAAGAAGAAAGTAAATGCAGAATGTGCGGACAGGTGGATGAAACGGTGAACCATATCATTAGCGAATGCAGTAAGTTGGCTCAAAAAGAGTACAAACGTCGACATGATTGGGTTGGAAAACGAATCCATTGGGAAGTGTGTCGTAAAAATGGAATCGAAGTAAAGCCGAAATGGTACGAACATCAGCCAGAAGCAGTACAAGAAAATGAGAGATACAAGGTATTGTGGGACTTGAACATTCAAACTGACCATGTGATTGAAGCCAGGCGTCCTGATATGATTGTAATAGACAAAGAAACAAAGTTTGCTAAAATCATAGACTAGAAAAAGGTTCTCGAGATTTGAGAAATCTTGTTGATGCCAAACCACGAGAACACATCACCACTGACATTTAGTGAGCGACAATTGTACATAATAATAATAATTTTTCTTTTTGACAAAAAGCCGATGAAGTTACAGACTGGGAAGCAGCAATTGAAAGTAAGAATGATTTCAAGAAACGAAAAAAGCACGAAAGGCAAAACAACTGGAAGCAAAGATGCTACATGAGCAGTTCATAAGGCAGACAGAAAATCTAGCGGACGAGCAACAATGGATGTGGTTAAAGGATGGCACGTTGAAAAGGGAAACAGAAACATTGATAATGGCAGCTCAAGAACAGGCAATCAGAACTAATTTGATCAAGGCAAAAATAAACAAGACCCAGCAAGAAAGCAAGTGCAGAATGTGCGGTCAAGCTGACGACAGTGTCAATCATATCCTGAGCGAGTGCAGTAAGATGACACAAAAAGAATACAAGCGTCGACACGACTGGGTTGGGAAGAAGGTGCATTGGGAAGTCAGTAAACATTGTGGATTTGATGTTAAAGAGAAATGGTACGAACATGTGCCAGCTGCAGTCAGTGAGAACAATGATTTTCACATTCTTTGGGATTTTGAAGTGTAAACAGAATGTGATTGAAGCGAGAAGGCCTGACATGATCGTGACAGACAAAAAGAACAATATATGCAAGATAATTGATTTCGCAGTGCCTTTTGATAACAGGGTAAATGTAAAGGAAGTGGAAAAAATTGAAAAATATCAAGATTTTGCCAGGGAGCTAAGAAAGATTTGGAAAAAACGAGTGAAAGTTATTCCTATCATAATTGGCGCTTTAGGAACAACTCCGAAACTCTTGGGAAGAAGACTGGAGGACATTGGCATCGAAACAAAGATTGTGGAATTGTAGAAGAGTGCAATTTTGTATTCTGCAAGGATCCTCAGGAAATTTCTTGAGATTTGAGGAGACTTGTTGTCACCGATCCTCAAGGAAAAAGATCTCTACTAACTTACACAGTATGCGATAGGACGATAAAAATAATAATTTTTCTGTTTGCCAAAAAGCACCATCTAAAAATAACAGAAAAGAAAATGATAAATACACAACTGTTAAATTTCAACACGTTTCGATTAAAATGTTTAGATTTTGATTAACTGATGAAGATTTTAATCAAAACGTATTGAAATTTAACAGTAGTGTTTTTATCATTTATAAAAATAATAATAATAATAATAATAATAATAATAATAATGATAATAAAAACAACACAACTGTTCTATGTCATACGTTTCGATGTAAAATCTTCTTCAGTGCATTTACAAATCCAGACAGCCAAGTATTTATACTCTAAACCTAAAATTTGCATAAAAATGTATTTCTAAAACCCAGACAAATAAAAGAAAAATTATTATTTTAAAATTCTATTGAAATAAAAAGAAATTTTTACCTAAGAACAAAGCGGTTTCCAAACCAGGAATGATTTTCATGCACAAAATCCCCCCAAGGGGCCTTCCAAAGTTTTCTCCTCCCTGTTTTTGCTTTTGGATTTGGACTGTCTAGAAAGGGAGTGAAAGCTCTACGTGACAAGAACTTATACAACCCGAGACAGAAGGCAAGGAGTGTAAGCCAGTGACCCTCCAAGGATTTGCTTAAGTTGCTAAATCCAGGATAGCTCCTGGATTTAGCAACTTAAGCAAATCCTTGGAGGGTCACTGGCTTACATTCCTTGCCTTCTGTCTCGGGTTGTATAAGTTCTTGTCACGTAGAGCTTTCACTCCCTTTCTAGACAGTCCAAATCCAAAAGCAAAAACAGGGAGGAGAAAACTTTGGAAGGCCCCTTGGGGGGATTTTGTGCATGAAAATCATTCCTGGTTTCGAAACCGCTTTGTTCTAGGTAAAAATTTCTTTTTATTTCAATAGAATTTTAAAATAATAATTTTTCTTTTATTTGTCTGGGTTTTAGAAATACATTTTTATGCAAATTTTAGGTTTAGAGTATAAATACTTGGCTGTCTGGATTTGTAAATGCACTGAAGAAGATTTTACATCGAAACGTATGACATAGAACAGTTGTGTTGTTTTAATTTTCTTTCTGTTTTATTTTGGTGATGGTTTGAGTTTGATAATAATAATAATAATAATAATAATAATAATAATAATAATAATAATAATAATAATAATAATAATAATAATAATAATAATAATAATAATAATGGAAACTTCATATATTTTCAACAAAATTTAAAACTACTAATACAATACCAGTCGACCTCCTCTCTAATGACAGGCAGAGATACGACTGCTGGATACCAAGGAAAAGAAAGATGCCTAAAAGATAATAATAATAATAATAATAATAATAATAATAATAATAATAATAATAATAATAATAATAATAATAATAATAATAATAATAATAATAAAAATAATAATAATAATAATAATAATAATAACAATAATAATAATAATAATAATAATAATAATAGCAATAATATGATGATAATAATAATAATAATAATAATAATAATAATAATAATAATAATGGTGATGATGATAATGATAATGATAATGATAAATAAATAAACTTTATAAAGAATATAAATACAGAATAATAATAATAATAATAATAATAATAATAATAATAATAATAATAATAATAATGATAGAAGAAGATTTTACATCGAAACGTCTGATAAAAAACAGTTGTGTTTTCCTAATAATAATGATAATAATAATAACAATAATTTAAACCACTCCAACTGCTCTGTGGAACTATAGCTTCCACCAAGGCTAATTTGATTTTCAGAAATTCAAGATTTCAGCGTACCCACAAAGGACTCTGGGCAAAAATGGCTCATTCCATATTCCATTGGAAAATCAACTTCACATATAAAATCCGGAGGAATTGCAGCATCAGATGACACTGAATATCGAGTTAACTAAGATACAAAAATTGTCACGTGAATTTTGAGACTAAAGGTGCTTCAACGCCATCCTCCACTAGCAGCGGTTTCGGTAGGAGACCGTCAGAGACCAACGCGCACCCTTGTGCGCATGCTCTTTTGCTAGAAAGCACGTGTACTAAATTCGAGGGTCAACATTTTCCTTCTATTATGTATATTGCATAATTGTAAATAGGTTTTTACATTATAGTTTCTTTCATATGTTCTTATTGGAGGGCCCCTTGGAAAACGCCTCTTTAAAAGAATCAAATGCATATAAACTAGGCAAGCGCGAAGGTTGCCGTTAAAAACTACTGCAGTGGAGATCGGCCCTTACAGAAATATCACGTCAAGTCTTACCTGTAAGCTGAGATATTACGGTCAGGTAACGTTCACAAAGTGCTGGCGTTGAAAAGCAATCCACAGCTTTTGACAGAATATTCACCACTCCCTCGGCATCATCGAGATTCAATAGGATCTCACTCTAAAATACGAAATACGTACAGGCATTGCCTTGTGAAGTAAAATCATCCGATTAAGACCCAAATATCAACACAAAGATACGCCACTGAGGCCTTTTTATATGAGGAAGAACATCGGTATTGTGAAATCACACCTCACTAGCAAATATCGTCACCATTTGTTATTTTGTACGAATGTGCGAAGGCACGATAAGGAGGCTAGCTTTGTGAAAGGTATAATATATCAACACATTTGGCAGCCTCGTTCAGGTCAATGTTAAGTAGCGTCATAGAAAATGATGTCATTTTGCACTTCTTAGCAATTGAAATATGCAGTTTCGCATACTGAACGAGGAAAAATTGAAAAGAAGTACTACACACCATTCACAACAGTGTAATCTCTTGAATTATCAACAATTATAACAACCCCGGACTTATCCTTTAACTTCACCTCGCGTCTAATCCTCGGGCTGACAGGTGAGGTAAAACGACCTCATGTAAACAGTGGCTAAAATTTACCTCATCTCACTACCCCGGATCTAGTAGATGGTGTCTTTTCCTTGAATAAACTGGCCTATAAGTCTTGGCAAATCTTGGCTAGGATCCCACAGGACAACAGAGTGAACTGCGGTTTCTTTGGTTAGCTGATATCTTTTCTGGGCATGACTTGAAAGACAATGGTAATTCTTTCTGGCTCCAACGGTAGTTGCAAATATAGTTAAGCCCAAAATTTTCATACTCATGCCAAATTTGGAATATTTTTAATCGTTATATCTGCGGACCATTTTCATTGTGAATGAAGTTGTATAAAAGTGTGATAAAACGCTACAAGCACAGCCAGAGACATTCCAAAGAAAGTTATTTCAGCTCTCGTAATCTTCGAAGCATTCCAGCCGAAGTTGGATTACCAAGAAAGTTTATCCAAGTCGAGTAAAAGATTTCTTAAAAAGGCTCAAACTTGAGGAATAGTTTCAAAGCGTTAGACCGATCATTTCTGAATATTTCTAATAGTATTTTAGGCTTTGGTTTTTGACTTCGTTCTCATAACTTTGTATGCATTTGGATCAAGAATTTGTTGCATCTAGACTTCCTTACTAAGGGTGTGTTTGATTGGTAATGTCAGAGCTACCAAATTCTGAAAACAGTAGACATCGCAGAGACAGAGACACGGTTCCCAATAAAACACAAAGTTCTTCGAAGCAGCAGATGAAATCGAGAATCCCTCCAGAATCTGCCAAACCTTCTGCCTTTTAGAGCAGAAGGTTAAGCAGGCTGCCAAACTTACCAAACCTGCCACATTCGGAATTGGGGAGTCAATCAAACACAAATTCCGAGTCTTCCAAGTCTTTTCAGAATTGGTTCCAATCAAACAAACCTTAAATATGTCGCATTGTTTATGTATGCTGTCATGGAGTGGCTACTCTAAAGAGTTTTGGACAAAACTAAAGTTTTTTTCAGAAGGGCAACCTTCCCTAAAGATATGACATTATCAGACTAATCACGAAATAAGTACAAAATCGGTTTAATCTTACCCATGCAAGGAACATTTCCTCAGTTACCAAACCAGACTTATCTGCATTGCTCAAGACATCCAGAATGATTTTTATTCGCTGAAAACAAAGAACATAATTTTGCATAATTTATGTTGATCAATTTATATGTCAGAGGACTGGTCTTGCAGCGATAGGAAATACACGGGAATAAGCAACAAGTGCGAGAAATTTGCTGATATTTTGCAGGTCAAGACACATACCTATCGTAGCTACAAAAAGTCGCAGCTCAAAGATAATTTTTCTTTCCTCTTTTCTTTCCCTTTAATTTCGTTTTTCTCTTTTTCTACCCATTCCATTTTGCTGCCTTCCATTTCTTTCCATTTAGGAGCTTGTCTTGTTTATTTTTGCTTGTTCTCAATTTGTTTTGAGTGGGATTGTCAGGATTTCTAGGAACTGAAAGCTAATTTAGACCCACTGTGCATGCCGCATCCAAGCATGGGACTCCTAGTTTAATGTCCCTTGCAAAGGACGACGACGTGAGTTGCGAGGTCAGGCCTCCAAAGTAACCCATCCAGAGTTTGGCATCACTCGACCGAGCGTAACTTCAGTCACCTGAAGAGAACTGTATAAGCCACTCGGCCACTCAACTCATATATAACTAATAATAAACTTAGCAATAAGAGCAATGAACTTAGGCTTGTCTAAAACAATGTACAATACAATCACGTAAAGAAAGAGTTCGAGAAGCCGAAACAAAATGGCTTCGAATCTGACCGTTGGCCCTCCGACCCCCATACAGTTTAGCCGTTATGCGGCATTTCAGGGACGGGAAGCTAATAATTCTACAGATAAAAATTTGTTTATCGATCACGCAATCAAGGAAGAAATCAAAATTTAACAAACAAAACAAACGTACTAAGGTACCACGTGACGACTGACTTTATGAGTGATCATGAACCAATAAGGAACAGTACAAATCAAAACTAACAAATCAGAAGCAGTGCGAGTCAACACCTACCCTTGCTGTCTGTTCTTCTGTTGAGTCTTCTTGTTTCAGTAACTGAATGAATGATTGTAAATAAGCTTCGTACATACTGCCTGTCAATTTAAGAAGATTAGCGTCAGTGGATCATTTTAATGGATATTCTAGTAAATGGGGGCCAAATTCAAAAGCATGCTGCAAGAGCAAAATCAACACAATGTTGCAGTAAAACATTACGAAGCAATTTTTGTCAAAGTATTTCAGGCTTAAAAGAACTTGAAGTGGTACCTTATGGAAGAGAAAGACGGCTCTATTCCCATGAGATGCATTTGTTGATATATGATAAAAAAGCTGCCACAAAGATTGATTTTCGTCTCTGTCAATGTCCTATCACTTTCCAGCACCTAGATAAGTCTATATTCATACGAAAACGTCAATTAAGCAATGAAAAATTCAATTAATCCACCAAGCCTGGATATCATTGGGAGGAAGATAGGTCGCACTTTCAGATGGTATGCGTCAAATTGATTCAAATCTCATCATTTCCTGGAGAATCTCGAATGAACGTGGGTGGCATTTTGTCGGAAACACCCTGTTTACAACGTTAATGGAAATTCTTTCCTTGTTTTGCCAACATATGTTAGAGCTTAAAACTCTGGGGAGCATTTTCATGATACAACCTCCACAGGGTGTCCCAAAAATTTGTGCCCCGTTTACGTGGCTACTGTAGAGGAGCTGTATATTCAGTTATCTCAGTTTTCATGCAGTTGCATAGATTCTGCACCAACTTAGAGGTTGAGATCTTCTTTATTTACGCTTTTCCTTATTTCTTTTGTAAGTCTGTTTCACATTTAATGTTAAGCACAAAAAAGGGTCAACGAAATTCTTTTCCAAATCGCTATTATTTCTGACCAATGACATCGTTAACTCAACCCTGACCTGACAGCATACGTTTGCCATCACGCGTCTATGCTGGCCTGACATCCAATATGGAACAGATTCCACTATGTGTTAGTATCTTATCTTAACTAACTGTTTTTTTTTTGCCTGTCTTTATGTTAATGGCCACAGGGTAGTCATTTTCCCTTGCTCCTTGTGGTCTTGTCCCTGTAGTGTTGTATTGTTGTAGAGTAATTAGAAAGTATAGCAGAACGTAGATGTAGCATGTATTGTAATTTTCTATATGGATATAAAAAAAGACCTTCTTTGAGTCAATCTGACAAGCGGTTGCTGGTTTATGGCAGAGAAAAGGCAAAATTAGTGGTTGCTTCAAAAACAGCACTTTTATTATTCTCCAGCAATGTCAAAATAAAGTAAATTTTCAAAGAAAGGGTTCTAGCATCGTATGAAAATTTTTTCTAAATCTTTTAAAGGCTAGCAGTGTTGTCAATTCATAAGAGAGCACTTTCTATCCTTTAGGACATAAAGTGAAAATTTCAATACGATGTTGGAACACTTTCTTTGAAACTTACTTATTTTGGCATTGCTGAAAAATGATAGAAGTGCTGTTTTTGAAGCAACCATTTATTTTGCCTGTTCTCTGCAATAAATCAGTAATCACTTGTTAGATTGACTCATACAAGGTCTCAAACTCTAAGTTGAAGCTTGACCTATGCAACTGTGTACAAACCGAGATTATTTAATCCACAGCTCCTCCACAGTAGCCACACAAACGGGACACAATCTTTTTGCGACACTACGTAGATCTTCATCGTATAAATTCAAGGAAAAATCTAACTGACTAACACTATGCGGAAGCTGTAGAGTTATCTTTTGGACAATAATGTTAGTAAATAAAACAAAGTATATTCCAACCTGTAGGGAATTTCAATACTGCTTCATTGTAAATGTTACGAGAACTCTCCTCTGCTTTTATCCAATCGTCATCTGCAAGGAAAAATGGGACACAAGGCCGGTTACAAAATATATCATTAGGCTAATCACAAACAGGGACGGACGGAAGAAGTCTCCAATGACTGAGCATTTTTCTGATTAATAGGCAAGTTCTTAGGAAAACAGGGCGCCTCAGTTATTTGAATTATAAGACTACCTACTGCTTTGTATGGACCAAGAAATCAAATCATGAACGCTTCGTTATATTGTAAAAAAGGGAAGAAAAGAAAATGCTCCATTTGGATCCACGAGCAAATGCAAGTCAAACAAAAAACAACTTACCAGAAACGGTAGTCCCGTTCTTTCTGGCAAACTTCAAATCTTCTATTGGTCTTTTTGCAATTGTGTTGTGTGCTTCTTCACTCTTTGGAAAATCTTTTTGCAACCTGTGCAACACAAAATAAAAGTTATTCATTCTAAAAAAAATAACAACCGTATCGCTTGAAATTTTTCAATTTTATGCTGAAAGCAAGTGCTGCAAAAAGATATGGCATCCATTCATTAACCATCCACCCTCAATAAAATACGCGACTGGGCATCCTTTATCAATTCCAAAAGTAAACATTTTGCAATACGTTCGGTTCTTGGTGCAAAATTTGAATCAAACTTCCTTGACATGCCACGCTATGATGGCCACAACATTTTAACGAGTTTCATCAAAATAACATTTGCAACACCGTAATTCTTAAGAAAAGACTGCCAACTACAGTAAAAAGACAACAAACAAACTGAGCCTCTAACTAAAGAGAAAACCAATGAATCCTGCAAGAGAATAACATACAAAACTTAAGCACTGCAAGGAAAGAAATAAGTTAGTAAAGGACAAAGAACAAAGGCTCTGATCTCTGGCAGCTATTGACTGAGCTAAGCCAATCGGTGGTCTGGGTTTTACTGAAATGTAATTTTAGATTCTCTTTCGTTCTTCTTGTGATAGAGCGGCCTGTTTGTATCGTAAATTTGCACTTCGCACGAACCAAACTGACGAGTGTGCGCTGTAACACGTGTTTGATTTTTCAACGTTGTTCTTTATGGCACCTAATAACTTATTTCTTTTCCTTCAGGGTCTGAGATTAATTTGTTTTCTCTGACAGGATTCAACGGTTCTTTCCCTAGTTACAGGTTTACTTTGAATGTTGTTCTCTGATAGGATTCAACGGTTGCTTCCCTGGTTACAGGTTTATTTTGAATGTTGTTCTCTGACAGGATTCAATGGTGGCTTCCCTGGTTACAGGTTTATTTTGGTTGTTGCTCTTTAAGAGGAGTTAACAGTCTCCTCCCTACAGTTAATGATGGTTTTGTTGCGTTTATGGGTTTAGTACTATGAGTCTTTTCTTCAATGGTGTCGGAGTTATTGTATGTAAACCAGCTACAAGCCGCAAACCTCGAGCTAGCAAACCGGCCATGCTAATCTTGTTGGCTTAATGCTGCTGCGCAGCAATAAAAATTTATTTACTAAGGAAAGTAGATTGCTGAATACTTATGCGTTCATCAACGCTAATACTTGTGAGTCTACGTCCTAGCACATTTACGTGCTTGCTTGTATGTTTGCTTGTTTAGTAGCTGACGATGACCGCTGTGAGACTTACTCATTGTAAATTTCATTCTGATTTTCCTCTGTGTCTTGAAACAAACGATAAATTTGAAGAAATTCTATTCTGAATGCAAGATCATCTGAAATAAAAGAAAAAAGATCATCAAAGTCTGTCTCATGTGAAATGATTTTTGCGATTTATTTAGGGCATTTCAATTGTTTTATTCCGGGACATTTTCACATGACATTAGAGTCTAAACAAATGATTTGTGGTACAAAATTTTAAAAATAGCCTTAAGTAGCGGACTCATCATAATAAACCTATGGACGTACAATAAACTTGTAACCTGTAGGCAAACACTATCAACTCCTGTAAAACAGCAATAATCAAAATATAAGATAAACCTTTAACTAGGGAGAAAAGTGTTAAACCTGCAAGAAAATCAAGTAATCATTTGCCAACAACGTTATCACACGAAATTATCACACCAAATACGCGTTTCGTCGCACCCTCTTTCGTTTGGCTCATGCGAATAACAGATAAATGACATGACCGGGCTGTTTTATACCGAACACAAAATGAAGAATGTGCGACGAAACGTCTGAAAATATTGAAGATTTCAGAAAGTTGAACGGGAGAATAACACGGAAAAATTTGAAGTTTCTATGAAGCTATTCAGTTCAAAGCAATAGTTCATAGGATTTTATAGAAACCTATTTGAAGACTAATTCTGCTAATAAGAAAGTCTTGAGTTTGCTCGACTCTCGAGAGCAACAATCGCAATTCAAGCCCCCGTCTGAGAAATTCAGTGACCCACGTTTCAGCCGACTTTCTCGAACAAATTTGAGCATATCTACGCCATGACAATGACTACGAAACATCTGTGTACACATGCTTCATAAAAATGGCATACACTGAAATCTACGATTTAATATGTGCAGTGGTAAAACTATACATTGTGCACGAAGATTCTCAAGGAATGACCTAGATTTAGCGAAATTGTGCGTAAATATCAGAATCCAGGACTTACAGCTTTCTCTGAAATCATTAGTGAGAGGTCAATCTCATTGAAAATACCGCACTTTGAATGTATAGATGTTTCAAAATCGCGGGCTTGAAAACAAAAGCTACTCCCTCAGGAATAGGCGATTGCGCTAGAGATGGCAGACAGGAATTTTTTTACCATGATGCTTTGCGTCACATTGAAGTTTGATTGATATGATTGGCTGATTTCTTCAATACAGCAAAAGATTTTGGTTAAAAATTCCTCGACGCCAATTCATTGCAGTCACATTATGATATAACTTTTGCAATTGAAGTCAAAGAAGAAGAAGCGCACGAGTTCCATTTACTGGGTATCCAAAAAGTACTCCATTTTGAAAATTTACCAAGCTTCGATCATCAAACGCATCATAAAATTATGTATTCGATATCTTTTGTCAAGGATCCAAAGACATTCAAGGATGATAAAATTATTGTTTTCATATCTTAAACGGGTATGAAACAGTGCACTGAAAGCCTAATTCAGGGCAATACCCTTCAAGCAGCATTGTTCCTAACAGGATAGATGTTTTTATCACGAAATCTTTTGTATATACCCACTGTACATTTCATTTTTATAAATTTGTTTTAGATATATATTTGAAAAAATTTTAAGTAGAAGTAGGCCTTAATTAGCTTTAATGTAGATATTCTTTTAACTTAGCTTACTAAAAATAAAGAAATGATGATGACGATGATGATGATTGTTAATCGTGCCTAAGAGACATCATCTTAAGAGTTTTCATTATGCTTCACATATACAATAACAGTATGCAATTCTCTCTGACATTTATTACCAAACTAGAAGCCAGATGCACGAAAAAAACTTAATCTGATAATCAAGACTGCAAGTAGGGCTCAAGTCCCTAAAATAATTTTGAAAAACATAAGATCCTTTTGGATGATTACAAAAAGTCCGTCCGGAGCTAAGCAAGCATAAGAGTGTATGAAAATTGATTAATAACAAATTCATGATTCTGCTGTTCACAAGCCCCAATTATTGATTTGATTTGATTTGACTTCTATTTCATTTCATTTTCACTTATATAGGCAAGGTAGCCCCGTAAGTCCATGAGAACTGCTTTTCAGTGGGCCGTGGCAAAAGATTTACAAATAAGAAGATAGATACTACGAAATAGGAGTGGTCATCCTAGTTAGTTTCTATTCTTCTCTTAAAGGTGGTAAGGGAAGGTGCCTGTTTGACATCGGGTTGAAGTTTATTCCAAAACTTAGGTCCACGAAAAGAAATAGCCCTCTGCCCATCGGTAGTTTTTCGTAAGGGTAGCGAAAGATCAGTATCGGTATTTCTCAGTTTTCGAATATTTCGAGTCGAATTTTTTTCGGACAGGTTGGAAAGGTACTCTGGGACGAGCCCATTTAATGATTTGCACATGGTTGTAGCTGTTTCACTTCTAATAATGTCATCTAAGGTTGACCGATTCAAATTGTGAATTAGCAGCATAGCAGACGCATCAAAACTGCTTTTAACTACAATATGATACCAGAACCCAAAAATTGGCATGGACTCCCCGCATAGAAAGTTAATGAGTACCCGCTGTGTCTAGACCTGGGTTTAAAATAGCCAAAAGGTTCGAGTAATCAAATTTCAGGTTAATCGTAAACTGAAAATGTACGGTATCTTACCCAGGGCCGAAGAGAGGGGGTTTAGGGGGGGGGGTCAGAAACCTGGGGCCCATAGCCATGAGGGGCCCATAAATAATAACTGAGCTTTTTCGAAATAAGGCTCAAATGCAAGTCTCGAAACCACAGCCAGTGCGAATAATTCTCGAAATTGAAAGGTGACCTTTTGAGATTATCAGGCTTCTAGACTTTCCAATTTTCTATCAAATGCTTTTATCAAAACGTTTTTCATTCTAAGATAATTGAAATATGGGTTGAAATTCAGTAAATTCAATATTTTACAGCTTTTAATGTTTGAAAAATTTGAAGAATCCCAAAAAGATGCCCATACAGATGGTTGTTTACTAACTGTTGATTGTTATTATATAATGATTCTTATGCATGATGACTAGCTTGTTATATGATTTTACGATTGTATCTAGAAGTGGAAATAGTGACCAGAGCGATTGTAGCAACCTTAATTTTAAAAATATTTTCCCGGGGGAGCATGCTCCTAGACCCTCTAGGTGGGTGCACCTCTGGCGCACGGGTACGCCTTCGGCGTAACTTTCGCGACCCCTTTGGTAGGGGGCCCATGCTGCATTCCGACCTGGGGCCCACAAATTCTCTCCGCGGCACTGATCTTACCTGGAAACGACTGGATTGCATTATTATACACGATGCTTGCTGTTTTGTTGGCTAAGAAAGTCTCTGGAATTTTGCCGCTTTCCATCTGAAGAAAGAATAACATTTTGTACAGTCTAATGACGTCTGAAAAAATCCAATAACATCAATGCGGGTCTCCCAAAAATTGTGCCCAATTTATATTGCAACTAAAGATGAACTGTGCGGTCTATAGTTCTGTTCTTCATACGGTTGCACGTGTTTTGCCTCAGCTAAGAATTTGAGACGTTGTTTTAGCCACACGGGCAAGTGGTTGCTGATTTATGGTGCAAGAAAGTAAGAAACATAGTGGTTGCTTCAAAAAGAGTACTGTCTTCGTTATTCAAAGATTCGAAATCACGTAAAATTTTAAAGAAAGAGTTCTAAGTGTGGTATTTGCATTTCTCCTTCGTTTGAAAATGGCTTAATGTATTTTGTTATCAGCAAACAATACAATGAACCCTTCATAAATTGTGATGAAATTCCAACACAGCAATACAGCAAAAGAACCCTTTCTTACCACTGAAAACAAATTGAATACCATCGTCTATTTCGGAAACAGAATGCAAATGCCAATAGACCTTCGCAGAAAGTAAAGCTCAATTCCAGGTGAAGCCTTCATTCCCAAATAGAAGTAAATTTCATTGCTGCAAACAAGGCACCCTGTTTCCAAAACTAAACATTGCTAACAAATTTCGTGAGTTGCCGTGAGAGAAGCACACCGTTGGGTGGCTCAATAGCGAGGCGAAACCGGCAAGTTAGTATTTCAATACATTGCAGCGATTTTGCGTAAAGGTCTATGGGATGGCAAGTAATCATGGAAAAGGAATAATCGAACATAGTATCCTCGTTCCCATACAAAACCCTAACCAGCATTTTCTCGATTTCTGGGTCAAAAAGTGAGTGCTTCTACCAACCAAAAATTTTTGCATCTAAGTTTCTAAGTTAGGGTTTGATCGACGACAGAGCAGAAACTACGTAAAATGACGTCATCGACCAATCCGAGACAAGGAAGTGTTGGGATAGATAAGCTTTTGCAGTGATAAATCAAAGAACAAAACAACAAATGTTGCCGAATTTTGGGATCTGTTGCAGGGAGCTACGGGGACTCAAAGTTACTAGTTTTCGCGCATGCGTGTGCAGTTTCTGCTCTGTCCTGACCGACAGATTAATATTCTAGTTTTGAATATCTGCCAGTGTACTGCTTAGTACAGAATCCACCAACGAATCTTGAAAATCTTACCCAGTGGACTTTTAGCGCCATATGTTTCTACTCTTTCCATGCAGTACTACACCTATAACTTGTTCGCTACGGAAGAAAGTCTAGTTACAGGTACCGGCCAAAAAAAATTCTTTACGAAGATTCCAAATTTTGCTCAATGGCCTGTTGGTCTAGTGGTATGATTCTCGCTTAGGGTGCGAGAGGTCCCGGGTTCAACTCCCGGACAGGCCCTCCTTTTTTCGGAAAAGAAACCTGCGTGCTCCTTCGCAGAGACAAGTTGATGCTCATTTTGCAAAGTCGTCTGGGAAAGGCCGTGAAAGAAAAACAGAAATCAAGAATATCTGAAAAATGTTTCCCTAGCTGTTCTAAATCTGACACGCTTTTAGAGCAATGAATAAAATGAGATGATCTCTATGAGACAATACTCATTGTATTTATTCGCGGGTATTTTAATTGACGTCTGCTAGAGGCCAGATCTCAACTTTCTGTTGCGAACATCATTCGGTAACACAAACTGTACAGTCAGACTTTGTCCAATATTAAAGATACGAGCTATGTGTTTACTTACCTCATCACCTTCAGTTGAAAGACTGAGAATATCTCTTCTTTTCTTTATCTGCAAGGCCGCAAAAATCTCAATCAGCCCCTATCAAACGTCTCGTAAGTTTTTATCTACACTACAGTCTACCGAAAGGGTAAAAATCCGTGAACAAATAGACTTTCTTAAAGTCTATTCCGTGGTATATGTGGTATATGAGCACTAAGGAAAATAATTACCTCTGCGGGGGCGTAAACTACGAAGAGAACGCTGCGAAGGAAAAGCGAAGGAGAAGGAAACGGATCCGTTCCTTCCCCTTCGTTTTTCCTTTGCAGCGTTCTCTTCGTAGTTTACGCCCCCGCAGAGGTAATAATTTTCCTTAATACTGATACACCACAGAATAGACTTGGAACAAGTCTATGAACAAAAAACCGACCAATTCCGAGTCTCTGTCTCCATTTGATGAAACAACGTACAAAGCCCTGAACTTTTTCCTTTTCCCCACTTACTATCGATACCCAACACGCATGGTTTTCTTGGAGATGGACAATTCAACTTGGACTTTTGTTTCATTTTCACAAAGACATTCAGAAAGGTAAAGGTGAAGATTCGTTTTTCGCTAGCCTGTGAACAGGACTTATCCGGGAGCTGCGGCGGAGGGAAAGAGAGGAAGGGCCTGTAGGAATGGGCAGCATTTTCGAATTCCATATACCCGATTTGAGGTATATGACTTTCTTTGCAATTTTTCCTTGAAATTGACATTCTCGCTTCCCACAATGATATATTTAAGTAGTAACAGGTAAGATTGATCAATAACAATATTTTCATCACTTATGGCATTGAAATTTGCGACTAATAACAATAGCCTTTTGTACCTCAGATCAGATTTCTAGAACTCAAAAATGTAGCCTATTCCTTCAGGCTCCCCTCTCTTCTTCCTTTCGTATCATTCTGAAGCCTATCCACAGGCTAGTTTTTCGCAGAAATAAAGCTGACCTAATCGTGTCCACGATCCCTTGTCATGACGATGAGTCCCTTGTATCCCTACGGTAAACCTTGCTCAAGAGGAATTCATAATGAAACAGTGAAAAACTTGGCCCTATTTTGTTCAATCATCAATTGATTTATGATGGAATCATTGCTTCGAATATCAGTCCCGTGGAAGCGTTTCCAATTCTTCAATCGAATCGAAAATTCTATCACATTTACACCTAAACAATAGTCACAAATCTCGCAATCTGATTGGTACCGTAGAAATCGCGAATTTTGGGCTTAAACAGGGCCAGCTTTTTCAGAGTAATATTATCAGTCTCTGTTGACTGAAGCGCCATCATCAAAGAGCACAGGGAAACAAGAGATTCATCGTCATAAGTCTAGCTCAAGTGGTGGGGTTCTACCAGGCATCATTGACTGTTCTGGCTGCAAAGTTAGAGGAGTACACTACTGCGCCACGACACCTTCAAGTTCCTTTATCAACTCAAGCTGGACAAGAAATGAGTCTAGGCTTTCAAGAAAAGACCGAAACGCTTTAAAGTATGATTCCTTCATTGGTGAATAAATTATTTTCAAAAAACTATTTACTGAGTCAAACATGAGATTTCAGCGAATGGTAAAAGTTTCCACTTAAGAGACTTGAGTCATCTTTAGTAAAGAAGTCAATAATATTGCTTGCAGAGTGGCTTCTTTTGCGTAAAAGTAAAGTAAAATGTTTGCAATGTAATGGAACTCGAGCATAAATAAGAGATTCCTGTGAGCGATTCTTTCCACTACAGGTGAAAAAAGTACCGGAACCCAGGAACGTTGTTCCATAAACTTTTTGGGTTTGAATTTTAACAGCAGAAAATTTTCAAGAAAATACTGAGGCTTAAAAGAACATCTCTCAAATATGAAATTATGTTATGAGCTGTGGAGATGAAAGTGAGCAAAATTAAAAAAACATTCCTCCGGCTTCCTTGTTTTACTTGGAGCAAAATGTATATTAGATCTGTCAGCTCATTGTGATAAATGGCTTTTATATTTCATTTGATTGCGAAAACTGTTTTTATGTCAAGTAAATGTAAGGGTAAGGCTGTTTTTCTTAGGAAAGTAATCAGAAAATGTTATTGATAGTGGGTGAAATTTGATTTGAACAGAGAATATATTTTTAACCCACAAAATTTTGTAGAAATTTTTCAGCTATAAACCAAGGTTCCCAGAAAGGAAAAAATTTTCCCACCCCTGCTTTCCGCCACATGACATAATATCAAATCTGACATTGATTGTTTACATTTCTAATGATCAAGATTTACCAGATTGGATCACTCGCCCCAAACCTCATATTTGAAAAGGTGAAAAGCTAGTTTGGTGTTCAAATAAAAGTGAGAAAAGCTCGCAGCAAAAACTCATATATTACTGTAACAGATATTTCTCACCTTGTCAACGTGAAGTAATTCAAGTCTGAAATACTGAAAAGGAATAAACAAATTTTGAGATCTTCTATACCAACCACTGGTGCATAAATTTCACCATGCACTCAGATGCATCATTAGAAAATCTTGAACTCTGCAATAAGTTAATCTATTAGCAAATGCTCATTTTGCTTGTATTGGCAACATGAACTGGATGATGAATTTGACAAGACCTGGCGGGCCGAAGCTCCGGCATGATATTCTTGAGATCCTGGAACAATAACTATCAAAGTAGTGGCAAAAAACAAAACACAGAAACACTAGCAGGGCTTGGAACCTCTTTCTATAGCAGATTTGATGAAATTTTGACCAATTTTCAGCAATGTTTCAGCTTTCTGTACAGTTTAAAATCTCCTAAGAATAAGTTTCGCAACTGTGAATTTCAGCACAACGACTAGACTGATGATATTTTTTAAATTTCGCTCCGTTGAATTGAATTGTTATTTACTGTCATAGTTATTCCGCTAAAACTTCAACTGCTATATCCATTTCGCTTCGACGTGGAAGCGGAATAGGTATTGTGGGGAGTATCGTTGGGAATGGCGCGAAAACAAGGACTCAAGTAATCAGTCTATGCAGCCACATACTTTCATTTTAAACACATCGTTGACTCTCTTTAGTCTATATTTAAATGTATATATATATGTACATATATAGAGGAGTATCGCCCTTTTGGAACACTCTGTTGAACTAAGTAGAATTTTGTAATTTTAGTTACAATTACAAGATAGTGCTTACCGTTATTTTAATCCTTTGCTATTCATATCACCTTTCTAAAAGCAACGTGTCTGATTGTCGATCCATCTTTCCGTTATATTAGTTTTAGTGCCGAGAGGTTTGAGCGGCCTAATGTCCAGCATTCGCCCATTTGGAACACGGGCAAAATTGTTATGAGCGCCTTGCGTGAAGTATGAAAAGCCAATATTAATGTAATTGATGTGCAACGTGAAAAGACTATTATTTCTTCGTGATCTTACCCCTCCCTCCTTACCACCCTCAAGTGCTTGGAAACATCTTTCCGATATTCCAACATCTCCCGTTGCCTCCGCCCAGTTTCCTACCCGGAAATGACGTTTGAGCATGTGACATAGGAAGAAGTCACCTGGAAGGCTCGAGCGGCCACAGGTGCACCATAAGGGCGGCTTAGGCCAGTCAGCGTGGCTGTAAAATCAACACATCCGGTGCCTCAACTGTTCAAGTAATCGTTCAGGATCCCGCAGAGTTTTCATTTCAAAGGCTCAATGTCAACAACCAGACCATGCAGGTTTAGTTATTGCCGAAAAATTTCAACGAAAGGAGCAAAAATAAAACAGACTTGTAGAAAGGCAGCTTGAAAAAATGAAGACACTTACGCATTCCTTCTCACGTCGCAACCTTTATCTTCATTTTGCAAAGCAGCGAAAGGAAATATAACAACAAATACAACTGACAACAAAGAAGATGGCGTCACCAAACCATTTTTGCGCGCTTCTTGTGGGAAGACCAAGGCCCCGGTGATAGCGAAGTTTTGCTCTGTAGTCAAATGTGTCAGTATTCGAGAGTGTTCCAAAAGGGCGATACTCCTCTATGTATATCTATACGAGCCCCACTGACAATAACCTTTTCAGCAATTCTACAGACTCCAGATTCAGTGACTACTTGTATATTTTATAGAAAAGTTAAAAATTGAACATCTTCGAATATGCACAACAGTGATAGAAGGCGTAACGCCGCTAAAACAAACTTTGCTAATGAATATGTATTGCTTGAACTTGACTGCATGACTGATCTTATAAAAACATTGCTTCATTTTGACTGCTTTCAAGAACTGCTAAGAAGTCTATCTCTATCTAAATATGGGACAAAATCCTTTACCTCCAACCAAAGAATCTTCGATTGGGGATTTAAGCGTAGTGATTTTTGCAGCAGCACTCTGAAATGAAATCAGACAGTTGCGTAAAAGCTTCAAAGAAACTTGATAATAAAACAAAGTTTGCAAAAAAATCGACAAATGTGCCTGTCAGGCTTATCAAATAGGGTCAAAAGTTTTCTAAGAACAAAAAGTTATCTGCAGATTACTGACATGGAAATTCAAAATCCCTATTAAGCAGTAACATACCTTGCATTATCGATGCTAGCATTCTCCTCAAACTCCCATTTGGCTGCCATTATCCAAACGCCTTGAAATGGAAAAGACATCACTTTGAAGAAAGAATGACTCTTCGTCCCTTGCTTCCCTGCCTGTTTTGATTTTCTGATATCACTTGGTGAATAGGGGCTCATAATATTACTCTTAAAAACTGGGGCCACTTTTTCGACATGGCCAAAACTGGCGGGAGTTCTGGTACACTCAACAAAATTGCTTCAAAGTCTGGTGTAAAGAGCTTGAACATTGAAAAGGAAACTTTGATTATGATTTGACCTAGAAGTTTAGGCTCTTTTTCAGGCGATTCGCAACCAAAGTGTCTTCGTAAAGTCAAATGTACCAACATTTTCAGGGCTCATAAATGCGACAAGAATCACAAAAACACTTTGGTCTTTCGCCTTTAACAAAAACTTCAATCATTCTGATCCATTCGGTGCTCTTAGCGCAATGAATAATTGGAAGCAGAACTTTTTTCTCGCTCATGCAGTAGCATGAAAAATTAACGTCGACAAAAAATACTTTTCACAAATTCAAACATAATTTTAGAGATACTATTAATCCAATGTACCCCACCAACGATGCCTTCGAGGATACGGAACACTTCTTGTTGCTCTGCCCTTCTTTTCAAGCACCAAGTAGAGATCTTCTCGCTGGAGTTTCAGCCTTGTTACGACCACTTGGAACAACCAATCCTTCAAACGAGTTTCTAATGCAGATTTTATTGTATGGTGATAAAGATTTTACTGATGATCTCAATAGAGATATTCTTCTATCACCTCTCTGCTTTATCCATAAAACTGGTCGGCTTGATTAGGAATTTACAACTTTATCATCAACCACCAATGTCCTTTTTAAGTAAATGGTTTACTTTTCATTTTTGTTAGCAGTCACGTGTAGGTTATGTGCTATCTTTGTCTGTGATGCCTTTACGTGTAGTTGCTATGTTCATGCTTCCTGTTCTATGTTGCCATTTTGTAGTCGTTGTTTTTCGCTCCAAATGGTATTGTATTAGAAGTAGGGTATAGTATTTTGTAAGTAGTGTAATTAAGTCATATGTATTGAAACTTTTTAGATTGATTGTATAAAAAAACATACACATTTTAGATGATCAAAAATTAGGCGATTCACCGATTTAGAGCTCCTTGCAACAAGGACAGATTTTTTAAGATAGCAGCAGTTGCTTTTATTGACACCAAAATTCAAAGAGATTTGCGATTGCGGACAAAGGAAATTCCCTCAAGCAGAAATTCAAAACAAACGAAGCCGCAAAGTTTCTCTGAAACATAGGTAGCTATCTCACTTTTTGTGCATTCCACAGATGGTTTTTAAGAGCTAACATGAGCGCATATTGAAAGGAGGAGGATATATCTAAACATCTACCGCGGGAATTTTGTTTTGCCGTTCAGAAGCTGAGAAGTAAGTGCTTTGATTGCACCCAAAAAATGCGAGAATTGAATGGCCTCCAAATCAGTTCCTATACCAAACAAGTAAAATGCCAGCGGTAGGTGTTTAGATATTCGTTCCTTCTTTCAATATGCGCTCATATTAGCTCTTAAAAACTATCTGTGGAGTGAACAAAAAGTGAGATAGCTTCCTGGGTTTCAGAGAATATTCGCGGCTTCGTTTGTTTTGAATTACTGCTTGGGGGAATTTCCTTTGTCTGCGATCGCAAATCCCTTTGAATTTAGGTGTCAATAAAAGCAACTGCTGCTATTGTCTTACAAAATCTGTCCTTGTTGCTCCTTGCTCCTTAAATGATCTTAAAACATTGCTTGAGGCGATACATTTGTCCTAATTTCAAGCTTTCTCGAACTTACTTGCATTCTGAGAGTGAAGCTGCATCAGTTTACCAAATGCACGTCCAATAGATACTTTGCTTCCCTAAAATTGAAATGATAATCAGAGGTTAAAATCAAATATTGCAACAATGAAGTACAAGATCAACGAGACCGCTGATCTGCGACATACTAATCTTGCCTATTAGCAGCATATCTGGAACACTAAGAATACAACAAAAGCTTGTCCCAGGAATCTGTTTATGATATTCAATATAGAAATTTTACAAATATGAATTACCTAGGACACTACTTACGAACTAAAAGGACGATACCACACAGAGCAAAAAGATCATGACTACCTCGAAGCCACTACATGAAGAACACACAAGAAACTAAACTAAATTGAATTGTATCGAGAAAAAAACACGATGGCAGGCTGTGCGTCGGATCTTCCTGTACCGAAAGATGCTTGCAGCGAAGGATGAGTGAAAATATTAGAAGGCATGAACACCACAATACAACGCAAAAGAAATGACGACTATTGTTTGGATTAAATATTGATTATATATTGATTAGCTATCATATAAAATATAAATGTATTTGAAATAAAATATTCAGCCCAAATCTGTAAAACTGCAATAAATTGTCTTTCCTTCTCTGAACTGACACCTAAAATTTTCACTTCTGCAACTACGATTTGCTCAACGCACATGTTGAAGAAGCAAAAATAGCTGCAAGATCTGCCGGTCTGCTAGTGCTGACCATATGGCAGAATCGTCGCTGTTCAACTATTGGGAAAGGGCAGTGGGATTGGCCAGAAGTTAAAGTTATCAACGACTCTGCTCAGATTTTACAGGAGATTTGCAAAACAAAAGTCCCTCCGCGAAACCTTAAAAAACGTGGTGATATCACGAGCAAGTTTCCCAAATATTTTTACTTTGAAGCAATGAATTGAGCACGCTTTAGAATGTGCTCTCTTAGCGGATGAATAAAAAAGTCTTCCCCCAAGTATGAACAATTTATTCAAGGGATTTCAATTATCCCAAGAGGACAACATATATGAAGGCATTAAAGTGTCATTATTGCTAGGAAGGAAAACACACGGAAATTTCGCTGACCCTTTTCATTCGCTTTGCAGGCTTTCAAAAGTGGCTTTCTGCAAAAATCTCCCCAAACGGCGGGAAGGAATGACCGATTAAAGCCAAGAAAAAAATTACCAGACTAAATTGAACATAATGGCAATAAAACAAGACAGTATTGAATAGTGTTGATAATCGTGGAGCAGCACTTTTTCAAATGTCGTGACTATCTATTTGCTCTCCCAGTATGAAGAACCTGCCTAACATTAGATGTCTGTCAGACCCATCGTTTGCTGCATAAGCTCTTTCAAATAATGGCAAAAAGGAAAAAGGACCGAAATATCTAAAATATACTAAATACATAAATTCTGGAAAAATATACTATCCAACAGCATTGGAGCAAAGTGTATCGAAATATAATACACAGCACTGTTCCTATCAAACATACATTTTCGGAGAAAAAGAGAGAGCTTCCCTGATTCTGCTTCATTGTGAGAATGGAGCAAAGGAGGATCAGTAAACATATGATGTCACAAACCGTTTTCTTGCAGAAGTCAATGTACTGCATCCACAGTTTCAAATCATTCTGTAAGAGAAGATTCAGATCATTATGTACGAGAAGATTCAGAACCTAAAGGATCTCGTCCAACTTCCAGAAACGAGGACTTTGAGATACGGGAATAATTCATTGACTTTTAGAGGAAGCATACTTTGGAACGCACTCCCTGACACAATAAAATCTGCAAATAGCGTCTGTCAGTTTAAAAACAATATTAAAAATTGGACGGGATCCAACTGTAATTGTTTACTATGTAGATGAAAGAAAATTGTAAATAGATAACACCAGTTGGCCTTTATTAGTTTGTATAACTATTCTATTCCTTTAGCCAACTATAAATAAATGCATTATTATTATTATTATTATTATTATTATTATCATTATTATTATTATTATCATCATTATTATTATCAAAATTGGAAACCTTTATAATTGGTTTAGCAAGGATTTGAGTTGCAAATCAAGTTGTTGTCACTGTTTTTCATTAAGATGCGCAAAACATGACCCTGAAATCATACAAATTCTGCAGTAGACAGTCCAAAACATATCCAATCCATGTCAACCTCCTTCATCAGTTTACAAGTATTGCAGTCCAAAAGGATATCTTTTCCAACTACCGGATGTCCCAGAAAAAATGCAACAGATTTGAAAAATTCTAATGGCAACTGTTTAATACTCATTACTAAACGATTATTTTTATTGAAATCTGCAATAATTAGAATAAATTTTGATATATTTACCAGTAAAAAAATTGGTGACCTGGTTAGGCAAAAATCAGCAAACTTGAAAGTTGCCAATACTCTCGAGTACCGAATAAATGGGGGGGGGGTGAGAACAATCGGGGGGTTGGAAATGGTTCGACATAACAATAATCGGGAGGCTGGAATAATCGGGGGGGCTGCTTGGAGAAATAGAAAATAGCCCTTTTCTTAGGTAAACACATATCTGTTATATATTCATGTGAACAGTGATGTTACTGATACATTTACTTTTGAACTTTGGTTCTGTTGAATGCACTTCTTGAGACTTTTTCTTGCATTTATTCAGAAATTATGTCTAATATCATTTCATTTTTCCAAACATTGATAAAAGGGGGGTTAGAATAAGAGCAGGGGGCGTTGGAAAATTTTTCAAAAATTAGTAAGCGGGGGGACGATTATTTGGTACTTGAGAGTAGGTCAAAACCACATCTGCTGCATTAGTGCATTTCAATGTAAATTATACAACACAACAATCCCATCGATTATCAAAAATTTCTGAAAAGCACACAAACACACAAATTAATTAATCATTGAATACTTTTATAAAGATTTCCTTCCAGACATAGTTGCTATTCCTAAAATGACTAGGCCGTTATCAGAGTTATACTGTACTTTCAACTGGAAATGAACAGTGAGAGCTCCCTCAAAACTATACAACTCGTGAACCAGTAAAGGATCCCCTTTTCAAGGTTTACTTCAAATTTATCAAATTGTGCACTTGTCTGTAATCCATTGAAGTTGCAGATAATGCCAAGCTTGTAATTATGCAGCATAGTTTGTGCTAATGCTGGCAGCTGTGGTTTTGCCCTGACAGAATATGTAACGTTTCTTGATTTCTAACTCTGTGACTAAATTACCAAAACTTCTGAAGATATTTAAAAATTTAAATGAATAATCATGTGATTATCAATTTGAAACAGCTTGTGTCAGAGGTTTTTAAATCTTTTTCCTTTTCTTGGGACACCTGGTTCATTCTAGAGTTAGTAAGCTAATCCCTTTACATACTTCAACATGATACACTAAGCTTCTTGATAAGAACATTTAAATAATGAAAATTGCTACTCACTCCAAATTTTTTCAATGCTTTCTGAAAAAAGAAAAGATGAGCAGCCATTGATTCATTACTGCATCTCAATTTTGCAATGTTTTGAATGATAAAAACAACATAATAAGAATTATTGTAAACTGGCATTTGTAATGTACTTTCAGGAAATGTTTCTGTGTTCAAAAAAGTAGGAAAATCATTACCTCCTGGTGTATATCAACAAGACTATTTTAACCTTGAGGATCAGAGCATTCCTGCAATCTTAGTCACATTAAGAGAAGAATTATCTCACTTCTTTTAACTCTCACTGAGTGTAAGAGTATCTGATAGTAGTTCCATAAAACATTTGGGAAACTATATTTGAAGACATAATTGTAACAACATTAATTATCCTATATAACTGCAACCTAAGCTATGGTCCATGGTCTCTTAGGTTGATTCAATTACATACATTTCTTGTGGCATTTAATTTGAGATAGACTATGGTAGTTTTAATCTCTTTTTCTAAATGGCTAGTCACAGCCTCCAGCTTCTCAGAGTATTTTTCTGGTTATAGTATAGTTATATAGTAATACAATAAAGTAGTGTAGCTTGTAATATATTTTGTAATTGTTTGTGGATATAAACAAATAGTTGAGCCATGAACCAATGATTTCTGGTCCCAAAGACCAAATCATAAATTGGTCACTGAGATGATAAAATGAAGCAACTTCAAGAAAAGTCACAAATTGAAATATAAACCTACAAACTTCTCAACTTGAGGTTATGCCTTATCAGTTCTAAATGAATTTGTTTCAAGGAAAAGTTGAAAGCCATTATAGAGAACATCGCAGTTTCTTTGCTCAATAGGTGATTCTGGAAAAGATGGTAACAAGGCACACTTGACTAAGATGCATTGCATCAAATGATTGAAATTTTTTAGAAGCACTGTTGATTCCATTATAGAATGCAATATGTAAAATGCTCCTTGATGTCATCTTTTCCAGAATAGACCTTTTAGCTATTCAGCAAAAGAGCCTGGATCAAGCGTTATTTCTATACATTTATATAAGTGAGGTTCGATTGAGTGGCGTTAGAGCTTCTATCCTTATTGTGCTCAATCAAAAATTCTACAAAATGAAGTAAAATATTATTTGATTCTGATTCTTTTCAGAATAGCTAAAAGGTCTTTTGCCAATTGCACAGATAAGCTACAGATATACTTCATACATCCTACCTGAAATATATAATGAACCCTCTTGTTTAATCCAATTTCTGCAGTAGTATGTCTCTTTTTGATGCCAAGTCTCTGAAATAAATGGATTTAGGCTAGCAATGCTTTTGATAAATACAGAGGGCCTAAATGCATCTCTAACAAATTTTTGCCATGTAACAATTGATAACAAACTAGCAAAAATTCAATGTTTAGCCATGCCTTAGCTAAAAAAACGGTGGATTGGCCAGAAAATGAAGTTTTACGGGAACAAAGAACACGAATTGGGAAAAAATGTTATTGTTAATTCATTCTTTGTGACTTGAAAAACACAATGCAACTTTTGAGGCACAGTATCTATCCTTCTTGCTAACATTATCTAAATATTAGCCAGAATATATCAAATCAAACAATAGTCCAGTTTTATATATTACAAAATTATATCTCCATAACACTAATAAAGGGCATCCACTTGTGGCTTGCATCACATGGTAAAACAGCCTTTTGTATTTTACAATGAAGACCTTAGCACATGCCAACTTATTCATATCAGCCACCAGTTAATTCTTTCTTTGTACAAGACTTTCTTTTGTTCAAAACGAAAATAACATACTGAGTTTCTTCCAGTGTGAAATAAATGAATGAAAATAAACTCATCACATGTTAGATTGGAAGAGATAGAATTAATAAATTTTGCTGTTACCTGCATCCTTTTTCTCCTCAAGCTGTCCACATTCAATTCATACTGAAGCAACACAAAATCAGCATGATTAGTACAGAGTATCAAGCTTCTACTAGTTTGTTTAAAATTTGTGTGAACAGCGCTTAAAAATCTTAGAAGAATTCTGTCAGAAAGTTCAATTGACAGATAAACAGCAATCAGTTGAGACTATATGATGGAAAGTCAGCTTTGTGATGCTGGTGAGCATAAGTCCTGTTCAAGATTACAAAATCTCATAATCAGTCATTTTGATGATGTCAGTTAAAGGTGATCTGAAACAAAAATTTTTATTGATGCAAACGAAGGCCCCGTTGATTGATAACAAATCTTGCTGAAAGTATTTATATATCATTTCGTTTTTAAGTTATTCCAATGATTTTTAGCGTAAGTTGATGACATCATTTTGCTTGCAAATTATTAGGAATCTATATAGAAAGAAGCTGTATCTGATCTTTGAAGGGTTACAGTTGTAGGAGACATTTAAATTGAGCTGAACAAATGGAATAGAAATTGTCTCATGGATTGATATGATATATAGAAAGATATGTCAGTTGAAGAAAATTTCGTTGAGTCGATTTCCCTTTGGAATCATGGTCAATCTCCTATACTGTCTCATATTTTCTGCAAACAAAATGACGTCATCAGCCAATCATACAAATTAGTAGATAATTTGAAGATGAAACAAAGAATCAAAAATTTTTAAAAGACATTTGTTATCATTTGACAGTGCTATTCATTTGTATCAATAAAAATTTTCGCTTCAAATCACCTTTAAGTGGTAGCTTTCAAATCAGAGCAGCAAAGCTCTCTGTATTCCAAGAAAATCAGCTCTGTTGGCCTCTTGACCTGTTTGCATAAACATCAGTTGATGAAAGGTCTGAATTTATACTGTTGTGAATGGTGTGCAGTACTTTTTCAATTTTTTCTCTTTTAATCTGCAAGACTACGTATTTAAATCTGCTAAGAGGTGTGAAATGACATCATTTTCTATGACGTCACCTCATGTTGACCTGAACGAGGCTGCCAATTGTGTTGATATTATGTCTCCTTATCGTGCCTTCGCACACTCGTACAGAATAGAAAATGGTGGCATCAAAACTTGGAAGGAACTCACGATTACTGGCGTTCAGCAGTTGGTAAGGTTGCTTTTTAGCAATAATTCTATCAGCTCCGGACCTGTCTTCCAACTTTTGTCTTATTTCTCATTTAATTACTCAGCAGGAGACTTCTTGAGTGGGAGTGAAGTTTTTTCATTTCATTACTGAGAAATCAAAATTACCATACCTTGAGATACTTCAAGAAGTCTTCCTTTTCAACAACTCGTCTTTGCAACTTGTATTCCATTTCAGTTCTCTTCTTTATTATTATCCTTAGAACAGAGAAACAATAGTTGATCTTAATAGCTTGAGTTGAATCATTACAGTTTTGTGTTGCAACCAGGAAATATTTTACCATTCCATTGTTATGAGATATTTCATTAAATAAACAGAGTCATTGAAGAGACTCAACTTCAAAAGTCAATTTCTTGGTAGTTATAGGATGGGGAAGGTGTTTTTAATGCTCAAGACAGTGTCAAAATAAGGGTGCTTCTGGCAAAAGATTTGGGAAAGTTGCCAATTACTGTATGTTTCACTGTATCACTAACTTTATAGTTTGGGATTTTGAAATTACATTCAACTTGCAAATTTTCTGTGTATCATACAGTAGTTACAGTAGGCATCTCAACTTGCATGCACAAACTTTCCAGTATTGGATAACGGCATGTTTGTATTGTTATTAGGAAGATTTGCTTATTCCTTTGTACTTGTGGATGGACAGGGGTCTGCCCCACCCAGTTTTCAGAACGTTACCCTCTTCTAATTACTGAAACTTGCCGTCATGCCCACTATTATGATGAATTTTGGCAGAACACATGTAATGCGGCTGATTTTGGGTGCAAGGATCTCTCTTGTAAGAAACTCTAGATTTAGACTTTAGGCCCTTGTTCGAAGAATTTGCTTAGGCCTTGTTGCATCATTTTCGTAATCTGCTGAAAGTACGTCTATTACGTAGTGCCTATTTGTATCGAAAGGAATCCCCTGTTGCATCAGAAAAAAAGGCATTAGAATTACCGCATGCATTCCCCTGACCTTTGTTTCTTTTGTTTACCAGGATTAGAGATTTGCCCTACCTAGGCTGTTTTATTGGCAAAATCACAATTACCCCTCTCCCAAACTTAGGAACATTGCGTTATTTTGTAACACTTCGTTAGTTCTAGAAATGCGTTGTCATGTTTATTTGTTATGTTCTATAGTAGCCTTTTTGTATTCAATAGTGCCTGTATCATTAGATTCTGGGAACAGCAATGGATTAGGAAGGCTAACATCCCGGACAAATTGGTTTTGGGCGCAAGAGGCTTGAGAAAGCTCTTGTTGCCCACATTTTAGGTGTCACTGAGGTTGGCATGCTAAGGCTTTGGAGAGGCCCATAGAATCACATTAGTTTTGGGATTTAGTGTCATAAGAGAGTTTATGTGTATTTTTGAAGAGTGTTGAAGCTGCTTTTGGTTTATATCATTTTGGAAAGGTTCACTGTTAACATTTGGTGACAGTTTACAAACATCCCACATTTTTGGCTATTTTTCGTGAATTTCTGTGTGGACAACCCACACATGTTTATGGAAAATCTGCTGAAACAGGGACCCATGTTTGGAGAATTTTGGCCCAAAAACCCACCAATGTGGGCTTCACATACCCGTACCGTTATAATGTTAAGTACCCCCCCCCACGCGCAAAACAATTTCGTTGGACCATTTCTAGCTTTTTTGTGTTTATATTTATATATCAGCTTTTGTCTGTGAATAGGTGCTCAAAATGGGGTATGTAAAATTCAAATAGCTTGCTGACTTTCTGTGCTATGATTTTCGTTCAGTATTGCCGTCCAAACCATGTTATCATTGTCCCAATGCCAGTCAAACGTCGAGGGAGGTCGAAAGGGTGGTCCTTTACCTACCTCAACTCGTCTCTATTAAAAATTTCATCACGTTCCAAGTCCTCCAGTTCAGGTAGCATACCCTCCAAGTTCTGGAATACATGCTCTGCCATTTTTTAGCCTTGGAAACTCCTTCACACGCCAAAGAAATAGCACCAGGTTGGTCTCCCAGCTTGTCTTCTGCCTTTAAATTTCGAAGTTTGCCATGTGAAAAGAGAAAGCATGTTTTTATTGCCTCATTGTGAAGCTGAGGCGGCAACAACAACTGCAACGGCAACAGCAACAACAATAACGAAGAAACTTTTCTTGTCCCATCGAAAACAAAAAGGAAGTCTGAAAACTGGACAGTTTGGATCACTTTGCAGTGGAGAAACAAACGCTTTGAGTTGGCTTCCAAATGAAATTTTAGGCTGTGATTAAACTGCATGTCATAATGGCGTGTAATTGCCTATCCAGAGCCTCGCATCTTTGGATTTCATCACACAGACTGACTGGATTTTTGGCTAGGCCAACGTTGAGAAATTATGCAACAGCAAAATTTGCGAAGTCTTCATTGAAGGAATTTTCTGCGAACAATGGAATCAGGTTTTTGAACAGATCGTTGTGGCGAAAAGACTTCAACGTCACGAGATCAATGGGAAAAAGTAGAGTATTGATTCAGTCAAAATGCTTGCATGGTAAAACAAATAGTGGTCACTCAAGAGCAAAATTTAACATGTCAGAGAAGCATAAATCTGTTGCAATGTACACAGTGTCTGTTGTGATTCTAGTTTGTGGTGGATCATATGCTGCAGTGCCACTTTATAGATTATACTGTCAGGTACGAAAAATTGGATAATTTTTGCCGGATTATTTGTACTAGTAGGTCCCACTCAACACAGTTTCAGTTTCATCATATTTAAATTCACTACATACAATTTATAATCCCAACAATACAAACAAATCTTAACTACAAAGACTACGTATGTAAAATGTTACACAGAAAATTGATACAATGATACAAAAATTAATACTATATTGACAAAAGATACAAAGAGGGGCTAAATAAATTGTATGCAGGCCAGGGAATTACTTAAAGGAGGAGAGCCCCCCCCCTATCCCGAGACATAATCAGATAAGTTTTTTGAGTTGAATAACTGTGCAGTGCCAAAATGGCTCAGATTCAATGGTCAACCTTGTCCAAGAAATGAATTTTCAGTTTTGTTTTGAACAATATTTTTGATGGAGCATTTTGGAGTTCCATGGGTAATGTCTTCCAAAGTTTAGCACCAAGGTATTTAATAGACTTCAGACCATAGTGAAGGCTGTTTTTTAGACATATATAGATCACCTTGACTGGCCTGTCTTGTGGAGTACTGATGAACAGATGAACTGAGTAGGAAAAAGTTATGAAAGCACGTGGGTGAAGTTTTATTAACAGAATCAAAAACAAAAGTTAGGAGTCACAATTCAAAGATCTCAGAAAGTTTCAGGAGCTTAAAATCATTGAAGATTGGAAGAGAGGGAGACATGTGAGGCTGAAATGAGATAGCTCTGCTTTTTTCTGTAATTTGAAGATTGGATCAACATATCATGCATATGTTTGACCCCAAACAATGAGATCATATTGTAAGAAGGACAGAAACAAAGCATTGTACAAGCAAAGTAAAACATCTAATGGAAGTGTCAACAGGATACAGAATAACAAAATGGCTTCATCTTTCACTTTATCGTCCTAATCTTTCTTTCCAAAGGCATCAGGCTATGGTGGAACTGTGAAAGTTATTGAAGTTGGAGAGAAGATAGAAAATATGGAAAAGCAAAATCACAGATTGCTAACAGTAAAATTTAATGCTGACAAAAGTGCAACAATGCAATGGGATTTCAAACCACAACAAAGTCAAATAAAAGTAAGTATATTGTATCCTTGAAATATTTAGTCTAATTGTGCAGCAAAGTGTTTTTGATAATAACAAAAAAAATGCAATTTGCAAACACTGTTTTATTAATTGTTTCTTCTTAGTCTTTATGAAATATTAATTGCTTTTGTAGATTGTACCAGGAGAAACAGCATTAGCATTCTACACTGCAAAGAACCCAACAGATGTCCCAATAACTGGTGTATCAACCTACAATGTTATTCCATTTGAAGCTGGTCAATACTTCAACAAAATACAGGTAACCACTGTTTGCCACATTAGGTATTAAATCCAAGGCAAAGCCTAAGACAATATTTTGACACCAAATTGTATCATTGAGACTTTGATACATTGGTACAGTGGATGAACTTAGGAATAAACTTTGCCGCTGTGTTGAAAGGGTGCCTTGAGTAAAATTGAAAATTTGTTGAGTTTGATGTGCACTTCTAAAACAGCAGTTTTTAAAGAGACCAGGGTAAGGGCTAAGGGAAATGTTTTCAAATTTATTCTGTTGAAACTTAATCAGTTCATTTATATTTGCTCAAAACTGAAAATTAGCCATTTTTTCTGGTAGTTCCAAACAAGACCAATTCAAATGTTTTTGTTTGTATATAATTACAGTATAAAATCTTATCATTTTATTTCAGTGTTTCTGTTTTGAAGAACAACGGCTGAACCCTGGAGAAGAGGTAAATGATTTATATCAATTAAAAAGGTGCAGAAATTATAGTATATACAAATATCTTTTGTAAAAAATGTACTGCCTTGGTTGTCTTAAAATTCCTTCAAGTTTTGTTTCAAGGCTTTTAGAAAGGCTGTTAAAGGCTGTTTCAAGGTTTCAAGTTTCAATACTGCATGCTTTTGCCAAAATGCTCCAAGAATATACTGGGTGATTCAAATAGAAGTTTACCAGTTTGGCAGGCTGTGGAATAAAATGTAATACAATGTGGCTGATAGTCAAAACTGAAATATTGATGTGTCAGTCAAAGGCTAATTTATATGCGAAAATTTTGTTTATCAAGAGTACTGATCTTTAAAGGTGGCCTGAAGCGAAAATTTTTATTGTTCCAAATGAATAGCAATGTTGAATGTTAAAATATCCTGTTAAAATTTTTTTGATATCTCATTTCACTTTGAAGTTATTGACAGATTTCAGGTAGCAACTGATGGCGTCATTTTGTTAGCAAATTACTAGGATACTTTGGGAAATATAGCTGCATCTTATTCTTGGAAGGTTACAGATTGGAAGAACTTTACAGCTTTGCTAAGCAAATTAAATAAGAGCTGTCTCATTAATTTTTATGATGTTTAGAAATGCATACTGACTGAAACAAGTTTTTGATTTGATTTATCTTTGGAAGTATATTCAACCTTGTATACCTTCTTCACTTTGTGAAAGCAAAATGATGTCATCTGCTGATCCTACAAAATAGTGGATAACTCAAAAATGAAACAAGGTATGAAAAAAGTCTTTATAAAAGTTTGCATCATTCAACAGTACTATTCAATGGCATCAATAAACATTTCCACTTCAGATCACCTTTAAGACCCAAACATGAAAAAAATGTCAAGAAAAATAATTCAAAATTCCATTCTGGTCCATGATTTACTTGCTACTGAGGTTAAAATCCTATTTCTGGAACTGAAAATGGTATCAAAGGTAAATTTCATTGCCAAATGTATGTATGTATGTAATATTTTGCCACAAATTAAAATTAAATTACAATATAAATTAATAGAAAGAAAGTTTTCTAAATTACAGCAATATAATATTTACAGGTAAAGAGTTAACAATGAAGTTTAAAAAACATCCCACGTTAAGATGGCAGGGATAGCATTAAAAAGGTCGATATGACCTTGTTTCCATAATGGTCCCTCCGGAGGTGTTATCAAAAAATAAATTTGTTCCGGAAAAATGGATCTTGGGTCAAAAAAAAAAATGTTGGCTAAAAATCTTTTCGTAGGCTGATTTAGGTTGTCAATAATATATGTAGGGGCTATCATCTTGACTTTGGAGATCATTAAAGAATTTATCTTTAATATTGTGTTTGAAACTGTTGATGTTTGTTGCAGATTTTAGTTCTGATGGTAGATTGTTCCATATTTTAGGCCCAAGATATGAGAGACAATTTTGCCCTATGTTAGTCTTTCGGAAAGGTTGATTCAATTTGTTTTTAGACCTTCGAGTTATTCGGCTCTGGCCAACTGGTAAGAACATCTCGGACATGTAAGACGGGGCTGAACCATCAAAAAATTTGAAAACTTTTGCAGTTGTACATTGTTCAAATCTCTCTTTAGTGGGGAGCCAATTTATATTTTTGAACTCTTTGATTCCTACATGTGCTCTGTTTTCAGATTCAAACAAAACCTGATACATTTATTTTGTGCAGTCTGAATTCTTTTGGTTAATCTTTTATTTAAAAATAGAAACCAAGCACTACTTGCATAATCGAAGTGGGGCTGAATTAGAGCGTTTGCTAGCAATCTGCGAAGGGAGGAGTCGAGAAAATTTCGCTTTCTGTAAAGAAATCTGAGCCTGCCGTTAATTTTACCAAGGATCCTGGTAGCCATTGACTCGCCAGACAGGTTCTCATCCAGAATACAGCCTAAATACGTGACTGAAGTGTGCTGCTTAATTTTGATGTCACCTCTTCTGATGTCCAATTTTATTTTGTCGGTATGTTTATTTTGTCTACCAAAAAGTATCGATTTTGTTTTGTCCTCTCCGAAATGAATACTTAGTTTGTTATCAACAAACCAATCGCAAAGAGAATTGAAATTTCTATTCAATTGTTTTTCTATTTCATTTACGTTAACGTGTCTCCAAAAACGAGGCAGGAGTCATCTGCATACAGAAGTAAGTCACAGTCTACTGCTTGTGGCATGTCATTTACATATAGGAGAAAAATGAGCGGGCCAAGAACAGAGCCTTGTGGAACACCACACGATAATTCACCAGATGAAGAGAAATCTTTTCCTATGTTTACAGAGAAAGTTTGGTTTGTTAGGTATGATCGAAACCAAAAAATGACTGAGTCGGCAAAGCCAAGGTGCTTCATTTTTTCAAGGAAAATTTCATGATCGATTGTGTCAAATGCTTTTTGTAAATCTATTAATATCATGCCCGTAAACATACTATTTTCAAACCCTTGTACGATTTTGTCACTTAGATACGATAAACATGTGTCAGTTGAGTGGTAAGGACGAAAGCCGGGTTGGTAGCGATAGAGAATTTTGTTTTCATCGAGGTATTCTAGTATCTGTTCGTGGACAATTTTTTCAATCACTTTAGAAATCTGCGGCAAAAGAGAAATTGGTCGATAGTTTTTTGGTTCATCTTTGTTTCCCTTTTTAAAGAGAGGCTTCAATTTCGCCTGTTTGCAATCGTCGGGAAAGCGAGCAAGGGAAACTGAAAGATTGCATAGCTCCGTCATTGGTGTTGCTAATATTGATGCACCATCCTTGAGGAATTTCCCTGCAAGATTATCAGGTCCTGCCGCTTTTGAAGGATTTATTCTAGGAGCTTCAAACCTTACCATGGTTGGTGTGGCGAAGTTTGAATTTTTCATTGCCAAGATTGAGCTTCTTGTAGTATTCTTTAACACTTTCTATGCCGAATCTACGAGGTGGGTCTCATCTAAGTTAGCCTTTGACTGATATATCAACATGTTGATACTGAATATAAGCCATATACATTTTATTCCACTGCCCACCAAATGGTTAAACATTTGTTTGACTCACCTGGTGCATGTTAAAAAGTTTCCAGACATCTGCATGGTAAGAGCTTTTCTATAGGGTGAGCCAGAAAAAAGTTCTCACTTTAAAACCTTCATTGAGTACTTCACAGATTTGAATGATTCAAATTCCCATTAAGAGCTGCAAGACTGGAAGTATTTTTGCGATTTTTCAGGCCATCTTTCCAGCTTTAGAAGTATTATATAATTATATAGTAAATTTGATATTATGAAAATTTCATGGTTGCAAAATGACTGAAAAAAGGACTAAAACATTTGATCAGACTGTAAGATAGCACAGAACAATGCACAGAACAATACACAATGGGTATTTCACCTCTCTTGAGAGTTAAAAGACATCAGTGGTCATACAGATACTATAGATATTCAGTCCCAGAGCAATACATTGGCAGTGGATACCTGTCACTTGTGAAAAATCCATTTTTCAGTCAATTTGTAACTATGAAATTTTTGTAAAATTGCATTCACCTATATTTCTAGGGTTTGTGAGACAGTGAGAAGAATCACAAAAGTACTTCAATCTTTTGCTTTTAACTAGAATTTAAATCATTCAGGTCTGTGAAGTTCTAAGAATTTTCATAAGTGGCAACTTTTTTCCACCTCACCCAGTAGTATATGTGAATTTTTAATAACTTAATAAAAAGGTAAGCTTGATTGAATGATATTGACACATAGTACTATATCTTATGTACTTTAGCATCACAAGAATTCTTTGTATCATGAAAGGAATTCTTGACCTATTTGAAAGACATTAAATTTTGTCAAACAAGAATTCTTAGGCAGGAAAAGCACATTACGGTGGCATAGACAATGCTGTACTGTTTGATAAAGATGTAAATTGTATAATAAAATGCACTGCTCTGCGAGTTTCAACACACACAACATGTTCATTGCAAAAATTATTCATTCCAATAATTCTCTCTTTAGGTTGATATGCCAGTATTTTTCTACATTGATCCAGAATTTGTGCTTGATCCAAGCTTACGGAAAGTCACGGAGATCACTCTGTCCTACACATTCTTTGAAGCAAAAGATGGCAGCTGGCCTGATCTAGGGGTGCAACCAAGCTATGCCGTTGGTGGACATGGCACAACTTAACAACTCAAAACCTATATTTATTTTATTAGAATTCCAAAGTTTTAATACCTAAAAAGTAGGATATTAGCAGTTGAAAGCTCCAGGGAGTGCCATAACTGTAAAATATTGTAAAATGGATGATAGATACTGTGTAGTTTCTTTTAATCAAAAGATAGACTAGCCCAGCTAACATTTTTAGGCACACCAGTAGAAATAATTGTCGTCCAGATGAATCTTTCTTTCCAGCCGAGATAGGAACTTTGCACCACAACAGGGCCTGCGACGGGACCCAAGAAGTGGAGGGGCCAAACTTTGAACTGAAATTGACCACAGCGGGATAAAATAAGCTAGCCTTTCCAGGGATGGAGTCAGACAAAAAAGTGACTGAGGTCCTAGAGCGTGAAGGCCCTGCATTAAAGGTATGAAGGAAAATACTTTTGGAATCACGCCTTTCAGATGAATGAAAACCCCCATTTTGAATTCAAGCTGGCAGAACTGACAAGTAGATTTTTTTAAGAAAGCCTACTGATAAAGTGTGTACCAGCGTGAAGCATGTGTTGCCTAGCAAGCAGAACTTGCCCACATGGGCCTAGATTAAGATCTACAGAATGTTTTAGAAAAAGTGCAACCTACCTTCATTCGAGATAAATAATTGCATTAATGTATCCAAACTGCATATCATTAGAAAGAGGAAAAATTATACTTTCAGGTGGTATACATTACATCTAATCAAATTTAGTAAATTTTTTGAGATTTTAAATGATAGTTGGGTTGCGTTTTTCCTGAAACATCCCGTAGATTTCTCAAACCACAAAGTCTTTTCATTTTGCATGATAATCTGCTTCTTGGTGAAATTTCTATAACTTGAGAATTCTTCAGTTCACAGTAGTTTGTGTAGATTTTGACACAACTAAAAAAGCCCCCCCAGGGCTCTACTCGTCAGCTAAAGGAACTTTCCATGATTTTGCACAATAATGAAATTCCTCTCCGACAAGAAGTTTCGTTATGAACAGAACGGGAGTTGAACCGAATGGATGCAAGGAAATTTTGCTGCTCTTCTGTAAACAAGAATGGGATTTTGATGATAACCAAGACGATTATACTAATAAATCATTGAAAAGCATGTTTTGCAAAAAAGTGGAGGGGCCTTGATTATATCACATTATGAGATGCTGCAGAATAAAGGGCAGAGTAAAATACTTCTCTGTGAGTTCGCAGTTCCGTAGAAGAACTATATATAGTAATTCAAAAAGCTATGCTAAAAACTGTGTAGTTAAGATACTGATATATTACTACATAATTTACAACATTATGATATTGAAAACTGCAGACATAGGACGTAGCAGAATTTGTTGGGTAACGTTTCCAAAAATTTTAAAACCTCCTGCTAATCACATGCAAAAAATGTTTGTCAAAGCTCTACTAAGGCCCGTCTATATGAATCTCCCCTCTCTAACAGGCACAAGAAGCTATCAAAGATTTTCCATTTATTTTTTAGACTGAAGTTTGAATGTCAGTTTTCATTTAGTTTGCTTGCGCTGTAAACTGCGTGTAAGTTGTGCTTGACTCGCTCGTAATTTCGTATCATTTCTACAAACTATGCGGTATGATACCCACATCTTGTTTTCATTTGACTTTTCAAGTAAGCTCCCCCCCCCTTTCTGAGCCCCCTCTATAGTCTCTGAAATTAAATCTATCCCCCAGAAGTTTAGTAGAGCTTTATTAAGGTTAAAAAATACTTCCTTGGCACGCAAATCAAAGTTTTTCGCAAAGGTTCCTGTTACCAACAGTAAATCCCCTTATATAAGAACCTACTAAATTGAGAACCTAGAGGCTGTCTTTCCTAAATTATGCACCTTGCAATTAAGAACCTGTTTCGATTTGATGGAACATATTTCTCATCGCAGGGGTAGCAGAGAAGATTTCTAATGGCTGATATTAGGTTCATTTTGTTCCCAGTTGGCTGTCAAAGTTTTATTCTCCTTCCCAATTACTTATTGGGTCCATAGCATCCCTTAAAAAAAAATAGGCTGAACATCTTTTGTAACACACTGAAAGGGCCTACACAGGGCGCTCTTCAAATAAGAAACTCTACCTTGAAATTAGTCTTAGTGCCTTTGAAATAAGAATCTATTTTTTTTTCTATTCATATAAGAAATTTACAACAAAGTTTACATTCTACTATAGCTCCTATGCAATACTACAGGGACGATGCAAAGGGGAGCGAAGGACAACGACTACCCCAGAGCCTGAACATAAAGACACACAACTATGTCTTACATGCAACTAACTGTACACCACTCACTTTTAAAGGCCAAAGAATACTCTACTAGATTCTGAATCACATTGGATGTCAAATCAGGGTTGAAAAGAAATATAAAAGAAGTCACGAGTGCAGACTCGTTTAGAATCTACTCGCTTAGAATCTATATAGTGCAGAATCTATTTCAGCCTGGCTCTCAAAAAAGCAGGTTACTATATGCGGGGATTTACTGTATGGCCAAGGATAAAAGGACGATGAGGGGAAGATTGAGAAACTGTAAGTCTCTTTATTGTTTTGGTGGTGAAGTTTGTTGTGGTCTAAGATCTTCAAATGAATGAGTTATCTTATCTCGACTCTCTAATTCTTCTTGTAATATCAATGCTCTTGATTGCATTAGTGATGTTTGTTCTTGTAAAGCTGATATAGTGTCTTCTAGTTCCTGAAATGCAAACAGATTTAGACTGCGTTCACACGAGATCGGATCCAAATGGTTCCGTGCCCAAACGGTAACGGACAGGCCTTGCGTTTACACGGGACTCGACGGATCCGAACCCATTTGGATCTGCTATCCGTACCCAAATGGGATCACTTTCGAAAGTGATCCCGTTTGGATCCGATCTCAAAAAGGTCTCTTGTAAACGGGTGGGATCGGATCCAAACAGGTACGGATAGGAAGCGAGACGGTTAAACTGAAAATTCTTTATTGACATTTCAAAGAGGGCAATCAGAGATAAGACAGAGTCTAGTAGAGTGCAAAATTTCAAAGGATCTGATTAGAACAAGAAAAAAGGTTTCTTAGGGCACTGCTGGGGGTTCGTAAAATCCAAATGGATCCGATCCCGTGTAAAAGCTAACAGTTCTGGATCCGATCCCGTATAAACGGGGCCTTATTTGTCAAACAGCATCCATTTTCCCATTGCCAAAAATTACGAAATTCGAGCACTGGCAAGGCTTTACTCGAGAAAATTTTCATCTCATCAGTAGCTCTATGATTCTGGCTGTAGTATACTTCTGCGCGTTTTCTGCGCGTTATTATTCGATACTACTTTAACCATTTATTAACCTTTAACATGCAATCGTAAGACATCTATGAATTGTTCAGAAGGACAGGAGATCCCCTACCGATAAATGCAACGTGAATTCGAGGAACACTCTTAGGAACTCCTTAAAAACCCCAGTACCAAAATCTGAAAGTACGGTATTATAAAGCTTTCAGTAGTGAGCGATTTCTTAGTTTTAATACTTTAAACTAAGTTTTAAACAAAATGGAATTGAGAACAGGTTCCTCAAAAAAGAAAAGACTATTAAGACCATGTTATTCAGCCACTAGAGGTACGGAACGACGAATTCTTGATAAATTCTAGATCAAATTTACTGCAGCTACATTGCCCTATTCTGCATAATTGTTGTTGACCAAAGGATAATTATTCTTGTTTAGAATAATGAATTATCATAACAGTTAAAGCCGTGGGCTTATGAATAGCTACTGTAAATCGTGTAGCGTAAAAGTAGAAAGATATAAGATCCAAAGGAAATTATTTCCGATTTTTCTAAAACCGTTTGAAACTTTTCGTCGAAACTTTCTGTCCGAAAATTTCGCTCCGAAACATTTCCATGTCATAGACAGATTTACGTAGTAAATCTTCGTCAACGACAAGACCATTATAATTTTACCAATTCTCAAAGCCCCCCATCTTAGACTAGTTCCCAGTTTCCTCCGCAACTGGACCTCGTGTTAGTTCCCAGTTCCCTCGAAGTTGTCTTCACCTTGCTGCTCTCAAATATCTACGCTGTGGTTCGTAAAGTGAACTGGAATTTCAAATCACCCTCCCACCCTCCCTATAATAATGGTTTCAAAGCGCATCGAGCACCCTCAGTTTTTTCCTTCTTTCAGATTGAATGGTCTTATCTCCTATTAAGGGGCAGTTTTGGTCACTTTAAGTGGCCCTTGTTAAAAGGTTCTTAATAGTGGACTAATCAATGATGTCACATGTTATTTACATGATCAGGGAAGCCCCCACTGATCCATTGGGGCTGTCCCATCTGTGCAAATTTAGTTTAGGTGTTTCAGTATTAGCGTATGTTAAAAATTTTTCCCTGGGTACTGCCCAGCAGGGCACTTAAGTTGTGTGCCTGTTCAGTAGGCCCAGGGAGGCAAGGCGGTTTGGCCACAATAGGTGGCTCTTGACAAAAGTTTCTTAGTCATGGACTAATTAATGACGTCACATGGTGCTTTTATGCACAGGGCATTCCCCCATTGATCCACTGGGGGCTGTCCCAACTGTGCACATCTAGTTTTGGTGTTTTAGTATTAGCGTATGTAATAAGTCCTCCCTGGGTACTGCTCAGCAGGGCACTTAAGTTGTGTACCTGTTCAGTGGGCCCAGGCAGGCAAAAAAGAAAAGAAAAAGTATCTAATTGGTTGTATTGTCAAGTGCAACCCCAAACACTGCCAAAGCTATACAAAGAAAGTTATAAGTAAGAAAGAAAAAGACAAGTAAGAACAAGTATTACTGTGTCGTTGATGTTGTGTCGTTCTGAATGGCGCATGGTGTTAATGTAATATACATAAGAACATACCACCCGTGCTGAATTTGGCAGCAATCCTCGCACTCTTTCTTCGCATTCCAGTTTCAGTCGCGTAATCTGAAAGAAAAATTTAGTAGATAAAATCCTTTGACTTCCTTTAAGTTACCTTTAAAGAGCAATTGTCACCCAGCGTCCTTTACGGGCACGCTAAAAATTTCAAACTGAAAATCAAATTTTGCCTAAGGATCGATACGAACTGCAGTATTTGAACTGACAGATAACAGGAACATATTTTGTGATACACGAAGATTCAAATATAAATAATGCAAATAGCCTTGAATGTTACGATAAGACGTTTCGGGCATAACCCTTCATCAGTAATAACGAAGTAGAGAACGATCAGGTCGTTAGAATAGAAAAAGAACGATAGAGAGAACAGGTAATAAGTAACGGGGTACAAGAATTGCGACGATAATCATGTTGATATTCAAAAAGACATTCCAAGACATTCCATATCAACATGATTATCGTCGCAATTCTTGTACTCCGTTTTTTGGTGAAGCTTCGATTTCCTGCCAATACTCCGATTTCAAGGTAATAAGTATATAGAATGTAAGTAGAATGTAGCAAAGAATGCGACGCAAGTATGCGACGCAAGAGAAGGATTCGAAAAGAGATGCTACTACACCTAGATATTAGGATATAAACGAAAATCTTTTGTTAAGTCCGTGTGGCAAAAGAGTCCCCAATTTGAAGATTATTCTTTTCTCTAAAGTCTTTCTATTTTGTGATACAATACCAACAGTTGCTTTAATTGACACATCCATTCAAAGCTATTAGCAAGTGCAGACATAGGAAATTTTCTCAACCAGCAAATCAAAACAAAAATGGCCGCAAAAAATTGACCCGAAACCAGTAGAGCAAACTCTCGCATTGTGCGAGCAAAGCTTACAATGAAGGAAGAACAGTAAATCTAAAGTTCTGTCTCGCAGATTTTTTTATTTGATTCAGGAGCACTTTGAAATTGTTTCATTTAACCTGATTTAACCCTTAAATTCTCAAGAATTATAATGCCCTCTGCTCGGCTCCTGAATCAGATAAACAACATTCGCGAGACAGAGCTTTAGATTTACCCTTCTTTTTTCGTTATGAGCACATAACTTCTCTTAAAAATCACCTTTCGCTTGCCCTACTGGTTTCGGGACAAATTTTGTAGCCGTGTTCATTTTGATTTAATGGTTGAGAGGATTTCCTTTGTCTGCAGTCACTAATCGCTTTGAATGGGGGTGTCAATTAAAGCAACTGTTGCTGTTTTATTGCAAAATCCGTCCTCCTTCTGATAGATAGTTTTAATTAATCGTCATGACTGCCATCGCAACTGTTCAGAACTAGAACAAAAATAAACTATAAATGTCATAAAGGTGTTCTTACACTTTCTTGAGAGTGAATTTCCAATTTTTGATATTTTCTTTCTATTTGCTTCAACCGCGTACGATGCAGTTCCAATTCTTGATTCATCGACTGCAAGAAGAAAATATCAAAATATTTTCAGAACATTAAACTTTCTCTGTAGGAGCATTTTGGAAGAAATTAAACCAGTTCTACTTCATGTCCGTCTTCTCGAGATGAATGTTTTCAAGGAATCGGATGTAACTTCTCGTTTCGTCATAAAAGGCACCTCTTTTACAAGAAACTCTACATAAGAAAACTCGCCTCTAAGATCTCTTAAAAGGCTAAGAAATTTTAGTACCAAGAAAATCTATTCAATTGGCTATCTTAGTCAAGAAAATCCTTAGAATATGTTCGCCTTAACTTATCATTTGTATGCCTTGGGACCATTGCGAGTCGGTCCGTCCTTCACTTTTTAATGACCTTTTGGTGAATGAAAATCAAACTGGGAAAGAAAAAACTTACCGCGACAACAGTATAATGGCGCTGTTGCAGTTCTTGATGTTCTTTTTCGTATTTCTCTGTTATTTCAAGCAATTTTATCTGTGAATGGCTTTGCTCTCTGAAACAAAATTGTTGAGTTACCGGACGTAGTGAAAGAGCTTTATGAACGTGCTAAGGGACAAACATTAAAAAAAAAACGCTCTCCTTGATTAGTCTGTCTACCGAGAGAGCTCCTCCGTAAGAAATTCCTTTCCATGCAAAATTCCTATGTAACCATGCTGTAAAATTCATCTTACATTAACCTATATTCTGGCTAATTGTATACATAGGGGAGACCGGGGATAGCTGTAACACCTTTCAGAAAAATGAAATTTTCTTCTTATCAGCAAAACGCACACCCGCCTTTATACCATCATGTGTTGTTTGACCACTGGCTATTTAACATATATTGTTTCACAAATATGGCACTTTTACTTTTTCGATAAATTACAAATGAAAATCAAGATCGGAATGTTACAGCTTGCTCCGAGCTTGGGGCAAGTTGTACCAGGTACCGGGGCAAGCTGTAATAGAATAAAGCAAGCATTGAATAAAGTCTGTCTGCTGGTATAATCCTACTTTTTACATCAAAAAAACTCAAAATCACGTAAAATATTATCAAACAAACCCAATACTAGATTATTTAATCTAGTAGGAGCCCTATACCATTACCATTACCATTACATTACCATTACGTTACGATTGCGTTACCATTACGTTACCATTACGTTACCATTACCTTACCATTACATTACCATTGCGTTACCATTACATTACCATTACGTTACCATTACGTTACCATTACATTACCATTGCCTTACCATTACATTACCAGGGGTCCTAGCTGCTTTCTCTGATATCAAAATCTTGAAAATCACCTACTGAAGGTACGATGACGATTAAGTACGATGCAAGCATTCGAAATGTGGGTATAGAGAAGGTTGCTGAAAATATTATGTAAAGACAGGAAAATAAATGAAGAAATACTGAATATGCTAAAGATAAAGATGTATTTAATATCAGAAATAAAGAACAAGAAGACGGTGTATTTTGGACGCATGATCAGAAGTTTGTATACAAAGAGTGCTTGTAGACGGTCACGTGGAAGGGAAGAGAGATAGAGGACGAGCAAGAACTGGATAGACCACTTTTTGGCATGGGTAAATACTGAAGAGACCAGTATGAGATTGATGAAGGATTTTGATGCACGTCACAACACGCTTGACAATTAAAATCGTTTTGGCCTCTATGACTTTTGGTCTCTATTACATCAGTTGGATGGATATTTCAATGTGTTGAAGGTACCATTTCTCAAAAGAATTAGTGTTAGGTGTCTTAAAAGTAGTAGTTTCTATTTTGTGGGCTCCAAGAAAGGTAGAGGAATGACTAGGAAATCGAAGAATCATATAAAACAGGACAGTGGAATAACGGACAGTAAATAAGTAAAGCAACATACTTGGCTGTCTGGACTTGTCATTACACTGAAGAAGATTTACATCGAACGTCTGATATAAAACAGTTGTGTTTTTTAATTTTCTTTCTGTTTTATTTTGGTGATGGTTTGAGTTTGATATAAGTAAAGCAACATTAAGAGAAGCACACAAAAACAACTTCTTTCAAAAGTACCTGTTTGCTGTCCCATGAAATGTTGTACAAGTTTCCTTTGTTTCTTATATGAATATAAGGGTACCATTTCTCAAAAGAATTAGTTTGAAGTGTCTTAAAGCAATAGTTTCTATTTTCTGGGTTCTAACAACAGTAAAGGATTGACCAGGAAATCGAGGAATCGTATAAAGCAGGACAGTGGAATAACGGACAGTAAATAACCAAAGCAACATTATAAGTACAAAGAAAGCCACTTCTTTCAAAGCAACCTGTCTACTTTCCCGTGAAATATTGTACGGTTTTCTATTGCTTCTCACATAAATATGAGGGTACCACTTCTCAATAATCAATGTGGTGTATCTACCTGGGGGATGGCGTAACACTTGAAATCAAACGCTAAGTTAAATTTGAGTAGACACAAATTACCATACCTTTAGTAAGTTCAGTTAAACGAAGCTAATTACACTAGCCAACGTGGAAGGGGAATAAAAGAACCTTCAGTTGGTAGAAAGCTAAGATTGCAATGATTTTTGGCACGAGTAAATACTGAAGAGACCAATATGTACCATCGAGGAATGATTTCTGTGCACGTCAATCTTCCAGATGCTTGACGGTTAAAAATAGCCTTGGTCTCTATGACTTTTGGTCTATCAAATCAGTTGGATGGATATTTCAATGTGTTCATGCCACTTGACTACTGATAGCCACCGCAGGCGGCCAGGCGCCGAAGGCACCAAGCCCTCCACAGGAGTTAGGAATTGCGCGGGTTTGGATTCCTAGTTCTATCATAATTTGTGAAGATACAAAGTCAGCTCTTGTTTCTCGACGGAATTTTGGTCACAGCAGTGAAGCCCACGTTATAAATGCTTTGCGTGTCGAAGTGTGTCTATGCCTTTGCGCTTAAACTAACTTCTCAAAAATGCACCCTCAGATCAATACCATTTCGAATCGTTTGAAACTTTCAACTTATATTTCATATTTTCATATTTCATATTTAATTCTTTTAAGGAGGGTTGCCCTTCAACAAGTTGATTTTCAAGGGGCCCTCCGATAAAAACATTAATTACAATATATAACATAAAAGGAAAAAAAACTTAAGCAGTTACTTTAGTTTCTAACAGCAAAAACAGGATCATTTCTTAAAAATCCTCCAATGAAGCCGTGTCTGTCACAATATCTTTCTCCCTCTTACCTAGACAATTTCTCATTTGCATCAGAGACTTGACTTTGCAGAGTTGCAATCATCTGTAAAGAAATATTCATCATCACAATATGAGCAAAAGTAGAACAAACGCCGAAAGAGGTGCAGGGCTAGACTTATTACGTTGAGTCCTAGTAATCGTTACCATTCAATTTAATAAGTCTAAGCCGAAAGACGTGTGAACATCCCATTCCATGTGTATTTGGTCTGTAAACATTCTGATGCATGTTTGCAACCTTATGACGAATTCAACTATGCGTTTCTTTTCACACTACCCTTGGCACGCGATAAATTAACACTGGGTATTTCACAGTGAAAAAACTTTATCTCAAACACGGAGGTATGGATCTATTTCTCTCTGGTCTCATACTTGCATGCAACAATAACTGTTCATTGCTGTATGTGTGTAGTTGTTCATAGCATGAGGGGCTAGGCCCGAACACTGAAGAAAGTTTACTTCACCATTTCACCGTACGTACTTATGGATATTTCCCTTCCAAATGGGTACAAAATTAAAACAAGGGGAAATGTTGAAATTTGTTCAGTTAAAAGATAAGAAGGCAGGCAAACACTAAGCTTGCCTGCAAAATATCGGCAGCCTTGTGCACTTCTATTGCCACGATTCTATTTAGTCGATTGCCACGTTCTACTGAACTGCTCATGCTCAATTCACTTTGTCGAATCCCTGATTTGGAGCATAACGGACAATTAGTGGAAAGGAGCGCTCGAAAATCGAATGAGTGGAACGCAATTCGTTTATCAAGTCAGCTCACAACGGGAATACAGAAAGCAACGTGCAGGTTCGAGAAACTGTTTCACTTCTTCGTGGACATTGCCGATACATAAGGAATCGGAACAAAGGGACGATAACTCAAGAGATAACGGGACTCATCACAAGACGAAAATGCCCAGAGACAGACAAAAGACAAAGAAGGACCAAGAATTGTGTTCTAAGTTGAAGAAGGAGTTAGAAATGAAACAAGCTTTGCTGGCAAATACTGAACATGACAAATCGATGCTGAAAAGGTAACGTGGTCAAATGTCTATTTGTTAGACTAGGATGTGTGGGTAGGGGGACGTGTGCAGCTTAGCATGCGGTTTCATATTCCCTTTGCAAATGTTAAATAGGGCCTGAAAAACCTTAAGTGCCTGATAAATCCCGCCAGTACCCTAAAACAGAACCCCACACTAACTTATCTCGGCTAGTCTGCACTTTAGCACACCAGCTCTCAAAATCGGCACACATTGTGTCATGGTGTAAGGGTTGGGGTCAGAGTTAGCTTTTGGAATGGGGTCTTAGGGTAAGTTAAGGTTAGTTAGGTTAGTAAGGATAAGTTAAGGTAAGTTAGGGCTAGTTAAGGTAGGGTTAGTTTCTGAGAGATATGACATAAAGCTGGTCCGCTAAAGTGCAGCCGTCTCCTTATCTCATCAATTCAACTTACCCTCACTTACACTAAAAACCCTTTTCAAAAACTAAACCTAACCCTAACCTAAGCAGACCCGTAACCCTAACTTACCCTAACTGTGGCCTACCCTATCCCTAATTTACCTGATTTAAGTAACCTTAACTTACTCAAACAACCCTCTTCTGAAACTAACCCTTACCGTATGACATACAACAACGTAACTTTCAAATGCTGCCGGCTAAACTGCACTCTAGCTGGGGTTTTTAGGGGTAGTTTAGGGTTAAGTTAGGCTAAGGGTCATTTGCATTGCTACTAAATTGCATTGTTACGATGGAAAATTTATTTGCGTTGTCAAAATACGGATATAACTAATTATCTTCTGATTATAAATATATATGCAGCATCGGCCGTGAATTGACTAATTTTGAAGCTATCTAAGGACATCAAAATGGCTTGAAAGGGGCCTAAATTTGCAGAGGAAACCGATAGTGACTCTCTCCTTTTAGTCCAACCTAAGAAAATGATGAAAAGATGTGTCCAGTGCAACCTAGCAACTCTTTACCTTCCCTAATCTTTAACAACTTCCCAACAATCACATCATTGTTTCGCTAAGTTTCGTAGCTTTTCACATGCACCGTTACACCAAGTAAGCATAAGTAGCACTGTCGAATATTTCATTGAAAACTCATCTATCTTTCAGGAGAGTCGATGAACTTGAAAAGAAGCAAAAATCTTTAAAGGAAGACTTTGAAGCAAACGTGAGTGTTATTTCCTAGATTTACAGAAACTTATAGTGCATTCACACTGACACATTTAAACCAGGTTCATCTAAACCAGTTTAAATTTCAACCAATCAAATGACTGGATTTGTTGGCTTGACCAATCAGAAGGCCTTATTCGAAAGCCTGGTTTTGTTTAAGCTGGTTTAACTTGCAGTATGAATGGGGCATTATTCAACGCTCTGATTTAACAGTATACGTTTTTTTGTAAGAAACTAGGATCAGGCCACAGTACTAAAAGTTTCTTAATTCAACATGAAAGTTCGTCCATTTTAGTACTAAAAGTTTCTTAATTGGTTTCTTCTTTTTTGAGTGCAAAATTATCAATGTGGTCGCCAACACTATGGCGGCTATGTTTCTTGACATTTAGAAAATCATAAGGGAATGAACAGTGTTTGTTATGCTGAAAACACAAATGGTTAGTTAAGATTGCTCAAGAATAAAGGGTTCAACGATATACTTTTGCTATAATATGCAAGCTTTTAACTTTGAAAAGCTTCTTAATACTTCTCAGACATAGTACTAGAGTTTTAATTTTCTCCACTTTACCTAGTAATTTGAAAATTTACAGGTAAAAAATTCTTTCGTAGAAATCGAATCACCTTTCATATTATAGTAGTATGTAAGCTTAGCTGAGAATACCTATGAAACTAAAAATTTGAATAATCATTACAGATAGAGGCTCTTCAGTCTGAAAATGATGCCATACTGACAGTAGTAGAGGAGCAGAAGAAGGAAATCGATGAATTACAATTAAATGAACCGGCAAAAGTGAAGAAGCTACAACAGAGCATCAAACAACTTCTCGAAAACGAAAAACACAATGAAGCTGAAATCCAAAAATTGAAGACAGAGAAAAGAAACCTGGAGAGGCAAAATGAGGAAAAAGAGAAAAACATACGAAAATCTACAGAATTGAAAAGCAAACAATTAAAAAACAATATGGAGACAAGATATAATGAACTATTCAAGGAAAATTCAAAGTTGCAAAGAACGGTTAAAAAATGTGCAGCCATTAACAAAGAGAAAGAGAGGTCGATTGATGAGCTCAAAGAGGCAAATTCTAAACTTGCAGCGAAAGATGAAGTAATACAGAATCTGAAAGTGCAGTTGCAGGAGAATGAGGCCAACCTCGCGAAAGTGATTGAAGATGTAAGTGCGAAGAATTCTATCAAAGAAGCAGAAGCTAATAGTGGAATGAACCAGTCTGGAAGTCCTGGGAAATCGAAAACGAGGCAAGACAAAAGGATAAGAGAACTAGAACAGCAGGTTGCTGCTTTGAAAAATGAAGGGCAATCTGTGACAAGCAAGGTCAAAGCGCTGGAAGCTAAGTTATCAAAGGCTAGTGAATCTGCGAAAAACAGGGACACTGTTATTCATGATTTGCAGACAGCGAATCAAAGATTTGAAAAGCAAATTGACGAACTGCTTGATGAGTGCAAAGAAATCATTACATTGTATCAAGACCTTTGCGGAGTGGCTAATGATCAGACAAATACAACGAACAGATTGTCAGTCGTTGTTGGAGAGCTTGTCAGTGTATACAATGAAAAGTTTGGAGAAAATATCGGTGGAGAGAAAGAAAAGAAAGTCAAATCAAGAAACTTTTTCCAAAGACTATTCAAAAAGCGTAAGTAAACTTGAATAACATCGGAACGAGGACTTCATTGTGATGTGACGTAATAAATAACGTAAAACCTGGAATACTTAATGTCGATATAACTTTAGATGTGACTGGGTAGAAATGAAATAACAATGAAATTTAAAGAGAACTGAATGCTTTTTACTCTTTCACCTTTGTTAATTCAAATCATGCACGCAGTTGTTGTCGCAAAAATATTTTTGCATAAATTTTTTGTAGTCAGGCTCATTCTTCTTTGTGAGCTAGAAAAATTTCCCACTATTGAAAATTTATGACACTTGAGGGTTCGATGGCTTGGAATAGCCGAAAGACTTTAAAAATTTCTGTTATCTTTCTCGCTTTTCAAAGAGCGCTGAAAAAATATTAATAAATGTGTATGGAAAAAACTTATTGATTGCTAGGTACTTAAAATAGGACTAAAATACTTTATCTCTTTGGCCTAAAGTAAGGAACTTTTCGCAAAGAACACTTAAGAATGTTTTTTTAATGAGTAAGAGATATCGTTTGCACATTTATCATTATGGGATTGACTAACTTCAGTATTTCTTTAAAAGTCTATTTCTATTGTGTGATGTAATAAGATTCCTAAGGATTTGATCAAGCAGCCCATTTTACGTGCATTTCACGAGCAAGAAATTTTCGCATCGTTAAATTCAACTACATGTGCACGGGGTGCATATACAGACTCTAAAAAGAAGAAAAAAGTACGGTGGTCTTTCGGCTTCAAGTACCCTTCGATCCACACAGATCCATCAAGTACCCGTTGTGCTATCAATTTTCTATAGAGCTATAGAGGAAAGTTTCTTTAGTTTGCCGGATACATGTATTTTGTTTAGCTTTTTTTGAGCAGAAAACTGCTGGCTTGAAGCTTTCAGAACAAGGATGACGAAAATAAACATATTGACTTGATTAAGTTCCACTTCATATCTTTACAGCTTGTGTTTGACTATCTGATTTTACTTAATGCCAAAATTTAAAAGATATTTCATTGCAAAAAAACAGGTCAATCTCTATGATGAAAAGGCTGCGACAAGCCTTTTGGGGCAGTTCAAACAAAACGGTCTGATTCGAGTTAAAAAACACATAACGTAAGGATTTCCATACCTGTTGGCTTCTCTCAGCGCTTGAAGAGTATTCTGATTCGATGGCCTTTAATTTTGAGTTTGTCTGAAAGAAAAGATATTACACGCAGTCAAAGTCCTTTGTTCTGTTCTGTTAAATCGGGGCTCTTGAGTCACTCGATACATGGAAGTCCTTTAACTCATCTGGTACAAGTCTTCTTCTCCTAAGGCTGCCTTTTGGCTAGCACAGGTTAAAGCATAACGGGCAAAGGGTTAAGACTAATCCCTTGAACCTCTTTTATATTTCGGTTCAGTCATAGCTACTGCACGCTTTCAGTCACTTTATTCCCACTTTCGTGCTTCCAACTCTAATTTAAAGTGCTGAAGGCATAGCATTTCATTGCTGTTACAACTGGGTTAAACGTTACCCATTTAATGCGTCTCCAGTAACGCACCGGTTGGTCAAGAGATACCCAGGCTAACACTGATCCACTGTGAGACCCGTCTTCGACTTATCCGATTTTTAATTGGGTTACTGGCGACACAGCGCAAAACTGGTAATGTTTAGTCCACTTTTTGCTTTATAATGGACCAGTAGAAAGGCACAATAATGTTATTATGAATAAATGATTAAAGTACCAAATGAAGCGTAGATCTAAAAAATACGACGTTTCGAGCGTATACTCGTTATCAAGATTTGATAACGACTATACGCTCGAAACGTCGTGTTTTTTAAATCTACGCTTCATTTGGTACTTTAATCATTTATTTATAATAACATTATCGTTTAATTACCATAATGCCACATGCAACACATATCTTTATTGAATAAGTAGAAAGTCAGCCTAAGATTTTTGCAAGAAACAATGATTCACTATCACGATGAATCATTAGGCTGATGAAAATGACTTTAAGGGGGATCGTCTCCAAATATTCGTATCATATTCGTATAGGGAATTTGTAGCATTATACGATATTGATACGATATTCTATAAGCCGCATATGAATTAATTCGTATCGTCACCTTTGAGAATTTGTATAACTTCGTATACAATTCGTATGTGATCTGTATACAATTCGTATCAAATTCGTATAAGCAATTCGTAAACACAGTTCGTAACAAAATCGTTTAAGCAATTCGTATACACAATTCGTATCAAATTCGTATCAAATTCGTATCATAATTCATTTAGAAATCAAACAATTCGTATACAATTCCTATCTCTTGTGCGGCTATACGAATTAAATCGTATAACACCTTTTCACGTATACGATTGAATTCGTATTAATTCGTATAAAAGCTATACGATAATTTGGAGACGATCCCTAAGTTTGTTAACGACAACAATGACACTGATTTTTAAAACCTACCTTTTGCAGCATGGTCTCCATCGCAGAAGAATGTTCTTTCTGTAAACTTAGCTTCTGTTGTTCCAACTGAGATCGATACTTGGCATGCTGTAAGGATGAAAATCACAATTATATCATAATGATTAACGAAGGAGACAAAATCGAAATAAATGATAAAAAAGTGTAATAAAACTCACTTCTATCACATATCGTGCAAATTGCACAACTAATAATGCTGTGTTAGTGCAGAATGTCTAACAACAGCAACAGAGCAGTGGCATTGAACTGAATAGCCTATGTTCCCATAGCGGCAAGCGACAGGATCAGTCGATAAGTGGAAGTCAGATCTAAACACTAACCTTCCACCTTCGATATGGTATGCGTGATTGTGGTCTGCGGTCTCGCTCATTCGGTTTATTTCTATTCAGTGGCGTTAACTCAGTGGTGTGAAAATATTCTTCAAGACTTTAGCTTGCGCACGGACCCAATATTTAGTCTGCACACAGGCTAGAGAACCTCGGACCTCGGACTTCAGAGATGCTTCTCTTACCAGGGTGCGAAACTTTGGAATGGTTTATCTAAAAAGACTAAGAATATGTCAACTAAAAGATTTTATGAAAGCCATAAAATGATCTTCTGTTCTCGAAGAATCAACGAAACCTCCCTTTTCGCTTTCAATGTTTCTTTTTTTAAATTGCTTTTAACGATTGTAATTAGGTTATCGATTAGTTTTATCTTGTGTAAAATATCTAATTTAGTTTTAGTGTATTTTATTGCATGACCCCATGTAAATCAGTTCTCTCTAACTGAGGGGCTACCATGCCTAAAAAATTGAAAAATGAGAATGAAAAGATCTTTATCATGCGAATGATCTGAACCTTTTAAACTGAAAAGAAAAGACTTGTGCTCATTATTCTTTTTTTAATAAATTCAAACTAAAAAGTTACAATACATATTACTTAACTACACTACTTACAAAATACTATACCCTACTACTAATACAATACCAGTTGGAGCGAAAAACAACGACTACATAATGGCATATAGAACAGGAAACGAGCATAGCAACTACACGTAAAGGCATGAAAGACAGAGATAGCACATAAACTACACGAGACCGCTAACAAAAATGAAAAATAAACCATTTACTTTAAAAGGACTTTGGTGGTTGAATGACAAGGTTTTAAATTCCAATCAAACCGACCAGTTCTAAGGATAAAGCAAAGAGTTAACATAAGTACATCTCTATTGAGACCATCAGTAAAATCTTTGTCACCATACACTAAACTCTGCATTAGAAATTCGTTTGAATCATTATTCCGACAAATACTCATTTCGCTTTAACAAAAGGCTGAGCAAAACGGCATTACGAGAAGGAAACTTACAATAGATTCCTCTTGCTTCTTGAAATTCTGTTTTTCTTCATCTCTCAGCAATCCTAATTCTACTAGTTGTTGTTTTCGCAATGAATTAGCTTGAATGACCTACGAAATAAATGAGAATATAAATCTTACCAGATGTAGGATTAGAGAATTCACTCCAGTTATGACGGGCGATGGAAAAAATCTTGATACAGGCTATGGACTCTACCGGATGACCCACATAAAGTATACGGACTTGTTCAGCTCCGGCGATGCAAACTCAGCTTTAGGCCCTGCTTATATGAGGAAAACACCTCACAAGCCAGAACCGGGGCTGAGAGGTGAGATTCCACCTTGCAATAGAATCCTTTGTATTTTCATTTCACGTTTACACGACGAAAGCAACACCACCGGTATAGTAAATTTTTCCATATAAACGAAACATCACCAGTATGGTGGGGGTCATCAGGGTTTGCGGAACAGTAGAATTTGAAGAAAATTGGTCGCAGACTACGGAATTCTAGCAATTTCTTGGCGGAACGACGGAATTCTCCACCCTTACCGGACGCGGATTTTCTCGAAAATGATAAGCGGAATACGGAATTTTCATGAAATCTTATGGATTTGTGGATCTTTCATCTGTTGACTTGTAAAAAAGGCTGTGGTCACATCTTTGTTTTTCCGGTCAGCACTATGAGGATATTTTCAAAGCTTTGCACAAGAATTTCAACAGTCATTCTCCTCCTCTTTCCACCTGGATGAATGAAAATGTCTAACAATACTAATTTGTGCCATCATTCTGATAGCGAAGTGGCGGGATGCGGAATTTTGGCTAAAAATGACCGGAACGGCGGATTTTAACTAAAAATTGTGCGGAACGACGGATTTCTACCCCCCTTGATGACCCCCACGGTATGGTGAGTTGAAATGAAATTATTCGTTGATTCTTATTGGTCAGTTCATTCTGATTTCACAGAAGAGAGACTTTACTCCACCTCGCCTCTTAGCCCCGGTGCTGAAAGGTGAGGTGTTTTTCCCCATATAAACAAGGCCTTAATCAATAGCTAATCACTCTCAAAATTTTCCTCGATAGTCGGCTTGAACACACATGGTGTCTCATAAAAGTTTCCAGGTTTTAACTCAAATATTTCTCTTCCTACTCATTCTGGTAAATCAAATGAATCGTTTTCTAAGGGTCTATCAATGCAGTCACTAAATAAGTCAACTGACTAATGCAAACAAAATTGACCAACTACAATGAAAACAGGGGCCTTTCAAATATGAATTAACTCTTAAGCATTTGTAAGCAACGTTTCCAAAATCAACGCTTGCAACAAACCATACCTTTCACAATCGCTGGATCCAATCGACGTAAACAAATCTGACATCGCTGGACCCAACCAAATCTGAGAACTCTTTTATGGAAACCTGGCATTTCAAAGGACCACAGCTTCAGTGCGTTTCTATTTTTGTTGGTATCATGGAGAGTTCTTCGGAATTACTAGCAATCAAATTTTTGAGATTTTTCAAACAGGGTACTCTTTGGGATACCAGATTTTTCCTTACCTCATCTCGAAGCTCTCTTATAGTCTGCTCATGCTCGGCAATTTTCTGAAATAAAGAAAAAAGAGAGTGTAACGTTTAAGAGAGTTAAGTGGCGTTACATCATCACCAAGACCCTTCTAGTGGCAGAGACGGATACAGCAAATCCCCGCATGCAAGAAACTTAAATATTTCAATGAGGCTGTCCCGTTTCTGGTATCCGAGAGAAGGCTGGGTGAGTCAAAAAAGGCTAGGCGTTTGAAAGGCTACTGCTCCCTGAGTATACAAGTAATGATATTTTGAAATATCTGATTGAATAGCTAACATGTTCAATTATTTTTAGAATTTTTCCTGCCAGAAATCGGTCACTCCGTTCAGATTTTGCAAAGAATCTCCTTCGAGAAACCTTAAAAAACGTGCTAAAATTATAAGCACGTTCCATAATGCCTTTACCTAACAACAATGACTTGAGCACGCTTTAGCACGCGCTGTCCTCTTGGGGGGAATGATAAAACCTTGCCCCTAGTATGCAGACCTTAGTCAAGGAGATTCCACTCTCCAGGAGGACAAATTGCATGAATGTATTCAAGTATCATTATTTCTAGGCAAAGAACAAAAGAAAATCTTGTTTGTTGTTTTCACTCGTTTTTGCAGGTTTTCGAAAGGCACCATCTCCAGAAAATCTGCCATTTCTACGGGAAGGAATGGCCGATTAATGCCTTGTAAATCACTAAGCCTTATTGGACATATCGGGAATAAAACAGACAGTTGTCAATATCATTGCTTTGATATTCGGGGAGCAGCAAGTTTTCAAATGCCGTGCCCTTTTATTGACTCACCTGCTATCTTCAGAAGAGGCTAGTATATTCCAGTAAGAAAAATTCCAATTCACGTAGAATTCCTCCCTCTGGCAAATTTCAAATTCGAAGACAATACTGAATATGGTAAATTCAACAAACAGAGCAAAATTATTCGTGGCAACCCGCAGAGGGTGCCTGATTTGCCAAAAATTAGCCTGAAGGTTTTAGCAAGGTTTCATCATCACAGAGACCTCTCTGAAGAGAAAGAGCATAAAACGTTGTTCACCTCCATCGCAAGTTGCCAGAATGATTTCAAGCTCAATGTGAGAAACTGCAGAAAGTGTAAGTCAGTTCTAGTCAAGGGGTTGGATTGTAAGTCACATTTTAATTGGAAACTTACCAACTAACTTTTTGAGAATTTTCAAAATTGGCCTTCTTCCGCCTAGGCTCATATAGAAGCGATGGACAATTAATAATTCTCAAAACTATGGTGTTTAATGATGAGTCGTAGTTAGAGCGTCCTAGCAAAAGCGATCGTTAATACCATGTCATCAGTCTAGTTTTTGGCCTCCAGTTAGAAGGAAAGAAGTGCCATTATTTGCAAGAAACTTAATTACCATCAGCATTACCTTTGTGTCTCTTTCTCTCTCGAGCCTGTGCCGATCTTCAGTTTCTTTGAAATTTTTGTCATAGCTAGATTTTACCAAATCCTGCAAAAGACGGAGAAAAGTCTTTGGAATTTGACAGGCTTGGGGATAGGGATCCCCTATTCTTACATCTTCTAAAGTTTGTGAACTCTTTACACAAATGACTAAGTATGAATGATGGCAGGCAATCACTTAACTAGAAAGCCTTACAATATAAATATAGAAAGCTAAAAGTTGTCCTTAGAAAGCTAAAAGCTAGTTTATCAAAAGAAACAAGCTAAACAGTTCAGTTCAAAATGTCATATCTCATACTGCTTCTAAGAACAGGAGCATGAAATATTTAAGTCTCATGTTGTTGTTCATTGGATGTTAAAGTGCAAGGCATCTCTTCTTTTAAAATCCAAAAATACTGATAAAACATTTTGAAGGATCTTACGAAGGTACAAAGCAGGCAGATAGCCTTGAAATACCTAAAACATAAATTTATATTGTAGAACTCTTGGTCATCAGTTTAGGAATCATCAAAGAGCTACGAAAAGAAAAAAACATAATTTTAAACTCTGAAGTGTTTATGAATAAACCAGTCACAAGCATCAAACTCAGTTAAATTAAAGATATCATGAACAAACAAGCAAAGAAACATGGCGTACCATTCCATCTTTGTATTCTTTTGCATGAATTTGAAGCTCACTCTCGGCATCTTTCAGCAAACGGCCTTTTTCTTCCTCGTGAGAAATCTTTAATTCTGTTATCTATGCAGAAAAATCAAATGTTTAACTCGCTTTTTAGTTAAAAGCCATAAGTGTTACTTTATAGATTGACAACGCTATTAAACGCTATCAAAGATGTAGAATGATGTGGTCAAATGAATGATACTTAAAACTCCCACGAAATATCGATGTACAGTCGTGGCCAAAAATTTAAGACCAGGTTTTTGTCAACAACGTTTCATGGCGTAACGAAATTGAACCCTAGCAATCTGCCTATTCTACCCTCTCAGTATTTGTTTAGGTCAACTTTCTGCGGCATTTTGCAATGACGTTACAATGAAGTCCATAGAGATTCTCAGAAATTGCAGTGGTTATGCGGACAAGGGGTGTGACCCGAAAAATGTGTTACTAAATTGGATTTAACATCTATTTATGAACAATTCAATTATATAATTTGTTTGAAAAATATTGAATCTGCATTAGAAATATTGCTTGGGGGAAAATGGTAGTGGTTTTTTCCACAGCTTTGGCCATAAGTTCAAGACCAGCACTTTATTCTTAGTTTGAAGCAACAAATTGCATTGTTATTCGACCTAATTTTCAATAACCCCTTTATTATTCGAATTATCGAATATTAAAGGCTCTTACATCACAATCACAGAATTTTTTCACGCTTTTCAACTTTTGGCCAAAGCTTTGGACTCAAGGCTCTCCATTACCATTTTCCCTGAAGCACTATTTTTCATAAGGTCTCTATATTTTGCAAACAAATCATAGAAATCAATTGTGCATAGATTGATGTAAGATCCTGCTGCAAAATAAAATTTTTGGGTCACACCCTTTGTCAGCAGAACCACTAAAATTTACGAGAATTTCTATAGATTTCCTTGTGACATCATCGCAAAATAGCGCAGAAATTTAAAAGACAACATCGAAATTCGGAATCTACATGGAAAGCTGATCTAAACTGGTTCTAAGAGAGTAAAATAGGCAGGGCAAGAAACGTTGTTGACGAGGATGTGGTCTTAAACTTTTGGCCACGACTGTAGTTCGAACAACGGGATCGCAGAAATAGTCATAATCAGAACGGCATGGTGTAGGGCTAACCGTAAAGTGCAACTTCATTCATTCGTCGAACCTTAGCAGCAACAATTTGATCTACAGTTATGTACAAATTTTGTTTTTATCAAGCCGTCTTATTCTTCTCTCCTGTTATGACTCTACAACAGATTTTGACATTGCTGGAAAAAAATAAAATCGTTGTCTTGATTGAACCACTTACTTAGTCTTTCCTTTGCCATAAACCAGCAACCAGTTGTCAGACTGACACAAACAAAGTCTCAAGCTCTACGTCGGAGCCTATCTTGTAACTGCGTAAAACACGGGATAACTGAAGTTACAGTTTCTCAAATTTAGCTAACGGCGCATAACTTTATTTCATGTCCTGCTTATAAAAATAAACGAAGCTTCATTAATGCTTCATATACCTGCTTCTCAAGTTTCTCAGTTAATGCTTCCAGTTCTGTTCTTGCCTTGGTTTTCAGAAGCTCGTTCTCACGATATGCTTTAGTCAGGTCAGTTTCAACTTTGACAATCTTCAAAAACAAGATTTTATCAGTGATTGTAAAGAATGTTACTTTTGTGGTCTGAAACGACGCTGATGAATATTATAAAATTTTTCATACCTCCTTTATCGATGATACATATACGTTGAATGTTCATTTTGTAGATATGCATTTATTTGATGCATTCAACAAATCAGACTTTCAACAACATGGGCAGATTTTGTAATACAATAACATCAGTTGCTTTGATTCACACCTAAATTCAAAGTGATCAGAGAATGCGAAAAAAGGAAATTCTCTCAACCAGCAATTCAAAAAAAACATAGCCGCAAAGTTACACTGAAACCAATAAGGCAAACTCTTGCTTGGTGCGAACGAAGGGGGGCTTTTAAGAGAAATCATGTGTTTATAACGGAAGAAGAAGGGTAAATCTAAAGTTCTGTCTGGCGGATTTTGTTTACCTGATTCAGAAGCCGAGCAGAGGACATTACAATTGTTGCATATTCATTACTCAAATGTAAACAGTTACTCTTGAGCTCCTCAATCACGAAACAAAATCCGCCAGACAGAGCTTTAGAATTATCCTTCTTCTTCTGCTATAAGCAAATACTTTCTCTTAAAAACCTCACTTGGCCCGCACCAAGCGAGAGTTTGCTTTACTGGTTTCAGTGTAACTTCGCAACTATGTTTTCTTGAATAGACCTCTTAGCTATTCTGGGAAAGAATCTGAATCGAACGATGTCATGATGCAATTTGAAGAAATTTTCGAATGTACATAATAGTGATAGATTCTCTAACGGCACTCGGTCGAACCTCGCGTATAAAATTGTATAAAAATAATGCTCGATCCAGGCTCTTTTGTACCGGGTGAGTCAATAAAAACGCCCGGCGTTTGAACGAATTCTGACCCCTCAATATCAAAGCAATGATGTTGAAAACTGTCTTGTTTTATCCCGGATATGTCAAATAAGGTTCAGTAATTTTCCCGGCTTTAATCGTTCATTCCTTTCCGTCGAAACAGGCGATTTTCTGCAAAAAGCCCCTTTCGAAAACCTGCAAAAACGAGCGAAAACAGCAAGCAAAATTTCCCTCTCTTCTCCTTCCTAGCAATAATGACTCTTGGGTGTGCTCATGTATTTTGGCCTCATGGAGAATGGAATCCCCCTGAATAAGTTATTCACTCTAGGGGGAAGACTTTTCAACCAGTCAAAAGAAAGCACGTGCTAAAGCGTGCTGAAAGTCATCACTGTGAGGTAAACCCCCCGTAAACACATGAGGCACTTTTGCTTGTAATTTTAGCACCTTTTTTAAGGTTTCTCAAAGGGACTCGTTTTAGAAAGTTGCCTGTAGAATCTGAACGGAGTGACCGACCAATTTTAGCAGGGGAAAATTTTCTAATAATAATTCAACATGTTAGCTATTCAATCAGGTATTGCAAAATATCATTACTTATATATTCAGAGAGCAGTAGCCTTTCAAACGCCGGGCGTTTTTTGACTCACCCGGTAGAATAGCTAAAAGGTCTAATGCTGGTTGAGAAAATTTCTTTTTTGTTTGCAGTCACTAATCTCTTCGAACTGAGGTGTGAGCCAAAGCAACTGATGCTATTGTAATACAAAATCTGCCCTTGCTATTTTAAACACTTTTATGCGGTTTACCAGGAACAAAATTGACGGAGTGACGATTACACGGGCGTCGAACGAAAACGGATCAGGATCAGAATACATTCGCACAGCAAAAAGTTCAAATCTTTAAAAAGGTGGGTGTAAAATTCTGTCACATTTTCTTTGAATTAAATCGTCAAATCTTTTTGAAACATTCCAATTCCAACAGCCTATCAAAGGGTATCTCGGTTCTGAGAATCAATTCTTGATAATTCAAAACTATTCTACTTTAAATCGAAGAATTGTCTAAAGATTTCTTTCATGGCTGAAATATTAGTGAGCTGCTTATTTTAATTCACCCATCAATCATTGATGTTATAAAATGATATTTTTCTGACAAAAGAATGACATTAAAGACAATTGACGGATATATGTCATCTGGTTTAAAAATAGAACAAAAGATGGGCGCCTGCCATCATTTGTCCAATTGTTTTGATAATCTCTTGAGATCATCAAATATAATGGAAGACAATAGACTATATTTAGATTGCCTGGGCCTCTGATTTAAGTCACCTTATATCTCCGTCATTTGCCTTAAGCCTATGTAAAATGGTGGAATAGATTTAAATCTTAGAAAGTGGTTGAATAGCATTGCTTTTCCTGTCTGACATTTCAAGTAGCAGATACATTTCATCTCATCTCATATATTTATAAATTCTTCCACGATTCTTGAATAGAAATGCATTTTATTACATCTAAAAACTCCTTGGTTTTACACTCTAGTCATTTACATTTTCTATAAAAAAATCAATTCCTACTGCTTGGATGGAAGTTTAGGTACTTTGCTGTACATCTGCCGTGGTAATTTTTTGATACCTTGATTACTGCCAAAATTGCAGCACTTCTTAATTTTGAGGCTGTGAAGTCATCAATTTTCTAAATCCTTAACCAGAAATACTACAGATTTCTGCTTGCAATCACACTGTAGTTTGTTGTCAACTTTAGAAATATTTGTAAAGCTAGTGTCTTAAATATGAAATAAAAGAAATTAATCCAGTTCGAATATCTACGTAAACTAAATTATAAGCTAAATTAAACAAAGTTAAATACATACCTACAGTCTTCTCCTAGGTATCAAACTTTACAAACAATGGTTTTCTTGAAGGTTGTATCAATTTCCCCCAAATAATTTAAGATTTGCGACTATTTTGATTTTTTTCAAAATTTTCGATGAACTTTTACAAAAATAATCAAAATGCCAACACTTTGAATATAATTAGAATATCAAAAAATTTCCACGACAGATTTACAAAAAAGCACCCACCACCTACCCTAAGCTATTTTCAAGCCATTAAATTCAAATTTTTTTAGTCGCCTGTTTAAAGACTTGAAAAGTTTGAGCCCTGTGTTCATTCGAATATGGATAAATCGCATGGTTACAGAACCTAGAAACACTACAACAACAATGAACAAAATGGCAGAATGGCCTCTGCCCTGCTGTGCAAGCTCAGATGATTTTGATCTGGCTCGCGATCGTGACTGCAATCAAGTGTTTACACGGCACATTTTTCAGGATCCGTATTTTTGCTTTGTTGATATTAGAAAACGAGAATTAGAGAGCAAGATAAGATGTCATAAACAAAAAATTCAGGCATCCGCAACGAGAAAAGGCGATTTGCCTGTCCGAAGAAAACATTTCAAGCCTCTGAGTGCACTCAAGCTTACTTGAACAGAGAAAGCAAAACAATATAGTATGGTCAGCTGTGTTGAAGGTGTTAGATTATTTGACTTAACAGAACTGTATCCGTTGCGTCAAAAAGATCATTCTCGGATGGCGAAGAGCTTCAACGTGACTCATAACCCAAGGACGCGATGCACGCTTGAAGCCAGTATTCAGGTTGAATTCCTCGTCTAGACTGAGAAATGAGATCAGCCTTTCTAAAACATAACTCAACCTTCCCACAAAAAACTGCAACTAAATATTTCATTAATAAGGCTAACTCTAAGAATTTTTGGTCATTCAATATATAAATATTCGTAGATAAAAGATGTGTATATAACTGGCGCTTTTATCTTACTTGCTTTCTAGAGTAATTCCCAAAATTTCACATTACCTGCAACTAACTCATCGTTTGTGTTTACCTGCTGTTTCATATCTTCAAACATCTTCCTTGAATTCTCTTCAGCTTGTTTCTTGAAACTTTCTATTGCTGTTTGAGCATGGCATTTTTGATCTCTTAATTGCTCTTCAAGCTGAATTATTTTGCTGTCCTTTTCTCTGCAGAAAATAGAACGTTATTAGTTTAAAGAATCACTGCTAGCCATGATCCTTTGTGGCGCTAAATTCGAATTATCTGAAAGTCGTTTCTCGCCTAAATTCTCTTTGCGTTGCCTTTCATTTAGCCTACCCGTAGACCCCCTTAGGGGGGTCTACACGTAGGCTATCTTTCATTCGGCGGACAAAGGATACGTTTGACAATAGGTCTTAAGCATAGACAAAGGTGAAGAGTCCAAATTTTTGATATTTCTATTTCTCCAATTTCAAAAGGAGCATAAGCAAAAGACATACCTCCCATACCTTCCACTTGCCTTCTGTTGTTTGTTTGCCCATAGCAAAGAATGGATGCAAAGCCTAATAGTTAGCAGAGTGTCTTTAAGACTCTTTTAGTCTTGCAACTTGACGACAAGCAGGCGGATTATGCTCCTAAATCAATGTACTGGAAGTATATCCTGTCTCAACAATCAGGATCACGATACATACGCCTCATTCAAATAGATGCATAGCAAGCTATGCAAGCATGTTGGTCCCACAGCTCGATTTAATAGCCGCATTGTGAGAAAGGGCAAAAATACTGCGTTCAAACGATGCCGGCATATTTTGAAATGGTGAAAAATGTGACCGGTAGGCCTCCCGTTCACACGAAAACGGAGCACTTTTTGGTGGCAAATTTCGAAAACGGTAGATTTTGAAAACGGAACTCTAACCGACACATTTTGGAAACAGCACTATGTGAAAACTCAAAAATGATGAAAAAAGAACATCTTTCCATGCTTTTGGAACAAGACTGGTCGATTCTTAGGGTGTTGGTACATTTCTTTGGTATCAGCGTCTTGCAGCAAGCTTTTTACCGTCAAATTTCCTATCGTTCTCAAATTGCTCCGCCATCATATGAACGCTAGCACATATTTGCAATCGTCACATTTTTCCACGTTTTCTAAATGCTTCAGCATCGTGTGAACGTAGTCTAAGATGATGCTATATGGTAGTCTCAAGAATAGATTTCACGCTTCTGCGCATCCAACCATGATGTTCCACTCACTAAGCTCATATTTATTCAAGAGACGACTTCACAGAAAGAAAAGGATCATGGGTAAGAATGGCAAAATTTGATTCTTCGAGCGCATGTTTCAACAAAATATTTCATTTCTGTCATCTCGGCGTACGATACAGTTCTGGCTCTTAAAAGCTCAAAACTTTATCAAAGTTCATGGAAACAACAAAGCGCTTACCTGGAACACAGGGCTTTGCATTTTCAATTTCCTTTCCTCCGTGAACTTTGCTAAATTTATGTGCTTCGTTCACAAACTACGGCCTTCTTCGTGTTTGATACTCAATCACAATTCTTTACTAGTAGACCCATGATAGTCTCAAGAATTCAAGAATAGATTTCACGTTTCTGCAAAGCCAACCATGATAATTTGCTAGCTTAACTCGTTTTTATTCAATTGAATGCATTTAGAGGCATGAAATCTATTCCTTAGAAGGCAAAATCGCTTTGTTTCCTTCGAAAAACATGAATCCCATCTTTCACCAAATTTGATCACATTGTGCTGAAGCTTACAATAATAGTAGTCTTCAGATGAATGGCAGTGAGATGCCACCATTCCAATGAATATCTGGGTTCTGCCAGCACTTTGAGAAATAAAAAAGTAACTTACGCATAATGCTGAGCAAATGGAATAATGTAGATGGAATTTATTTCCTCGCTGGAAATCTTCAAAAAAAGTCTTAAAATCAAATACAGCAAGCTTCTTCTTAAGTAAAGAATATCGGGACCTACCGACAAAGAGCATTGTGCCCATTTTAAAGGACAAGTCCGGGGTTGTTGTAACTGTTGATTATACAATAGATTACACTGTTGTGAATGGTGTGTAGAACTTTTTTTTCAATTTTTTCTCTATTAATCTGCGAAACTACATACTTCAATCTGCTAAGCAGTGCGAAATGACGTCATTTCCTATGACGTCACTTCACAGTAACCTGAATGAGGCTGCCAAATGTGTTGATTTTATACCACTCACATTGCTAGCCTCCTTATCGTGCCTTCACACACTCGTACAAAATGCAAAATGGCGGCAATATTTGGCCTAACTTACGAAGATTCATCAACCAGTTCATGAAAGTTGGAGGCATCAAAACTTGGAAAGAACTCATGGTTGGTATTCAGCAGTTGGTAAGGTTGCTTTTTAACAATAATTTTTTCACCCGCGGACGTGTCCTTTAAAGCAGCCTGGTGAATGCTTTTGCATGAAGAAAATTGAAAGTAATTTAACAAATGAAAAATATTTGTACACATACTTGACACTCAGCTCAATAGTCCTCACTCTTCCTTGCAGTTCAGATTCAATTTTCTCTGCATCAGTTTTTAAGATTCTTATCTGTATAAAAACAGTCTTCCCGTTATGAAAGAATTACAAATTACACAGGAGGGAAAAATTCACCTGATTCGGTTACAGCAAATCAGTAAAACAAACGTGAAGTTGTGACATTGTGAGCTAGTGTTTACTTCAATCAACAAAGCCAAAGAAGCAGAGAGAGCTTTTCTGGTGATGATCAAAGGTGATATGAACAATGCTAGCGAGCTGTAAAACTATAAACAGACATCGCTTCCATAAAAGATTTAGCAGTCTAGGTCACTTAAGTCTTCACCGACAAATATCTCCACATTTTACTTTCGGAGCCTGTTCGTTAGTTTCCATTTCAACCATGATTCGTTGCAGGTTCAAGATACAAACAATCTTACGTTATGCGGCCCATGGTCAATTGACATTAAAAGAGTTCACGTGGAGCCATCTCAAACCCAAAACGTGCGAATTTTATGACCACATTAAGTAATCTTCAAAACTTTTCAAAGTTTTGCAAAATTATTCCATAGAGAATGTGGTAGCATTTTATTGAAAGCAAGCTCTCATTTTACGTACTCTTTTAACAGCCACGCAGGCCGAGCAGAAATTGCGTAAAATGACGTCATCGACCGATCTGAGATAAGAAAGTATTCGAATATATAAGCTTTCAGAAGTGATAAATCAAGAGTTTAAGACCCAAGGAAGAAATTATCAAGTGTTGCCTAATTTTGGGATCTGTTGCTGGGAGCTAAGGGGGCTCAAAGTTACCAGTTTTCGCGCATGCGTCCGCAGTTTCGGCTCTGCCAGCCACGCATGAATATCGATCACAAACTTCTATGAAACAGTTGCAAAAAAGGACGGGAAACTTCGAAAGTTATCAATACGCCGGACAAGATTTGATACTTTAGTATTAGCAATTTGTTTTGAGTGATCTTGTCAGGTTTTTAGCTACTTATATTCATATATTTCATATTTATTTCATATTTGAGTTGTTTAGGGAGGGTTGCCCTTCAACCGAAGTTGTTTTTCAAGGGGCCCTCCAATTAAAAAGTAATTACAATATACAATTAGAATGCCAAAAAATAAGAACCCATAATATTAAAATCCTATTTACAACTATATGATATTTACAATAAAAAAGGAAATAATCAACCCTGTATTGATTTTTTGAAACCACCCAGGGAGGATGCCGTCTTAGACTCAGCGGGGAGGCTATTCCATAGTTTAGCTCCCCAGAAAGAAAAGCATTTTTGTCCATTTGCTGATCTTTTCTTTGGCAACCTCAAATCAGTCTCAGTGTTCCGGAGACTGCAGGAGGAGCATGCTGAGTTTTTGGTAAAGAGACTACATAAGTATTGAGGAGCCAAATCATTGAGTGACTTGAAGACCATTGTTTTGGACTCATTACCAATGAGTTCTTCAACGGTCTTCCAGCCCAACTCTGTAATAAGTGGTCTGCTTGGAGTATCAAAGCTGCTATTTGTTATGATCCTAGCAGCACGATTTTGAAGTTTTTGCAACTGGTTGATGTCTGTAGACCCAGCACAACCCCAGACAGAACAACAACATCGAAAGTGGGGCTCGACAATACCTGTGAAAAGAGTTTTCAAACTTGCCATAGGCAGAAAGGATTTAGCATGTCTTAAAAAGCCGATCGCCCTGGAGAACTTGGTAGAAACAGCCTTGATTTGCTCTTTCCAATCTAAATTGTAATCTACTTAAAGCTAATTTACGCTCAGTATGCATGCCGTGGGGTGAGGCATGGGACCCCTAGTTTAACGTCTCTTTTGAATGACAGCGAAGTGAGTTGCGAGGTCAGGCTTCCAAGATCACCCATCCGGAGTCTGACCTCACTCGACCAAGCTTAGCTTCAGTCACCTGACGAAGACTGTATAGCCACTCGGCCACTCACCCCACTCGGCCTCTCACTTTACCATCTCTGGGAAAAAGCAAAAAGCTGGCAAAATGAACGAAATACCGGGTGAGTCAAAAAAAGTTTACGCATTTAGCAGGCAGTGGAATAAAAAGTATGTGGCCGATATTCAAAATTGAATTGCTAACCTATCAGTCAAAGGCTAAGGCTGCGTTTACACGGGGCCGCTCAAATACTTGGCAGGCCGAATATTTGGCCGCATAGCTGTACCGTGCAAATATTTGGTCAGTATGGCTTCGCGTTTACACGAGGCCGGCCATCTTTTATGGTCATGCGCAGTACTATCATCATTAGCAATATGGTGCCAGTTTGTCTGAGGACCATATTTCATTGGCCTCCTATTCAAAGCATTCCATCCTCGATTGTGGTACCGTGCAAATTTTTGTTCGCTTAGAGTGTTTACACGAGGCCGCTCACAAATTTGACCGGCTCAGTTCGCATGAAGGTCACTTCCCTAGGTGGCCGAGTGAAGGTCGGCTAGGCGTTCCAATATTCGGCCGGTTAGGCAGATCTCGTGTAAACGGGAAGGCTTAGTGGCCAAATATTTGGCCGGCCAAAAATTCGGCCGGCCTCGTGTAAACGCAGCCTAACTTGGCTGAGAAAATTTCGATTGATAACATCACACACCTTTAAGATCCAAGAATTAGAAAAATGCTTGTGGGTTTGTATGGGAATAGAAAATTCAACGATCAATTCTGGTTCATGATTTATGTGGCATTGAAGTTTAAATTGTTGGTCTCAGAAATGGACTTTTGATTTCAATAGCAAGTAAATTATCAACTAAAATGGAATATGGAATCCTCGTTCCCAAACATGCCCAATACCAGCATTTTCCTAATTTCTGGGTCGGAATGACAAGTTATTTTAACAAACAAAATTATCTCATCTACGTTGGCCTTTGACTGATGAGTTAACATTTCATTTTTGAATATCGGCCTAATGCTTTTTATTTCACAGCCTGCCAAACGTGTAAACTTTTTTCAACTCACCTGGTATTAAATGATAGATTGAAGCTTTTGTAAGAATTTAAGCACACAGAGCGGCCAAAATAAGATACATTTATCTAGTTACCTGTTTCTCGTGGGTGACTTCCAAACGCAACAGTTCTTGTTTATGTGTTGATTCTTGCTCCTGTTGAGTAAAGATATTTAATTCAGCTTAGTGTTAGCCAATGAAACCTTAGGGCCCTGTTGTTCAAAACACAGATTAAGGCTAACCTTAGATTAAAATGCTTAATCCGCGATTAAACTTTAACCGCCGATTAGACTCTGCTGCTCAAAGCCCTGAAAAGGCTAATCGGGGATAAATCAATGGTTTATATTTAATACAGCTCGGTAGGTGTATTAGTTTTAAGTCGTGGTATCAAATCAGAACAAAATGTTGCTCTTATTACTTCAAAATTTTTAATAGCAGTTGAACAACGAAGTCCTCTAATTCATCGTTTCAACAAGAATGTTTTAAATCTAACGGAGGAACAGCTCCGTGCTAGCTTTAGATTTGAAATCCATCATGGATTCAATCGAAAACGGTTTGAAAAGGAAAATGAGACGAAACCACGTACTAAAACCCATTGATCAGCTTAGATCAGGGCCTTTGAGCAGCGCAATGTATTCGAAGGTTAGATTTTAATCGCGGGTTATACAGCTTAATCGCAGATTAGCCCTAATCGGAGTTTTGAACAACCGGGCCCAGACGCATAGACCTAGCTACCGGGTGCGTAACAAAAAAACCAATGCCTGTTTGAAAGCATACCACTCCCAAGATATCAAGGCAACAATTTTGTCCAAACATGGAAAACAACACATCAAAATGTTGTTAATACCCAATTCTCACTGCAATTTAAACCAGATTAAATTAAACCAGGTTTTCGAATAGGGCCTTCTGATTGGTCAATCCAACAAATCCAGTCATCTAATTGGTTGAAATTTAAACTGGTTTAAATAAAGCTGGTTTAATTGTGTCAGTGTGAATGCAGTATAAGGTATCAGGCAACAGTCTTAGATAACTTTTTGTTTGAATGTTTTATCAGAACTCAACTAATGTAGCCGCTAAAGCTCATGAAGGCGGCCTTAGTTATCTTCCTCAGTAGGCTCTGTAGCTTCCTCCAAGCCCAAAATTGAAATTCAAGCTCGAAGGTACATGCTGCATTCCATAAAATTATCACGGAAATCTGAATCAACTCCTTTTAACATGCGCAATCAAGCTCGCACTTGCAAATTAACGGGAGTTGATTCAGATTTCCGTGATAAATTTTGTCGCACTCAGAAGGTACCGTCGAGCTCGAATTTCGACTTTTGGGCTTAGAGGAAGCTACAGAGCCCATCGAGGACGATAAATTAGGCTGGCTAAATTAGTTATGTTTGGATGAAACATTCAAAAAGAAAGATAACTAAGAATGTTGCCTGATAAATGAACAACATTTTGATGTGCTGTTTTGCATGTTTGGACAAATAATGCTGCAACGCGGGTGAACAGAAAAAAGTTGCTGCTGATCTGTTCGGAAATAACTTGCGTTCCTTGTCTTAAAACAATACATAGATATAACTGTGCAAGACTAAAGCAAACAATAACAAACTGCATTTGAACTATCATTACCCCTTGATTTCGCAAGCATTCTTCCATGCGCTGTATTAGATTGATCAAGAGGACGCAAAATAAAAACGAAAAGACGGTCATATGAGACACATACAACAAACTCTGATTTGCAAGTACTTTCCAGTCAACAAGAGGTTCTATCTAAGGTAGAGAATTCAGTGTCTAAGGTAAGATATTTAGATATTAAATGATCCGTTAGAATATTCGAGGGCCCACTCCCATCACAATACGTTAGGCCACCTGGGGCTAGGGGCGATGTACTTTGCAACATTTTTCTTGGTTCTCCTGGTAGACCAAACTATTCAACCTTCTCACATTTCTGGTCTAACTGCTCTAAACGTTGAAAATCCTGGGATCATCATCCAAGAACAGCAATAAAGAGTACAGAAATAACTCCAATTAATAGCTGCTCTTACGTTCCCCAGCACCATGTAGCATAAAATGATCACAAAAGTTTGACTTACCCTAAGATCTCGTTTTCTTTGCAGTTCTAAATCTTCTAATAATTGTTTATAATGATTTATCTTTCCTTCTAATTCTGATATAACTTCTGTGGTCTGTAAAATACATATGAAAGACATCATCACCTGAGAAAAGCATTCAATGTTGCCAAATAAATTGATACTTGTACGGCAGATGCAAAGAACGAGAAGGTCTACGTTATTGGCACATTGAAGTCCTTCTAACCAATTTTGTCATCAGAATACCTACTCTTTAAAGATTTTAGCTGAATGCAACTGAATAAGTTTCGACACCATTTCGGGGACTGTTTCCTTACCTGTGGTTCTGCTGGTTTCAAGATAATTCAAGATTTTTGGAAAGGTTTGTAAAGGCTGTTAAGCATGGTTTATTTCATGGATTTCAACTGTTCTTCTGATATGATCAGAGCCGAAGCCAATGCAGTGGGGGGCTGCGGACGGAGCGCCCTTCCCCCAGGAGACCATTTGTCGGAAGTTTTGCTCTCTTGTCGAACTATTTGTGATTTAAATGTCTACTTTTGGAAGATTTTCAGGAGAGATAATGCACAAAAGCATGAATTTCTTTGCGTAAAATGATAACTTTCAACTGGGATGGTCGAATTCACGGCATATTTTCGACTGATATTCACTGATAGTGTTGACTGCAAGGTTGGATTACAAAATTTGGCTAAACCTTAGTTAATGGGGAGCTAGGTCAGTCATTTAATGCATGGGTTTAACGTATGTTCCTACAACTGTGTCATTGCTGTTGTCGTTGATGGCGATATCGTCGGTAAAGTTTGGCTCTTCGCCCCCTATGCCGCCACGGCTGGCATCGGCCCTGCTTCTGATAGCTCAAAATATTCTGATCTAATTTCGTATGATGGTATCTTTATGATGATTTTCGGTATTAATTCGGACGAAGGGATTTTTCAAACCTTTTAAGAAAGATGCCTTGAACAACTTGTGGTTCATAAATAAACTTAAAGGGCGTGAATATTATTATTGCTTCGAGTTAAGGACTATAAAACTGGGAGCTACAAATACATAAAAAATGTTTACATCTATCATCAACACTACCGATGCTGTTGGAAATGGAAAGAACAATTTCTTGTAAAGTTGTTGCAAGATCATGCAATAAAATCTAAATTCGGATGTTTTCCAACGATCTAGGCAGTGCATGAAATATCAAATCGTCTCCTGCTTAATAGCCCATCCGTTGCCACCGTTACATTTCTAGGGGCAATTTTCCTCCTCCCACTCTCCCCCCCCCCATCAAGGGATAGGCTTCCGCACGACCAGCAGCTAAAAAACTAAAAAAGAAGGGAAATGAAAAATACATTCATAAACGGAAATAAAAAGAGACATTCAATATACCCTATTTTCAAATTCCATGTTGGTATCCAAAATAGATTCTACAAAAGAGTACTGATCGAGCGATATTTTCCATACTGTTTCAATCGACATAGTGACGCCGCTCCAGGCGAGAAGGAGCGACGTTGCAGCTTCTATTTTCAGGGAGACCAGGTACATTCTGTTTGAAATAAAAGTTTCATCGTGGAACTTACCTTACTGGCAGCAGAGGCATGCTCTTTCTTCATCCTTTCAATCGTTGAATCTGTCTTTCTTCGTAGCTCTCGCAAAACATTGTCATGGTTCTCTATCAAAGTATTCTGCTCTCTGTCTGCATTTTTTAGCCTGGAAAAGAGAAACCGTGAAACTAACAAGAAACGAACTATGTTAAACCCAATGTCACCAGGAAGACTCTAAAGATAGAAAGACCTAGCTGGCACAATTCATTATCGGATTTCTTCATAAAGCCTTAGTTCATCAGAACATTGATTTTCGTATTCACTTTATTTTATTTGTTATTATCTAATTGTTTGCCATGACCCTCGAAAAAGCAGTCCTTTAGGACTAACGGGGCTACCGTACTTAAAAAAGTAGAAATGAATAAATGAATAAACATCGACATATGGTCCATGGCTGCAGAACGTTTTTAAAGTCACAAATAATCATTAGGATGAAGCGGAGTTCCTACTTAGCAAAAATTTGATCCAAGCAGCGATCTTCCAATAAAAGTTGTTTATAATCCAATAAAATAAACTCGAAAAATCTTACAGCTACTGTGCCTGTCATGGCGGAAAGAGACACTAGGTCATCGGAGTTCCCACCATGATAGACACTCACAATTCAAAACTGTATAACTTTCTAAAGAAAACAAACTACAATGAAAAATATTAGTGACTGTCTCGCAATGGATATCAGGCAACGACCCCTGCAAAAATTTCAGTGCGTAACGAATGAAAGTCAATGAGCGGAGGGCCCTTGCGCGCAAATAAAATAGCAACCAGCCCCCGCCAAGCGCGCCACCCTAACCGGGATAGCAAATGAGAAGGTAGATGGCAGCAGCCATCCAGCCACACAGCAGGAATCCCATCCACCCATTACCCCGCACCTACATCGTATGGTAAAATACTTGGAGATAAATGAAAAGTTAGATTTCAGGAAAAATAATTTTGACTTGTGACTTGAAGTGTTAAGCACCAACCTACTGCATGAAATTACTACCCATGCTGCAAACAGAAAAGTTGTAAATTTCTCACTGCTGGAAATTAGAACTACTGTAGCATCATCAATGTCTGCCAAGTCCTTGGATCACCTTCGCCATTTCTTGATAACCCGCACTTTTATCCATAGCGATTAGTTTAACCAGCTCCTTCCCAAACAATGTTGCCTTGGAAGGTTTTGTTGCAGGATTCCATCTGAGTCGCGAAGAGTCCCTTGTTCCCCAAATTTACGTCATAAAACATTGTTCAGTGGGTAAGAGGGGAAGGAATCGAAAGCAAGGCAAAATAAGCAAAAGTGTTGCAAGACATTTGGCATGCATTGTAAACAAACAGAGGTATCCTAGACAACTGAAAGATTTTAAATGCGTATCGATTTAGCAAACTTACAATGAGGTCAGCCTTTCTGATTCTTTGTTGCAATGGGAAAGTCGTTCTTTAAGCTCTTCCTAGAATAACAATACACGGCCGTCAAAAATACCAACATGTAAATTTTTGCTTTCCAAATGAGCAAACAAGCAAAGAAATATAAAGATGTTTTGAGAGCTTTTCATTGTATTCTGCAAAATTTATGACTCTTTCACGCACTGCTATTGTGAATAAAGCCTCGTGAACTCAGGTGCCTCTGAACTGACAGTAAACAATGAGCTTGAAGTTTCAATCTGAACAAAAGAAATACCTGAAAGTCCTGAATAAAATAAGAACCAATTCAAGAACCTGGACAGCCTAATTTCCCACTAAATACTCAATATACAAGAACCTTCAGGCTGACTTGCAAAATTGTAGGTTCTTGTACGCGGGTTTTTACTGTATTCAAACCTAAAGTGTTAATCTATCACTCAAAGGCTAACTTAGATGACAAAATTTTGTTTGGTTAAATCAAATATCTTTAAGACCCAGCAATAATCAAAATGCTTGTAAGGGATTTGTATGGGAATCGAGAATTCCACATTCCATTCTGTTCCATGATTTATGTGGCATTGAAGTGTACATTGTTAGTTTCAGATGCTGAATTTGAATTTCAATAGAAGGTAAATCCTGGACCAGAATGGAATGTGGAATTGTTGTTCCCAAACATACCCTTACCAGCATTTTCCTAATTTCTGGGTCTGTAAGATGAGGAATACTACCAAACAAAATTTTCTCATATAAGTTGACCTTTGACTGATAGATGAACATTTGAGTTTTTAACGATTCTGCTCTTCAGCTAGAAAACTATACCACTGCATCAGAACAAATTGCAAGTAAATTTTGCTTGAAACTTAGTCTTATCTATTCTGTCACCTTTGACACAGCCTTGTGCAAAATGACAAGATGCGAAACGTTGAGATCGTTGGTACTTAGATCTCAACAAGCCTAGCATAGATCTTACCAGTGCACACTTTTTTCACATCCATTCAACTACCCTATGTGGCACATGCTTGCGCCCGTTGAAATGGGATGTGGTCATGGTACTCAGATTGCTTAAATGTTCATTTTCTTTCCAAGATTATTGCTAAAGTATTTTTAAGCGCTGTTCATAGCCAGAATCAGATGATGTACTGTCCATTTCAGCTATGGACGGCACAGACTATTGTATCTGTTGTTGTTTGCTTTGGTTTCAACAACGATACATTAGAAAGAGTAAAATTACCTTTTCTTCTTTCATCTCCTCGATTTCATTTTTATAAATGTCTTTGCTTCGCTTTAATTGGTAAATTTCACCATCCATATCTTTCGTTTGACTATCCTGAAACAGTTCAAATAAGGATGTTTTATTCATCACTTTGAACAGCAAAGACTGCGGTATGTCAAGGAAATGACAAGATAACAAACAGGAGTTTCACATCGTCAGCAAGTTGACAAAATCGTATGGTATCCATCATTTGAAAAATCACACTTTGAAGACCATGCAACAAATTTGCAAGTTGTTAAATCTATTGAATCACTGAGAATTCAACTTAATTTGCACGTTAATTCAACTTAATTATGCCTCAGTAGCACATGTTGTCCTATTCAATGACAAATTGTGGCCTTGGAATGGTTTCGAAACGTTTTGGTATGATTATGGCTATGCGCTCGTTTCAACTTGTCTTAATTATATACTCTTGAACTGCCATCTCTGAAAATAGATTTATTATTATGATACTCTGGGATTTTAAAGGTGATCTGAAGCGAAATGTTTTATTGATGCAAATGAACGGCACTATCGAATGATACGGAACCCATTTTAAATTTATTTGATATCTCATTTTGTTTTCAAGTTATCCACTGATAATAAATTTCAGTTGATGATGTCATTTTGTTTGCAAATCCACCTTTTCAAGATAAGAGGTGCGAAAGCAGAAGTCTTTCGTCATGTGAGTTGTTGCATTTTTGAGGCTAAAATCTTGTTCTGCGTACAAAGTTTAGTGTTGAAGCAAATTTTTAATCTCATATCTGTCTTCGTTTAGAAATTACGGCTATTTCAAGAATTTAAAGTTATAAGGGCTTTGACCGTGAAATCAGATGTTAGGACAACTTTTTGTCCAAACTTTGTCTTTACGGTTAAAGCCGTTATGATTTCTAATTCTTTATATCATCGTAATTTCTAAACGAAGACAGATATGAAAGTAAAAATTTGCTTCTATGCTAAAATGTAAAATTTGTATGCGGAACAAGATTTTAGCCTCAAAATGCGAAATCTCAAACAACAAAAGACTTCCGTTTTCGCACCTCTTATCTTGAAAAGGTGGATTACTAGGATGATATATTGAAATATGGTCGTATCTTATCTTTAAAGGGTTACCGTTGTAGGAGACCGTGAAGTTAAGCTGAATAAACGTAATAGAAATTGTCTCATGGACTGATATGATGTTTAGAAAGATTTATTAATCGAAAACAAGTTCTTTGAATCAATTTCGTCTTTGAAACATAGCCAACTTCATACACGTTATTTACTTTTTGCAAAAATGACGTCATCAGCCAATCTTACAAAATAGTGGATAACTCGAAAGTGAAACAAGGTATCACAAAATTATAAGAGATATTCTTCATCATTTAAAAGCAGTATTAATTTTCATCAATAAAAATTTTCGCTTCAGACCACCTTTAAATCTAAATCAATTGGAAAGATATGCCGAAAATGACATACCGAATATGATTCATTTCGTCGTCGTTCTTGCCCTCCGAAGCGTAAATCAACATAAAGTGTGCTTTCCGTCACTGGTGTTTTCAGCCAATGAATTGAAAAGATCCCATGCATTATGAGACACGTTTTTAGGTGGCTAAATCCCTACATTGAGTTTCAAAACCTATAATCAGAAACACACTTGCACTTACAATTTAATGACTTTTCACAGAATTTTTGCTCCCCTTCGGCAGCCTTCATAGCCAGATAAGAAAACAACCTGTGTTTTACTAACCATTGACTCGATCTTCTGTAAATATTCATTCTCAATTTTCTTCAATCTGTCGTTTGTTTCATCAAGTAATTCCTGAATATTCTGCGAGTGTTCTTTTTGCATGATGAATTTCTCTTGTTCAAATTCGGCTATCTTATCGTGTATCTAAGATTGGGAAAATAAATTGATTAATCAAATGTCAACCTCGTTTCCAGAGTGCTCAAACGTCATACGCTGACCATGAAGCCGAATGAACATCTTGGATCCTGGTACATCTTGGAACTGGCCTTTGCTCTAACGATAATTCAGCAGAAGATAAATTGAAAAACTGAAAACAAATACTTAAAGTCCTTATTTCAACCATTTGGACAGTAATTGAACAATAAGTTGGGCAAGTGTGTTTACTGTGAAAATGAGGTCGATTTTTTGCAGCAAAAATGAGTTGCCAATTTGAAAAACTTTCATCGCAGCCGCGAATTTCCAACACGTTATTTTTGTTTCCATTACATTACTGGCGTCTTTGGTCAGCCGATTCTCAATTTAGAATTAGACACTTGCAATGAAATATGAACACGGAAAGTTCCATTCTCCCAGCAATTCAAAACCTTCTTTGGATCTTTGCCCACATTGCCACATAAGGAGGATTTAGATTGTAGTAGCATAATGAAATGCAGCCCCACCGATCTACAAATATCAGAGACTTTCAGAAGAGCCATTTAAAATCAATGAATTGAAGAAGCAAACAGCTTGAAAGTAAATAGCCGTAAAGTTGAAAATTCACAAAACTAACCCTCCTTTCCAACTCGTGTTCTGCATTGACTTTATTTTGTTGCATAATTGCTTTCAATTCTTGCACTTCTTTTTCATTTCGATCAATGGCATGATTTAAATCTCTGGTCAATTTGGTTACTGCAATGAAAATTAATCTTAGATAAAATAAACAGTAATGAGCCAAAGGATTTTGGAATATTTTTATGGAAATGTGACAAAATCGGGACTGTGCTTGTTCTTGCAAAGATTTCTGGGTTGATTCAATGCATTCAAGTTGATCAAAACCACAGGTTTTACCGATGCTTAAAGTTTCCGGAACTTGAATAACTGCAATAAAGCAGACCGAATTCGATAATTTGCTGAGAGATAACCCTCTGTCAAAGACCAAAGTATTACTTGGAATGCCCCACAGACTCCACTGTATTTAGATGAGTTTTGGAAGCAGAAGTGAAGTTTAAAAAGCAAAACAATTGCTGAGGTATCCAATCTATTCATCATCAGAACAGTAAATTGCTTATAAGACAACTGGTCTATTTGTTTTGCGAAATGTACTTAGGGATTGTAACTTGAGAAGTTCATGGTTAGAAGTTGTGTCATTTTAAGGTTATTCTATAAAATACAATTTGAATTTATGGGTATGGCTTTCAACGTTTCTTAACGACTTCTGGATTTCTCAATTTCTGGGCATGCTCCCTAGCAAAAACCACATTGAGTGTATACTTACTTCCCTGTTTCTAGAGTTATGGGTGTGTTTTTCAGCCTTCAATAATATATGGGTTTACTTTTCAAAAATTTCTCCGGATATAAGGGTGGTACTTTCATTTCCCTGAGTGGCAAAATGTAAAAAACATTTTTTTACCATGGAAAACTTGAGTTAAACTGAGGAGATGCACCCTTAGTTTGATAGGCATGCGTATAGCTAGCGGTTTTTCGTGTAAACTCAAGGATGACATCAGGTTGATAATCTACGCCAAGCTTCTTTAAAGGTTAGCGAAAGGGACCGGAAAGAGCGCGGCCCATTCCGAAAGCTTTGGCAACAGTAGGAATCGGGGAATCCCACCCGTTTCGGTGATAGATGTTTGGCCTGCGCCTCGGTCGCAGCTTCCTGCATACCCGAGTTATTCTCGATTTATTTGCACCTTTCAAGAGTTGCATGATACTTGCTTCATATGGTAAGTCTTTTCTCTAGTTGATTTAGGCGTCTTACCATCCTTCTATCCATTTGTGAGTTCATTTTGAGGCACTTTATTGCCTTTGTGCATTCAAGTTTGAAGTTACACCTGTAGATCGGTTGGGCCTTGACTGAGCCCTTTAAAGCCGAGGACATATTCCTGCAATAAAGTGGCTCAAAATACACTCATCAATGGGTAAAAGGATGACCAGACAGCTAAGTAATTCACTTATCCGGTCCAAAAAACTATCGTGTGACTCTTGAAACGCGCAAATAAATAAAAAACAACTCAAGTTTGGAAGAAATGCAACTGAACCGCAAGGAGGCAGTTCCCCTTTTTTCGTGCTGTTGCCAAGGCTGTCAGAATGGGCCACGCTCTCCTTAGTCGCTGTCTCCAAATTGTAAGAAGGTCTATTGACTCACCTCGTTTGTCTTGCCTTCTCTTTATTTCATCGTATTCATTCATTTTATTCCTGTACAGTGATTTGATCCCTTCTAACTCGGTGTTTTTACGATCTAATACCTAAAGAGTAAAGGAATGTTCTACCCTGAAGACACTGAAGCTAGCTTTCTGTGAAATTCTAATAGGTCTCCAGCATATAGCATTACATATTTGCGTGCAGGAAGGAGACGTGCTGCCCAAGCAACGGAGATGCGCTGAGTTGTGTGAAGAGGGAGACATGCTGTCCAACCAATGGAGAGGGTGAACAGCATGACAGAGCTTTGAGTTTATTGGAATTGCTGACGATCTTGACTATCTATACATTTGTCATGTTGAATTACTGCTTTAGTTAAGTTATTATCAAATGAATCATTGCGTTTCTCGGAGATGAGCACGGCTTCATATTGTTAAGTTGAACTTCAATTGTCTTATCATTCTGTGTATCTGACACATATAGCTACGGCTAGGCTACCTTAGCTCAAGATTTCTGTACTGAGGTATGGACTGCTGCAAGATCCGAGTCTGAGTTGAAATGTTAGGTCCACCAAAGGTCGTACTTTCCTTTGATTCCTAATTATGATCAAAACCATTTTCGAGGATATCTTATTCTGTAATTACTTTCTGAGGGGTAAGAAAAACTCAGCAAGGAACAGCAGTCAAGTTCCCGAAAAGATGCAAACGAGAAATAACCAAGCACAGAAACAGCTCACATTTTGTGCCAATTTTACCTACTTGTAGCATTTGAAGATGGTTTTTAAATGGCAGTGGATTGTATTTACAGTATTCATATGTATATATATATATATATATATGTCTCCGTTTTAATGCATTGTGAATAGAAAAAATACCTTCTGCACTGCTTCATCACGCTCTTGCTGCATTGCAAGTTTCTCTTCTACATTTTCCGATTCTGCATTGGTTATCTTCATCTTTAACTGCAAAGTAAGTAAACAACGTTATATAGAGTGGAGATGTGTCAAGACAATCAAAAGAAATTGAATAGACCTAACAAATGTACCAAAATTCTCATCAAAGGCAGCAAAACATACGCCTAACAGAACAGCCAAAAATATACTGACTAAAATAAATCCCTAATTCTGGAAGAATTTGAAAGGATCATCTGAGGAAAAAGACTTTTTTCATTCAATACTTCATTTTGAGTGGGCTGAAAGGATTTCTAGCTAGTCAAAGGGGATGGGTCACGTGATGTAAACAAACTTTTTCGAAATGACGAATTCGCAGAATTTTTGATATGTCATATCATAGAGACTTTCCATTACATTTCTCAAAATGAAGGTCTTATTTTGAAAACGGACTCTTGCATTTCATAGAGAAACAAAGGAAAACTCAAATGTTGCATGATTGCAGAGACATTGGTAGATTTTTAGGAGTAACTTTATTGTGGATTCACCCAATCCACCAAAAAATGTGCAGAACAAAATGGTCACGGGCAACAATATAGATTTTAGAGATAGCAGGTTTGTTTACGGTCACGTGACCCTGCCTCTTTAACGCTGATTTAGACCAACTATGCATACCACGTCCTGGCATGGGACACCTAGCTTAACGTTCCTTCCCAAGGACGGTGAAGTCAGTTGAGTCACTTGGTTAGGCCTTTGAGAGGTCACCCATCCAGAGATTGATCTCATACAACCAAGCTTAACTTTAAGTCACCTGATGGAAACTGTATTGGTCGTTAAGTCTTCTTCCAAGCACAGCATACCTGTTTAGCTTGATATGAGCAGTGATTACTGATTCTCCAGGCTCCTCCATGGCATCTTCCACTTTCATGCGAAGGAGGAGAAATAACTTGCCATGAACTTCAGAACGAGGCAATCATTTTCAAGGAAACAAGGCTTAGCTAAAATATTCAAAGAGGGCCATACACTCATTAGTAGGAATGCAAACGAAAAAATAATCTTCCTTGACAGTATCGGGGACGAAATAAAACAAAGGGAAATAAGCAAGAATAAAAGATGCTGTAGAGGAGCAAGACCGGAGGCCGCAAACTGTGATCTTACGTTGCAAAATTCTCTGAGTCTTAGATTCTGTTTTGAAATGGTCCTTACGACGGTCTTCTGACAACTGTTAAAGCAAGAATGTCGTGGTATAGAAAGACAATGGCACTAACCTCCCTTATAGTCGTCTTTAGCTTTTCATTTTCCTCTGATAGTGATTGTAGTCCTAAAATCAAAGGTAGAAATCACAACAAATACTTGAAAACAATGTTTGCGTCAAAACTGATGCAACATTGCTAAGTCCTTTCATATAACTAGCAAATACAGGAGCTTCATGGAAAAATTCAGAGTTTGTAGGACTGATGACAAAACACAAGACTGTACTGTTATGAATGATGTAATTTACTTCTTTAAAGGCAGTCTGTCACGTCTCTGATTGGCCGCGACGAGGTCAGCGCTCAACACAACAGATTCCTTCGTGTATCTGAGTATTTGAAACAAAGGAGGGCTAACCGCCTTGACTTTCTATGGCCGTAGAAAGTCAGAGGATTAGGAGCCATTGAAACTTCCTATTCTTTGTATTGTCCAAATCACCCAATCAAATGCGTGACAGACTGCCTTTAAGCCATTGTTTGTCCTTGATCTTCGAACTTCTGCATGAGGATAATCGGTCTGTGCGCATCGGCATGATCAGGGAGTACCGACGGCGCGGGAGGGGATACGGCCAGTGCATCGCATTAGCCTAGACTAGCATTGGCCTATGTGTGATGCACATGCAAACGAGGTAGAGGCAGAATTTGATTTGAAACACGCGGGAAAAACCAAGAAGAAGCGGCAGAGTTGTACTCGGAAAACTTATTTTATTGGCAAATCATGATCGATGTGAATAGTTTATGCCTAGTTTGATCGATTACTCGAAGGTCAATTTACATTTTGAGGGTTCTTGCAAGGTTATACGACCATCCACACGATTCTTTTGAAGATGCGATCACTGAAAAATTTGTACCTCGTGGAATTCACAGAGCAACCGTTAAAAAGTCAGCGTAACTTCGAATAGGCACTAGACATGGTTGTTCTTCACTTAGGTAATACATGGAACGATTTGCAGTATTAGCACCTGGTGACTGGCCTACACAATTCTATGTTCGCAGAGCAGTTTAAAAACTCAGTAGAAATGTGCCCAACTGACACGACGGAATTTTCTTGCCCAAGACAAGCAGTAAAGCCACAATTAGGGTCATTAGATCCTGCTCTGAATGGAAAGGAAGACGTGATGCAAAGCTACCATGAATTCTTTTAAGTTCATGTACGAAAGTGTTTTCCCCAACAGCAAATTGGCCGATAAACCAAAACCACGGCGAACAGCCTTCTTGCTGGAAGTTACATATGATGGAAGGACTATGATTCGTTCAAAGGTAAAGCAATCTACTAGAAACCTTCGCGCGTGATGATGTCACTACGCACATAACATATCGCTTATCTGAACATACAAATTTGTCATGAAAAGACGGAGAATGGCGGGAAAAGTACAATTCAACATTCATAACAATATAATCGAGTATAAATTCCATCATCAATCATGCTAGTCTCGAACCGGTCCAACAAGCCTTTTTACTTAAGAAAGAGGATTGGATCGAGCGTCCAAATCTGATTAATTCGTGAAGGAAAACAAAAGCATTACTACCGTTCTCGGTATAACGATGCCAGCTATGACAAGAAGCTGCTTCAGATTTCAGTACACTTCAGAGACTTTATATTATAGACAAATTTGCGCACAGTGAGTTAGCAATGGTTCAGTTTGTACAGAGGCAAGTGTTATTGGTCTTTTGCTTTGTTGCTCATTATTTTTTCATTCATTGTTAGCTGGCTTTTCTTTCAACTGAATAACAACGATTGAAGATACAAACTTTGATTTTTGCAACTCGCAAAATGAGACCCTTGCATGCTCGTACTTCTCAGCTGTAACTATTACACTACAACATCGGCTAATAATGAAGGAGAATAACGAGAAACACGGCCAGAAGGCAAATGAAACTTCCCCGTGTATAAACTGAATCATTCCTGACTTGTTTTGAGTAAAGTTATCGCTGATTAACTCTCTGAAAAGTTTCTGAAGTGCGAACCAATTTCTTGCCACTGCTCGAAATCGTTATGCCGAGAATACGGTTATGCTTTTGCTTTCCTTCACGACTTTACCAGATTTGGATGCTCGATCCAAACCTCCATTTAAGGGCCTGTTTACACGAGCCCGGGTTGGCTTCAAGCTGCCGTAGAGGGTCAGCCCTTCTCCAGTCCAATCTCTTCAAGAGTTTACGCGAACTCACCAGCCAGCCCGGGACAACTCGCTTAGATGGGTAACCCTTCCCAAGGGTAGGGCTGACCCGTTGAGGCAGGTTGGCTTGTTCGTAGAGCTTTTCCATGTGAAGGCTGGTCAGTTCAACCAGGGGTCGTGTAAACACTTCGAATAGCCAACCCAGGGTCACTTGAGCAGCAGGTATCATCATGAAAATAAAAGACATATAAATCAAAGAGAATGAAAATAAGTGGAAGGTCTATAAGGAAGAGAGAGAGAACGAGGATTCAAAGGATTCTCAAGGGACAAACTCAAATCTTTCAAGATGAAGCGTAGAAAGAAATGTTTGGCATCAAACACACGGACAAATTTATCTTGGTCCATGCTGCATATTTGATCAAGAAATAGATCTTGTCTTTAAATTTAGACACCAAAATTTTGTATTTAGAAATTTTAAACAAATGTGATAAGAATAAAAATGTTAAAATGTTAACTTAGAGTAAACCATCTTTGGACATGAATTTGCCAGAAAAGTCAAGGCAAATATCTTTTGGATTGTTCATTTCGGGTTGTCCATTCACAAGTGCGGTTATCTCTATCAAGCGCCAAAAAGAGAGGCAAAACAAACGTGCGATTTAATACCCAAAATGAAATATATGCTTACCATTGCTTGGTGACTTCGACAGAGTATGCCTTCTCGGCTTTGTCTGCTAAATAAAGAAACAATTTCCTTGAAAAGTAAGACTGTGGTGTAATGGATATACTAAACGACTGTTTTGGTAAGACAGTCAAATCAACAGGAAAAATTTGAATGCAAAGAAACGAGATTAAATGAGCTATCAAAGATGCTATTGAAATTTTTGTTTTATCTATTTGGCTCTAATGACTGACAATTATACAAGTATTTCCCTGCATTCATGCTCAGTCATTCTCTTTCGGATCTTCTCTGAATATTCCTGAAAACGATGTCTATTTCCAACATAGACTGGCTTTCTTTCAGAATATAAATCAGAGCAGAGCCACACAACTAAAGGCTTATTTCCAAGGAGCTGCGGAAAAAACTCGTGACCCATTTCTGCGAAGCATGCCCGTTAAGATGAAACCAAGCCAATGAGCATAAGAAATCTCTGGGTCAGCGGTGTTTTCTTCTTAACGCGCTTTGTTTGCAGAAATGCTCTAAAGCATTGTACTCTCAAGCAGAAACTGCGGCACCACTGTTTGTTTTCAATTTGTTTTGAGTGGGCTTGTCAGGATTTCTAGCTACTGAAAGCTAATTTAGGCCCACTGTGCATGCCGCATCCAGGCACGGGACCCCTAGTTTAATGTCCCTTCCGAAGGACGGCGAGGTGAGTTACGAGGTCAGGCCTCAGTGGTCACCCATCCGAAATCTGACCTCACTCGACCAAGCTTAACTTCAGTCACCTGACGAAGACTGTATAAGCCACTCGGCCACTCACCCTGCACTGTATTAATCCTTCAGGTGTACCAATATGCCATTCTGTTATCTTACAAAAGAGTCTGGATCGAACGATATCTTAACGCATTTGTTTCGAAAAAGTTCGATTAAGTTGCGTTGGAGCTTCCATCATCTTCGTGCTCATTTGAAAATTCCACAAAATGCATCGAAACATCGTTCGATTCAAAGTCTTTTTTTTCGTAAAGCTAAATGTTATGACGATCAAGAGTTACGTGATGAATCGAAAAAAGAAAACCGACTGTTAAGGGGATCTAATGCGGTGATCCTAATATTCTACAAAGAATAAAGTGCCATTAGCAATGGTTTTAATCATCCAAAACTTGTAAGGATAGAATAGTAAATACGGGCGTTGGCGCTTATATACCGTTGTGAGACCATTGTTATTTGTTTCTTTAAATAGCGGTTGGATCATGTGATCGGAAGCGATCTCCTATCAGAAAGCAATAAACGGTGCAAGCACAGTGAGCCTCGATGCGGAGAGGAGGCGAAGAAGAATAGTAAACCGTGGGCTCGTGCTGTATCAGAATATATAATTCAGATGTCACTGACCAGATCTTCCTCAACTTCATTTCTTCTTGCAAAATAACTCCTCTTCCCAAAATCAACTTCCAACTGTCTCCTGACCTGAGCTGGTGGTGGAGTGTGTCTTGGGCTTTTCTTTTTGTGATACTGATCAGGCGATTCATCTTCTGATTCATCAAGGCTATCACTTTCAGGAGTTTGATCATTGTGATAAGGAACCTTTGGTTGAGGTTCAATCATTTCAGGCTTTTGCTGTATGTCGTATTTTATATAATTTGTAACTTTCTGATCTGGTCTTCGAACCATAGACCTACGAGAAAATTCTCTGCATTGACAATATTCATTGGAAGGGAAGGAAAACATTTCTCAGTGCCATAGTGACTAAAATTGGCCCAAATGTATGTAACTAAATTGTTTCATGTATCTAAATACCATAAATTTCTCAAACAAATTATTACCTGAATGAAGATTCAAAAACGAGGCAATACAGAATCCCTCCTCCACTTCTATTGGTTAATTGCACATTTCCCACGGGTTTCCCGTAGCTTTGTATAATTACGATACAAGAACGCTTTTTTGTCGCCACAGCAACCTATTCAGGCCTGCGAGATTTTCAATTGGCTCCGACGACACAACATTAACAAAATGTGTTGACGAAAGGATACAAGCCAAAATTAGAAGCTGTCAGGTAATAAAACTCATACTAACCGGTTTGTTGTTGTACAGGAAAATATAAAGCCCTCAGTCTTAATGCACAGACCACCTCGGGCTTTATACTTTCATGTGCAACACAAAACCGGTTAGTATCCGCATAGTACTGCAGGTTCTTAACTTTTCGGCTATAAGACAAGTTTAACATCGATTTCTTATAAACTAGTTTCTCATGGGAGGAAAATGTGAAATGTTGCCAACTGTAACAGCTGGAAACCAAATAACTTCGCAATATAGCGAACAATTAAAGTTTTTGGCTTGGCAAGTTCCTTTTAAATATTTGGCAACACTGTTTAATTGCTTGGCTAGTGCTGAAACGAACATTCAGTGGGGGAGGGGTAACTTCAATGAGTGGATAAGCGGGAGACAGGGGTGTGCCAATCAACGTTTGAAATCACATCTCAAAATTCATAGATTTTCGTGAAAGGGATTCCCCAAAAATTTAAAGGCCATTGAAATATATATATACCCTAAGATTGTGACAACAATCCAAAATTTAAACCAATTATATGAAATCTGATCAAAATCAGCACCCTAAAGAGTTATTTTTCTAAACGACATCCCAGAATTTGTCTACTTGTGATTTTACCAAAACTGATAACTCAAAATTCATTTTCTGCTCGAAAAAAGGCAACCTACATGGCACATCCCGTACCAACATATATGGAAGTTGGCACCCCGGGGGGCCATTATTGACAATGATCCTTTGCGTGACAAATAGAAAGCAAGGGGAAGAGAAGCTGGGCCAGACACGTCTCTTATATCACATGAAAGTCGACTTTTTTTGGCACACATAGGATTAGGATTATAAGCAATGGGTCTTCAACAAGTAAACAATGCTCCTCACCTTGGCACCTCTGGAGATAACGAACTGTCTTGCTCACTATTTGTGTCCGATTCCTGCTTTTGCAGAACAAGAGAAAATGCACTGTCTAAAATACAAGAAAATTTGACATTAGCATCTTAAAACTTACGTGAAACGGCTAGTTCCAGAAATGCTCGAGTCTAAAACTATGTATTGAATACCTTAGTAGCTGTAGAGACTAAAGTTCTATAATACCAGCAGATAGAGCAGCAAATACAATGCAAATACCGTAAAGGCTCTATTAAGTCCCCCGGGGGCTCATTTAATTTCGGACCTTCTAGAGGGGGGCTTAAGAGAGAGGGGGCTTATTAGAGAGGGGGGCTTATTCAGAAAATCAAGTGACAAGGATATATTTGGTAGCTTTTCAGTTCTTTTATCCCATATTTTGCAGAATCAACATACAATATCACGGATCATTTACGTACATTCGACACAGTTTTTATCCCAAACCATACTAAAACTAACTTGCAACGTTGTGTAGCTAAATAGATGGAAAACATTTGGTAAATTCCATAATTCTGTATAAGTGGGGGGCTTAATAGAGAGGGGGGCTTAATAGAGAGGGAGGGCTTAATACAGCTTTTACGGTAATGATATTTTCTATAGCTTTGAATTTCGATAAATCATCCAGTGACATGAGCTTCTTTATGACATCAACGACTTTGGAGATAAAGGCAGATTCCAAGGCAATCTGACATTTTTTCGCCACAATAATTATAAGATCTGATCAACTGGACATTGCGGTCATTAATAACAAATATTAGATGGCTTATACAAGTGAATCAGAATCAGTACCTGATGGTGGAAGCTCTCCTCTTATCCAGTCAGGTGCCCTTCTGTTCTGTAAACAAAATGAATTTTTAGTTAAATTAATCCTTTTCATAGTTTGACAAGTCAAGATCAACTTTCCTGCAGCTAAAGATTATGCTACATTTTAGTGATCTATCAGCTTCAAGCAAGGGTCGTCTAAACGTTACCTAGGAGAACCGGGGAAAACAATGGTATGGTAAAAAGACCCATGTTGAGCTTGATGTAAGTAAGAGTATCTGGACATTTTCAACAGTGGAATCATTCTTAATGTTTATTCAAAGAATTTCATAGATATTTTACAAGAGAAATAATACCAAATTTTCAGCTCAAAAATGTGAACATTTCTAAGGATCAAGCCACATAGTGATGTTCTGATCATACTTTGACCAAGTTCAAGTTTGATCAAAATCTAGCACTTTTATGTGGCTTTAAATTGATCACAGTTTCTCATCCTGACTTCTTTCATTATCTAATGATTACTGTCATACTGTTTAAGCCATTGATAGTTAAAAGGTTTCAAATAATTTTCAAAGAACCAAAAGATTAAGAATACCTTGCTCTTGTCCTTCGTTTTTTGCTCATTAAGATGTGTTGACTGTAAGAGAAAGAATAATTATCTATCAGGAATCAAATTGGTTGGCTCTGGAGAAATTTTGAATAAACAATGGGGAAAGAACCTTCAATAGATGATTGCACAGGAAGTTTTTACCAAGATGTACTGCGTTCCCCCAATCTTTAGCAATGACATAGGAATCTGATAACTGAACAATGCAATGCAGAGCATCTTGGTAGTTCATTGCCATCTCCCTTTGTGTAACTGTATATTCTATCATACAAAGTACAAAATATACGACTTAAGTGAGTCCCATCTATACAGAACTGACACATATATCAATTATACAGCCATCTGTTTGGGAGCTTCAAAATTCATAAAGAAATGCACAGTGTGTCAGTCAAGAAATAAAGTTTTCAAAACAAGTGCTGCAAATTAAAGTACCAGTGGTCACATTTGATACGAGGGTCATTTTCAAATTTAAGATCATCCTTAAAGTCTCTACACTTCCCTTTAAAAAGAGCAACAAATGGAATTTTGAACTATTTCCAAAGCCCTGTTCACATCAAGGATTTTCAAGAGAAGTCTATTGAGAAAGAATGGTAAGTCATACCAAATATGCTGGCAAGATTGGTAACGCTCCAGATGGAGGTTCTTCATCAAAAGGCTCATCAATGTTCCTCTTTCTCAGCATTTGAAATAATATTTGAGCATACAAATTCCTGTTTTTCCTGAAAATTAGTTTTAAAAAAGATATCTTCAAAACTCTCTGAACCATTTTATGACAAGTGTGATGATGAACAGCTTCACTTTGTATTATCAATTATTCTTTCAAGATAGCTAGATGAAAAACAACTGCATTGATTTTGACAAATCCATTAATTAAAAAGCAGACATATCCATGTTAGTGACAAATCCAGATTTGTGACAAATCCATGTTAGTGACAATCCAATACAAAGTATTAATACAACATATCCAATTAATCCAGTATGTTTTGGTACTAACTTGTGCCACCCTCGGCTAAAGATAGGAAATTCACACTCTGGTTTTACAGAACTGATTAATGAAAACCAGTTAAACCAGATTCAGATGCGTTAAGTTTGTGTGCTGCTGTTTTTCAATTTTGTCTTCTTCTTTCTTAAATCTTTACTTTTTCAATAAACGGTCATTATGATGTTTTAGGCGTATGATATCTAAAGGTGCCCACATTTAAGAAGACCATATATCAAACCTGTCAACAATCAATCAAATTCTCAGAAAAAGATTGGTTGATATTCAAAACTGATCACATGAATAGGAAAACATTTCAGTAAACAACCTTTTGTGGTCACACAATCGTGAAATGTAACAGGCATTTGAGAATAAAGCCTTTTGATCCTTCCCTTTATTAGAGAGTGTCTCATTGCTAGATTTTAACAGCTGCCCTTAGTAAAATATTGAGTATGTTTGGAGCATGCTTCAAGCTTGATACTAACTTGTTTGGAGTATGATTTGGGTATGTTTGAGAGCTTGATTCAAGTAAGAATTTTGAACTGCTTGCGCCAGCTTGCAGCATGCATCTTTTGACTATATGGCAAACTCAATCAAGCTTGATTGTAGGATGTTTGAGGATGGTTTCAGCATGTGATTATTGTCAAGCCTGATCAAGCTCTAATGATATGCACAAACTGGCCAAAATTGTGTCAACACACTCATTTCAAGCTCCTTCAAGCCAAAATCATGCTCCTTTCAAGCTTGCACAAGCCTGTTGCTAGCTGAACTTTTTCTTATGGGTGTGACAAAGCAACCTGTCATGCATAAAGCCTGGTTTCCATATGATCGTAACAGTTGGCAACCTACTGCGACACATCGGCGACGTGTGCTTGATCAGTTGGCGACATATGGAAACAATCACTGTTACAATCATATGGAGACAAAGCTTTAAACTCATCTCAACTCTTTTGATGTGTCCCTGCACTGTCCCTGTCCATTGAACTATTTATAGTTCAATGTCCCCGTCTGATTGGCGATGTCGTTCAGGATATGTTTCCATTTAATGCATCCGTCCCCGAAGTGTCCCCGAGCCTGTCTCGGGGACGCATCACCGACTGTTATGATCATATGGAAACCAGGCTTAACTGAAAACAAAGGTTCTCTTTGCTAGGGGGCTTAATTGTAGGGATACATTACCTTTAGGCAAAAAAGAAGTATATGATGTGATAACTGGTACCAAAAAGTACGATTTCAGAAAATTTTGACAAAGCTGTGACTTTTCATTTTAACCAATTTCTTCTTGTGGAGGCATGAGCTCCAGGCAAACCTAATTTGAAAATGATTAGCATATAATACATAAGAGCCTCTACTTTGTTATTTTGTTTCCAATATACCATGCCACCATTTTGAGTGGAGTCAATGGTACTTTGTCATGTCAATCTGCCACACATAGAAATCAGAATGGTAAGTCACTGTACAAATGAAGTAGCAAGATTATATATCATATATTAGTACACATACCTTGCTACTAATTTTAGAGATCTTGAGTACTTCATTGGGTGAAACAAATAGTTTTGGTATAATTTCTTCCAAAAAGATGTTTTTGGTTTTGGTAAAGCAAGCTTAAAGCAGATAAGAAGTTTTCCTGCCATGGGCAATGTTTCTTTCAAACCATGGCAAAACATAATGTATTTAAAGCCTCACCTTTCTGACAGTTTATGTCCCATTGGTCCACAGAGCTTCTTTATCCAAAGAGCTATTCTTTGGCGGTCTAGGAAAAGATGTATATAGAGGCAAAACAGAACGGCAGAAGGAAATTCAAACTAAGTATTGCTTATACACTTTCTGGATTTGTGAATCATTTCCAAAGTTTCAAAGTCCAGGCTTCTTCATAGATTCAAGAATTCTCTTTGGAGCCAAAGTCAACTTTTGTATCACAAAAAGTTGTTTTTGGTGTAAATCTTCTTTGACTCACATTAGACTTATGACAATGAGTCCCTTGTTTGTATCCTTGCAGTAAACCTTGCTCAACAGGGATTCGTAATGAAACAGTGAAAAACCTGGCCCTATCTCCCCTACTCAATCAATTGAATCATGATCGAACAACTGTTGTAGCTCTGTTCAACTGTCACTCTTCAGAAAGAAAATGCGATAAAAAATGTTAAACAGACATTTAATCAGAGAAACTTGGTATGAATCTGAAGAAGGAAGTTCACTTCAGAAATCCACAAAGTGTATATGCAATGCTTAGTTTGAAGTTCCTTTCGCCTGGTGAGTGCAAAATAAGTTTTTCAACCCTACATTTTGCATTTGTAAGCCCAAAACAAACCAGAGAAATCTTCAGCTACCTGCTGCAGCAACTTTGTTCAAAATCTAGTAAACTGTATCATTAGAATTGAAATTCAACAGCATTGTTCTTTGCCAATTCTTGCAATCTGATTGGTACTTTAGGAATCGCAAAGTTTGGGCCTGAATAGGGCCAGGCTTTTCAGAGCAACATTATGAGTCTCTGTTGACTGACTTGCCATCATCAAGTCAAAGAGCACAGGGAAATAAGAGACTCATCATCGTAAGTCTAGACTCACATCCCTTTGATGTACAAAGGATCTCTGGAATCCTAGGAATTATTCACATTCTGTGCAGAATTCTTGAGTCATATCAAAATGCATTCTTTTTATCAGTTGGGCCTGGTGTTGCAAGATGGGAAGATTTGCCTTGCATGACTCATTTCTTTACCACGCTGGAAAACATGTATGTTACGCCAAATTTCTTTGACGTGGAGAAACGTGAAGGACATAGGAGAACAATAGGTCTATTGTCTTTAGATAATTGGCGTGGCGTAAACCTTTAATGTAACAAAGACAAACTTTCCACACTGGTTTCTTCTGACTCTTTCAATTTCAAATTGGTCTTGCCTAACTTCTTGTGAAACAACAAATGAAAGCAATATAGGCCCAATGTTTAGTGATGCAAATACAGTCATGCATGTGACTTGAATGGGGAGACCTCTGCATTTTCTGCAAACTTATTATTTTCAGACCAGTATGGAAAGTATGGCACATGCACACCTGAGACTTTTGGTTGTGTCACTAGTTGCACACCTGAGTGATTTACAACAAAAACAACAGAGCAGGATCTGTTCCGTACTGATATGGAACGAAAAATACTCAAGAAATTTGGCAAATGCTTGAAAGAACTCTCTCTTTGCAGGCCCGTTGGAACAAATTTTCATATTGGGGGGCTGAAGCGATGTGCGAGGAAAAATGGGGGTCCGGGGGCTTACCCACGGGAAAATTTTTCATGACCACGCCCTTTAGATCATTGGAAAACGCCCCATTTTTGGAAATGTGCCATTGAGGGAAGCAAAGGATCACGACTAATGGGAGTCTTTTCAAATTTTGAAATTTTAGACTTCCATGACATTGAAAGATATTGCATTTTTGATTGGTCGCTTCCTCAAATATCTTCAAATTCAAACCTTCATTCCTACGACCTTAGCTATTACTATAGCCTTTTTCACTTAGAAAATCATCAATCAAACTTCAGCAAATTATTGGGCTGAAGCCCCCCAGGTCCCCCGCTTGCGACGTGCCTGATTTGAAAAGTTTCAAGATGTGCACACTTGAAGTACCCACTTACTAACCGTTGCACCTGCACACTTCAAATTTTCTTCGTGCACACCTGAGATCTCGTCGAAAAGTGCCATACTTTCTATACTGGTTTTCAGACCAACAAAGATCTATAACTGTTTACCTCTCTTCTCTGGCAAACTGAGCACAAACGGTTTCATATCATCTATGTAACTCTTAAAGGCTTCATCAAGTCTTTTGAATTCTTCCATGTCATTGTCTGCTTTAGATTCAGCACTTCTTTCTCCAAAGTTGGCTGTTAATTTCCTTGACATAACTGAGCTGCAAAATATCTCAGCTCAGTTTTTTTATGCGTCTTTCTGCTAGCAGGAGAAAACAACCAAATGGGAAGCTTCCTACAGACTCTGGATCTTCCTGAAACCGAGGATCATATCAGATCAGACTTTTGCCCAACAAGAAGGGCCTTGCGCGGCGCTCAAACTTTTTGCTTCTCTATGATATGACAACTTTGGACAACCGTAGTGCATTCATCCTCTCCTTCTGATTCTCTCTACTAGTGATGACCCTGCTGTATCTCAGTCAATGACAAGGTGTTGTACAGGCCTGAAAGTGCATAACATGGGCCTAAATATTTTGTGACAATAATAGGTTAAGCTAATGTCAAAAGAAGCTCCAATTGAATTCTTCGTGTAACAGTGTCACATTTCCTTTGCTCTGACCTGTAAGTTAAAACCTCTTCTATTCCATTCTCTTCAAGAGGTGGCTTTTGCGCTTGAAAAACAGCAATATGAACATCTTTTGATCTTCAAACCAACAAATCAAATTCAAAAATATGGCGGCATCGACTGCAATCTCACATGTAAAAACGCACGAAATGGACATGGCAGATAAGCAGCGCGAATTTTCGCGGGAACAAGATAGATAATGAAATTCTAATCGGAGTTAAAGCAACGAACATGCTGTTTATTGTTTTTTACAGATTTACAAATCTGGCAATTTAAATTACCATTGATTTTTAACTCTCTAGAGGTGTAATGTTTTTCATCATCTGCGTGTTCATTGATAGTCGTGCATGAGGCATGGTTTCTTCCATGCAGTATAAAACAGAGTTTGATTTGAGAATTTAGTAAAATTTGCACACTCGTGCTGAGTGGTTGCAAATCAAAATCTCCCACCCACCTGCCTCTTTCACATTTTCATGTTGGATCTTCTTTCTTTTGCAGATGCATCTGGAAAGTTGCATCACGAAATGGACATGGGGGACATGGCAGATAAGCAGCGCGAATTTTCGCGGGAACAAGATAGCTTCAAAAATGCTGTTTTTCTGGCGAGTGTCCATCAAACGTACAAATCTGAAAATGTTTAGGATTTGAAGGAGCTTCGAAATTCAAAGATAGTGCAACTGAAATAACCATAGGTTCTACTGGGGGTACAGTGGGGGGGGGGGGGTAGAGTATGGGTATATCTGATTGCTGGAAAACAGCAGGGCCAGGACTGATAAATCAACATTCATTACATCAAGGAGGGTAGCTTGAGTAATTGTAGCAAGAGGAAAATCGCGAACATATCAAAATTTTTAGCCCCTACCCATTTTACCCTGGACTTACCCATTTCTCCCAAGTAGACCCTACAAAATAAGTTCTTCGTGCATCTTCCACTTGGAATTCTCTTTCTTCCCAGTTAAGTATACTGTAACTATTTCACAATATTTGAATGCTTGAAACACTTCCCTTAACTAAATTTAGCTAAAGGACCTAAAGTCTCTCAAAAGTCGTGTGTTTCTAACATGTGAGAACATTAATACACGACTTACCTTGTGGAAAGTAAGATGTTTAGTAGATACAGTAGATGTGAGCCGTTTTTGGTCTGAAATATCCATACTAGCTTTGACACCTTCGGAAGAATGCAGTATTTAGCCTAATTAACCTATAGTTCAAAGATTCCTAAATCATACTATGAAATTTCTTTGAAAGCCAAGTTTAGGTGTTTGTATGAAAACTGAGATGTCGCAAAAACGATCGGAATATCACGCTGCTTTATAGGTTTTGGAAGATTCGTAGGTTGCGGGGCAAGGATTTTTGCAGTTTTGGCAAAGTCTTCAGTTTCTTTCACACTTAAGGGAATAAATAGACAGCCTTGCGTTAACCTGTGAACTGGCCTTATCTGTAAGGAAGAAGAGAGCCAATAGGAACTGGCTACATCCTTGAATTCCATTTATCTTCACACCGCCCCCCCAGTAACGACCCCGCTGAAACGCTGCCCCGCCAATGTAAAAAAAGGATGACCCGCCAGGAAAATGTGTTTGCCCGCCAAATTTGAGTTTAAAGCACTCTCCCCACCTTGTTTCTGTTGCTTCCCCGTTGAAATTTTTGTTTCCTCGTCAAAAATTACATAAGTTCCATCACAGATATTCCCCGTGACGATATTTTCAATCTCCGCTGAAAATGCATAGTTTTGTAATTTCCCCGCCGTACGGTTAATGTCTGGCTTGCCTTGAAACTTGGTTCAGCTCATATTGCATAGAGGGTTATTTGAAATTTGTATGGAAATTTCCTACTCTCCTCCGCATGAAAACCGCACCCGAGAAAAATAAGAAACTTCGCAAGAGGAGAGCAGAAATTTCCAGTTTTGGGGACAGTGCAAAATCTATCATTTGACGTGGCCAGCGGAGAAAAATCTGCTCACCCCCTCTGAAAGTAGTGCAAAAAACCAACTGCCCAAACACGCTTTCCCTAAAAATGTATCAGTCCCGTATTCATGAACAACGGATGTTGAAAGTTACCATTGATGAATCAACGAAAGACCATAAAAATCAACTTTTGTCCTTAAGAGTCTTTGTCAACGAAAAAATTGACTTTGAAGATGCAGGGATATGACTGATGCATTATTCTTCTAAAACTGACAAGGAAATTTTATCTCATTTGATACATAGCCTTCCAACCATTTCTCATCTTGCATGATTTACAATTTGTCCTTAAAATGAATGAGTTATTATAGAATGTGTTGACCAAGTTCTGCACAGCTCAAAAAAGTAGTTCCCCTTTACACTTTTCACCGGCAATATTATAGAATAAACTTTGCACTGTCTCTTTGTACTGAATTTTGCATGGAAATCTTTGTAACTGTTTCCCTAAATGCAGCTTTTCAAATTTTCCGAGTTTTCTTGAGCACATTCTACAATCATTCGCAAGATATATTCACAGGGAACCCCATTAAAAAGTAGGAAAACCAGACGCATTGCGTCTTATGCGAGTGAGACACAGCGAAGCGAGACATCTACGAAGGAGCAATGAGGAATGGACCATGAAAGTCGCATGGTTCATTCCTCATTGCTCCTTCGCAGATGCCGCATTTCACTGTGCCTCACTCGTAGAAGACGCGTTTCATCTGGTATTTAAGGGGTTCCTTGTGATATATTGAGACCAGCAGAACAAATCCCAAAGATTTATTACTCCTTTGCCTCTAGTGTAGAAAACATATTCTTCCTTGTCCCTGCAACTTCCCTCCCCCTGTAGTCAATATCCTAATTCTAAGCATGTTTTTATGCAAGTTTACATGAATTCACACCAAGATCGCATCAATCAATATTGACTGAGGGGCTGCGGCGGAGCCAGCACACAAGAAGTGAGGGGGCCTGGAGCGTAGCCCTAGGATAACTTTGCCTGACCACGCCCTTCAAACTCTCAGAAAACGCAGGCGGTGCCCTTTTCGCTACATGTACAGAAGGTAATTGTTAAGAATGTTGCAAGAGATCGTTTTAACTACAGGATTAAAACAACTAAGGTGGCTTACCCCACCTGAGAGACAAATTTTATTGCATTTTAGTGTGAATCTCAGGGCCGTCTTTAGGAAAAGTAGGGGGTCCAGACCCCCATTCCCCCTTCTTGCTCTGCCACTGCTGAGGAGGAAAGGGATGCATGGTGTCAGGTTCCTATAAACTAGTTTTAAGAACCAGAGACACAGTCTTCATTCTGACAGATTCTGATCGCCTTTGCAAATTTGTGGCTCCTATGCGAGGGCGTTGCTAGAAACAAAATAGAGTACACATGTTCTGGTCATGGAGAATTCTAAGAAAACTGATGTCATATGCTGTTACGCAAAGAAGTGTTTCGTAAACTGCCCCGCTAAAGCGTCTTTAGTTTCGAAAGCGCGCTTCGGTTAGTCTAATCCAACGACTGTCGCTACCATTTTGCTTGTATTGTAGCTACTAATTAGGCCACCTTATCCGCTTGAGGGCTCATATATATGTGTTACCAAGTAACTAAAGTGGCCTAAATACAGCTGCCAAACAGTCATTTCAACGCTATTCAAAACTGCTTCGTACAATACTACTAAAATATCCAGTGTAAATGAACCGGTCAGTCTCGCTCTTGTGAAAACCTTCGGGACAAGTAAAGCTCAAAAAGCTATTTTCACTGTCACCCAGGGTCCTTTGCGGGCACGCTTAACTTCAAACTGACAAAGAATCAAATTTAGTTTTAGCAGATAATATCAATCGGCATTGCAGTAACCGAACCAATAGGAGTTTGTTTGAGTAGGGTTGACTTTTCCAGCAGTTCAGCTCATAGGGGGGGGGGAGGTTCTCGGCTAATTTTCAGGCAGGGGTGCGCAGCCCACAATTTCAAAATGGTACCGTAAGCTAGACCAATTTTTGCGAACATGATACCAGTTGCTAGACTAAATTCGACATCAAAAGTGTCATGAGTTGGCCTTTCTAGACAAAACTTACAAATTTCCACATTCTCTAGATCAAAATCACCAAGATTTTAGTTTTCTATACAGGAATTGCTAGAATTTGACCTTTCTTTGAACAAAATTACCAAAAAGTACACCCTTGCCCAGACTTAGATTGCAAAAAAGTATACCCTTGCGGGCGGCACATCCGCAGGTACCTTTGCTATGGAAGAAGTCTCCCTCCCGCCTCTGTGGTTCAACTACTGCAGTGCAGATATATGCTTTTTGTTGAGGCCAAATTTGATTTTTCTCCAATATTGTTAAAAAAAACATTACAATAATAATCTGAGCCACTCACATCGTTCGGGATACTGGGAACTCAAAAATCACAATGAAAAAGACGTTAACTCTGATTGGCTAGTTGATCAATTGAATGAGCAAAGCGTGAGGCATGCACGAATTTACAAAGGAAACACGTAAATGAAGGTGACGAAGTCACTACTGCGCAGAATCCAAAGCGCTTAGACGGGAGTCTGGCTCTTTCTGGAGGAAGTCCTACAGACTTTCAACGATAGTATCCCGAACAACGTAGCAGGAAGAGACAACATGGTCATCTTGTCCCCATCGACTCTTACAATGAGAATAAACAATAATCCAAAAAATATAATTAAGCAAAAATCACAAAGCAGAACTACGTTACACCATGCTAAAAGACACTTAACTATAGTCGGTCTCAAATTACGTGTCACCTGCAAATGCCCGCAGAAATAAAGAAATATAGAAGTTCTTTGGAAAGGAAGCGATACTTAATTCGAGAATCTCTCACCAGGGCCTGTTCTCACGTTACATTACAGACGAAAAGAGATTGCTTCTGGTGTTGGTATTTAGTCCAGCCGCACAGACCTCTCAATGAATGACATGGTTGCCTCTGGGATTAAATTTGATTTTCAAACGAGCTCAATTGTAGCTTGCCTGCAAAGGACCCTGGGTAACGATAGCTTTTGAATCCATCTCCGACAATTCCAATCCACTAGAACTTCTAGTCCTTGCCCCTGTGTGAGAACATTAGGTAAGAAACGGGGTAGAACCCGCTTAGTAACAACAACCAGCTCTCTACTGAAGAAAATATCCTTTTGGACCTGAAAACAAACCAAGATAATTTTTCTCTGGACCGCCTTGACTATACACAAGTTTTCATATTCAAGAAACTAGCACTAAGAAAGCAAAAAAGACTTAATTCTTGTACCAAGTTCGAAAGAAGCCAAGAAACGCAAACTTGAAAACTTTTCATGCGTTTAGAATCTAAAGCAACTTTGCAATAAGTACTATTGTCTCTATATTCCCCCTATCTAGCGCCTAAAATCATTTCATTTCTCTAAATTTCTACCAATGCCTAAAATTGGGACCACTGTTCATTACTTGCTTGCCACCTCAGTAGCAAAATTTCCATCGATACTTCAAAGCGAAGTATAACATGTTCTGTATCAAAGACAACTTCTAAAATGTCCCTCATTGACCCTGACTTCCAATATTAGTATCTAAAATTGAGATGACTGTTCGTTACTAGACTGCCTCTTCAACAAAATATCCACTGATACTTCAAGGAGAAGTTTAACATGTTCTGTATCAAACGCACAAGTTACATAAGTGTATACAGGCCTCTTTGTTCCCCTGTTTAGAGACAAAAATTTCTGTTTGAGAAAATACAGAGTGTCATCGTAACTCTTCGTGTCCCCTTTGTAGTCCGGAAAATAATCGGTTATCGGTGAACGATTGATTTTTTCAGCGAAAATGTCATTCTTGTTCAAAAAAAGGATTACTGGAGTTTTCGTCAACCAAGGTGAATTGACGATTGAATCAAACAACTCCAAACTTTCGTACATGGCATTCTTGTTTGGGTCCTCCTCCACATATAAGTTGTAGTCAGCAAGAGAAGCACAGAAGAAAATCACACCTACTTTGTTGAAATACTGGATCCATTTCTTGCGCTCGTCACGCATTCCGCCGACGTCGATAACTAAAAATCGGTTGCGGTTATAAACAAACTTGATCTCGGTGCTGCCAGTCGTTACTCGTCGAGCATGCAGCATATCTTGGTCGTTGGGCACGAATTCTGCTTGTGAAATGCGTTGAAGGTTGTTTAAAAAGTACCCTCCCATGTCTACCAATTGCAAATAATGCCGCGCGTAGTTGAAATACTCCTTGACGCGGTCATCAGCCCATAATCGACGCGCGAGTCGCAAAATATCTCGCATCTCTTTTCCTTCAACCATGTTGATTTTGAAGAATTTCGTAAGCTGCAAAAATCTGGAGACTGTCTGCTTTAATCGGGGATTGTCAAAATCAATGCCATCCATATACATAGCGCGTAGGAGGCAAGACAGCGTCTCCCCGAGATTACTGACAATAATCGGTACGGTACTCAGACGCTCGCTTTTCGATATATCTTTAACATAAATGAGACGGACTTGTTTTAAGAAGGAGCTTTTGCCACTGTTTGAGGGGCCAAGGATAAGAATCTGTACAACCTGGTTGACATTATTCGCATCTTCGGCATTACTGACCGATGCTTCTGTCAGTGTTGCTTCTTTTGTTTGTACGCTCATTCCACAACCCATGGTTAAAGCGTTGAACGTTCCTGGTGTGTTGATGATCTGCTCTGGTATGGTTACGATGTTGAAGCTTTATTTTCAGCCCAAGTTGTTGGTTATTAAGGAGCTTTGCAAAGCCAATCACCGAAGCTTTATCCCTGCCGAAAACTTAGCCATTCGAACGTCAAACTATCTGCGTAGATTACCCGAAGCTTTTATCGATACTGCAAGTTGACTAGTGCGTTCGTATACGTTCTATATTACTCAACAACTTTGGTTCTCGTATATTGAAGATGTCTTCTGGGGCGTAATTGAAGGTCTTCTCAGAACTACAAGTTGACAAAAGCAATGTTATGCATTTTATATTACTCAAGAACGTTGATCTCGTATCTTGATGATATCTTCTGGGCGTAGATTAAGCGTTACTTTTAACGCTGATTGATAACTCTTGCAAGCCGCGGTGGAAAAACACAAGAAACCTGGTGCTTCTAAAGAATTTATTTCTTGTCCATCGAATATGGCTTCACAGTTATAAATGAGAAAAATGTCTCGTACTTTCAACTTAGCTTGGTTCCGCTGCAAGGACTTCCTTGGTGAAGTAGTTCTTTGACAGAGGCTTTGTGTGCGGTTACTCTTAAGAACCTCGTTTCTTGCTTATTGAAGAAAGCTTAGTGACATGAAAATTATCGATCTGTTACTCAACGCGCTTTCTCTAAACTGGGCAGTGATATGGTATTGATTCGACGTTCGCAGGTGACCTTACGAGGAGGCTTTTTCTGCATTAGCTCTCAAGAACTGCGTTTTTTGCTCTTTGAAGAAAGCTGAGTGACATGAAATTCTTGAATCTTTAACTCAGCATGCTGGCTCTAGATTGGACCGTGTTATGAGATTTGATCAGGTGGTCGCAGGTGGTCTTGATATGTACTAAATTGATTGTCTAGGTCTTCAGTATCGAGCAAGACATTCAAATTTCTGCTAGTGTAATTTCAGGACCAAAGATAATGCAACGCTCCAAACTCTCCTCATCAGACATCGCTACACCAACTTGCTCGTTGCTAGGTAGAGCTAAATGCACAATAAACACCAAATTGTTAACTTTATCTTTTGATATGAGCAAGACGTGCAAATTTCTGCTTGTGCAGTTTTAGGACCAAATATGTCGCAATTCTCCCAGCTCTCCTCGCCAGATATCGCTACACAAACTTGCTCCTGGTTATATAAAGTCAATTGTGCAATGCACGGAACTTGAATGTGTAGGAAATAGATGTGTTGGTCTTCAGAATTAAGCAAGACATTCAAGATTCTGCAAGTGCGGTGTAGTGAGCAAATATGTTGCAATTCTCTAAGCTCTGCTCATCAGACATCGCTACACCAAGTTGGCCCTTGGATATGTAGAGCAAATTGCGCAATGAAAAGTACTTGCAGTTGCAATAAATAGATGTATAGGTCTTCAGATTAAGGAACACACGAAAACTTCAGCTAGTACGGTGTAAGAAGCAGACACATTCCAATTCCCAAAGCTCTGCACATCATATATCGCTATACCAACTTGTTCCTAGTTATATAAAGCCAATTGCGCAATGAACAGGACTTGAAATCGTAGAAAAATGATGTCTTGGCCTCTTGCATTGAGCAACACATGCGGATTTCTTCTCGTTTCTGAAAAGATTGCACGCTTTTCGCAATTGTAGCAGATGTATAAAAGAGAATATGCCGGCAGCTGCTAAATTGTGTGGTAACGATTACCTAAATACTCAAATGAGAAGCGAAGCCTGTCACTAGAATATATCGTGGCAAATCTTCGTATGATCCTTGGTTGCGAAAATAAACATGGACTATTTATTTACCCGCTGCTATGTTATGTAATGATTAAGGTTATGCAAGAATGTGTTAGCACCCCACTTTGATCTGCCTCTGGTTTCTTTCTCAGGATTTATTCTATTTTTAGTTCTTCGATACAATAGCATTAGGCAAGAACAGATGATCTTGGATAACTAGAAATGCTTGAAATTTTGTGCAAAACTGCTTTACGCATCGGAGGATAGTTTCAAGACCTTCCAAAATCCAAGATCCTTCCTCTTAACCCTATCTGACCTGGGCATTTTGAAACACTCAATGCCAAAGGGGGGGGCGGATTCCACCCCCTCCTTATCGCTGTTGTTATTTGAGATATGGCAACCTAATTGGGCACGGAGGTTGTTCATTATGTAAACAATGAATTTTCTAAACAATAGTTTAATTAGCGATGCTGTTGCTGTTGCTAGAGCATGATATGACGTCATAAAATGAAAGTGTGATACAAGGTCGTGAAACTTTACTTTCATAAGTAAATGAAATATGTAGATCAAAATACATGTAAATTCATGGTTTAGGCTTGATTCGACCAATTAAACAGGATTAAGAGAGATAGAAAGTATATTTTTCACAGAGTGTGGCTACGACAACTTTGCTACCATGGGGACAATACTGAAAATAGAATGCCTATTTTCTATAAAATAGAATGCCATAAAATAGAATAGAATAGAATGAAAATAGAAAACTGAAAATAAAATGGAAGATATTTTATCAACTGTAATTAGCTTGTTTTATTTTGTTCATTTAGAGAACTTTTCTTTGCAGGTCCACATCAGCACTTCTGTGCTGCTAACTACTACCTGCTTTAACAAATAAAGATATGTATGTATGTATGTATGTATGTATGTATGTTTGTATGTATGTATGTATGTATGTATGTATGTATGTATGTATGTATGTATGTATGTATGTATGTATGCCAAGATTGTTACAGTTTCATTGCTGTATGATAGAAAGTTAAACTTACTAAATCTTAGAGGCATTCAGCAAACACAGAGAAACGTATAAACGAAAATGCACGAGGGGGGGGGCAGAATCTGCCCTCCAGATCAGAGGGTTAAAGTGACCTCATACGGTTCCTACATAATCTGAGTGATTCTTACAATCCCACATGATTCGTACATAATAGACGATTACGCTAAAGACAGCTGCGAGGGACTTTTTACCAAGATGCACTGCGTTCTTTATTCGAATTTCTATAGAATCGTTAAGGATTCGTGATTAGAACGCAATACATTATGGTATAAAGTTCCTCGCTGCCATCTTTAGCGTAATCATCTATTCCTACCAGGGAGGTAAAGGTGTATAGCTCCCTGATTCCTACGTACCTAGTTTCAGCTGATGGATTTGAGAGGTGGATTGTCTAACTCAGTAACTAAACTTTAGGCGGCAGATATGTTTTGACGTATCCCTAGCTCTTCTTTCTCCTCTTCATAAGTACCAGATGAGCCAGAAGAAAGTGTGAGGCATTCAACCAGCCATATTTCTCCGAAAAACAAATACATCGGATGTCTTGAAATTTCTTTTTGCGGAAGAAAGGTTGAATCAATTTTAGAAATTTAATTTGCCAGAATCTGTTGTCACCTTCTTATTCATTTACAATCTTGGGACAGTGCTATTTTCGAGAACAGTTTCGCTGGTGTATTAACTTTCTGCTTCCTAGCAATGATTTTTACCATTTCACAATGGTACTTTCTAAAAGATTCTTGTCTTCGAAAATCAACTGTGAAATTAAAATCTTAAGACAAAAAAGTATGTTTCGCTATGCTCTTCAAAAATAATTTCAACAATTAGAAACACCTTTCTAACAAGTTTCTACCAAAGGGCTGTTGCCAATTGGCCCCCAAAAAATTTTCACAACAATCTTAATTTTACAAGTTTGGTACATGATTTTAACATATTTGGACATTTCGTGATGAAAATTTAGATAAAGTGAAACGGAAAGCTTTCCATTTGTTTGAAACTGATGCAAAGTCAAAGGTGCCTCATTAATTTGTCCTTTAAGCATGCTTAAAACCTCGAATGAGACGTACAGTAGTTTGTTCTGTAAGTAGCGTTAGGGCCTGTATGCGAGGAAAAACACTTCAACTGCCAGAGATTCCAAATCCCTTGAATTTCCGTTTCGCGTTTACATCACAAACGCAACTCTATCGGTATAGTGTACCTAGCCAAAGGTGGAATCTCACCTGGGCGAAGTGAGATTTTTCCACATAAACAAAACACCACCGGTATAGTGATTCCTATTGGCAAGGCTAAAAAAACGAAGTAGCATGTTAGCGGCGCTACCAGGAAGGTAGCTGAAATGTTCAAATTTCCCAAGAAGGAAAGGAAGGATGGAAAACAGGAAAAAGAAATGGAAAGAAAGCAAGGGAGGAAGGAAAGGAAGGGAAAGGAGACAAAAGTAAAGGGATAGAATGGGGTCGCTTATTGGGATAGGAGAAGAAAGTTTGTAAAAAGTAATGAAGGTACTTGGCTTGCTACCAGGAAGAAAAATATTTTTTTGAGCCCTGTCTATTGGTTAATTTAATTCGTTCTGATTTCACGGAAGAGGGACTTACTCCATCTCGCCTCTTAGCCCCGGGGCCATCGCCAGGTCTGGCAGGTGAGCTGTCTTTCCTTCCCTCAGATAGTATCTTATATTGTAAAATTTTTGATTGAATAAGCTAAACGGCTTCGGCTCTTTTTCAAAAACATCCCCAAAATAATTTCTTCAGGGATTAAAGCGTGGAAACAGAAAATGTTTGACAAGCAAAATCTCAATTTCGATGTACAGAACAAATTGAATGAACAATGTTCAAGAACGTACGAATAAAATGAACATTGTGTAATAATAGTGTGCCTAAACAATACAAAAAACTTACATAACAGCTAATTGCACATTCTCCTCAGCATATTCATCAATACTAATGGAAGAATGACACAAAAATTTTCTCGATCTCCTGTTGCAGCTCGTTGTTCATTTGCAAAGCTATTTTTGGCTAAGTACTTTAAGAGCAGTGTTTTTTTCGTAAGATCCATGTTAAAGCCAATAATCAGCCTCCATCGAGCTATCTGAAAAATTATGCAATGTCTGAAAAAACACTAGATGTTTTGTTACACAAGAAACTGCCTGTATGAAAATCGTTGAAAAATCGAGAAATTACATCACTGAGAAAAGAATACTAGAGCCTAGGGGGAGGGTACATTACTTGTGGATGGATGGGGGTCTGCTACCCAATTTAGAGAAAAGCATCCACTGCTAATTACCAAAACTAGCCTTTGGACCCATTTTTATGATGAATTTTGTCGGAAAACTACACATTTTACATCATTTTCTCTCAATTTCAACCAAACCCACCCATGTGCAAGAAATATCTGCCGATAAAGGACCTATGTTTCGAGAATTTTGGGCCCAAAAACCCACCCAAATGAGCAACACATAACAGTACCCTTAACATGTCATTTATCTCCCCAGGTACTAGAGCAACCAGTTATTCAAGGATATTTTAGCGTATTCTTATTCTATCTTCACCTGCTTCCAGTATCATCTTACTTTGAGCAAAGACAGATTTTGCAAGACAACAGCAACAGTTGCTTTTAACTGACACTGCAATTCAAAGCGATTAGCAATTAGCAATCACAGACAAAAGAAATGCCATACACAAGTGAAACCAGTAAGGTCACGAAAGTTGCCTTGAAACCAGTAAGGCAAACTGTCGCCATGCGCATGTGAATTGTCATTTTGGAGAAATCATGAGTCAGTAATGAAAGAAGAAAGATAAATCAAAAAAGATCTGCCTGGTGGATTTTGTTTATTTGATTCAGAGGTAGAGAAGAAGCTAAAGGGGAAGGGTAACTCCTGGACTCCAATACGGGGCTTGATATCCTGCCCAGGTTGAGTCAATTTGCAGTATTTTGCCTGAGCTATGGGTTATGTTTCGTGAATTTTGCCCTGGTTATGGGTCTGCTTTAAAGAGATTTGCAGCAATTATGGCCAAATGTTAGCAATTTATAGCTATTGATAGATATAATGACAAAAAACTTCCATGAAAAAGAATTTTTCTCCACAGTGATACAAAACAGTCTTTTCATGATACTCATTTAAAGCCCTAAATATGTGAGAATTTAATGACCTTTCTTCATGCTCAAGGGGGGTAACTCCTTTAGGGGGTCTGGCATATATGTCCATTTGTGAATTCAGAGTTAGAACCCATAACTAGGGCAAAATTTTGAAATAAGAACAATGATTACTACTACGCTTATGAATCAAATAAACAAAATCCAAAAAGGAAAGATCTTTAGGACTTATCCTTCTTGTCTGGCTGTAAAAAATGACTTCTCTTTAAAACGAACTTACATATGCAAAAGGTGACAGTTTGCCATTATAGTTTCAGGGGAAATCTTGTGGCTTTGCTTGCTTTGAACTACATACAGGTTGCGAGAATTTGCTTTGTCTGAATGCACTGCAGTCACTTCACTTCACTTCAAATAATTGTGTCACTTCACTTCACTTCAAATAGTTGTATCAGTCAAAAACAATAGATCTTATTGCACTTCAAAATTGGTCCTTTTTGCTACTTGCAAGCATTGCCATGCTTGCAAGTTACTTTAAGTAGTATCTAAACAATGGTATGCCTTTAATTTGCTTTATATGGAAAAATGAAATTTCATACTCTCTACATGCTGCAGTCAGAGATTTGCAACAACACTGATATAAGGGGGTGCAGAAGAAAACATGAAGGTTGTTGTCAAATTCATATGAAACTAATGAGAAACTCCAAGTACATAATATACAAAATCTGATAATTTTATGAAACCCTCAGTACTTACTCAAATTCTTAGTTTGTTCCAAAAAATATGTGTAAACAAAACAACATCTGGTGGTTGGTTCAAATTCTGTTTTTTGTTTTGTTTGCACGTCTTATCATTGAAGATTTTTGGGGTAGTAGCCTCAAATAAAACTTAAGGTAGTTGTACTGCTTACACATTTTGTTCAAAATAACAGTGTCTACAGTGCTCCAAGATCCTTTTGCATTTCTCAATGCAAAACATTTCATAATTTGAATGAAGTCTTTGCACTGAGAAGACGTACACATTTTTTCATTCTATATTTACAAAATCTTATTGATGTTTTTTTATTGAATCTGGCAGTTTTCAAGCCCACAAAATCAACAAAAAATCAACAAAGTTGCCAAGTATGATTTTGGATTTTGAGCAAAGTTTTATGGACACCAATTGTCAAAATTGGCCTGGTAAAAAATTTATCATGATCTACTAAAAGTACAGTAGGTACTTTCTTCTGAAGCACCTGGGATACTGTTTAAACATTGAACATAAATTCCTCACTGCACCAAAATGTCTTCATGTGATCTCCAGTTTTGCTCAATTTTGTATAAAAAGTTTGAATCCCATCCAGTTGAACAACAGGAATATGAATGTGACAGGAATCAATGCAAATGCCAGAAGTCCAAAGTAACAGGGTGAATGGACCAAACAGCTGGCGGGAAAGTCCTGAAGGAAAGAGTTGATCCATTTAGCCGTTTATTCTCAAAGGGGGGACTCAGTCTAATATTTTGGAACCCCCAAATATTGCTATTCATTTCTGGGGCCCCTATGCAGAATATATATTGAATGGGCCACTGCAAAATTGGATGATATTTCCTTTCTTTGATTTGTAGACCCAAGATACTGAATTTTTGCATACATTGCTACTCACAGACCCCAAATATTGATTTAACATAAGACATCCAATCCCAAATGTTGGGATGGAATCCCCATATTCTTTTTATTATTATTGAAATGAGTACTGGGTATTTATTAGTGCTATTATAGCCATAAGTAAAGAATGCCCAATACATGCAAAAATTGGTGATAAAACATCATAGAAAGTGAACAACATGATTCAGAATTTGAAAATGACAAGTTGCTATGACCATGTGTTAAAAAAAGTTGCAAAAATTGGTTGAAAATCCAGAGGGAAGTTTTGTTGAAAAAATTGGATCTGTACCTTTCTCTTCTAGACTTCCTGTATGGACGTCGTAGGGCAAGTTTTGCTAAGACCTCTCAGGTATGCAAAAAAGTCCTCTCTTAATTCTATCACCTGACTATCGTTTGTTTTTAAATAGTTGTTGAAGACAGAGTGCCACACACAGACACAGACAAAATGGTAGAACAATAAGTCTATTGTCCTTAGATAATTAGTGTGGCATAACAACAATGAACTACCCATCCGCCTAGCGGGGGTTTTAGGCCCTCTCGAAAAATCTTAGTTAGGCCTACCTCTTTGTCCAAGACATCATAGATGATGCAAGAGAATGAAATTAGAAGGTATGCAGCAGCTGCTTGGAACAAATGAATGTACCCCATAGAGTCACATTCGTTTGATAAAGCCAGTGCCAATAGTACATTTCAAAACTTTCTCGTCGGCCATCTTTTATGACGAAATTGGAAACGAGACACAGTAAACAGGGCAGCTTTGGCGGAAGTGGAAAGGCATTCTTGGCGGGAAAACACGGAAAACATTGGGTTGTAAATTCTCTACAGCAGAAACCACTTTTTTCAAAGCAGGTCCTTATTGATAACAGAATACCTTTTTTCAGAACTTGATTGAATTCAAATTTGCAGCTCCGTTTTTATCTCATGAAAGTTTTGAATCTTCGCAAACGATTTTTGGTATTTGGCGGCAGTTGATTCAGTTTATCCAATGAGTGGTTCAGATATTATGAACATGTGATTTTCGATTTTCTTTGGTTCACCTCTTTGTATCGTTAAGTTGTTCTTTGCACGATCCAGCCTACAGAGCGTGCAACGAAACGCATTTTGAATGTTCAAAGTTGTTATGTATTGCAGTTACTAGTGAGTTACTGACTTACTGCTTTCCTTTCAGATTCTACGATTAATTCGTTTTTCTCTTACAGGATTCAACAGTTATCTGTCTAGTAACTGGTTTATTTTGGTCGTTGTTCTTTACAGGAGTTAACAGTCTCCTTTCTACAAATTACGGTATTTTGTTGCGTTTATGGGTTAGTATGACTAGTTCGTTATTTAATGTTTTTTACAAATTTTGTACCATCAATCATTTTCTTACATATCTCAATAAAACAACGAACTGAGCTTGTTTCAGATGATGTGGTTGTCAAAAACATAAGAAGCAAAATAAGGTTTCACCAATTCTTCTACCATCTGTATTGCTGCGAGGTGGCTCTTGATCAAGCTTCATTCAAAAATACCAAAGCTACTTCTTTTCGGTGGCAACTCTAGCAATAGCGAAAGAACGGTCCCTAACTGAATCCAATCTAAATTCTTTCCCGTGGATATGTGAAATTTTCTACCTAAAGCCTTTCCAAAAACCAATGAGTACGACACTTTACTTCCTAACGATAACGACACTTATTTATGTACTCTGTCCTCTTGGGAGAATGGAATCCCCTCGAATAAGGCCCGTTTACAAGATACCATTTTCATTTCATGTCGGATTGGGCTTCCGTTTACACGACACTGTTTCGCCCTGCATTGCAATGGTTTCACTGTACATTTTTAGCGTCCACTTCGCATTTCGTATTCTGCGCAGCGCTCCTAATGAACGGGAGGCTCGTAGAATTGACAATGAGGTTCCGTACTGAGTTGATACCGGATTCGACCGTTTATCCTTTTTACATGATATCGGATTGGCTTCCTGCCACTTTCAGAGCGTTTTCAGAGCGAAGGCGCGAAAAAGGTGTGAAACATATCAAATTGGTGCATCGTATTCGTGAGCTCTCATGTAGAAAAGAGGCCAATCCGATATGAAATGAAAACGGTTTCGTGTAAACCGGCTCTACGTTATTCATAACAGTAGGAAGCTTTTTTCAACTCTCAAGTCATTGTGGCAAGGCCTATGCAAGACAGAAATGTTAGGAAAACATGATCTTGATGTCGGGCACGTTTTTTGAGGGTCTCATGAGTGGATCTCTCGAGAAAATCCTTCATAATTTCGCAACGGACTGGCCAACTTTAGCCAGGAAAACTTTGCATTATATTTAAACATGATGCCATCGAATTATTTATCTGCCGATTTCATCGTCTTGATATTCAGGGGACCATTTATTGAATGAGTAGGTATATCCTAGCCTACACGTTTTTTATATAAGAAACTAGGATCAGGCCATAGTACTAAAAGTTTCTTAATTTCACATGAAATTTTGTCAATTTTAGTACTAAAAGTTTCTTAATGCGTTTCTTATTTTTTGAATGCGGAATTATCAATGTGGCCGCACACTGCGGCAGAGATGATTCTTGACATGTAAAACATCATAAAGGAATAAACAGTGTTCTGTTATGTCGAAAACACAAATGTTTAGATAATATTGCTCAAGAATAAAGGTTCAACAATCTATTTGCTATAATATCCATGCTTTTAACTTTGAAAAGTTTCTTAGTACTTCTCAGACATAGCACTAGAGTTTCTTAAAATTTTGGCCATCTTAGTACTAGTTTCTAGTTTCTTATAAACCAGTTTCTTATATAAAAAAAACGTGTATTAGCAAGCTCATTCCCGAGGAATAAGTAATCCTTTGAAATTGGGTCCAGTTAAAGGCAATCTGTCACGCATTTGATTGGGTAATTTGGACAATACAAAGAACAGGACATTTCAATGGCTACAAATCCTCTGACTTTCTACGGCCGTAGAAAGTCAAGACGGTTTGTTCTCCTTTGTTTCAGATACACAGAATCACAAAGAAATCTGTTGTGTTGAGCGCTGACTTTGTCGCGACCAATCAGAGATGTGACAGACTGCCTGTAACAGGCAAATATCTCACCTGCTATATACTGATCACACGAGCGATGCAAGACCTATTTATAACTTGGATGAAAAACAAGATCGTAAGGCTAAAAATCGTACAGAAAAAACGACAGTCATAAAGTGATGACAGTCAAACATCTGCTCAATCACAGGATGTGAACACATCACATCAGATTCTTCTATACAAATATCAATAGATATAATTATTTACAAACTGAGAATATAGCCTCTACAACGAGCATTATTTACATAGCAACAATGAAGAGCCTTGAAACAAAATGACGTCTGCTTGAGCACAGAGCCTTGGGTATGTGCCGTATTCACGGATGAAAGCGACAATGGGTCTAAATTTTTCCACTAAATGGTATTCCTAAAACACCTATAATATCAAACATTGTCGGTTTGAGGGTTTTACTAAATGACTACCAAATGGCCCTATTTGTCAAACACATAAAACCAGTAGGGGAGATTCCTAGGTATTACTGAAAGTCAACAGAGTTCGCTCTTCCGCATGGCAATATGGTCGTTGTAGCAATAATCAAAAATGAGTTTTCAAGTTTTCTTGCTTTGTCCCATCAGCTTTTACACCAGGAAATTAAGAAGAATTGCAGAAAATCTTCAATTGTAGATGCTACGAAATTATCAAATCATGGGTGCATGAAATACCACTGGAGGGTTTTTGTAAGGAATACAACCATTTTAGGGTATTTTTCAAAATTTTAGTTTTGGCCTTTCTTTCACCCTATGACAATTTTAAATGTGTAAAATGTTGTTACCCTTTTCATTCAACTGAATTGATCACAGGGACATCTACGTAATTTGCCATAATCCCAGAAAGAGTATTTTGATATTATGATTACCTTTGGGACTACCGTAGTTTTAAGCTTTATGTTATGATGTACGAGACATCCAACGTTTTGACATACATTAAAATACCATCAATGCTAAACTGATAGCGGAATGTCAATCTGATCAAACCCAATAAATATTAAGTTTTTAAAGGTTTACAGGGTGGTTGGACTTGCCCAAGTCTCTTCCGCGTACCAAGCCTAAGTCTCTTCCGCGTACCAAAACTGTTTTGTGGGTCTTGACACGGGAGATGTGGGTTTTAAAACGGGAGAGACTTGGGCAAGTTCACAGGGTGGTAGAAAGCAAACGTCTGGAGCTTTTATGATTTAAGATCTAGCAATTTAATGACGTCCAAAATTCAAAACTATAAGAAATATGAAAAATGAAAATGGTAACAAGGGCAGATTTTGTAATACAATAGTATCAGTCGCTTTGGTTCACACTTTAATTCAAAGCGATTAGCGAATGCAGACAAAAGAAATTTTCTCAAGCAGAAATTCAAAACAAATGAAGCCGCAAAGTTGCCCTGAAACCAGTACGGCTAACTATCATTTGGTGCGGGCGAAGGGTGGTTCTTAAGAGAAGGTATGTGCTTATAACGAAAGAAGAAGGGTAAGTTTAAAGTTCTGTCTCGCGGATTTTGTTTATTTGATTCAGGAGCTGAGGAGTGACTGCGTACATCTGAGCAATGAATATGCAGAAATTGTAATGTCCTCTGCTAGGTTTCTGAATCAAATAAACAAAATCCGCGAGACAGAACCTTAGATTTACCCTTCTTCTTCCGTTATAAGCACATACCTTCTGTCAAGAACCTCCCTTCGCCCGCACCAAATGAGAGTTAGCCGTACTGGTTTCAGGGCAACCTTGCGGCTTCGTTTGTTTTGAATTTCTGCTTGAGAGAATTTCTTTTGTCTGCATTCGCTAATCGCTTTGAATTGAGGTGTGAACCAAAGCGACTGATGCTATTGTATTACAAAGTCTGCCCTTGTTTGAAAATGGTGATGATATCAAGAATGCTCCGTCTGGCACTATTGCAAACTGAGGCCTCGTCCACACGTATCCGGATATTTTTGAAAACGCATCTTTTTTTATCCGTAATAAAAAATATCCGCGTCCACACGAGGAGCGTTTTCGAAAATATCCCCGTCCACACGAAGACGCTGCTGCATTCAAACTCCACTGTTCGAAATTTGACAAAAGAAAACAAACAATCAAAATGTCCTTGCGTGATCCCCAAATATCCGTGCGCATACTCTGATACGTCGTAAATCGATACTGTGACGTCAGCGTTTTCGAAAAGCTCCGTTTTCACCCGTCCACACGACAACATGAAAACGGCGTTTTCAAAAAGATCCACTCTGGAGATCGTTTTCAAAAAGCTTCGTTTTTGCTAACCGAAAACGCCATCTCCGTGTGGACGCTAACCCAAAACGAATAAAAAAAGATGCGTTTTCAAAAATATCCGGATACGTGAGGACGGGGCCTTAATCAATCTTTTTGAAAGAAGAGGGCAGTAACAATTTACACATTTAATTTCAAAGTTTTGCAAAGATTCGTTAGCTATGCTTCCATTCTCACAATGACTTTAAATTTCAAGACGAAAATAATGAAGACGGCGATTGTTCTAAATTTACACAATGTATTTTTTCGCACACGTTTTGTCCGGTGCAGGCAGGCACAAATGAACGACTTTACAATGTTTGAACCAAAGACACAGTAGTTACAATAAACTTATCGGATAACTGATTGAAAACAAAACAATGGTAGTTAGAGTATAGCAGAAGGCAGCATATATCATAGATTTCTATACTGATAAAAACAAAACAATTATTCATAATAGTATCAATAATGATATATATTCTTATACCCAGCATTGTAAAATTATTGATTTGTTCCCAGCTGAACACACAGGGTGTCCCAAAAAAGTGTACCCCGTTTTGTGGCTACTGTGGAGGAGCTGTCGATTCAATCATCTGCGTTTTTACACAGTTGCATAGATCAAGCTTCAACTTAGAGTTTGAGACCTCGTTTTAGTCAATCTGACTCGTGGTTGCTGATTAATGGCAGAGAGAGGCAAAATTAATGGTTTCTTCAAAGACAGCCATTCTATTGTCTCCAGCAATGTGAAAACAAAGTAAGTCTTCAAAGAAAGGGTCCTGGCATTGCTGTGAAATTTTCACTACTCTCGAGCACCGAATAAACGGGGGGGGGCGTGAGAATAATCGGAGGGGTTGGAAATGGTTCGATATAACAATAATCGGGGGATTGGAATAATCGGGGGGGGGGGGGTTCTTGGAGAAACAGAAAATAGTGATTTTCTTAGGTAGACACGTATCTCATATATTTATGCGAACAGTGATGTTACTGATACATTTACTTTTGAACTCTGGTTTTGTTGAATGTACTTCTTGAGACTTTCTTGCGTTTATTCAGAAATAATGTTTACTATCATTTCATTTTTCCAAAAATTAATAAAAGGGGGGTCGGAATAAGAGCGGGGGGTTAGAAAATTTTTCAAAGATTAACAAGCGGGGGGGGGGCGATTATTCGGTACTCGAGAGTACATTGAATTAAACTTATTTCACATTATTCAAAATAAGGTGGAAAGTGCTCTCTTATGAGTAGACAACACTGCTAACCCTTTAAAAGATTTAGCAACAATTTTAATACGACGCTAGAACCCTTTCTTTGAAGACTTACTTTATTTTTTTGACATTGCTGTAGAGCAAAAGAAGTTCTGTCTTTAAAGTAACAACTAATTTTGTCTTTTTCCTGCTCAAACTCTAAGTTAAAGCGTGACCTATGCAATTGTGTAAAAACGAAAATAACTTAATATACAGTTCCTCCACAGTTCCTCCACACAAGAAGGCACAATTTTGTTGGGACACCCTGTAGATAAAGTTTTCCGAAAATGTCCTGCAAATTTACATCAACCGTTGCTTTCATCTGAGTTTCTTTCTAGTATGAAACTGTTGGGACATTTGGGTGATCAATTCATATCTGAAATATCTCGAGATTAGCGCCAGCAAGTCAAAAGCAAATGCTACTTCAAAGCTCTTTTCAACAAGTATTGGCTCGAATGTTAAGTTCAACGAAAATTGGGGAATTCCAGCTCTTTTAAACTGAAAAACAGATAGAATTATTCCATTTTCACCTGCCTGTTATTTTTAGATCACGTCTGTTTTGGATTTTGTCCAGATATCTGCTCTCCTCTTCAAAGAACTCTTCATCCTGTAACAAAAATCAAGTATGTCATAAAAATTCATCCGCTATCTGAAACATCGCACCAAAACATAGAATCAGACTGGCTTCAAAATTCTAAATCCCTTGCTTGATCGACAGTTTAACTTGAGTTTGAAAATATATCAATAAAGGCCGGTTTACGCGATCATATTCACGAAAATTTGCTGCACCTGTTCCATGAGATCACAGAATGCGATCTTCTAAGTGGGCTTTACAAATTGCTTGATGTTATATGATATTAATTCCCTTGAATTTGCCATCACAGAGATTCGTTTAAGAGCTGGTCAGATCAAAATCTGCGATGGCAAACCAGAGGGACTAATTTTCGCTGTTTCACATAACTTCAATCAACCTGTGGAGTCTGTGATTTTCGTAGTTCTAGTATTACATCCTGTGATCACGTAAAAATATGAGGCAAATTTTTGGTAAACGTGATAGTTTAAACTGGCCTTAATTCAACATTCCATTCTCTGTTTCTCCAACAAAGAATTTCCCAAAAAATGACGCCAAAAGACTCTTGTTCAGCATACAAATGAGGGTTTAATCAAATCCATCCTACACCATTAAAACTGCCAAACCAATGTTTTCGTACCTCCAGTATTAATATAAAGACTGCTTAAATGTGATGTTTTCATCAATAAATGCATGTTATGACAACACCAAAGGAAAAAAGGACAAAGACTTAACCACGTACTCTCCAATTTTTTTGTTTGTGACTTGAACATCTTGATCTTAGCAACATATCTAAATTTCAGCTTTCTTCCATATGTCGTTCTGGAAATATTGTAACTCAAACTTTTGACATTTTCGGGCGTAAATCTTTATTGGAATCATTGTAATTTATACTTTTCATAAAATTAGCTATCTTTTGATCCTCTCCTCAGAATGGTGTCATCCAAGTGTGGTTTCCATACAAATGTGAGGTGGCAAGCACAAAAATAGCCTGCAAACGGTGTTAAGACAAATACATATGGCCATAAATGCACAAATAAAGTTTGATCCCACAATTTGTTTTTTTTCATATTTCAAAACTTTTTTCATGTTACTTGACTTTGACCAAATTGATCTTTCCCAAGCTCAAAGTAGACACATAACACCTACTTTCGTGGAAAAAATTTTCTTGGAGAAACCTGTCATTAAGGATTTATCTATGTTTAAACATTTCTGCATATATTTGTATTACGCGCAACAACAACAAAACAACTTGCTAAATTAGAAACATAGATGCTATATTAGAAGCATAGATGTTGTTGTTTGTGATGACCCATGAAAATGGCAACAAACAAAGGCCAACGAAGAGACGACAAGTGCAAGGAATGCTGGATGAAACAAACTCTTTAATATTTCTGTTGTCGAAGCTAATACCAACAAACGACGTATCTATGTTCAAGTTAACCATCAAAGAACACTTTGAGAGTGATTAGCCATTGATTAAAGCTAAATTCACATTGGTGGAGCAAACCAAATCTGAATACTTTTAGTGCAACCAAATATCTGAATCACCGCAAATAGGTAAGGGACAACTCCGGGACTTTGTATGATTGACGATAAATTAAAAGATTATATTGTTATGGATGGTGTGTTGCATTTCTGCAAAGTGTTTCTCTGCGAAGTTACGAATCAGAATCTGCACAAATAGCCTTATGACGCCATTGATCCTTATGTCAGAGCCATGGTCAAGGCATTCTGATGTCAAGTTGAACCAAAACGAGGCTGCTTATCGTGTACTCTTACAAAACGGCGACGAGGTTTGGCTCAAAGGACAACTCCAGGGTTGATATAATTGTTGATTATTCAAGAGATTACACTGTTGTGAAAGGTGTGTAGTACTTCTTTCCATTTTTTTCTCTTTAATCTCCAAAGTACATATTTTAATCATCTGAGAAGTGCGAAATGACGCCATGTTATATGACGTCACTTCAATATCATCATAAGGACAACTCTAGGGTTGTTATAATCTTATAAAATCCGATTCTGTCCTTTACAGCAACAAATAAAGAGACGTATATACCTGTTCTTTGTCAGATGTCCACTTCCTCAGCGTACGATTGAAATTCAAGCTATCTAGTACAATATCAGGTGCCAGGAAACGAGTTTTACTAAATTGTCCTCCATCTTGAAGCTGCCTCGCAGGTGAATTTGAAGTCATAGTGTTGTCTGATGATGTACTGCTAGGGGCTGGGCTAGATGAAGAGCCTTGCTCCTGTTGCCTATGAACTGGTACATGTTGATTTACCCCTATAGGAAACTGCTTCTCTTGATATTGTGCTGAAAGGGGAAATGAAAAAGACTTTACCTATAGTTGTCATTATCACAATTATAATCGCATCGTATCGTGATCATTAGCATTTGGAAAGTAGTGAAGGAACTAAAAAGGAAACAAAAGGAAAGAAAGATTGGCCCTTTGAAAAATGAGGAAGGCAGTATAATCACGGATGATACAGAAAAGGCAGAGCTCATGAATTCCTATTTTACAAACATAGGTAAAGAACTATCTGATAATCTTAACTGTACCTTTGATGAAAGTGACATGAGTTATATAAGCAGGGTAACTCCAACTTGCAATGACATTGTTTACAATGAGAAGAAACTAGATGATCAGTTACGAGATTTGAATCCTAGAAAGGCTGCCGGGCACGATGATATAGGGTCAAGGGAATTGAAAGTTATAGGGGATCCTGTGAAACCAGGAATTAGGTGTATAGTGCAAAAGAGTATTGCAGAGAAGAAGTTCCCTGATACATGGAAACTCGCTAAGCTAAAATCCATCTTCAAAAAGGGAGAAGAATGGAATAGAGAAAATTATCGACCAATTTCTTTACTTTGCATACTTAGCAAACTTATGGAGGGTCAAATGTGTCATCAAATGGATAGTCATTTGACAATATCGGGGATAAGTCATCCAAATCAATGGGGGTTCAAACATGGCTGTAGTACAGAAGGGCTACTTCTTTATCTTACTGAAGAGTGGAAAGCTGCACTTGATAATGGGAATTATGTGGGAATATTGTTTGTTGACTTTAAGAAAGCTTTTGACAGTGTGAATAGAGACATCCTGAAAAAGAAGCTCCAAGCTGTTGGCATCTGTGGAGACATGTTTCACTGGATCTGTGATTACCTTGATGAAAGGAAGCAATACGCAGAAGTGAATGGGAAGTTCTCATCAGTAGATGGAATCGACTTTGGAGTCCCACAAGGGTCTCTCCTTGGCCCGCGCCTATTCTCGATTCTTGTCAATGATCTCCCAGATGCCATATCGGCGGGACATCTCTTTATGTATGCTGATGACACCACAATTTACTGTGTCTCCAAAACCATCGAGGATGTAATTGAGAAATTAAACGTTGCAGCAAAGGAACTTCATGCATGGTGTACAAAGAACCATCTTACTGTACACACGGGAAAAACAGAGGCAATGATTTTATCAAACGCCAGTTTCGTAGGGCCTCTACAGCCCGTTATGTTTGGGAATAATATGATAAAATATGTTACAGAGAGCACTTCATTGGGAGTCAAGATAGACAACAAACTAAACTGGAAGAGTCATCTTACAAAAGTCACAAATAGTTTTAATACTAAATTTAAAGAGATGAGGAGACTGAGGTATTTACCTATCAAGATTCAAGAGGAGATATATTTCAAAACTGTGGTTAGTTCTATGACATACTGTATTTCTGTCTGGGGCACAAGTTCTAATGTCATCTTGGATGCTATTGAAAATCTACATAGCAGGGCGGCAAAACTCATACACAAGATCAAAGATAGAACCCTCACAAATGAAGAGATAATAGACAAAGTAAATTGGCAGCCAATAAGTTATATATATAAGAAAAGGCTGCTAACCTACATGCACAAAATCTTTTATGGAAACTGCCCTACTCTACTCTCAACACCTTTTGAAAAACGAGAGAGTAGAACTCGGAATAAGTTTCAATTGGACATAAAGCGATTTAAAAGAGAGATTGGCAGAAATAGTCTTAGATATAGAGGATCTCTTCTGTGGAATGCAATTGACAACAGTTTAAAAGAGAAAGAGGACACACAAGAATTCAAGAACAACATCAAATTACATATTGATTTTATAAATAAATTTTCCTTTAAATCTGAAACGTGCATTTTAAAAACTAGGCTTAAGGATTATTATTATTGAACAGTTTAACATTTTTGTACATTTTCAGGTAAACTTCCTTTGTATTAGTATGCAGGTCCACATCAGCATAAGCTGACCTTAGCTTAACCTGCAATAACAAATATCGCATGTATGTATGTATGTATGTATGTATGTAGCAGTGATGTTTCGTAATGGTGAACACTTTGTCATATATTGATGGGCGAAGTTATTGTTTCAATTAAAGGGTGAAGGTGAAGGTGAAGTTGCATTTTCAGCGCCAAGCGCTGGGATCGCAGAAATAGAGCAGACCTAATCGAGTCTGCGACCCGTGGTCATGACGCTCAACTGGTAGGGCCCTACCGGGACTCGAACCCGTTCCGCCTGACTATTCTTGCTGCAGTGTCATAGGCGCTCCCTGGTCAGAGGATTACACCACGGCGCCACAACACCTTCAGAAGGGCATTGTTTATTTCACATAAAATCTTTCTGTTGCGTGTAGTGCAACTGTACAAAGATGAAGGGTGAGTGGCCGAGTGGCTTAAACAGTCTTTGTCAGGTGACTGAAGTTAAGCTTGGTCGAGTGAGGTCAGATTTCGGATGGGTGACCACTGAGGCCTGACCTCGCAACTCACCTCGCCGTCCTTCGGAAGGGACGTTAAACTAGGGGTCCCGTGCCTGGATGCGGCATGCACAGTGGGCCTAAATTAGCTTTCAGTAGCTAGAAATCCTGACAAGCCCACTCAAAATAAATTGAAAACAAAACAAACAAAGATTAACAAGTAAATACAGTAAAATATAAGCTCCTTGCTGCAATTGAAATAAGCACGACATTTCCAGCATAACCTGTTGTCAAGCTAGTATAACATTATTCTGTATATAACATTATTAGCTAGTATAAACAAGGGGCTTGATAATGGGCGTATTAACGGGCTATGCTTGCAACGTCATGCTTATTTCAATTTGCATCAAAGTGCGTATATTTCACTTTATCAACTTGCTTATCATTGTTTATTTCTATTGTTTTTAAGCTAAAGATCTTTGTTCCAGCTAACGTTGGAGGACGATCGCACCCTTTCCCCCATCAAAGTGTCTGCTAGTGGTATTTCACACCTGTTCAAAAGTTGCTCCAATCATTTACCATAACACTACGTATTTTAAATGTAGGCATGTAGGCAGCATGTCTGCGTCCTATTGCTGTGCTAACATCGCACTGAAGAAAACATAATATTGATGTTTAGCGAAACGTTGGCAACGCGGGCGATGTTCAGTGAAATGTATGAATGCATATAATTTTGCCACACAATCATCAACAAAAAGAGGATCAAAACATCGTAAAACTTGAAATAAAAAATAAATCTTATCACAAATATACACTGTCATTAAAATCTAAAAGTTCAAAATGTAATTCAAAAACACCCCCAGTGTAAATTGGCAGGGGTGGCATCAAAATGTAATTTGAAAACACCCCTGATGTAAATTGGCAGGGATGGCGTTAAAAGGTGAATGTAACCTTGTTTCCATAATGGTTCCACCAAATGCGTCTTTGAAAGAAAAGTTTTCACAAAATGAGAGAAAAATGATATTTATTACTCAAAAGTTGACAGTAAAGCAGCATTTTTAATACTTTCATTAACTGGGCATCAGTAGCAAGCATAGGCTGCAAATCTTTAAACCTACAAAAAAGGCGGGTGTAAAATTCATTGACCTATTTCTTTAAACTGAATGACTTGAAAGAAACTTTAGCCACTTTTCTATGATTCTACCGTTAGACTTTTCAGAAATCTTGAATATTCGTCGAAATTAAAGCCTATTTTATATGTGAGCTCATTTTATGATGTGACGTCATCAAATTTCTAAATCACAAACCAGAAGAGTGAAATTAGAAATTACGATAGTTTAGAGTTTTTTTTCGAAAATTTTCTTGAATTCTTGAAAAGAAGAAAAGCACTTTAATTCTGAAATATTGAAGATTTTAGAAAAGTCAAACGGCAGATTTACTGTAAAATAGCTCAAGTGTCTTTGAAGCCGTTCAGTTCAAAGCAATAGGTCATTGAATTTTACACCCAGCTTTTTAAAGATTTGAAACCTATGCTGCAGTAGCAAGCTGTTGCTCTTTGTTTACTAGACTCTTCCTTCTTTTGCAGAATGCGTCCGCTCGTAGGCTTCCTATGCATGTAAGCATTAGCTTTTTGAAATCATCTGCATGAGGACTATTCTTGATGGCTCTTTGAAGTAGATGAAGCATTTCATACTGACGTCTTTTCTTATTTATTATAGATTTTACAAAAGGAACTACTTAAGACATTACCTACGAGCTACTTTACAACAGTACAAGAGCGATACTACAGAGTACACGAGACTATGACAACTCCACAGTCATTAAAATAGAGAAAGTGTAACTGTACTAAAATTAAATATACAGCTACGAACTATATGGGATGGAATATAAGTTATAGGCCTTTCTCATACTGTTGATATTACAAGATGCCTTTGCCCCCCCCCCCTGTCTCGTAAACCCTCATTCTTGAAGTTAGTTCAGTTCTATTGGCATCGCATCCCAAAGTGACTGCCCGTTTACTCGCAGTCAAACATGCATTCCTTCCATGGAATAAGAGACCATTAAAAAGGCTTTAATGACCCTTCCTCTGACATTTTCGTTATTGTGTGATAAAAAATAGGTTACTGGGAGCAAAGCGCATTGCAGGGATGTCATGTTTCCACAAACCGTAATACAAAAGGAAAGAAAGAAGGAAGAAGGACAGAAAGATGGAAAGAGAGATATCGCAGCTTGCTGATTCTTTTGAAATATTATGCAGCTGACGCTGAAAAAATACACATAAACGACTTTTACTGATAAGGACTGAGGCTCGTTTCACTTTGCACGTCCGGAAATGGCTGAACTGAAATTCGATTACAAATTTGAATGGATGGGTGCCCAAGGAACGTAACATACAATGTGAAACAAACTTACAAGCAACAGAAATAGAGGTAAGGGGACTTGGTGGTTATGAAGTGTAAAACAAATACTCAGAATTTCTCAAGTCTAACCGATATCTTACAACGAACATGCCCGAAAAAGCTTTGAAGAAAAGAGTGCTGCAATTTTGACACTTACGTCCTTGGAAATTTCTTGAACTCAGAATCTGCTGACAATTATGACATTTCTGATTTCCTTTCTCAATTTCAAACTGCTTCTTTGCAATTTCGAGTGAAGTACGTTCCTATGGGAAAATGATTTGAAACATCATACATGCCATATGGTGATTGAAGACAAAGAAAAAGATTCTCTCAACCTGTGATTCAAAACAAACAAAGCCGCAAAAGTTCTTTGAAATCAGTGGTGCAAACTGTCGCCTTGCACATACTTTTACATACTATTGCTCAGAAAGAAGGTAGTGACGTAATTTCACTGCCTCTTTCCCAGAACAACCCGTAATAAATCTACCTAGCGCTAACAAATGCAAATGCAAGAAGAATATTTGAACAACCGTAAATGATCGAATTATGGTGATTTTCCAGAGGGTTCAAGCATATCCTTTCTCACCCTATGAGATACCAGGTGAGTCACAAAGGTTTAGACGCTTGAAAGCCTGTGGTTCTCAACCCATTCATCAGATCTTTATAAAGTGACACTATCTGTGCAGCTGACATCTAAACCTGGATCAGAAAATTTTTTCAGATGCCAAAAGCGGCCATAGCATTTTCATAGACGTAGGAACCGGGGAACGGATATTTGGAATAAAAAAGAAATGTCCTTTTTATTTTTAGAAAATGCCCCCTTTTCTTAAGGAAAAAAGTGGCCTCGAAGTATCGTGTCCCCCCAAGTTCGAGAGGCTTCCTACGTCCCTGATCTTTCTTAGAGTGAGGGGGTAGTAGGGGAGTATCAAAACCGTAAAACAACCAAAATATTTCAGAAAAACCGTAAAACCGCCTCCAAATTCAGCTGAGACCGTCGCAATATTTTTCCACTTTATGCATATATCACCTCGGTTCTATGCTGCAGACGACTGTCTCCACACTGTCTCTTATCATTCTCGTGACTGAACAAAAGAAAGCTAATTCCACTGCATTAAATCCGGTGGAAATGGTGAAATCTGTAGAATTTTCCCCAAAATCTTATTGTATTGGAAAATCATTCGCCGCTGTATCTCCCATTTGTGCATATTTGACTTCTAGAGCCATATTTGCCGAAAAAATCTGCAAACAGTTCAGAAAGAATTGAACCGTAAATCTGTCATTTTTAAGGCCCAGAACCGTAAACCGTTTCGGAAAAGGCTAGAAACCGCAAACCGTCAGCCCCTACGACCCCAATCTAAATTACAGGTGAGTTTATTAAAAATTATCTCAAAATGCTTCCAGAATAAAATCGCAGACAAAACTCGTTGTAACTGTCGTTTATTTTACAAATACTTTCAGCACGCCGATTTGTCTCGCTTGGAAAAGCCCAATTCTAGCTACAAAACCCCTCTCCCCGGATCCGTGTTTGGTGGTAGTGGTCACATTTGTCTCATATTAAAGTCCAAAACCACAAAAGTACGAACGACGGGAATGAAAACCCAAAGTGCTAGCTCTACATAAAACAGATCACTGCCTTGATATCAGATTTTCAGCAGTCTACCCCTACAGCAACCATAATCAAAATTCATCTGTTTACTGTATCTTATGGCTGAAATGTTCACCAGGCGTTTAAATAAACAAGGCGATGCAAGATGCATCATCATCTACAGTAGGGGCTGTTTTGTAATCTTTTTCGTCTGTTTTTTTAATCACAAGGTTGCATTGCTTGCACACATGACCAAGGATTTTATGCCTGTTTTGAACCATTTGAGGCGAAGTTTTCTTTGAAATTACTTGTAAGTGGAGAAAGATAAGACGGATTTTAAGAAAATAGATTTTCTCAGCCGAGTTGATTTGTTACCTAAAAGATATTATCGTGAGCGACAGGACACCCAGTGTGAAGCAGTCTAAAATTCATATCAGTAGCGAGCCACATTAACTTAGTGTCTTCGTGTGTGCTTTGAACTTATCTTTACTTGGCATACAGCCACCTTTCACTATTTCATAATTTAAAATTTTCAGTAACGGCAGGTGGATCTTCACTTAACGTGGTTCACAACCGAAAATTTCAAAAATTGTGAAACAGTAAAAGGTGGTTGTATACCAAGTAAAAATAAGTTGACAACACAAAAAATACTAAGTTAAGGTTGCTCGCTACTGCTATAAATTTCAAACTGCTACACACTGGGTGTCCTATTGCTCATGATATTTTAAGGCCATGTCCACACGTATCCATGTCTTCTTGAAAGCGGATCTTTTTATCCGCATAAAACAAAGATTCAGGTCTAAAAGAGGAGCGTTTTCAAATATATCCCCGTCCACCCGAAGAAAGCGCTGTGACATCCAAAATTTGACAGTCGATAATAAAATTCGATGTTCGACAACGACATTCGATATTAGAACTTCGACAAAAGAAAACAAAGAAGCAAAATGCCCTCACGTGATTAAACTCATTACATAAGTCTCAATACAGTAAAACCCCGCAAACAAGAACATACTTTTCTAAAAACAGACTGGCTAGGTTCTTATAAATGAGGTACTTATGAAATTTTCAGGGTGTGTTTCTTATTGCAAGGACACTTGTGACTATCATGAATCTATAGCAACAGTATACAATGTGTTAAATAAAATTGAAGGTATAATGACTGCATTTAAATATTAGAGAGCATTGCTGTTAAAAAAGCAATTTATATCATACGGCTTGATAAAACAATTAGCATATCCCTGAAAACTGTTAGAGAAGTTCAGTTATCAATAGTTGGGAGTTTGTTTACATTGATATGATGAATTTCTAAATCAAGTGTACCATCTCATAAGAACATTGAAGTAAATCAGTCTGTTTTTGGTTCTAATCTTTGGGTGTCTTTTCCCACAAAATCAGTCTGCAGGTTCTTATTTTGCTATGTTCATGTTTGCGGGGTTTTACTGTAGTATCTCTATTTTTTCAGATTGAAAATGATGAACGAATACAAGGAATCAGGTCGTCAATCTATCACGTGATCCCCAAAAGAGCCGAGCACATGATCTGATAAGTAGTAAACCGATGTTGTGACGTCAGCGTTTTCGAAAAGCTCCGTTTCCACCCATCCACATGACAACAGCTAGACGGCTTTTTATGGAACGCCTCAACTGCCATAAGTGGTAAAATTTTGTTGCGTGGTGGGATAATTTGTTTCGCTTTGTGTTGTTAGCACCTGGTTTCGTCACGAAGAAGAGAAATATCTTCAAAACCAGTTGCTAACAACACAGAGCGAAACAAATTATCCCACCACGCAACAAAATTGTACAACTTATAGCAGCTGAGGCGTTCCATAGCTTTTTTTTTAGAAATCAAATTTGGAGAGCGTTTTCGAAGAGCTTCATTTTCGTTGACCGAAAATGCCGTCTACGTGTGGACGCTAACCCAAGACAGATTAAAAAGATGCGTTTTCAAAAATATCAGGATACGCGAGTATGGGGCCTGAAGGATACAGGTTTTCAAACGTCTAAACATCTGACTCGGCCGGTACAAATGATAGTTTCGCTAACATTAAATATGCGCTGCAAATCTACGTACCTCCGAGAGAGATCGCTCTTGCTGATCTAAAGACGCAGCTCTACTTTCCAACAAACTTGACGCATTCGATACTTCAAGCTTCAGTGATTGAGAAAATTCAAGTGCTTCCAAGCCTTCCTGCTGCACCCTGCTAGCTTCCTATAGAACAGAGATACGCTAATTACAGAAGATAGCATTTTTATGGAGGATACCAATGGATGAAAATACAAAATAACAAGTTGCTAAATTCACTGAAAGTGCACGTAGCCCTCGGCCCGTTAGGCGTGACAGTTTTCATCTTGTGTTCATATGGACTTGCTCCAAGTCTCGCTATTGATCAATAAACAAACAGGAGGGACGCCGAAGAAGAAAAGTGAAGGGAAAACAGAAGGAGAGCGAGACTTGTGGACTTCGCTTTCCGAAAACGAGACCGGTCAAGATCTTGACCGGCGGCTTCCTTCCATGTTAGCGGAAGAGCCAATCAAACGTAACAGGTGAATGCCGAGCCTCGTTTTCGGAGCGCGTAGTCCACAAGTCTCGCTCTCCTTCCTTTTTTCCCTTCCCTTTTCTTCTTCTTCCCTCCCGTTTGTTTATTGATCAAGAGCGAGACTTGGAGCAAGTTTAGTGTTCATATAGAGAAATTCCAGCCAGCTTGCCTAGACAGAAATTGGACACGTGTCAAAAATAAGACACGTGCCCGTTGTTTATATAAGTAGCGCATGAGCAATAGCGACGTCTTCGTCTTGGTAGCCGGGATGGAGTGTTCATATGAGAAAATTTTCATCCCGCCATACCGAGATCTCGCCAGTGCAGCAGTGAGATCTCGCTAAGCGGGCCAGCCCGCCTGCCCATATGAACAGAAATTAAATTTTGTATAGCGCTTGAGAGCAGGAACACCGCAATGCGTATGCGACGAAGAGCAATAGCAAATATGGGCGAAATTAAAGGGAGTACAAAGACCAGCATGCTTTGCGCGAAGTCAACGATCTGTTCTGCACAGCTTCCAGAATAACTGAGTGTAGGAAATTTACAAAAACAAAAACAAACGATGGCAAAGGCGGCTGGTCTTTGTACTCCTTTTAAGAAAAATTTATTAGATACCAATATTTCGTCCTGCCATGCAGGACTTCTTCAGGGCTGTTATGTTGTAGTTACATTGACGATATGACTATGTACAACGATTTGAAAAAGAGAGTTTACATGTGATTGGCTAGATATGATGGCTACGCAGAGGCTATATCGATTAAATTTACAAGGGTTACGTGATATCGTTATGATGATAATTATAAGTTAGGAAATGGTATTATGAGATAATAACGATGATGATGGTGACGATGATGATGATGACGATGATGATGATGATGATGATGATGATGATAATGATGATGATGATGACGATGATGATGATGATGATGACGATGATGATGATGACGATGATGATGATAATGACGATGATGATGATGATGATGATCATGATGATGATGATCATGATGATGACACTGATGGTGATGATTATGATGATTATGATGGTAATGAATAAGGATAGGCGAGGTAAGAGTGCGATTTTTACCAAAAGTGCTGTTTCGAGGCCTCTGGTTTTAGCTTTCGCACAAGCTTAAACTTCAAAAGCTTATAACTCCAGGATTCGCAAGATTCTTGTGTCAAAATAGGTTACTTGATCAAGTGTCCATTCAGCGAATCGTCAGTTTTTTTAGTACCTCATCAAACGTCGAACAACTTTTTAAGAAACCCTTATATGCCCCCTTATTCGATCAGATTTTTATCCGCAAGAAGTTAAGAGACAAAATAAGCAATTTTATCCTTTCTACATCAAATTTATTCTCTCTATATTGATCTCCAACATTCCCTGAAAATGGCTTTACTTATCGTGTACTTTTCTAAGGTGTCCACGTTTGCTCTTCCGTGTCCCGCATAGCAGAAATCAGTGAGAAAAGCATATCTGCCTAGAATTTTTCTATTTCTATCTAAAAATTTCATTAAATGATTTACGCGGGGCGGTTAGATGTAACATTTCACAGAACAGTGAAAACAAAATTGTTTCTGCCCTCGACCAAACTTCATCCAGCATCATCGAACAAATTTTATGTGACGAGACAGGGTGGCCAAACATTTCACCAAACACCAGTTTCAAGTTAAGTGAAATGTTTGATCTGTTTGCCCGTACCCTGGGTACCATAGCCTTAATGAAAAGATGGAATACGAAACAAACAAAAAATCAACGGGAGAAAGGGAAGAAGAGCCTTCTTTTCCTTCCTTTCTTTTCCCCCCTCTGTCCCTTTTCGTTCCGATTACTGCGAGACTCTGTTACCCAGGGTAGTTTGACCGATGCTCAATGTCACTGCGAGTTTTGTCTGTTGATCAAGGTTTAACGCAGGGATACAAAGAACTGAAGCAATCCATTTCCTAACTGCCTACTTACATTTACCATTACTTTCACAGGCAAAAGCTCCTCATGGGGTTTCACTTTCTGAAGATTCGAGATGATTACAATGCTACCCTCGGGCAGTAGGAAACTCTGAATCAAAACTAAAATTTACGTATAACACGGTAAGCTTTCCTAGCCTATTGTTTCGTCTCACATATATCAAGTGACAAGTTTACCCTCCGCGTGTGACAGATAGGTAGACTGATTACATGGTCGTAATTATTGCCATTGATTGAACGATGTACGCTCAAAGAGTCGCTGATGTTGCGATGACATGGACTATGCAGTGACTCTAGCAAATTGGCATAAGATTTAAGATTGCCACTCGATCTATCAGAACGAAATAATAACCAGGGAAGACTTGATGCATCGTACATTTTCTATATGGCTACCTAACATAATGGCCTAATTCAGTTTCTATGTAAAAACGAGGTTGTCCTCGTTAGCGGATTAGTGATTCAACGGCAGGAAGGTAAAACGATTACAAACTTGAAGCAACGAGTTGAGCTGAGGAAGGGATGCAGATGAAAGCCAGGAAAAGCAAGAAGAAACCGCGATAAAGACGCATATGATTTGCGTATACATTTTAATGAATAAAGATTATTTCGTTTCTTTGCACCCACGGAATTACAGAGAGTTGGCGACTCTTCTCACTCTACATAGCAGGTTCGGCAGAGCGAGAAGTCGAACAACCGACCATTAGATTGGTAAGGAAACGTGCTACAACTGAGCCATCCCTGCTAACAAATATTTCTGATTCAGAGTTTCCTACAGTCAGTGAAACTACTAGTGAAATCATCTCAACAGTGAATCCTGATAAGCTTTCTTGCCATAAAGTCTTTTTTATGATCGTCTCAATCGATGAGCAATATATCTTTTTCTCTCAACATCTGAAGTTTTCCTAACATCACGTAGCTTGTTCAACATAACACTTTCTTTCTTTTTCTTGCAAAATAAATATTTATCCAATAATTTTTCCATAATAAGCATAAGGAACAAGGAAACTGCAAGCACTTCAGTTATCTCCATGTTGATGTAAGAGCTGTGGATACCCCTTGAAACACTTCAATTATGCTACGGTGTTAGTACACGATGGCACAGAGTGATCAATGTTGCAAGATCGTACGCCGTGTGATGCAGTTCACGGTCAGACACACTTGTCTCTTCTTTCAGGGGATGCTTTTGCAAGTGTTGACATATGATGGTAAATAAGTGATCAATTGCGTTAGATTGTAACACGCTGTGTAATGCAGTTTAAAGTCTAATCTCCTGATTTTTCCCTCTTAACGATGCCCTAGCACTGGGAACTCTTTACTGCTGGTATAGCATTTGCAAATTATTGCATAGATAGTCATCAAAGGTGCACGATTGCATGACGTAGCCGATGCAATGTACAGTCAAACTCCTTGCTCTTTCCTTCCCGGAGATGCCCTGGCAGTGGGAACGTTACTATAATGGCTTGGCGTTTGCATACGACGACAAAAGTTATTATCAATTCTGCGAGATTGTACGCTGTAGCTTATGCAATTCACAGTCAAAATCCCTCCTCCTTTTTTTCCCGATGATGGTCTGAGACTGCGACGGACCACTTGAAGAAAGCCTCTGTGTTTTGATGTGATGCCAAAGAGTGGGTGCAAAAAGTGATCAATTTTGCAAGATTGAATGCCGTGTGATGCAATTTACAGCCAAAAGCCCCGATCTTTTCTTCCCGAGGATGCTCGGGCAATAGGAAGCCTATAAAAGTACTTCTGTGTTTGTCTGTAATGGCAAAAGGTCATCAATTTTGCACGAATGTATGGCGCTGTTGATACAAGCTACAGTCAAGAAGATCCCAGATCGTTTCTACCACGAAAAAATCAGCCACACGAATAAGGAATAAGGATTTGCAAATTTGTCAGGTACCATCACAAGCTTTGCAAAAATTCACATATCAACCACTCTCAAAGACGTAGAACATTTGTAAATAAACATGTCACCAGCAGCTTCTTAAAATCTCACTAAAATAATCTGTTCCTCATAAAAACTTCCGAAACAAAATGTCCCAAAAATTCACAGCAACCATTCACCATAGACTGTGTATTCAGTGCTCTGAATTTTCCTGTTGTCAAATTCTATCCAAATTTTGTCTGTTTTAACTTCCTTCCAACAAAATTCACAAAATCCGCACAGCAAAACTGCAGCTTCAGTAACAAGCATCAAAATTCTTCAGGACTAAATTAAGCAACACGATTTATCATACGTTGTATTTTAGAATCCTCAAAAAGCTCCTTTTGTCAAATTCTGCCCAAGGTTTGTTTACGTTGAAATCGGTCCAGCAAACTTCTGAAATCCCCACACGAAACAGCAACGGTGTTCAGCTAGAGAATCGACCACGAATAGAATTTAAATTCGCTTATCTCAAAAATAACATTCCAACAAGTGTATAGCAGGTTCTTCTCTAGGCTTCTTTATCACTGTAGCGGGATATCGTTATCGTTGAAAACAGTGAGAAATATAATCAATGGGCATTCGTAACATCTGTTGTCAAAACCAATGACAATTTGAGGATCTTGTTTTGAGAACTGGGTTGCATGTACACTGAATCTTGTGATTCTGGAGAAAAGCGATTGCCACTGACGGTGAAATGCGACAGCACTGTATCTTTAGAATGAACGTACGCAGTGCTTCGTTATGCAAATCTAAATCGTCTTTGATGTTATTGATTTCACAACAGCAAATTACTATTACACTATGTCACCGTGTTTCCATTGAAATACGATATCATCTGTTTGTAAAATGAGAAATCCTATCCTTGTTCAGTGTTCCTTCAGTACGAAATGCGTAGTGCATCGTTCAGCAAATTCATGTGATGTTCTACAACCAGTAGATGCGTTTCCCAAAACTTCTCAATTGTTTAAAACAATGTGTGGATTCACTGCCTTTCACAGCTTGAAGAGTAAAACCATATTTCTCCCTCTGCAAAGCTCAAAATTCTTGCAGTAAACTAATGTATACTGAAGTTTTATATCGCTGAAAGTACATATTCTCTGCTAATTACATAAGTCAAACTTCTGTTACATTTAGAACAGCTGTCTTTAAGGTGGGGGTCGTAGGAGCTGACGGTTTGCGGTTTCTAGCCTTTTCTGAAACGGTTTTACGGTTCTCGGCTTTAAAAATGACGGTTTTACTGCTCCTTTCTCTCTAAACGGTTGCAGATTTTTTCGATAAATTTTAAGCTGGAAACAAAATGAAATATTCGACGTATGAAGTAATATCGGACGAAGAAGTATAAGTCAACCAAAAACAAACTAAGAACATCAAAAAGTTGCATGAAAGTATTTTTCAGTCTTGAAATCAATTTTCCTTCTTTGCGCTCAATGACTTGTTTTGTTAGCTACAATATGATTCGATTTGATCAAATTCACACGAGCGAGATTTCAATATTCGCATCAAATCATGCCATTAGCCTGTTGCTTACTATCATTGCAAGCTTCCACCACTAAAATGCAGCACAATAGCTGATTTCTATTAAAGTTCCTTTTATCGGGTACGAGAATGTGCGCTTTGGTTGATCCAAACCATTGAAGGAATCAGATGACGAAAATCGCATGGATGCGACATTTAGTAGTCGCTCTAAAATGCGCAATTCTGGTCGTCATTATTGACATTTAATCAGTGATAATTAAAGATGCACTTAGTCTTTCCACATAAACAAATAAAACTCAGCAAAGATCGCTTCTTTTGAGATAGTTTGCACCTTGTTGTAACGATTACGTAATTAGATACCAGACTTCTGATAGAAAAGGCACGTGCTGGTTACGCCCGTTCGTTCCTCATCTTCTTTCAGATGATTATACGACACGTGCACGCAGTCCTAGTTGCGAATGCATACGGTAAACATAGTGGCATAAATTTATTTAAATTTGGTTTGAATATAGCTATTTCAAGGTAAAACGTGTCTTTGTGCTCGACCCTTGAAAATCTATAAAAATCTAAACTGGGCGCACTATAAATTTGTCGTCTTCTCAAATGTCGAGGCCGCCATGATAAAACATTTGGCAGTCATTAACCTAGATCAACAAACTGCCATCCTTCTCGTGGATACCAAGAAGAATTAATTAAAAGCAACTGTATATGCCCCTCAAAGTATTCATTATGCGCCTCAAGTCTATACATTTCAAACGTATACGCATCTATAATGTGTATACATTGTATGGCTGTATACACCTCAACGTATTTAAATTCGCTTGCAGTTGTTCCTAGTCATGTTGTAGATGAACGATTCTTTTCCGTAATCCCTCTGAACAAAAGCAACAGTCCATTATATATCCTTGGTTTTAACTGTAGACAAACCTACGCTAATTCTGATTGGATTCCAATATTTAAACATTACCTATTGCACGTAAGAAACAAAGAGCCATTATCTATTGACATCCACGGTACTTTTCTGCTTATAGCTTAAAAGCAAGCAACTTTAAGCCTTGATTCAATGATTCTCTAATGTCCACTCTTCGTTCACGTTTGATACAAACAATGCTAAGCAACTTTAAGCCTGCAACTTTGACACTCAAAAGCCAGTTTTTGTTCCAAAGATGAAGCGTTATCGTTGAAATATCATAACCAAGCAACCTTAAGCAACTCATTCAGCTTCCAATACACGCTTTGTGTTCCAAGTCTCGACCTCTTAACCACGATAAAACGTCTTCAGGTCTGCAGCCAGCGTTGTACTTAGCACAGAAGTCATTTCAGCTTCATTTGATGTGGGATTACGACGTACTGATCCATCAATGGACAGCGAGTTACACTCTCTCTAAATACCGTAATTCCATTGAAAAACGATAACCTCTGTTGGTGAGGTGATATCCTATCTTTATGCAGTCTTCATTCGTATAATGAAAATTAAGCAATGCTTGGTATAACAAAAGTCTTCCTCACTGCTAAACGATTTCAATGTTTATAGATAAAATAAGATAGATATTTCAACAGATACAAATTGAGGTCAGAAAAATCTGTGACCTTAATAGTTCCAAGGACAAAATTTACATCTCGTGGGGACATAGTATTCTGTACTGCAGCCCCGAGACTCTGGAACAAACTGCCTGTAGAAATTAGAATATCTCAGAGCGTCCATACTTTCAAAACAAGACTAAAAACGCACTTATCTGATAATCATTTTAGCATATGAATGAAATTTTCATGTATAACTTTTCTTGCTGTAATCTAGAGGTTTTTAACACAAAATTGTTCAGCGCTTTAGCATATATGTACTATATAGATTTTAGCGCTATATAAGTGCATTAGTATTTCTATCATTATTATTATTATCATTATTATTATTGTTATTATTATCATTATCATCATTATTATTATTATCATTATTAATGCAGTCGTCTTCAATATAACGCTACCGAGCGTTAGACTTATGAACCCTTTGTATCGGTGCAATTGCCAATAAACTTGGACTTATAATAAAACAGTGAAAAAGGTGGCCCTATTTTCTGCAATCACCAATGCAATTATGATGGAATCACAGCTGCGAATCTCAATCCCAAGGGAGTGATTTAAAATCTTCAATCGAATCGAAAATTCTATTACATTTGCCATAACCATAGTAATTAACAAATCTCACAATCTGATTGGTACTGTAGGAATCACGGGGTTTGGGCCTAAATAAAGTCAGGCTTTTCAGAGTAATATTATGAGTTTTTGGGAAACAAGAGGCTCTGGGTAACGGTTTAATGCATCTAAATCCTGGAATTTTAGTTCAGGTGATACGTAAGGTTATATTTATCTATTGAAACTATTACCGTACGTCATTCTCAAAAGTGTAATTCTTTACCCTCAACTGTTGGAAAACAGAAATTTCATCATCTTTAAACATTTTAGGTAACTTACAAAATGATAGAAGATTTCATCAAAGGTTTAACAATCGATTTTTGGTGACATTTTGAAGTGAGTACTTTTTGGGAACACGCGGTATAAGCTTCAAAACTACGATATCACCTGTTTGTGAAATGCGATAATCTCACTTGCAATGCAATGTGCCGACTTATAACAACTGTGCAATGCTTCAATCAGCGACGATCTTGACCATTTGATGATTTGATGATTTCTAAATAGCTCATTAACCGGCTCTCTCAAAAGTACACGTTTTGCTTTCATTGTTGGTGGATAACGTGAAAATATCTCAACCTGCTTAATGGCTCAATGTGGTATAAAATGTTCACATCGAGCCGATATTTAATTCTCCTTCAAGTTGACTTTATTCTTCTCGGATTAGCTAGCTAGTGCAATCATTTCTTTACAGCTTTAGTCTTTACAGTTACGCCTTTCACATCCATAAAGCGAGTGGTCTGAATTTTCCGCAAATGTTGCCTATGCAAGGGCAAGGAAGCGGTCAACAAGAACTGAACGTGAAAGCGAAGCTGCAGTTTTTAGCACCAAGCGCTGTCCGATCCCTCGTCATGACGCAAAGTGGATGCGCCCTGCCGGGTATCGAACCCACTCCGCCTGACTGTTCTGGCTTCAAAGTCCGAGGATTACACCACTGCGCCACGACACCTTCTTTCAGAAACTCTGAAACCAGTAGTAATGTTGATCAACATTTTACGCGTCGTTCCAATGAAGAGCACCTACCAGCAGTCAAAACTAACAGCAAGAAAAGAAAATATTAGTATTGAAAGTTGTTCACTGTAATTCTCTGCCTATACCAGTACTCTGTGGACAGCCAATGACAACAATTCTTTACCAAACGTTAATTCCTTATCTTCACATATTCTTTTCCCTTTTTCAAACCGACAAGTCTCTTAAAGTCTGAAAGCTTCCAATCAACTTTTTTACTATCTGCACAGGTATTCTGGAACCATTTTCGTAGCTAAATCTATAAAGAAATGATTAATGCTGAACACTGTAACTCTAAGTAGCACTTTGAAAACCATGTAAACATAAAGCAAAACATAGAGTAGGAGTGCTGTCTGAAGTAAAGGGGACTCAGGGTGGGGAACAGCAGCGGTGGCAGTTGTTGTCGTTGTTTCGCTCTCGGTTGAGGTTTCTCTTATTCAGCATTTATCATCTATGTTCGCCTAACATCCAAGCAGAAACCGGCTCCAGTATATATCAGTTAAAATTGTTTATTCATAGCCTAGCCTCACTCCATATGGACCCGCAAGTTACGCTCATATCGTTGTGTTGAATTGCTGTTGTCGTTGTCGCTCCACTGAGGACCCTATTTCCCCAGACCTGGAAAACAGCAAAAAATGTCAATCAGCGACGAGTATCTGTTGCCCCGTCGTCCACAGGTCAAAGTGTGGCTTTTAGGAAGGCTGTTTTCGTGATTATGGCAAGAATCATCCGTTACCGAAGTATTGAGACCAAATTCTATGGTACAGCAGCAGTTCTAGAAAACGGAATTTGAGGCATTCTAGAGCCGGTGGTCGGTGGTCGTGAGAAAAAAGTAGCAGAAGATTTAGGCCCAATAGCTAGATCCTAAAAAATAATTTGAATCGAACGAAAGCTTGATGCAGTTCGAATGTACACAACGGTGACAGAAGTTCCAGCACCGTTTAATAGAGCCTTTTGTGTAGAACTGATAAACGGTTTCAGTACGGAGCTAATCCTTTTCTACAAGCGTTAAGGAAATGATTTGTAGTTAGCGTAATAAGTTCAGACAAAAAGTACAACTACAACTTGTTATCGAGTCTATATATAGCAGCATAAGGTTCCAACTCTTTTAATCGGTGTAAAAAGAGGGGGCGTGTAAAATTAAATGATTCGATGACCTATTTCTTTAAACTGAATGACTTGAAAGAAACTTTAGCCACTTTTCTACGATTCTACCGTTGACCTTTCAGAACTCTTGAATATTTGTCGAAATTACAGCCTATTTTATATTTCAGCTCATTTTATGATGTGACGTCATCAAATTTCTAAATTACAAACAAGAAGAGTGAAAGAGTTCTGCTTGATACCATCTTGTAGGCATCCAGAAACTATGGTTTTCTTGAAAATTATTTGATCTTTCGTCAACAGGCTTAGAAATTACGATAGTTTTACGTTTTTTTGAAATTTTTCTTGAATTCTTGAAAAAGAAGAAAACACTGTAATTCTAAAAACATTGAAGACTTCTGAAAAGTCCAACGGCAGATTTATTGTAAAATAGTTCAAGTTTCTTTGAAGCAGTTAAGTTCAAAGAAATAGGTCATAGAATTTTACACCCAGCTTTTTAAAGATTTGAAACCTATGCTATATAGCCCTTCTAGTTATGTACCTAGCTGTAATTTCAGTTGTATTATCTCCATGTAAATGCAGCAGTTATGACATTTTTCTCCATGTGATATCGTCCTCGCAGTTTTGTAAAATAATTCGTAGGTAGCATAGTAAGTAGTTCGTCTATGTAAAATTTCATATTGAATACTGTGGGACTGAGAACAATCTCACCCAACGCGGTCTGTTATAGAATACAGAGTAGGTGGCCGATAGCAACGCTTCAACTATCTTTCTGTAGTCAAAAGGCTAGCTTACTTTATGACTATTTTTATAATTTTTCCGGCAAGGCGAATTTCCAGAATTGAAGATCTCGAGGAAACGGGCATAAAGCGTTGTCAAAAATTGGGGATCAATTTAAGCCATTTCAGATCTTTGAAGCAAACAAGAAGCATTTTTCATTTCAGTCTGGGCATATTTTATGATGCCTGACAGAGCAGAAATTGCGCACGCATGCGCGGAACCTCGTATCTTTGAGCCCCCTTAGCTCCTTGCAACAGGTCCCAAATTAGGCAACACTTGATATTTTCTTCCTAGGACCTAAAACTCTTGATTTATAATTTCAAAAAGCTTATCTGTCCTAACACTTCCTTATCTCAGATTGGTCGATGACGTCATTTTACGCAGTTCCTGCTCTGTCATGATGCCTGGGAACTATATAAACTTGCTCTGAAAACTTTCGACTGAGTTGCCTGTTCTCAGACTGAGATGAAACACGCTTCTTCTTGCTTTGAAGATCTCAAATGGCTTAAAACAATCCCTTATTTTTTATGACGTCTTGAGAATGCCATTTTCCCAAAAGTCCTTACCTCGAGAGCTTTACCATGCTGAAAAAGAGCGAAAATAGCCTTAACGTTGGCTAGTCTGTTAGCGACAGAATGCCGCTTAAAGCTTTTTAAGCGGTCACTTGCTTTTTACTATAACAGACTGCGTTGGGTTACGTTTTCTGGGTCACCTGGTATATAAAAATGATAAAAAGTAAACAGACTTCCATATCAAGTTCAGATTCAGGCACAGGCATCCATATTTTTGCACAGACACTCCAACTTGCGACTGAATATCATAAATTTTAATTTGCGGTTTGCAAAATGAGCGAACACATAAACAACTTAGCAGATGCTTTGCTACCAATTGACGAAAATTTATCTCATCAATAGGTTTTATGGCTCTATAAAATTTGTATTTCTACCTGCCATTATCATGCATGCCTACTACCAGTTTTAGTAACAGTAAGGTAAAATCTGGACAATTCAGCATTCAGTTCCTTAGTTGTTGTCAATTATATCTGCAAGGTAGGGTATCCCTAGACTTATGACGATGAGTCTCTTGTTGCCCTGCGCTCTTTGACTTGATGATGTCGCTTGGCAATAGAGACTCATAGTATTACTATGAAAAACTTGGCCCTATTTAGGCCCAAACTTCGCAATTCCTAACGTATATACCAATCAGATTGCGAGATTTGGCAGAGAACAACGATGTCAAATTCTCGATTCGAATGATGCAGTTGACTAGATTTTGAACAAAGTTGCTACGGCAGGTGGCTGAAGTTTTCTCCGGTTTGTTTTGGTCTTAAAAGCATGGCAAATGCTGCGTTTAAAGACTCATTTTGGACTTACCAGGAGAAGTGAACTTCCTTCTTCAGATTTATACCAAGTTTCTTTGATCAAACGCCTGATTAACGTGGTTTTTATCGCATTTTCTTTCCGAGGAGTGACCGTTGAACAGAGCTACGGCAGTCGTTCGATCCTGATTCGATCGATCGAATCATGATCGAATGCATGAGATAGGGCCGGGTTTTTCATTGTTTCATGATCAGTCCCTCTTGAGCAAGGTTTACCGCAGGGATACAAGGGACTCATCGTCATAACTCTAGAGTACCCCAAGAAACTGTGCCCTATTCGTAAGGCTTCTGTGGAGGAGCTATACCTTCAACAATCAAATTATTATACAGCCGCATTGAATAGGTATCAACTTTGAGACCTCGTTTGAATCAATCTGACAAATGTTTGCTGATTTTTGGCACAGGAAATATAGAACAAGTGGTTGCTTCAAAAACAGCACTTCTGTTGTTCTCCAGCAATGTCAAAATAAAGTCATGTTTGAAAGAAAGGGTTCTAAAGTTGTATTTAAAGTTCTAAGTAAATTTGTAAAATTGTTGGCAGTGTTTTCATAACCATAAACAAAATTATTAACCACTTTTAAGATGCACAAAAAAACTTAAATTCAAAGCTAGAACGCTTTCTGTGAAAGTTTGCAAAGTTGATTTACAAACTGCCCTCTTAAAAACCTACAGAGAATAAATAAACAGACCCTTCTTAAAAATACGTTAATGAAAAAGAAATTTAAATTTGAACAGAAACTGATACATGCTGCCATAGTGGCGTCAAAGTAAGGATTGATTTTCACAATTTGTAATTGAAAGTCAAAAATGTGCTTGCTCTTTTTGCTTCATTGCTGAGGTTGTTCTAAATACCAACTTCTCTATATTCAAAGCTCTTCTGTCCTCAGGACGTTTTAAACAGAGAAATGCGAACATCAGTATTGGAATTTAGCATTTACGAAACCACGACGGCAATGGCAACTGCAACGCAATGTTGCCTTGGTTTCAGAACTTTAGATTCAAAATATTCCTTTTTTTTCGTTCGAAATTGCTTCCCTTGAGAGACTCTTAAGTTGTCCTTTTCAACGTCACAACTTGAGAAACCTCATTTCTGGCATTCTGTACTGCAGATGTAGCTAGGCCTCCGAGAAAAAACTATGTCGTTTTAAATATTCGCCTACAAAGAAAATAGATGGTTGTTCAGGTATCCCTGAGTTATAGGAGGCCACATTTTGGTCGTTTGGATGACTATCAAAGGCATCGTACGGAAACGATATAGTTGCTTTGAAGATTAGATGAAGATGAAGACGAAATATCAGATGAAGTTCTGGCTGGCGTTGCCGTTCTGGTTTGTTAAACTCTCTAGTGGCTCTTCAAAGAAACGAAAAGATATTCAATACCTCTGATAACTCTTGAACTTCTTTGGACTTCATTTGAATTTGTCGTGCAAACTCTTCTAGTTTATGTTTCTCTCCGTTCACAGTGTTGAATGACTTCTCAATGGTATTTCTTTCTCGATCAAGTCTCTGTTCCTCAGATACAATTTTCGATTCTCGTTCTTTCAATGCATTGTATTCCTGTTAAAAAGCAATAGCTGAGTAAGATTCTTTTGTAGATCATGACAACCAGCAAATCAAATACTGTCGCAGGAAGAGACTTTCGCGAATTGAGCTGTTTGAAAATTTACTTTCGCGAATCACAAAGATGAACAATTTGGAGGGATAAAACTTTCGCGAATGAGATTGCTTTTAGAAACTTGTAACAGCTCAAATCTGCATCCATCGCTCAGTGAATCTTCTGAATCATCCATACTTATGCTTGTCAGTAGCATAGTTCGAAAGGATTGTTGCCAACAGATAGAGTATAAACTGCGTAAAATGACGTCATCGACCAATCTGAGATAAGGAAGTATTTGGATAGATAAGCCTGTTGAAATGATGAGTCAAGAGTTTAAGTCTCAAGGAACAAAACATCAAATGCTGCCAAATTTCGGGATCTGTTGAAGGGAGCTAAGTGGACTCTAAGATATGAGTTTTTGCGCATGCGTAAGCAGCTTCTGCTCTGTCTGCTAAACAAGACCAAAGTGAATTTTCCAAGCTTTTCCACGTGCTGTGGCTCACCCTGTGGCAGGGGTGTTGGATTGGATGTGATGATCCTGTCTAGCTGTATCCGGGTGGAGTACGCCCTTGCATCTTGGTGGGTATTTTTGGTTTAGGGTGGTGCATGGCACGTGGAAATAGCTTGATTACTCAGATGTTTTTATGTGCTAGAGCTCTGCGGGTACTTTCGACTAAGCCACTATATCGTGTCTTAACACCAAGAAGCAACCCCTTCCCTCCCTTTACGTGTTAATCTATTGTTAGTTTAGCTTTCTCTTACACCTAGTATAGTTGAAAAGTAAGTGTCAGCCACAGTGGAGACCAGATGATCAAGTTCCATTCCCCATTGCGGCTGGCACATAGAAATGTATCTATTTTGTAATTTTACAATTTTTTTAGATCAATAGATTAACAAAATACTGAATTTGAATATGATAAGAAGAGGAATATCAATATTTAATCATATAAATCCTTGATTCTATATTTTCGGAAATTTAGCGCAAATAAACTTTTACTATATTCGGTCAAAAACGCGAAAAATGCGCATGTTTCTTCCGGCAAAATTTACTTTTTTTAAAATGAGCCTGCCCCACTAACTGTACAAACCTTGATTACAAATGAGCTTGTTTGTTTAACTATTTCGTTTCTTACTTAATGACACTTTCTCTTCCGTGTCAAGAACTATAAAAATATATTAAAGAGATGCTTCAACAAGTCAGCATCCTACAGAATTCAGTACAAACCCGTTCTAAGCTATCTTTGTTAAATTTGCTTTGTGAACTTTGCAACTCCTGTTTCTCAATATTAAGTTTTCTTCGCTCTTCATAGCATTCTCCCATAATTCTCCTTTGCTCATTCATAAGATCATCACGTGACTTTTCAATCAGTTGTCTTTCATTGTTCAGTTGTTGCATTGTATATTGTCTTTCATCATTGACTGCAGTCTACAGGAATAAAATCTTAAGAGTATAAGACTGCGTTCACACGATGCCGGCACATCTTAAAAACGATGAAAAATGTGACCGTAGCAAAAATTGAGCTAGTGTTCACACGATGGCGGAACAATTTGAAAACGGTTGGAAATATGACGGCAAAAACTCTTTGTAAGACTTTGAAGCCAAAGAAATGTATCTACATTCTAAGAATCGACCATTCTCATTCCAAGAGCGTCGAAAAATGTTCTGTTTACATCATTTTCGAGTATTCACAAGATGCCGTTTCCAAAATGTGCCGGTTAGAGTTCCGTTTTCAAAATCTACCGTTCTCAAAATCTGCCGGCAAAAAATATGCCGTTTTCGTGTGAATGGACGCCTATCCGTCACATTTTTCACCGTTTTCAAAATCTACCGGCATCGTGTGAACGCAGTCTAAGACTGAGTTCATATAATATCGGGAAAATCTAAAAATGGCGAAAAATGACGGATAGGCGTCCGTTCACACGATAAATGACACATCTTTTGCTGACAGATTTTCAAAATGTTACTCATTGTTGCCAAGCACCATACTCGTCTTCTTCATATTTTCAACAAGAAACCTCGCTTTCCCCAGGGTGAATCTGAAACCTGCTCCTTTGAAGAATTTGGTGTTTGATTTTAAAATGCGTTTCCGTCTCTGCGAAGTCAATTTTCCATGTACCTATTTTAGTCTTTGTGTTAAACAGATGAAGGGATACTGAGTTGCGTATCGTTTGTAATGTTGTAATGTTGCAATGTTGCAGAATCTGAAACCTGCTCCTTTGAAGAATATTTTGAAAACGGAACTCTATCCAACACATTTTGAAAACAGCTTATCGTGTGAGCACTCGAAAACATTGAAATTTTTCGGCGCATTTAGAACAAAGCTCATCGATCCTCAAGGTGTAAGTAGATTCCTTGGCATCAAAATCCATGGCGGAGATTGCAACGAGTCTGTAAGCGTCAACGTTCCTACTGTTCTCAAATTGTGCCGGTATCCAGCGGACACTAGCTAAAATCTTGCTACCGTCACATCTGTCACCGTTTTCAAATTTTGCTGGTATCGTACCAAGAGTGAGATCTATCAGCAACGGACCAGAAAATTTTAATCCAGTGGTAAAGATTCATTTCATTTTTTATTTCATTCATTCATTTCATATTTATACAGGTTAAATGGGTTCATAAATATATATGTTTTTTCAACCTGACCTGCTTAAAAGATTAAAATAAGTACCAAAACAAAAGAAATTATTGACCTAACCTAATTTACAATATCATACAAACTAAGGCTATAAAAGAGAACGTAACAATGAAATAAAAGTAGTCCCCGACATTACATTACAACATTACAAACGATACGCAACTCAGTATCCCTTCATCTGTTTAAAACAAAGACTAAAATTGGCACATGGAAAATTGACTTCGCAGAGACGGAAACGCATTTTAAAATCAAACACCAAATTCTTCAAAAGAGCAGGTTTCAGATTCACCCTGGCGAAAGCGAGGTTTCTTGTTGAAAATATGAAGAAGACGAGTATGGTGCTTGGCAACAATGAGTAACATGACAGATTACAGTAACAGCGCGAGCAAAGTTGCCTCATTCCTAAAGTTTCGCAAATGAAAACGAGAAGCTCTTAAAGTATGCCAAACCTTTTGCCTCTTGGAGCAGAAGCTTCAGCAGGCATGCCAAACCTGCAAAACCTGCCTTTTCGGAATTCGGGAGTGAATCAAACACAAATTCTGAATCTACCAAGTCTACCATTTTCAGAATTGGTACCAACCAAACACAATCTTAGGCCTATTCCGAGTAAACGACTTTTTTACACGTTTTTCCTTATTTTTCACACAAACATGGAGTGGTACAAAAAGACACGAAAATCTGAGAAACAAATGAATTAACATATTCTTGAAACTAGTTTTTCGGCGGGTAGATGTACCTTAAAATGACTAAGCAACATCTCGACAGATAGCTAAATCCTTTTGTTACATGCTGATATGAACAAAGCAATCTTATTGTAAGCGTGTTGCACGATATAGACCTTGATATTAACATTCAAGAATAAAATTAATCGTAAGTTGAGCAGAGTTTTTTTAAATACTAAAGTATTTAAAAAAACTCTGCTCCAGGTACGATTAATTTTATTCTTGAAAGTTAATATGCTGATATGAAGTTTGAGTCCGTAAAATTTGCTTTCCAAAGTCAGGCGTAATGAAGCTTGAGAGGTTCTTTGGGTCACCCGGTAAGTAAGGATTTCCTACGGAGACTAGCTCTCACAAAGAAAAAACCTCCAACCAGTTGATTTTCTCAAGACTGTGCCTTAGCGAATGTTCCCAAGCTTAATTAGTCAAAATAGACGTCTTGCAGCTACGAAACGAAACTAAGCCTTCACCTGTAACGATTTAAGCCTGCTTTCATCTTGCGTAATTTTCCACCTGTCTTGCTCAAGCTGTCTACTTTGTTCTCTTAATTGCATTTCCAGTTTCGCAATCAATCCTTGCAGTCGTGATCTCTCTTCCATATTCTCCGTCTCCTGTCTGTGTAGCCTCCCTTGCATGGTCTTTAGGTATTCGTCTCGTACTCGCAACGAATTTTCACGATCAGTTAGATTATCCTTGTGAGAGAAATCGATTCGTTTCTGAAGCTGCTCAACCTGAAAGTAAATAGAAATCTTGATAAGAGCTGTCGTCTTTACTGACGTAAGTCTTTCGTACAGAACTTCAAATGATGAATTTCAGGAGAAACAGGTTTTCACAGTTAGAAGGAAAAAAATGGACTTCTAGATTCAAAAGCTGGCAATCTCGTCGCTGGGCTTTGAGGCATGATGGGAGAAACATACCTGTTAAAGGGTTTGTGCTAGGTTAAAAGCCTGCATAAGATTTCTATCTTAAAAGTCGTGTCTGAGTGACTTCTTTGTTCTATTTATAGATGAACCTATTTGCCAACGCACACATGCTTTAATGATGGATACAACCTTAAAGTACGATTCAATCTAGATCAGTCAGCATAAATTTGCAAATCACCTACTTCGCTTGTGGAATTCTGCACTTGTTGAATGAGTGATTGAAGGGATTTCGTTTGCGAAAACATGCTGGTAGCTGCAGCAACTTCTTGCTCTTTCAAAACACGAAGTCTTTCAAGTTGATCCTCGTAGTCTTTGCTGAGATCTTCCATGGCCTAAAATGAATATCAACAATCCATTGAAGCGCTGAATTGTGATTGCAGTAAGACCCACATATAAGAAACACAAATTTTAAGAACATCGAAGTCAAAGTTTGGAGGAAGGTTGTTTTGAACTGCTATTAATGGTGTCTCATACCTTTTTCCACAATTTTTACCTTCTCTTTGTGAAATTACACATAAAAAATAAATAATTTGAGCAAAATGACGTCATATCACTCAAACCAGAGCGAGGCTATCGTATTGTTTCATCACCTCTTATTTAATCGTTGCTAGCCTATTTATCGTGTGCTCAAGCAAGAAAATAGCGACACAGCGACCAGATTGGGCCTAAACTTTCAAAATATTCAGGGAATGTGAAACTTTAAGACTTTGCGTCAGTTATTGTAAGTTTGTTTTGCAGCGTTAATCATTCTAGCCTCGGACTTGTCCCTTAAAACTGAAAAGTGGAAAGACATATGTTTCCAAGTGCAAAGTGCACATACGACTGTTTCTATATTCATAACAAGCTAAAACCCAACTAATATAAATACACAAACAACGGACCGTTTTTGGCGTAGGAAGACAAAGGTTATGTGACCTCCACCAGTACGGTACTTACAAGTTTACAAATTAATCTTCAAAGCAACGGGAAACAAAAAAAAGACAACATACAGACAGTTAAAGAAAAACAGGGGCCTGGCAGTTCCACACCAAGCCATGCAGTATTTCTACTCCTATATAGCATGGATTTTCATAAGTTATGTACCAGTAAATCGCAATTTGACGTTTAAATGACTACTAAAATCCAGCACCTTGCACTTTTCACAAAGCATGCTGCTCAAATAATTTGCGCACATTGAGGTGCTTTATTACATGCGTTATTCTTAGACTTTAAATCCTGGTATTAAGAAACTTTCCTGAACTCAGACAGTGGTGGCTCTTACATGCAAACTTTACTGTATTTAAATCATTTGATAATTAATTTTCAGTTGTATTGAACTCTGTTGAAACGATGTACGAATGCCCATTGCTTCCTGTATATCTATATGCATGGACTTTCTGAAATGAACGCGACCTCTTCTATATTATACCAAATTTGAACAGCCACTTGAAGTGGCCGAGATTGATGAATTAAGACTGAGTTCACAAGACGCCGGCACATTTTGAAAACGGGGAAACATGTGACAGATGGACTTCCGTTCACACTAAACGGAGCACATTTTTCACAGTACATTTTGAAAACGGTATATTTTGAAAACGAAACTCTAACTGGCACATTTTGACAACAGCATGGTGTGAACTCGACCTCAACTTTGCTACCATCACATTTTCATCGTCTTCAAAATGTGCCAGCATCGTGCGAAAGCAGTCTTTTAAAACGACATAATCGCACAAAGAAACCTATTCCAATACAGAAAAGGCTTCAGCTTACAAACCCACTTATGATCTGAAAGAAACTTCGCTAAAATTTTGAGAAAGAAAATTTTCATTAAGAATGAATTCGTTTGCATTGGCTCAACAAAAAACATGGGTGTTATAATTTAACATTCAACAGATAAAGTTGGAACGAAAAGATCTTAACGTTCAAATTTGTCAAATATACAAAAGTATCAATAAAAAAAATAAATACTACATTGTTACCTTTTTGTGCAGTATCTTTATTCTTTCCAAATCTGCATCTTTATTCTTTTCCATCATTTCAATTCTTCTTTTATTCGAGGAAAGAATTTCAGTTTTTTCATTCTCAAAGGCTTTGATCCTTTCATTAAATTGACTATTAGCAAATTCATGTTCTTCTTTCAGTTGAGTTTCCCTTCTTTTATAAGTGTCTTCAAGAATTTGGAAGCGAGTTCTGAAAAATCCAAATAAATAACCAATGTAAAAGAAAGCAAAGGGGGAAGAGAAGCTTGGATGGACTTGTAGATGGCTCACCGTTTTAAGTCTTTGCTCTTCTTTGATAAAAAAGTCACAAAATATAAAACTTTGCATAATCTCTGAATGAAAGATCCCAGGTATCAGAGCACAAAGCGAGAAATCTAGGCGATTTGCAAACTCCAAAAAATTTGGTTGAAATGTGCAAAGCGAAATTTTCACTAATGTTAAACATTGGAATGATATCCTTGACAGCACTCAACAACGAAAAATCAATCGCTCCCTTTGCTACAGATTTTAGAGAGGATATTTTTGAACACACAGGTCACAAACACACGATCCCTTCGTGGAGCAGCGCATAGCTTTCTTTTCTTACACAAATCATTGATCGCTTAGCTGAAAGGAATGTCATCTGTAGATCTTGATAAAAAAGTGAAAATGAAGTGAGCCTCAGACATACCGGTGCCGACGGGATTCAAAATGCATAAATACGTTTAAAGATTCGACTTTGCATAGAGATTTAGTTTGTTACGGTTCGAGCTTAAAGCTTCATCAGATAAAAGATAACAGAAGAAGCAAACATAAAGAAGGAGATACGAAGCGCAATTTCGAACTTGTGCAAAGTCGAATCTTAAACGTATTTATGCTTATATTGAATTTAATCGACGTACAACATGCACAAGAATTCTGCTTTCAATTTAATTTCAAAATGCTAAATTGCAAAGCAAGACCGTTTTCATCATTTGTAATCTATTTAATATTGAAAACCGATACCTTTGGGGATACAGAGTTCAAACTTTCCAGCACGAGCATGGCGGAACAAGTACGATCGAGAGAACAACAGCGACAACAACAGGGAATGCGGATTCTGGTCATTTCTTGATCGTCTTTACCCTTTTCATGAAAATATAAGATGGACGAATAGAACTGAAGGTTAAAAAGAGACACACTTGTTCCTAAGATTAGAACACATACTTTTTCCAGGAGATTACGGATTAGGAATTTTCGCACGAATCCATAGAAGATCCAGGCAATACATTTTAATAATTGAGAGTAACCTTAGGAAATTTCTATTGCAATTAGTTTTTCTTTTTTGTAAGCTGTAACTGAATGGCTATCGTGGATAAATAAGATTAAATGAAAATGAAATGAAAATGAAATGACGGAATGAAAACGTCCCATAATGGCTGGAATTCACACTTGCTTCCAATAAACGTCTTTTTTCGAGATATTCTTTAAAATACGACTGGGACTCACAACAAATTCGTGTGTCCTTCAGTTTTGCCAAGTAATCGATATTCAAAATATTTCATGCTGTGATATATGCATGAAATACTGTTGCTCAAGATATGGTTTGCAAGCATGATTTTAGGTCTTTCCTGTGATGATAAAAGATAAGCAGCAACAAACATAAGAAAAAATAGATAAAGCATAACTAACTCCGCTTAACTGTGCTTTGAATAGAGTTTTTGGGTAAAACGTTTTCGGGCTTAAAAACATTATCAAATAGGTGCACTTGATAATTGGTTTAAGCTCTAAACGTCGTACACAAGAAACGCTAACGCATACATGAACATTGTTTGTACAACACAAACATACTTATGTGAGTTCTCCATTGCCTTGATCTCATCTTCGTGCCTCTTCTTTAACATTTCTTGAGAATTGACCAACTGATCTTTTTCCAACTCCAGTTTCCTAATCTTATTTTCGAGCTCTTCGATTCTGCTTGTTGACTCTAGATTTGACTTCAGCTTCCCCTCTTCAAAAGAGCTAATTTTCGCTTGCAAATCACGTAGCTCAGTTTCTAATGACAGTCGATTTTTTTCGTGTTGCACTTTCGTTGTTTCGTATTCTTCGATTTTGTGCTGAAGGAAAAGGGTAGTTGGTTAAGTGAACGCAAAGTGTGATAAAAGATTTAATGGATTCCGAAAGTCGAATGTAATCTAAAGTCTGAAATTTTTCTCAGATTTAATGACATAAAAGTCAATTATTGATCACCCTCCAACTTGATATCTTGGCCTTTTTCACTTGAAATGTCATAATGCCTGGATTCATCGTGACATGGATTAGTCAATGAATAACTTGACATGTCGTTAAAATTATCAAATATGAAGTAATGGTCCTCGGTTGCTTCCTCATTGGTTTCGTTACATACCATATATATAGAAAACAACCTTTATTCTGAAGGAATGAGAGAGGTAGCCAAACCTTGATCTAACATTAAAGACCAATTTCTCACCATGATCCTTCGTGGCGCCAAAGTCGACTTTCTTATTATCTGAAAGTCAGTTTTGGCCTAAAGTCTATTGGTCTTGCACTTCATTCGGCGCACAAATGACCATGTTAACTTTGGGTCTTTAAGAATTCTTACTTTTAGTCAGTAAGGCTTTGCTGTGAGGAAAACTTTCCAAATATGCCTGTTTCCGAGATATTGCACTTTCTTCTGCACAATAAACAAAAGAAACCCTAAAATGCCAATGGGCAAATTTAAACAGAATTTGCAGTTCTCGATCAGGTAAACCTGCAAGCCTGTAGCACTGTCTTATTTTCTAACATTTCTATAAATATTTTTCAATGTCTTGACAACAATCCAACTTTTCACAGTCTTAGTATCTTTAGTCTTGGGAGGATATCCATTCATCTACCGGGTGAGCCAATAAAAAGAATCCCCGTTTGAAAGGCCACGGCTCCTTGGATATAAAGACAATAGCATCGTCAAATATATGATTTAATGGTAGACATGTTCAAATCTATATTCAAATTTACCTGGCTGAAATCGGCCACTTCCCCTTCTAAAATTATGAAAGATTCTCTTAAGAAAGCCCCTTCAAGAAACCTTTAAAACGTGCCCAAAATCAGGCACAAATTTTCTTAACACTTCTGCCTTACACGGGCCTTACAGCAATGACTTCTATGTGCTTTAGCACTTGGGAAGATTAATAAGTCTTTCCTATCGTATGAGTAACGTAGGGGAATTCCATGCTCCCAACAGGACAGAATACACGAATAAATATGAGAGTCACCATTTTTAGGAAGGGAAACCAAGGAAATTTCGCTTATCATTTTCACTCGCTTTTGCACGTTTCTGGAAGGGGCTTTCTGCAGAAGATCGCCCATATCCACTGGAAGGAATAACCGATTAGAGCCGGGTAAATAGCTGAACCTAACAGGACGTATAGGTAATAAAACATGACAGTTATCATTCAATCTTATTGCTTTGATATTCTAGGAGAGGTGACATGTCAAACGGGGATTCGTTTCTAACTCACCTGGTACAAACCTGGGATAATTTCATAGACGTAGGAACCGGGGGGTACTGAGCCCGTGCCTCGCCCAGATGTTTTGCAATAAATAAAGAAAAGCCATGTTTATTTTTAGCAAATGCTCCCTTTTTCGTAAGGAAGAAAGTGCCCTCGAAGTGTCGTGCCCCTCAAGTTTAAGATGCTTTCTACGTCCCTGGATAATTTCTACTGGAAAGTACATTGGAAGTCTTGGTCGGACATAGTGATCTTTGTAGTGCAAAGGAAGCAAAGTTGTTTTGTCGAGAAGAGAAAATAAGCAATTTACTCTCTACTAATCTCTGTGTAATGCATCCTGGCATTTGGAAGTAAACGAAAACTACAGTATTCTGATATCCATTACTTTGCAGATGGATGTCCACAAGTATTGCATGAATATGAATTTAGTATCACAAGGGTAAAAACCTAGACTTATGACGATGAGTCCCTTGTATGCCTGTGGTAAACCTTGCTCAACAGGACCATTTCTGTTGACCGAAGCGCCTTCATCAAGTCAAAGCGCACAGCGAAACAAGAGAATCATAGTCATAAGCCTAGTAAAAACCTACCTGTTGAATCATCTTGTCTGCATTTAGTTTCTCCATTTGCATTGCGAACAACGATGTATCTTCCCACCTTCCTGATCCATTGAAACCTTGGATGCTTCTTTGCATGGCATTTGGATCTTGAAAGCCAAATTGGTTCCCTTGCATTGGAAACTGACCTTGTGCAGCTAATAATTGTGCCAGTAGTTGACCCTGCACACTGGTTTGACTGGTATGGTCCATTCCGTTGGGAGAGGTAACTATAAGAAACGTAGACTTGCTATGACGTCTATCTTCTGGTCATAAAGAACGAGAGAAGGAAAAAAGAAAACGAGAAAAAAGAAGAAAAGAGGAGAGAAGGCTCGTCCACTCAATCGAAGCTACATTCAGATCTCCTGTTCACTGTACACTCAATTGCAGCTACATTCAAATTTTCCTGTTCACCGTACAACACATTGTGCGGTGACTAGGAAAATTTGAATGTAGCCTCGATTGGGTGGACGAGAGTCACAAGTCTGTCTTTCGTTCTCTTCTCTTTTTCTTCTTTGTTCCTTCAATCGTTCTTATGGCAAAAAGATAGACTCGTAGCAAGGCCATAAGAAACGATAAATACCGTATCAATCTGAAGAAATGCTCTGAGGTTCTAAAAATACAAAATAAACAGATCAGTCGTATAACCAATTTTGATATTTCATCTGAGGGAGGACTTCTCCATTTCAAGAAAGATCACACCAAAAAATATCCGAGATAAAATGACGGTCTTTTCGAAACTTGAGACAGTAGGCAAACCAATTATTACATACCAATGCCAGTGTGGGGTTGCCCTTGCGAATATGAAATTTGTTGTGGGTGAAGATTTGTCGAGTGTGAAGCAAGTATCTGTTGCTGTTGCCCTTGATTCAAGGTTTGGCTTTGCAATTGTTGACTTGCAGCTATGTTGCTCGGCTGTTGGAGAGTCATTGCCTGCTGTTGATTCTCCACTTGGTGTTGACCCTAAGAATTAAGTGGTAATGTTTCCTTATTTAGAATAACGAAGGTGCAGTGTTTCGATTTGCACATATTGCTGAAGTCTGATTCATTATAAAGCAAATATGACGTTTCGTAAATCCATACTACAGTGAAACCAGTATGCAAGAACCTAAAATTTTGTACTCAGCATGGCAAAGTTCACACTTATTGCCTACATTTTCATGGGAGAGGCATTCTTAGACTAAAATTACACGATACCGGAATTTATTGAAGGCAGCTGAATTGTGTCCACGCCATGCTTCTGTTTCAACGAGTTTTGTCCGAAATTGTAGTCTACATGTAGCACAAAGGATTGACATGCACCAATAACGTTCCCATGGTACTCATTGATCGAGAACATCAAATGCAGTAGGTTATATATTTAGATTAATCCAGTCCCCCTACCTAAGCTACTTTTAACTCCGTTGACTTAATTCAACAAATTTCAAAGTAGATATATCTATGGCTTTTTCTATGTTTAGACAACATATAATAGTTGAGCAAGATTTCTGAATTGTGCGCATTTTTTCGATTCCAGCTAAGCTACAGTTACTCACGAAATCAATAATAAAATCACTTACAGCAGCAACAACAGCAGGATTTTTCCTAGTTTCACTACGTTCTCCAGTAGTCCCACTGCTGCCAACCGGTGTTGAGTGAGACACTGGCACTCCAGCAGAAGTCTTTCTGTCTTCTTCTCGAATAGTAGAATCTGAGAATATGTCATCAGTCTTTTGTATACTTGACTCATTTGAATTCCTGTAATTCTGTCGCCTTCTCTGTCGAGCTGAGCCATCGGGAGTTTCCCATGGGAATAGCCTTGCAAAATGAAAGGAGAAATGTTGCTTGAACATGAATAATTATATATAATTAAAGATGGAAGATAAAGATATATACTGGGTGTCCCAGAATAAAGGTAACGGATTTGAGCATGGCTAGCGCTGGGATTTAGCTCGAATCAATCGGGAATAATCTGTAAACTATTCCTCGATAGTTAACTTAAGATAGATACCTTGCTTACTGATATTGGAGCATTGAGAGTAGAAATTCTTATCAAGAAAGTGTAGATTTGTCTCCACCTCTAAACCAGAGCTTTTGGGTTTTGGCCTAAGTTGTTGACGGGCTTGTTGTGGAATCTCCTCAATCATAGCGAGGTACAAGCAAGATGCCTCGTGCTTCGGAAAAATTCTTGATGGAAACCCAAATCGAACTTGAAATCAAATTCACGAAGGTTTTTCCAAAAGAAAAATCTCCTTCATTCAGCAAAACCTTTGAATTACACCTGCCGAATAAAAGTTATTCATCTGCGAAATAATTCCACGGGGTGTAAAAAAATCTTCCTTGTTTGAATAAAATGCATTTATTATCATTGGAATTATTACGAAAAAGACAATCGCGTATACCAATTCACAAATATAAAAATTCACAAGGATGAGATCCTTGAAAGTGCTCACTCGTGCATAAGTTGTTTCTATTTTGTAAATTCATCTTGACTGAAGAAAGATATTCCTTGGTGATTATATTCATTGATAAGTTTGTCAGTTTTTAATTTTCACGTTTCCATTCAAATGTGTACCTAAGCACACCAGTCCTTGCTCAGAATTTCTACGCTCACCAGTCTGTCCTTGAGGCAATTCTCCAAAACAGAAAACAGCGCATTTGTAGTTTAGGCCAAAACCTGAACGCTCTGGTTTCGAGATGGAGGCGAATCTGGAATTTCAAGATAAAATGTCTAATCTCAATGTTCTAATATCAACAAACAAGTTATCTATCTTCAAGTCAACTATTAAGGAATAGTTCAAAGATGATTTCCGATTGATTCGAGCTCAATTCTTTACGCTGGCCTTGATCAAATCTGTTACCTTTTTGGGATAACCGGTGGTTAAAGAATAGAGTTAGCTTCTGATTGCACTCAATCAAATAAAGATAAACAACCAAAATAAACCTGTAACTAGAGAGAAAACTTTTGAATCCTGCAAGAGAAAAAAGAATTAGACTGCGCTCAAACGATACGAGCATGATTTGAAAACGGTAAAATATGTGACGGATAGGCCTCCCGTTCACATGAAAACGGCACACTTTTGCCGGCAGATTTTCCGAAAACGGTAGATTTTAGAACGTAACTCCAACCGGCACATTTTGGAAACGGCATCGTGTGAATAACTCTGCAAACTGGTGAAAAAAGAACATTTTTCGACGCTTGTGGAAAGGGACAGCTCAATACCTAAGGCGTAGGCACATTTCTTTGGCATAAAAGTCTTGCAACGAGTGTTTTACCTTAAAATCTCGTACCGTTTTCAAAATTTTCCTACATTGTGTGAGTGCTAGCTCAAATTTTGCTACCGTCACATATTTCATCGTTTTCAAAATGTGCCGGGATCGTGTGAACGCAGTCTTAATCTTAAAACCCTGAAAGAAAAGAAATAAGTTAGAAGCTCACCAGTAACTGCAATAAAGAATAACGTTTCTGTTGTTCGTCTGCTAAAGAAGCCTATTTTTATCGTTAATTCCTCTGGAGTCACTCCGTAGAGGAGCGTTGCAGTGTAATCGCATGAATCCGGTATACTCCGCTCAAAACACTGAAAGCAAACAATAAAATTTGGCGCCAGATTACAAAAGTGCCCAGCAGTGTTGGCCAGATTTGCAGAGGAATATGGCGTAGGAGCGAGCGAAGCGTTGTAGCGTAACTGCTACCGCAAATATCACTAATGAATGAAAATCAGTCCGCTCTGCTCCGCTCCAATACCAATCCGATATAGTGCACTGTAGCCTAACTTATTTCTTTCCCATCAGGTTTTAAGATTCATTCGTTTTTCTCGTCCAGGATTCAAGAGTTTTCTATTTAGTTACTGGTTTACTTTGGTTGTTTATTCTTATTTGATTGAGTGCAATCAGAGGTTTGAAATCTATTCTTCAGTCAGGCAAATCGCTTGTCATTTAGGAATATTGAATCTTTTGTTTCACAAATCTGCTCTGTTGTTCGCACAAATTGAAAACGGCAGAATTTCTAAACGAAACTCTAACCGACACGACTGCAAAACAGTGTCGTGTGAACACTCAAAAGCGATGAACATGGAAAAATTTTAAACACTTTCGAAACACGGCTGATTGATTCTTTAAGTCTAGAGAAATTCCTTGTCGTAAAATCTAACCTCTTTGTTATAGATGTTGCAACAGACTCGTGCAACAGACTTAAATTATATCGTGTGAGCACTAAACAAATCACCACACAGTCATATATTTTGCTATTTCAAGTAATGCCAGCATCTTGTAGCGTAGTCCAAGGATGCTTCTCCTCTCCTGACGCACAAACATATGGGGAATGTAAAGGAAAAGCATTATTCGAATTTCTGAAGAAAATGAAAGCTCACTCGTCTGATGGAGGGTCTGCTTTCGATCTCGTCTGCTTCTTAGGACTTGCATTTTCTGTTGACAGAAGATAAATCCTGCTATCATAAAAGATATAAAAAAATAGTCCTCTTTCAGTTGCAAATGTTGGGATTTCTTGCTTATCACTAGACGTTTCATATTGTGAATAATTCCCGATGTAAATCTTTTCTGCACTTCACGTTATGACCTTTGTAAGATGACTGACTTTTGCAGCCTAAAACCCAAAGGCAATAGCATTAAAATTGGCATACGAAAGCTTTTACCGTGATTCCTCGCTTCTGAAACAATTCCAGTTGATCTAATTGATCGGTTCGTCGTGGAAAGCAAAAGATCATGTAATCATGTGGTAATTATGTAGTAAATAATCTCCTTACACTATCTATAGGGCAATCGTCGATTAGACGTAGACTGATGACGTTCGTCTATGCTTTGCTTAATTGAGTTGAATTGCTATTTACTGTTAGTCATTCTGCTAAAACTTCGTTGAAGCGCGATGGGTATTGTGGGGTATCATTGGTGGAATGGAACGAACACAAGGACTCGTGTAATAAGTCTAGATGACGTCATTATCGTCGTTTCATACAAGAACTAAACGAATGATTTGTGGTTTGATACAAAATTCTTTAAAATAGCCTTAGATAGCGGACTCATCAAAATAATCCTTTGGACATTCAATAAACTTGGAACCTGATGGGAAACACCATAAACTCCTGTAAAAGAACAATAATCAAAATATAAGATAAACCTGTAATAGGAGAGAAAACTGTTAAACTTGTAAGAAAATATAGTAATAACTTACCAACAACGTTATTATACCAAATTTTTACACCAGATACGCGTTTCGTCGCACACTCCTCAGTTTGGTTCATGCAAAGAACAGATAAATGACACAACCGGGCTGTTTTATACCGGATTGTGATGTTTATGTGATACTCAAATGTCTTTTGTTGTGTTCTGTATAAAACAGCGCGGTAGTGTCAGTGTCATTGATCTATTCTTCGCATGAAATAAACTGAGGAGTGTGCGAAGAAATGCGTATTTGGTGTGATAATTTGGTATCATAACGTTGTTGGTAAGTGATTACTTGATTTTCGTACAGGTTTAACAAATATCTTTCAAATTACAGGTTAATCTTATATTTTGATTATTGTTCTTTTACAGGAGTTGATAGTGTTTCCCTACAGGTTGCAAGTTTATTGTACGTCCATGGGTATATCATGATGAGTCAGCTATTTAAGGCTATTATACAAGAACTATCAAAGACTTTCAAACATAACCACTCTCTTCGCTCACACCAGGTGAATCAGACAACAATTCCCGCTTTTGAAAATTCGAAACACGCAGCAGCGGATCTTGGTGATTCAAGTTCCACTTCAAAGTCAAAAGACTCAACTAGTTTTGTGAACCTTCTCGTGTCTTATGACTACTGGAATACGGCAATTTCAACTTAATGGAAACTTCTTGGTCATGCAACACTTGAAAAAATAGCAAGAACAGGCAGAACAGTTCACATGGGCGTTTAGCCTCTCTAGGAAGCTATGGGGGAGCTTTAAGTAATATATTTTCAAAAAATAGTGAAGATTTTCATTCCCATAGCAATAAGTGTTCAGATGATCTCTCTCCCGTGAAAATTGTACCTTCTTTATTGTTTGGTGAGGGTAATTTCTTTTTTTTAAGAGTTGACAAAGTGTTTCAGGTGTTTTACGCATATTTTTAGTGCTGATGAAAACGCGAGAAAAATCAGAAAAATAGCTTGGTCCTTCGGCTGTGAACTAGAATTTAAATTATTCAGATCTGTCAAGTACTCTTGATGTTATGAATTTTTAAAAGTGGGAACTTTTTTCGGGTTCACATGGAAGTTTCTTTCGTCGCTTACCTTCTGTCCCTCTCTGTTTCTCCAAATCTGCATTTTTGGTTGATGTATTCTGTGCTTCAGTTTTCTTAGGAGAATCAACAACCTCTTCGCCTAGACCTAGCCATTCATCTTGTGAATGCTGTCTAGTGATGCCTTTGCTGTTTGTCTTTCCTGTATCATTCAAATCAGGTTTTACGGCTGGATTTTCTGAAGACCTCATGAGAACTGCTTCGTCTCCCAAACCAAGCCAGTCCTCTTTATTTGATTCTTTAGTCTCTCCTTAAACCAAATATTAAGAGAAAAATAAATCAACATTTGCTAAGATTCGCCAGCTGGCCAGAAAGATACTATTTTGCTTGGGCCGTACTTCTAAAATAGTAAATAGATGCTGTGAACATAGAAGAAACTAAAAAGGAGAAGATAAGAGCTTGAATGCTTTCTCACGCAATTTTAGGCCAAATTTCTGCTGAGAATTCACGTAATTCACTTCCTTTGAATGTAACTAAAAATGTATTGCAAAATGTCAGGCTCTGAGATATCAACAGAAAATTGTTCAATGAAAAGATACATCTATAATTACTGCGAAGTGCAATTTTCAAAACTCGAAGACCTTTTAAAGAGATAGGCAGTGGATCTCGTTTGAAGAAGAATTTGAAGAAATTTTTGTTAAAATCAAGGATAACTCTCATTCAAAAAATAACAGTTTCTAACACTTTACACAAAATTCGTAGTTTGCGGTACAGACGCACTAAGCTCATCTCCATTGCTATTGGTGATCAAGCATGAAAAACTGTCCTAATCTCTATAATGCTACTTCTCTATGGCAGTAAAATTGGACCGATTGCAGTTTTGAAAGCCGTTGTTTACAAAATTTGGTAACGAAAGGCCGCATTGCCGTCTGATTATGCGTAAGCTTGGCTAAATACTGTACGTATAACTGAACTCTTTTACTTTGACAGCATGATTAAACGATCAAGGCGCGCCAGGTTAACAGGACTGTCTCGGTAAACAGGAAACAAATTTGGACTGTATTCAGCCATGGGCTATGAAATGAGGCCCCATCCACACGTATCCGGATGATTTGAAAAACGCATCTTTTTAATCCGTTTTGGATTATCGTTCGCACGGAGACGGCGTTTTCAGTCACCAAAAACGAAGCTTTTCGAAAACGCTCTCCAAAGTGTATATTTTCGAAAATGCCGTTTTCATGTTGTCAGGTGGACGGATGAAAGCAGAGCTTTTCGAAACGCTGACGTCACAGCGTTGATTTATAACCCATCAGAGCATGCGCTCGGACCTTTGCAGATCACGAGAGGGCATTTTGTCAATCTGTTTTCGGATTTCGAATATCATAGCGTCTTCGTGTGGACGGGGATAATTTCGAAAACGCTCTTCGTGTGGACGCGGACATCTTTCTAAAATGCGTTTTCAAAAATATCCGGATACGTGAGGACGGGGCCTGATTTTCTTGGAAAAATCAGATAATCAGGAATACGGTAGAATAGTGGATGCGCAGTTAAAACTGTGAGAAGCCAGCCCTACTTCCAGCCCTACAAAGCAATCACGTGAGGAAATTACCATATTTTCATGCCTTTTAACATGCCTCTCTTCAGCAAAGGTGAACATTTAATATAGAGATGAATTTGAAGACGCTGGGGGAAATCTATGTTTAGCAAAGTGACTAATTTCAGCTCCTTATTCGAATTTCGTGCTCACATGGAGGTCTGAAATTTGTTCAAAATGTAAACTTGAAGAAAAGGGAAAGTCTGAGAAACGATTTAACTACCATATTTTTTAAACTGGTTTTCAGAGGGTAATCATAGCTTTTTAAAATCAAATATAAAAGTTTACTTTACATCTTACTGCATCTTTCTAATCGCTATACAACACTACAGGTACGATACCATCATTGGAAGCGAAGAACAATAACTACCCCATGGCCAATATTACCAGACACGCAACTTAAAGCTAACTACAACTGAACTACAAACGATCAAAAACTAATGGATAATATTTAGATTCTGTTCCACAGCAGATTTCAAGTCAGGCTTGCGATGACTTAAATGATGTCGCAAGAGCAACTCATTCGTTGTAGTAGATTAAAAAATGCCTGACATCTGACGTGAAAAAGGATTTACAAGGAAAAAGAATATTTACTTTAAGGGATTTTGGGGGTTGCTTTGTGCCAAGGTTGCAAAAGATATCAATAAAGCCGACCATTTTCCTAGATAAGACGTAGCCTCACTAGTAACGCTCATCTCATTGAGTTGAATTGTTGCAGTTGTTGTCGCTCCACTGAGGGCCTATTTCCCTAGAGCTGTAAAAGCAGCAAAAATGCCCATCGGCGACGACATTATATCGCCCCGTCATCTACTCGAAGGCAGCCTCGCTTTTGCAGAGAAACTGAATTAGGCAACTACGAACTTCAAGCAATGAAATGAGCTGAGCCAGGGAAGCAAAGGAAAGCTGAGGAAGGCAGAAGAAACCACGATAAAGACACAGGTATGTTTACGTTTACATTTCTAACTATTACTTCGTTTCCTGCGACCCATCGTAGTAGTTGTAGTGTTATCAGTTCAGGCAAAAAGCGAAACTATGACATGTTTGCTAATAGAGTATATTATCAAGGACAAAACTCGTTAATAGAAATGAGTTTTGTGTTAAAGGATGCCTTTCCTGCAATTAAACTATTACCTGTCACTGCTAAAGGCCCCCTTGCCTCCTTTGCAATGTGACACATAGACGAACACATACATGTGAACTCACCACTGACATTTCCATCGGCTTCAAACATTGCAATGGGGGCTTGGCGGATCCCAACTCAAAATTCCCTCCAAAAAGCAGAGCGTTTAATGAATTTTATCCGGCATTGTAGACAAAACGTTGAGTCAATTCGAGTCTATTCATATAATTAGAAAGGTAAGGTTTTGATCACCATGTACCAAAAGCTGGGTCAAAGCAACATTTGAAAGATCGGCAATTTGTACAAAATAACAAAGAACAGGTCAAAAGATAGATTAACACTCCAGCTACGCACTGACACATTGCTCGCGGTGTTCATAAATTTGCTTTCAGGAAACTATTCATGATTTTTCTCGTGAAGTTTTTGAAACAATGTTAAAATTTTGAGACGGAAACGACCGGTATAAATCACAGATCATTACATACCAAATGAAGCTTGTTTTCGTCTTGAATTTTGCAATTTTCCTTTTCTTCTTGGTGAATTACCAAATACATCTTTATCATCTTTCGAATCGTCAGCATTGCCCTCTTCTTTAAGACCAAGCCAGTCATTTCCATCTGTTTTTGTTTCAATAATTAAATCAAAAATAATTAAATCAAAGGGTTTGATCTGCTCTTTATCTCTCTATTTCTACTTGCAGGGTGACCCAAAACAACCTAACGTGCAAGATTGTAACTGGCTTCCTAAAGTCACAACACGGGCTGTAGGAAGGCGACTTATCGACTTGTTTTCCTTCTGTTTGCACTTCTCCTGCGAAGGCGCCATTTCATCATCACGCGTGGCGGCAGATTGACACCACTTAAAGTGCCCTGGAGGAATTATGAGCCTCAAGTGTGGTTAACTGAAAATGAGATTTGATGAAACGGAGAGAGTCCTCTCTTCGAGGAGTTTCAACTTGAGTTGAATAACTTCTCGAGAGCACTTGAGGTCATCCCAATCAGGGAGCTATACACCCTGATGCCAATCTTTACCTCCCTGATGCCAATCTTCCGTCACGCGCGGGGATTGGAATTTCATCTTCGCAGGATATAGTCTGATATTTCCAGTAATATTGTCTACAGTAGGCATTAATCAGCTCCAATTTAGCTATTCTTTTCTAGCCTACTTTAAATTAGATAAAAAACATCTAATTTGACAAAATTTTTCTTCCCCCCCTCTCTCAGCTGTCTTCAATCCATTCCTTGGGAAGTATTAATGACCAGCCCTTTATCTGAAGAAGTACTGCGGCTACTGTCAGGAGGACATAAAATCTTTTCACCTTTTTTGTGCTACCAGAAGATTTGAGAACAGCATACTAATGCGACTACCGTAAACATCCAAATATAAGAACCCAGTGCATCAAAAGCAACATGCTCAAATCATGCAACTAGACATCTATCGTAAGAACCAATCCATTGAGATCATTGGACAAGAACGCAAGGCTAACTGCGAAAATCGTAGGTTCTTGTATGCGGCTGTTTACTATATCAGCCACAAGTTAAAGTATCAAAATACCTGATTTTTCAGTTTCTTTCTGTTTACGCATTGGAGTCGCTTCTTTCGATTTTGGCGTTTTCTTTAAGTCCCCCGTACTCAATTCCAAAGAAACATCTGTGTTGTCGTCTTCCAATGATGCATCTTTCGACTTTTTGACGGACTTCTTCGTCTTAGAACGACCACTTTCAGGAGCAGTTGATGGTCTGCTTGTGCTATCGGGAAAAGACATGTCTAGGTCATCAAAACCAAGTTCGTCGGCAAATCTCACACTTCGTCTGTTTGGTGCAGTGGTTGGTCTGTCCTTTGATGTCCCTGCTGATGGACTGTAACTGCCGAATCTGATGTCTTTTTCTCTTGGGCTCGTTATAGGGCTCTCAGTCTCGATTGGTAGGTCAACTGAAGAAACAAACATAGACCCATAAAGGCCTGCTCATATGGGGGCTAACTAGCCCGATTATCAGGCTGGCTCAGCAGGCGAGACGCTTTTTATCTTGTGTTCATGTAGAGAAATTCTAGCCTGCTTGCCCAGACAGAAATTGAGCACGTGCTAAAATACGACACACATACACTGCCTAGATAAGCAATGCATGAGGCCTTTAGTCATTTCGTCTCGGTAGCCGAATTGGGAAAATCTTATATGAATGTTCATCCAGCCTACCGATGTATCGTCAGTACTCCAGTGATCTTGCTGCCACCTTGTACGAACAGATAGCATATTGGATTCGGAGCGAGGTGAGATCTCATCTCAGCAAAGAGGCCAAGCTCGGTAAGCACAAGGCCAAGAAATCTCTAAATCATTTGGAACTGTCTGATGAACGTATGAAATTAATTTTGAAAGGGAATGGAGAGACAGACGATACCAAGGTTTGTGATTCTGATTTCATTTCTAAGTATTTCGACGAAAAAGTTATTGCCAAGACAGTCTTTGTTCTCTGCAATGAAGATTATGACAGCAAGGAATCCGGTGATAACATATTAATCATAATGTGAATTTTATTGGTACCCTTCACACTAGATGACGGATAAATCATTAAAGAGCCATTGTCACAAAGGGTCCTTTGCAGGCATACTACAATGTCAGAGTGTCTGAAAATCAAATACTTTTTATGTTCAGTAAAAAAGTTTACAATGATGAATTACCTAAAACATCAACTGCGAAGCACTATACCACAGTACAAGGACGATACCAGGAGGAGCAAAAATATCATGACTACCCCCTGGCATTTAACATAAAACAAATAAAACCTAAAATATAACCAGTTATACAACACAAGATGCTATTTGGCTAATACAGCTAAATAGCATAACTGCAAAGGACCTTGGGTAGCGATGACTCCTTAACTAAATTAACCCATATCAAAGAACAAATATTTAAATCTATATAGCTGCTTAAAAATGGATAAACTTCCTAATACAAAATTTATGGTTCTCTCTCTAACATCACAAAATGACAAACCTTTGTAAAGAAGATATCTCGCACATCAAAAGCAAAACATCATGGTCAGCTGCCTTGAAGGTGCAAAAACTTTTTCAGGAAGGCAATTCGCTTTGTAATGTCGGAGAGCTCAATCTTTTGCTTCACAAAATTCAAACATGGCAGTTACCTGCACTCGAGCCAGTTCCTCCAGATTTGGTCATCATTTGTTCCAAGAACGTTGGTTTTCTTCCCTTCGATTCAGCATTCTTTGTTTTGCCACCAAGTAGATCATCAAGAGCTGAAGTGGCTTTTCGGACAGGCTCTGTATCTTCGGTTTTTCTTCTCGTTGGCTTCTTTTTTGGCGAACCGACTTCATCGTCACTTAGCCCTTAATCGAAAGAAAGAAAGGTTGTAATTTAGACTGCGCTCACACGATGCCGTCACATATTGAAAACGGCGAAAAATGTGACGGAAAAGCCTCCCGTTCACACGAAAACGGCACATTTTTGCCAGCAGATTTCGAAAACGGTAGATTTTGAAAACGGAACCCTAACCGGCACATACTGGAAACGGCATCGTCTGAGCACTCACAAAATTATCAAAAAGAACATTTTTCAATGCTTTTGGAACGAGACTGATCGATTCTTAGAGTGTAGGTACATTTCTTCGGCATCAAAATCTTGTAACGAGTTTTTTACCATCAGATTTCCTACCGTTTTCAAATTGTTCCAGCATCGTGTGAGCGCTAGTTCAAATTTTGCTAACGTCACATTTTTCACCGTTTTCAAAACGTGCCGGCATCGTGTGAACGCAGTCTTAATCTTTCTGCTCATTGAAGTTAAAGTAAAATGATGGCACAAAATCAGGATATATGACAAAACTAGCTAAATCAGACCTGGCAATACCAAAAGGCAGATTCATTTGAAAGAATTAGCAAACATGACCACATTTGCTTCGCATCAAACAGCTCGTTGCTCCCTTTTTGTGACACATTTATACATAAGGCAATGATCTAGAAATGAAAGTCATTCCGTGGGACAAGAATGCGAACGAGAGATCGCTCGTTATTTCAAATATGATGAGTTAGGCCCACGACACGTGGCATAGCACTGCAGTAAGGACAAGAAATATGGCTGAGAAAGGCTGCCAATGTCAAGGAAGGAAGAGGATTTTGCAGCATTTCAAGGAAAGCAAAGAAGCTAATCTTACCTAGTCTAGCCTAATTGTATCCTGCCATAAGTTGAAAGATACAATAAGCTTGATCATTTTGTTTTCTACTTTTGGTGATTTCCATGACAAAGAGTTAAAAAACTTGAAACCAACGTCGGATCCCATCGCCTTTTGTCTTCGTTATCTATGACTTTGTTGTGACATTGTTTTTGTTGTAGGAGCTCATCTTTCACAACTACTAAAGTGGTTCAGTTTCGAATGACATGGATTTCAAAGTATTAGAATACAACACGTGGTTGCTTATCAATGGCAGGAAAAAGGCAAAGCTAGTGGTTGCTTCAAAAACAGCACTTCTGTTGTCCTCATGCAATGCCAAGATCCAGAAGGTTTCCAAAAAAATGATTCTGGCATCATCAAATTTTGCTTGTTAGCAGTGCTTCCGGTTCATAAGAAAGCAGCTTCTACCTTTTAAAAAGGTGGTGAAAATTTTAATTCGATTCCTTTCTTTAATTCAATTCCAGAGTCCTATCTCTGAAAGCGTACTTCATTTTGACATTGCTGGAGAACATCAGAAATGCTTTTTTAAAGCAACCACATATTTTGTTCTCTGCCATAAATCAGCAACCACAAGTAAGATTGATGAGGCTTGACCTATGCAACTGTGTGAAAACCAAGATAATTGAATTTACCGCTCAAATATTTTGGGAAACCCCGTATCCTTAGAGTCCAGTATGCTGATCAATGTGCAAAAAGCAGCTTTCTAAATCCACTAAAGCATGTAATATGAGATTTCAAGGAAAAGTTCAACCGTACTAGAATACTTCGGTAGATTGATAGCGTAAAAACCAAATGTAACAATAGACCTATACCTTGGCTGTAGATCTACCGACGTTTCAAATTGATTTGAACAAGTAAAGACCGGTGACGACGTTTTAAGCCATATACATTTAGCCCAAGTAGTAGGTTGACATAGCACTCTCGCCCTCTGTGAAGTAGTAATAGTCGCTAGCATTCTCACCCTCTGTGAAGTAGGGATGGTCGCTAGCATTCTCGCCCTGCGTGAAGTAGTGATAGTCGCTAGCACTCTCGCCTTCTGTGAGGTAGTGACAGTAGCTAGCACAGCACTCTCGTCTTCTGTGAGGTAGTGATAGTGGCTGGCACTCTCGCATTCTGTGAGCTAATTTGTAAGTTTGAGTTCTTGGTTGGACGGCCACCTGGCCTAGCACCTCCGTTCGTCCTTAAAAGTTCTGCTTGCTTCGCTCCTCTAAAAAAGCTGACAATCCTTGAGATACCTCAAGGCCTAATAATTTCGGACTTTGATATTTTCGGACATTTTACATGCCCAAAAATTTTGATGCCCAAAATTTCTGTAGTCCGAAACATCTCAGCGTTCGAAATTTTTTGCAGCAGAGAAATACCACAGCAAAAACACTTACAATTGTTTGAGAACGTATTCTATTGCTCACAAAACGGTTTCCACTGAAGAGGAATGTGTTGAGTGTTCGTATATTATATCTTTTTGAACTAAATTTATCTTGTCAATCATTCTCACCATTCTCAACAATAACCGTCAATGGACTTTCTAACTAAAAAACCTCTAAAAAAGCACAATCTACGAATGTACGACATTTTTCAGTATGATATCGGGTGAGTAGAAAAAACGTCTGGCGTTTGAAAGGCTACTGCTCCCTCAGTATATAAGCAATGACATTTTACAATATCTGATTGAAGAGCTAGCACGTTCAATTATTTTACAATTTTTCCTAGCTAAACTCAGTCACTTCGTTCAGATCCTGCAAGGGATTTTCCAAAAATGATTCCCTTCAAGGAACCTTAAAAAATGTGCTAAAATTACAGGCAGGATTCCCCAATGAGATTACCTCAAAGCGATGACTTTCTGCGCGCTTTAGCACGTGCTTTCCTCTTGGTGGGCTGAAAAGTCTTCCCCAAGCGTGAATAACTTATTCAGGAGGATTCCTTTCTCCCATGAGGACAAAATACATGAACATATCCAAGTGTTATTATTGCTAGGAATGAGAACAAAGGGAAATCTTGCTTGTTGTTTTCACTTAATTTTGCAGGTTTTTGAGAGGGACTTTCTACAGAAAGTCTCCCAAATCGACGGGAAGGAATGACCAGTTAAAGCCAGGTAAATTACAGAGCATAATTGGACATATCGGGAATAAAACAAGATCATTTCAATAAGATTACTTTGATATTCAGGCAGCAGAATTTTTTCAAATGCCGGGCCTTTTTATTGACTCGCCCAGAATAAGCAAAACTAAATTGTAAGTAAATATATAGTTTTTTAGTTGTCTGAAATTTCTGTAAAAACTTCCAAATTCCGTGAAAAAGCCTTCGAAAATCGTTTGTTTGAAACTTATTCGTCTGAAATGTTTGGCTTTTACTGAAAGTTGACATTGGGAGTGGATGTCTGGAGGACGGAGGAGCTCTTTCATTAGCTAAGCTAACTCAGGAGAGAGCATTGAAATGACTACTGAAATTTCCAAATAGATTCCGACATATTTCGACATCAAACCTGGTAAATCATCTTCATCCGCAAATATATCATCTGGTTCTTTGTTGTGTTTTGGACTTCGTTTGTCTTGTATTCCACTATCAGGTACATCAATTGTATCCCCACTGGTGAGCGATGAACCTATGGAATTTAAAAGAAGAGAGGAAATGGTTGATAATGATGGTGGGTACTTGAGTTAAAGTCATTAGTATTTCAATAGACTTATAGCTATCCTCTCTCAATCAATATGTTGTGATAGGAGTTTTTTTATCAATATAAAAATTTTACAATACATGCTACAATCTACTATACTCTAACTACTATGAAATACTACGAGGACCATACCATGAGGAGCAAAAGACAATGTCTACCCTATGGCCAACACATAAAGACTTAAGTAGACAACTAAATAAACACGTACAAAAAAGGTACACATACGATACGATACTATAAATGGTGGAAACGGTTTCACATTGGCTGCCAGGTCAGCGGAGGCGAAAATTTCTGCCGTTTCTGACGCTCTCCAGAGTCCCCACTGCTGAAGACATCGCCTCTAAGCTACCAGGGTTTATAGATCTCAAAAAACGTAGGTAAAAATTTTTGAAATTTTGTGTGGATGAATTTCAACCCTTACAACCAATGTGAAACAGAAATTAAAGACGGGAAAACTAATAAAAGGGAAAAAGAGGCTGTGCGATCTGGGGCGGGAGTACAAATCAGTGCAGAATGGGCTGTGATAAAAAGAGGCTGTGCGATCTGGGGCGGGAGTACAAATCAGTGCAGAATGGGCTGTGATAAAAATTTTTTTCTTATCAGAAACTCCAGTACTTGGAAAATATGACTTAAGAATCTTATGATATCAATGTAGAAAATTCTTAGCATACTTTAGCTTGTTTTACTTGTTTGCCGTTCGGTAAGTGGTAGACTCTACAACCTTTGTTTCTAAATGTTCATGTAGGTACAGGAAGCAGATATTCACGTACACACCTCTTAACTTGTGGCTAGCAAACATACCTTGGATTTTAGCGGCACTGCTGTCTTCGTTGGAGAGAGTAGGAGTGATTTTCTTTTTACTAGTAGATCCCCTCCTGCTATGTTTGAATTGAGAACTTGACCCAGATTTCGTACGAGGAGTCAGTTCAGATTCACTTGCACTTTGTGTTCCTATAGATGGCTCTTCCCAACTATTCAAACGTTTTATCTTCCATTCCATACTTCCACTGCGTGGCCGGGGATCCGTTGCAAGAAATGGATCATCTTTGTCAAAACTCGTCGCTGTTGAGAAGAAAAAATGAGCCTTGAATAATGAGACTCTTTTAGTTTTTTAAATTCGGTTTAAAAATTAAAAAAGCAATTTACGACAAGTCACACGAACTCCATAGCTATACAACAAGGACGATACCCCGGGGATCAGAAGACTATATGACAATCCCAAGGGCATTCCTTACAGAACATAAAACCAAATGACACTTAAATATACCATATGAGTCAACAAAGCCTACGCATTTGGCTGGCTATGGAATAAAAAGTGTGTGGTTGATATTCAAAGCTAAAATTTTGATCTATTAGGGTGTGTTTGATTGGTAAGTCCAAACCTGCCAAACTCTGAAAACGGTAGACTTCGCAGAGACGGAGACACGGTTTCCAATCAAATGCAAAGTTCTTCAAGGCAGCAGATTTCAGATTTATCTTGGTGAAGACGAGGTTTCCAGTTGTAATCACCAAGACGAGTCCGGTGCTTGGCAACAATGAGTAAAATTACGAATTACCATAGCAACGCGAACAAAGTCGCCTCGTTTTCAGAATTCTGCAAATGAAATCGAGGATCTCTTCAAAGTCTGCCAAACCTTCTGCCTATTGGATCAGAAGGTTCAGCAGGCTTACCAAACCTGCCAAACCTGCCGCTTTCAGACTTGGGGAGTCAATCAAACATAAATTCCGAGTCTTCCAAGTCTACCGTTTTCAGAATTGGTACCAATCAAACACACCCTTAGTCAAAGGCTAACGTATATGAGAAAATTTATTTGGTAAAATCACACATCCTTGAGACCATTTTTTCAGTTAGAAAAATGTCTATTAGGGGTGAAAATTCAATTAATTCAGGCACATCAAACTAATGCAAAGCTGTGGTGGAAGCGATGATAAAGACGGCAGTGAAAGAGACGCAGCAGAAACAAAAAACCCACCATCGATCATTGAAACTTTATTCCAATCTGGTACCATTATCATTTTATTATCATTATTATTATTACTATTGATTTATTTAAAGTAGGAAACATACAATAATAGCTATAAAACAAGAGCTAATTCAAGCCTACTATCTAATAAGTAAAATTTATAAAAAAGAAATCAAATAGAGAATAATTATCTAAAAATACATAAGTTTACAGATATTAACAATGTTTCCATATTTACAATGTTCTTTTTCCCCGGTATTTACAAAGCAGTAAATTTAGATCAGTTCAAGAACCCAACCTGAGCAACGAAAGGTCTACATAGTCTACAATTGCATTCTACTTCTTTCCACACTTTGATTCTCCTTTTAAAGCTGGAGAGGGTTTCTGACTGCTAAACTAAGCCACATCCCGAGGATCTTCAAAGCAAGTGCAGCAATCGTCGACAGTTTTCTGCACTATTTTTTATAAATCAATTACACATAGTTACAAGACGATGCCATAAGGAGAATGAGACTGCATTGCAACACTGTGGCTTTAACATTTAACATGAAACATTTACACGAAAACAATGAATGAACCAGTATAATACAGCTTAAACTACAAGCTTCAAAACGAAATAAAATGATAAATAGGTGGGAGGAGGAGAGGAAATTCCACTTTAATGATTTAAGAAAATCTTTTTCGTGATTTAATGAACTCAAGTGTTGCTTTAATTGTCACTTTATTTCATGCATAGGGTAACCTTTCATAAACCGTATGAAAGCAAAGTTGCTTGTACATGTGCTGCTGATAGCTTTGGCTACGTAGCTTAGTATCTACCGGATGAGCCAGAAAAAGATCCAACTTTTAAAAATTCATAGCACCATGAGTACCTCACAGATTTCAATGATTCAATTCCAGTTAAAAGCAGAAAGATCCAAGTATTTCTGTGACTGTTTCCGCTGTCTTACTAACACAAGAAGTATCGGTAAATTTAACTTGATAAACATTCATTGGTAGCAAAATCACTGAAAAGGGCAATCTCATCCCCAGAGTGAGTTCGTTGCTCTACCTCTACTCTGGGATACAAGAGGCCGTTCGGCAATCTGATTGGCTGCTTGCCATAACTCCGATTTGCGTGGGATAAACGACCTCGGCATGTAAAAATTCAGCGTAAAACAATATTCTTTACCTATATCGCCCATCATTTGCAATTCATTTACGTAATTCGAAGAATAACAAGCCATTTCATTTTCGAAGCTGCGGTGAAAGTTTCTCGAATTTACAACTTAGGCCCATTTTCGCTCCAAACAAATCGACCATATTTTCACATTAAACATACCTACAGACCCCAGATTATTGCTCAAACACCTTCAAAAAGGTTGAAATAAGGTCCTCGAAGTGTTTGTTTTTAGTTTCTCGATTTATTTTCACCAGAATTAGTGCTAGAGTAACGGCTATTTTCCGTCGATTCGCGTTGCCTAGCCAACGGTTAAATCCATAATGGCTTCCAAATGCACCCAGATTCTGGGCGCATTTCATCGACGTGCACCAGGGTCTTCATTCGGCTTCGTGATCAGTGTATGACGTAAGAACACCCTGGGAACGAGGTTGCAAACTGTAAGGACTCTCCTCACACAGAGAAATAGGCAATGGGCGTTTCATCTCTCTCACGAGTCATAAGACTTAACTTTTCCAAACAAATACCCAAGATTTCCAGTCCCATGCCAATAAGTGAGTAGTGGATATCTCTCATCCTTGAGCAGTTACATTTTCTTTATTTATCTGTACAACGAGGCCTTTATGATATGATCAATGTCTTTTAGGCCATTTCTCAGTCATTTTGCAACCATGTAACCTTTGTAAAGTTGAATTCACTTCACCTGCAATTCTAGAGTTAGTGAGACAGCGAGCAAAATCACAAGAATACTTTGATCTTTCGCCTTTTAAGTAGAAATTGAATCATTCAAATCAGTGAAGTACTCTTGATGCAATGAATTTTCAAAGTGGGAACTTTTTTCTGGCTCACCTGGTAATACAATTGTCTGTTTCAGAAACTAATTCCTTACCAGCATGAATCTAATTCCTGGGTCAAAAAGATTAGTGATCTTACATATCAAACATTTCTCATTTTAGTTACCCTTAGATTAACATCTTAGTTTGAATATCTCAGTCATTTTGCAACCAAGTAACTTTTTTAAAGTTGAATTCACTTCACCTGCATTTCTAGAGTTAGTGAGACAGCGAGCAAAATCAAAAAAAATACTTTGATTTTTCGGCATTTAAGTAGAAATTGAATCATTCAAATCAGTGAAGTACTCTTGATGCTATGAATTTTCAAAGTGGGAACTTTTTTTCTGGCTCACCTGGTATAGTTTCAGAAACAGAGTTTAAATACCAATGGTAAGTAAATCATGGACCAGAATCGACCATTGAATTGAATTCAAGTTGCAATACAAACGCCTTACCATGAGCGATAGGACACCCAGTTTGTAGCAGTTTAAATTTATATCAGTAGCAAGCAACCTTAACTTATTTTTTTGTGTCTTGAACTTGTTTTTACTTCGTACACAACCACCTTTCAATATTTCGTAATTTTGAAATTTCTCACTGCTGAAAATTTCAAAACTACGAAACATTGAAAGGTGGTTGTGTACGAAGTAAAAACAAGTTCAAGACACAAAAAAATAAGTTAAGGTGGCTCGCTACTGATATAAATTTAAACTTCTGCACACCACTGGGTGTCCTATCACTCATGGCCTTACCAGCATGAATCTAATTTCTAGGTCAAAAAGATTAGAGATCTTACATATAAAACTTTTCTCATCTTAGCTACCCTTAGATTAACATCTTAGTTTGAATATCGGTCACGTACTATTTATTCCATATCCCAGCAAACGTTTCAACTTTCCTTTTGCTCACCCGATAGACACCTGCCAAATCAACAAACTTACCATTAAATCTAAAATTGATTATTCGAGACAGAAAAGCGAACTGGGAAAAGTTCGAAACTTACATCGAGCAGGAGATGTGTCTGGTAAAGGACTTCCAGAATTTCCAAGATTGGGGTCGACTTTTCCTTTGCTCGAAGTGTGCGATAATTTTCGAGTAAGCTCTGGCTTCTTCGATTTCAATTTCTTTGCGTTTGTAAGGACATCATCATCATCTGACAAGCCAAGGCCAGCTAAAGGGTCATCTTCATCAAAATCTAAAACAACGAACAGAATAACAATGTACCGCAGTAGCTCTGTTTAGGCCCGACACTGTTAAGTCCCCCCCTCAAATAAGTCCCTCCCTTACAAGCCAGAATATCTAATAAGCCCCCTTTCTATTAAGTTCATAAGATGTAATTATTTAATTATTTAATCATGTAATCATGTAATTATAAAATGTAGTTATTTAGTTCGTATATAAAATGTCAGGGCAGGACTTTCCAACGATTCTCCATTTATCTGGCTGAACAAGTTCGCATGTTACCTTTTATACCGGGTGAGTCAGAAAAAACGTGGAGCGTTTGACGGACTGTGGCATCGCATAGAGCTACTCGATTATCGTGAACTAAGACTTTCCGTGCAGTCAAGAGTCTAACTTAGATCATAAACCAGTCCCCATCGATATCGGTCACTTGATGCATTTACTAAAACAGATTTTCTTTGTAAGACTCTGTATGGGAGTCTTGCAAACTGGTGAACACTTAGACCAAGCCCCTTCAGCATTTTAGCCTTGCCAGAGTTGAAGCTACACGTTGCATTATTATGGATACTGATAGAGTTAAGCCTGGTTCACACTAGGTCGCTTAGGTCGCTAAGATTGCGCAGCAAGAGCCAAAAGACAAAGACTCAGAGTCTGAATCCCTTGTCTTTTGGGTCTTTCTGCACGACTCTGTGAATCAGGCTTTAGGAAAAAGTGTTGTCTGCATGAAATCCCATTGAGATTTACAGAGCGTTCTTCAAACATATTCTCCAAGCAAGGCAAGTCATGATGAGACATCCCAAGGGAGAAAATACTTCCTCCTCACTATTTCATTCTCTCCTGATAATACCACGTGTACCTGTAACTTTTGCCAAGATAAAATGCAGAAGGGGCTCAGCGAAAGATTTCATCAGTTTGCAAGATTCCCGTACAATGTCTTACGAAGAAGATCTTTAAAAAATGCATTTAATGACTGATTTCGATGGGGAAGGACTACGATCTAAGTTAGATTCTTGGCTACGTGGAAAAATTTAGCTCATGACAATCGGGTGGCTAAATGCGATGTCACAGCCCGCCAAACGCCCTACGTTTTTTCTGACTCATCCGGCATGGTTTGGGGATAAAAGATATGTCTAATTTGTACATTTGATTAGCAAAATTGTATCTTGATCCTGCAAAATATTGGGTAGAAAAATTAACAAACCATCATTCCACCTACCCACAAACTTTTCATCAAACAACTCCACCCTAACATTTAATGCTGGGTGAAAATTCTCACGCTGTGAAGATGATTGCTATAATCTAAAAAGCATCGAAAAAATGCAGAAATCAAGAAAGTTCAAAAAGTTTCTAAGAAGTTCAAACCTCCAAAATCTTGAGCCTTTTTCTTCGACTTTGAAGTGTTGATGGATGAACCTTGAAATAAGAAAAGCAAAGACATAATATTTGTAATGCTTCCGCAGGAGTTCAATATTTGCTAGGCTATTATGGAGCTACCAGATGAGCTAGGAAAATTCCATGCTTTCAAAAGTTCATAGCACCAAAGCGTTTGATGGATTGGGATGAATCGAATAGACGGTTACTTTAAAGGTGGCGAAAAGGAACATTTTGCAAGGATGAATTGAGTTTTTAATCAGATTCTTATTGAATCGTTAAAGATGCGCAATTAGAGGTCAATATAATGTTCCTCTACCATCTTTAGCGTAATGGTCTATTCTGCCTTATAGCCAAGAGACTGAAGTATATTTTCTCCTGCTTTCATATGCACGGGAAACTAAAGTATATAAATCCGACTTTACAAAGATTTCACGAGTGAGAAATGCCTGAAAAACGTCTAAAGCACTTGATAAAATTATGAAAAAAACTACTCCTACAGAAAGATGCATCAGGTAAAGATCCTCAAAGATGGGAGATATCGTTTGTACATTTACATTTATATATATATGGGACTAAAAAATTCTGGTATCTGTTTGAAAATCTATTCCTTACAACTCCTGAGAAATATGAAGTTAAGATTTGATTGATTGTATCAGGTCCATCTGAAGGCATTTTGCAACCAAGAAATTTTCGTAGAGTCGACTTCCCCTATATCAATGCTCATGCAAACGTGAGAAACATTGTTTAGTCTTTCAGCTTTTAGCTAGAATTCATATCTTTGAAGTCCTTCATGTACTCTTGGCGCTATGAATAGTTGAAAGCGGGAGCTTTTCTCTGGCTCACCCAGCACGATTTAGCGAACACCAATGCTTTAAGCAAGAAGATATGAGACGATGAGACTCTTATCATCCCTTACTTACTCTAGAGTACCGAAAAGTCTCCCCCCCCCCTGCGTGTTAATTTTGGAAATTTTTCAAAGCCCTTAACTTTTATACCAGTCCTTAATTTCTTCATTCTTAAAAAATTGAAATGATGGTGAACATAACTTTGTTTAACTAACGAAATGATTATTTTCAATTTTTCCGATCTCCCCATCACTGATCGTTCCAACCCCGGATCATTGTTATATCGAACCATTTCCAACCCCATGATTATTCTCCACACCCCGTCCCCGGTTTATTTGGCAGCGGAAAGTATTCCACTTCAATACACATTAATGATAACAAACCTTTTGATTTGGTGGTGTTCTTTTTCCCACTAAATGAACCAAACAGGTCTGATTCCAAGTCATCCATATCCTAGTGAAGGAAGTATTGATTAACGGCAAGTTTGGTAGTTATCGGCTATCACATAGAAACCTTCTTGCATCATAAATTGTTTTGACATCATAGAAACGGTGCAAATTTCTGTAGGCCTAACAACAATTTGCTACTTAAGGATCTTGGAAGCTGTATTTGGCACCTTGAAGGATTACTTTAATTAAGTGATGAAAAATTGAATTTCGAGTAGGATTTTGTCTTTTCTCTTATAGCTTATGGCAGGCACTAAAGTCATATACCATTTGCATCTTGATAAGTATGTTATTGTTCGAAGATAGAGTAAACATCTTACCCCCAAGCTCTTGGCAAGCTGAGCAGCATCTTCTGATGTCACCTCAACATCCTGTGGAAATTCATAGTCAACTCAATATTCCTCCCAACTAGACCGACGTGATTCCTTGTATTTGTTCAACATTTTTAATCTAGTAGTTTTATTTTTACTTGCACAAGAACCCACAACCAAACAAAAATAATAATAATAATAATAATAATAATAATAATAATAATAATAATAATAATAATAATAATAATAATAACAATAATACGAATCTTTATACAAGAATATACACTTCAACATGTAATGCTGTTATCAATTTGTGTCCTGATTCAATAAAATGAAAAAAGGAAAAACAGTAAAAGCATAACCTACTATAAAAATCTCCAAAAATTACAGTGATATCAATTGAGCTACTTACAACGGCGATAAAAATATATTACATGTGAATTTGAAACTGTTCAACTAAAATGTTTCTTGAGAAGCTTATTGTAGTAGCTGAAAGATTCAGTCTTTCTGTTGTCAATAGGCAGGTCGTTACAAATTTTAGCACTTTTTAACAGCTTCTAAACAGGTACAAACATCTTACAAAAGATCTGAATGAACATTGAATGTCTTCTATCCTTCAAATGTCGAAAGAAAAGATGGCGAAAAGGAACTTTCTACCAATATGCATTGAATTCTATAATCGAATTCCTATAAATTTGCTATAATCAACTATTGTTCAAACCTCTTGGTCACTATTATCCTCTGCTATGTCATGTCCAGCAATGGCAGACAAATTGCTAAAAAAGTCCTTTGAAGATGAGCTGGAAAACAATCACAAAATCGTAAAATCAGATCATTGTATTGTATATGTTGTGAAGAACATGGATATTGCAGAAAAATTCCCTTGTTGTACCAACTAATGGTGCCTCAGAAAAAATACCTCTGATTGTGTTGCTGCAAAGGAAATCGGAATTACAAATGATCAAATGCCCCTTAAGAAAAAGTTCACCTTACGATCTGGGGTCTGCCTGCCTAGCCTTTTGTTTTGGGCTTGATTTCTGCTGAGTCAGCCGGTAGTGGGCCTGGTGGCATGTGGTGGGAGATCAGACTTGTGCCTTTTCATCCCCTTGTTTCAGTGCGTTCTTTGATTTGCTGATGTCACTTGGTACGACCTTGTGGTCACGAGCTCTTGACCAAGGAGCGCAAGGGAAACAAGGGACAAAAAGGCATCAGTCTAGTGGGAGATGGGGATACTAATGGGCCTGTTCTTAGTCTCTCTGGTTGATTTGGCATGACAGGGATCGGACTTGGTGTTAAGGGATTCCTGGGTCATCTGAGAAACCTCCCTGCCAAGAAAATGAACATAGTGTAAATATTGTATAATAAATAAATTGCTTTAATTTTCTTACTAAGCATCTACTTCTGTATTATTGTATTTTCAAATGGAGGGCACCTTGAAAAATAGCCTTTGTTGAAGGGTCACGATCCCTAAATGATTGAAGAAAATGAAAAAATGAATCATGGAAATGAAAACTAGAACATGCTTCAAATGCCATTGATTTTGCCATTGATTTGATTTGATTTGCCATTGAAAATGATTTTGGCTTGCAGCAACTTGAATTGCAAGATATCTTAACACAATTTACAAACTTAGATCGCAAAATGAAATCCAGAAAATTTAACTTGACGATGCATAACCTAAACCAATGAAACAACAATTTTTACGTCTTTTCGCTGATATTCTGTTAGTAGCTGTTTATTTGTAGTTTGTAGTTAGACCATGTATCTTGTAATGATATTGAGTCTTGAGTGAAAAAAAAGAATTAGATATATTGACATAATTTTGAGCAGTGTGCATGCATGATTAGAGCTTGACTTGACAATAATCCCATGATAAAATCATTTTCAAACATACCACAGGAAGCCCATATTACAGATTATTAGAAAAATATTTTGTTAAAGAAATTATTTTCTGTTCTTTCACATATCACTGTGTTGTTCTCCTTTCGTCCTTTCGTTTACATTCACATCCAAATCCGTGTTATCATCTGTGAAATAAAAATGTTGAAAGGAGCACAAGGAACAAGGGAGCGAAAAGTAAAGCGAAAAGCGAGAATTTTCCTTCTCCTCGCTTTTTGCTTTACTTTTTGCTCCCTTGTTTCCTTGTGCTCTTTTCAAAATTTTTACAGTATTTCACCAAGAATAACACGGATTGGCTGTGAATGTAAACGAAAGGACAAAAGGAGAACAACACACAATGATATGTGAAAGAAAGGAAAATAATTTCTTGAACAAAATATTTTTCTAATAATCTATGGGCTTCCCGTGAACATACTACAATCAAGCTTGAGTTTGCTTTCAGTTAAGATTATGCATGCTACAAATTAGTGCAAGCAGTGGAAAATTATTTCAATCAAGCTCTCAAACATACTCAAATCATATTCAAAACAGTTAGCATTAGGCTTGAAGCATGCTGTGAACATACTCAATATTTTGCTAAGGGTAGGTTTGAATTAGATGATCTTAATACAGAGGCTTAAACTGAAACCTTTGCACAAACCAAATGAAAGTCAGTTGAGATGCACTGCAATATGTCTGTGGTCAACATCACATTGCCCCCTAGGAAAAACACCAAGAGCCACTAAAATTCAAGCATGAATTTCAACAATTTTCAAAGAAATTAATCAAAACTAAAGAATACCTTGATGTAAGGGATTTCTTTTGCTTGGCATCAGATTTAGCCTGTGGATAAAACACTAGTTTTCATTTTTTTCAAGATTTTATTACAGAGATATTAACAAAACTTGCAACAAAATTCAATTTGTATAAAAACTTGCAACTTGCTGCTACATAAGATATAATTTACATGCATATCAATGTATGAAAATAAATAAAGCACTTGATTCAGATGCTTTTGTTGGGAATACAGAAAAGTACAGTAATTTTTGTTAGGATTATCTCGTTTCATAAGAATTCTTGTCATGTTAATGTGCTCAAGTCCTGCACTGTACGTGATCTTACTCTCACAACAACACAACACAGTCATTTAATGAAAGGTAATGCAATATGCCATGTTTAGGTCACATCCTAACTTACCTTATTAGATCCTGCAGCATTCTTTGCACTGTTCTTTACTCTTGAAGTTGTTGGTTCCTCTAAACGGCAAAAAAAACTTGTGAAGAGAACAAATAATGGGGTCTATGTAAGTTTGTGAAGCTTTTGAAATGGACTATGAAGCCTGGCTTTCACTCATCATAAGACTTCTGAATTTTCACCAGTCCATGATTCTGTGACAAGAGTGAAAACATATTTTGCTAGTTTCTTGATCATGGGTTGCTTTGGAGAAGTCACTTTTGAGTACTGTCCTGGAAGAATGATCAGAAATCTGACTTTTTTAGCTGATGTTGTGGAGCATGCTAAAGAGTGGACTTGTTATCCTGCTCCTCATGGGATCCTGTCTATAGTACTGTAGCATGATCAGTAGCATGCCTTGTATAAATTTTTAATGGGATAAAAAAGAATGGTAAAGTTTGACAGTAAAAATTTGATCGACATGTAGTTGAAATAAACTGCTTGCAGCATGCAGATACAAGTGAGAAGAGAGACAATTTAGGGATCGTCTCCAAATATACGAATCATATTCGTATAGGGAATTTGTAGCATTATACAATATTGATACGATATTCTATAAGCCGCATATGAATTAATTCGTATCATCACCTTTAAGAATTTGTATAAATTCGTATACAATTTGTATGTGATTTGTATGCAATTCTTATCAAATTCGTATAAGCAATTCGTAAACAGAGTTTGTAACAAAATCGCTTAAGCAATTCATTTACACAATTTGTATCAAAATCGTATCAAATTCGTATCAAATTTGTATCATAATTCGTTTAGAAATCAAACAATTTGTATACAATTCTTATCTCTTGTGCGGCTACACGAATTAAATCGTATGACACCTTTTCATGTATACGATTGAATTGGTATTAATTCGTATAAAAGCTATACGATAATTTGGAGACGATCCCTTATGTAAAAAGATTCAGATCTTCTCCCAGTCCAAGGAGCATAACGGTTTTGACAGATCTCATGCATGCAGAATTCAGACAAAAGAATTGGTATCATGTTTACATGCAGATTCTTGTGCTTCAATTTCAAAACAAATGAACTTCATTATCAATTTTGAAAGTTAAGAACAGAGGATCCTCTGTGGAAAGGAAGGGCTCCGCACTGAAAATGTCCAGCACACAGATGACTTTGTTTCTATTGTTTCCACTGTCTTGTCAGTGCAATGTCTGGCACACAAAAATTTAACATTCCATAAATGCAGAAGATCTCACACAGGGTTTGTGTGTGGTATCATATATCATTTGATTTTTACTTACCAACATCTCCACCCAATAGGTCTTCAAGTGCCTGATTTAATGAAGCCTGTGCAGAACCTTTTCCTGAAATTTGAAAACAAAACTCTGAGTTTTTTATGGTTAACAGCTTGAGGAATGCAAAGTCTGCCAGCAGCTACTTTCCTCAGGAAAATCTCAAGAAAGTACAAAATGGGTGGGTAAGTCAGGACGATATCAATAAAGGAAGGCTGGAAGGTATGGGAAAATTGATAACTTTTACTTCATGTAAATCATCACAATTTCAGAAGGAAACACAGTAAATGACCCTAGAATCATAAATATAGGCATCAAATAAGCAGTATAATAAGATGTTGGAGTTCTGGGGGCTTTTTTCAACAAATTGGTACTTTTTCCTAATTCATAATGTAATTTTATGCAAAGTGCGGTCATCTTGAGTTGGAGCCACTTTCAGGAAGGCCACCCAATGTACCACAAGGAAAAGGTTACCTGGAATTTTTGAAGTCTTGCTTGTGTCGCCATTTTTTCAAAAGTGATGCATTTAATGAGAATAGTTGGCAAAATGTTTACTTTTCATTAAGTGAGAGATTCTCTATGGTTATGGAAAACCTGGTAATCGTTTTAAACAATAAAACTACTGTTCTTCCAGGAATTGTGCGCGGAAGATCTTCCGTGCACACGACATAATTAGCAGTCTGGATGACATGGTTATGTGGTAACATTGCTTTTTGGTCTCTTTTGGTTTGCACAGTTTTACTATTTCCAAGATTTTCAACACAGTTAAATTAGTGCTGAAGCTCTAAACAGCATATATAATTTTGGTCAAGTACCTTAGTTGCAGGCCATGGTTTGACAGGGTGGAAGAAAGACGAGAGGAGCCAGGAGGAGGACCAGTCCTTAAAATCTAACAAGCGAGAAGAGGGACCTAAAAAATCTCTATCAAAAAGTAGGAATTTAAAGGTGGTTACAGCCACTTCATTACCTCTTCTCATCTTTGGTGTCTTATGGGCTTCATCAGTTTTCAAAGGCAGCTTTTTGGTGCCATTTCTTCCTGTGAAACCCATCCTTGGCTGCAAAGTTCTCTTTCTTTAGTTAGATTAGCAACAGGCGCCATTTTTTGGATATGCAGCAATGCAGCAACAACAGACTTTTTGACTAGTTCCAGACCCCTTCAAGGCAATTTTTTCTCCTCCTCCCAAATCATTCAAGCACAACTGTATCATGGCCTCACATAATATGAAAACAAAAAATTTTGTATTTTCCATGTTCTTTTAGTAACTGATGGTTAAACCAAAAATTTTATCCAGTTATCGTACTTCAGTCAAGAATCAGAGTTATAAAGTGTCTCAGCAAAAAATCAGAAATAAAACTGCTCTCTGAAAAATTAGCATAGAGCTCAAATCTTTTAAAAAGGTGGGTGTAAAATTCTATTAGATTTTTCTTTGAATTAAAGAGCTCGAAAGGAACTTCAGGTAATTCGCAATAAATCTGCCGTGGCAATTTCTTGATACCTTGACTACTTTCAAAATGGTACCATTTATTAATTTTGAGGCTGTGACGTCATCAAATTTCTAAATCCTTAACCAGAAGAGCAACAGATTTCTGCTTGCAACAATGTTGTAGAGCTTCATAAACTATGGTTATCTTGAAGATTGTATCAATTTCCTTCGAGTTATTTAAGACTTACGATGATTTAAATTTCTTCCAAATTTTCGATGAATTTTTGCAAAATAAGTCAAAATGCCGCCATTTTGAAAATAATCAATATATCGAAAAATTGCCACGGTAGATTTACAGCAAATTACCCAAAATTCCTTTAAAGCACATAAATTCAAAGAAAAATGTGATACAATTTTACATCCACCTTTTTAAAGATTTGAAAGATTTGAGCCGTATGCTTGAAAAATCATTATCATTATTTGAAAATGCCTGTAAGAAACTCTGTCATAAGACTCACAAGATTGAGTAATGTCCAAACACTGGAGGTGCCTTAGGAATCTTTCTTTACTCAGATAATAACAAGGATTTTGAGAAACTTTCGATACGAGATCAAAGTTTTAGTAAATCAAAAAAATGAATGTTTACTTCCATGAGTTTAAAAGAATGTAACACTGATATATATGTTTGCTATGATGCTGCTTTGATGCAGAAAAATCAAATCATTCTATTTCAAAAAGGATATGTGATATTTTGACGAAATTTGGATGGAGAATGTGAAATAGATAGTTGGGTATAAGCCACGAAAAAGAATCAGCCTAGCAGTTAGCAAAAAAATTGGCAAGACAAAAATGGAAGGGGGTTATTATAGCCCCCCCGCGTCTAGATAGGGATAAAGGATTTTGTAACTCTTCTTGTTTCTTGCGAAATGCCTGAAAAAGGTCAAAACATTTGCTCAAATTCAAAAGGAATTCCTCGCAAGAAAAATAAAACATAACAGTTAATGAGCAAAGCATGAGTAATTGTCAACACATTTGTTGCCAGTTGTTTGAAAAACTTCAACATTTGTTAGGAGATTCTGGACACGTTTTCAGGCATTTTGCAACCGAGAAAGAATTTCAAAGTTGAATTACAATTTCAGGGCTCATAAAAAGCAAGAAAAGTCTGAAAAAACAGCGTTGTTCTTTGTTTTAATATAGAATTTAGATGAGTCAAATTCGTCTACCGAGTGAGCCAGAAAAAAGTTCCAACTTTTGAAAATTCATAGCATCAAGAGTACTCCAAAGACTGGAATGATTCAAATTCTAGTAAAAAAGATCGAAGTATTTTTGTGATTTTTCTCGCTGTCTCAAGAGCACTAGAAATAGAGGTAAATTCAGCTTTTAGATCACTGAGAATAGCCTAAAACGTTGATCAAATCATAAAGGACTCCTAACAGAGAGCAACAAAGAAAATGCAATTTCTGACGAATAAGCTCCGTAAATTTTATTGCTATGGCACCGAAAATCTTTTGTATTTGTTTGATAATTGATGTCGTACACAATTCTCGAGAGAGGCGAAATACCCATTGCGTATTATTTTGTGTAAGGAGAGTCCTAACAATTTGATCGATGTTTTAGGCCTAATTTCAGTTACCTTGCAACCATGAAATCCTTTACCGATGCTTCTGGCAGGCCCGTCGGAACGAAATTCATATTGGAGGGGGGACTGAAACGAGGCGTGAGCGAAGCGAGCAAACACGGGGGTCCGGGACGTGCCCCTGGAAAATGTCTCATGGCCACGCCCTTTAGATCGTTGGAAAACGCCTCATTTTTGGAAACTGTACCATTGACGGAAGCAAAGGATCACGACTAATAAGAGTCTTTCCAAGAAAATTTTGAAATTTTAGACTTACATGACATCAAAAGATATTGCATTTTTGATAGATTCTGGTAGCTTCATTCCTACGACCTTGACTTTTACAGCCTTTTTCACTTACAAAATCAACAAACCTCTGCAAATAATTGGTAGCTGAAGCACCCCAGCCCCCCCCCGCTTCCAACGAGCTTGTCTAGTGCCGGTCAAATAGCAAGAAAAATCACAAAAACACTCCGATCGTTTATATCTTACCTAGAATTTGAATCATTCCAATCTGCGCAGTATGCATGGTGCTATGAATTTCTAAAAGTGGGAACTTTTTTCTGGCACTCCCGGTAGTACTCTTGGTGATGTGAAATTTTGAAAGCGGAAACTTTTTTCTCATTATTTCACATCGCCCATGTCTGCATTTCACCTGTTCGTTTGTCAATGCCTGTATTTGCAGAAGTACAGCATGTCCCAAAACTTGTACAGCGATTCGGTTGGCATACATAGCTAAAAGGCATTTTTGGAACACGCGGTAGAAAAAATAAAACGACAAGTTTTGTGATCAAGGTTTGAAATAAACATAACTCTTTGATATACGCATGTACTTAGTCCATATTTTGTGAAACATTACCGTGTAAAAAACAATACAGCTCTACAAAAACCCTAAATTTACTAAGATGTGGCCTCAAGGGTGGGCATGTGCATATGCAAAAATATCCTATGTATTTCCCAAAAAGAGGTATGTCCTGGATAAATAAAAAACTTGCAACTGTTGTTGTTGAGAATTGTACACATTACACTTATAGATAGACCTCAAAGATTCCTGCTTTGTAACTTCGACATAAGCAGGCCGTAACGGTCTCAAACTTGAGCCTATGACAAAGGCTGGTCAGTGTTTTACCATAGAATTTTACCTACGAGAGAGTCTGCAATAAATTTTTCTCCATTTCAAAAGTAATTATTCACAGAATGATACAAAAGAGCCATGAGCTCAAAGACAAAATCGGCTACGGGGTGTGTCCACAAGTTTCAGGTCATGGGAGCCATGGCTCGAAGAAAGCTTTATAGAAATGTGATGTTCCGATAGCTATTTTGATGACTAAATGTTGACATAGATATTTACACCTGTCTCCAAATTTAAGCTTGAAGCTTTTAGCTTTAAGCCAGATTGAAGCAGATATCTTTCACTTTCCACATGTATATCATTTATGTAAATCAACAGGAGGTTTTTGCCAGTTTTCTTTTCACCCATAACAAGCTATGAAATTCAAGAAAGAATATTTGTCATGTCGCTCACGCTCATTTCTAGTATTAAACAACGAAAGGGTTGCCTCTTTGATTGAAGTGCTTTCTGAGTTAGCAAATCAAATAAGTAAAAAATTCAACACCTGTGTGACAATTTGCACCCAGTGAAAATCTACCTTTAAGTGGAGACAATTTGTCACAAAAAAATTTTTGATTTGAACAAGTGTGTTGGCTTTGGAACGAATATTTTGAAAGCTGAGGTTTCAATTCCTCTAGCGACATGAAAAGCGAAGGAGAAATTGCAGCACCTGCCCAGCCCCGGAGACTCAATAGGAACAAAATGTGCAGTATTCTAAGCTATCTGCCATGTATCACAATACAGGGTATCCGAAAAACACAGCCCAAGTGTAACTGAAAATTTTCAGAAAATGATGAGATTTTAGAGGAAGTAATGCATCCCAATTGAAAGTGAAATCTACCATCTTCCCATGATGAGCACTGGAGCCATCTATCATACCTTTGACATCTTAGTAAATATGGCTTACTTCAGATCCGGAAAGTGCCAGGACACTGGCAAAGGCGCAAACCCCCCTTTGTGAGAGATTAGTCTATCACTTTTGATAAATGCATCTCTTGGGTGCAATATTTACATCGAGATATATGTTTCTTCGAAGGATAATCACCTAAAGGGGCTCTCAGGTAGAAATGGTTTCAATGGATATGTTTGGTGCCTTTTTACGGTAAAAAGGTTTTGATTTTGCTCTTACAGCAGGCTGCATTTGAGATAAACCATACTAAAACATCAGTTAAATGATAAATGAACTGCATATCATCAGAAAGAAGACCAATCGGTGTGTATTGAATATGCTAAAATTTGATCATTTCCATGATATTTTCAATTAGAGTTGGATTACGTTTTCTGGGACAACCTGCATAGTTAGAAAAAGCATAGGTTATCTATTGATGAACAAAACACAATTACATATGGTCTAATGACAGTTGCCTACCCTGGATACCAGAGCCTCAAAATTTAAAAGAAAGGAAAATTAGGGAGAGCAAAAGTGAGAAGGAAGAAAGAAGGAAACATTCTTTCCTTCTTCATTTTTTTCTTTTATTATTTTTTGGCTCTAGTACCCAGGGTATCAGTTAACAAACATATCAATAAAATCATTTACTTCCGGTCATGCAAGGACATTCAGAAATGTTTTGTAAAAATGAGGAAGGGACATCAGTTGACATGGCCAGATTTGTTACAACAGTCTAATGGTCATAAACTCTTGCAGCAATCTTCTATGATTCGAACATTTATAACAAATCTATCAATTCCAATAGAAATTTAAAGGAGACAGGTAGGTTCGAGTTAGACTGATTACAAGTCGTGGTTTTGCTCCTTGTCTGAATCAATATAACCGCTACAACTACACTTAAAAGAGAATAGCAACATCAATTCCATTCAATGAGGGAAAGTGGAGGGACCCAAATCATAAGTCTAGGTTCGGGTTACTACGACATCAGAGATCCAAATTACTTAACTTGTCTATCAAACCAAAAAGAATTTCAATGCGCAACGCAAAGCTTTTGTCTAAGTCTATCTGTCATGGACGTGGTTTGTGACAACAGTGTCGGAAATTCACTCCATTTCTTTGCCAAAAACTTTCGACCAGACAAAGCATATACCGGGTGTCCCAAAAAAAATAGATAACAGATTTGATCAAGGCTAGTGTAAAGAATTGAGCTCGAATCAATCGGAAATCATCTTTGAACTATTCCTTGATAGTTTACTTGAAGATAGATACCATGTTTGTTGATATTAGAACATTGAGAGAAGATATTTTTATCTTGAAAGCACAGATTTGCCTCCATCTCGAAACCAGAGCTTTTAGGTTTTGGCCTAAACTACAAACGCGCTGTTTTGGGGAATCTCCTCAAGGACAGACATAGCGTAGAAATTCTGAACAAGGACCAGTGTGCTTAGGTACACATTTGAATGGAATTGTAAAAACTAAACACTGACAAACTTATCAATGAACATAATCACCAAGGAATATCTTTCTTCAGTCAATATGAATTTACAGAATGGAAACAATTTAAGCACGAGCGAGCACTTTCAAGGATCTTATCCTTGTTACTTTTTATCCTTTGGGTATACGCGATTGCTTGTTTCGTAATAATTCCAATGATAACAAAAATGCAGTTTATTCAAACAAGGAAGATTTTTTCACACCCAAGGGAACTATTTCGCCGATGAATAACTTTTATTCGGCAGGTGTAATTCAAAGTTTTTATTGAATGAAAGGAGATATCTCTTTGGGAAAAAAATCATGAATTTGATTTCAAGTTCGATTTGGATTTCCATCAAGAATTTTTCCGAAGCACGAGGTTTCTTGCTTGTACTTCGCTCTGATTCAGGAGATTCCACAACAAGTGCGTCAACAACTTAGGCCAAAACCCACAAGCTCTGGTTTAGGGGTGGAGGCAAATCTTGACTTTCATGATAAAAATTTCTTCTTTTAAAGCTCCAATATCAGCAAACAAGGTGTCAGTCTTCAAGATAACTATCGAGGAATAGTTTAAAGATTATTTCCGATCGATTCAAGCTAAATCCTTAGCGTTAGCCATGATCAAATCTGTTACCTTTTTTCTGGGACACCCAGTACAGTAACTGTTTCCACATGAAATAAAAGGATTGACCTTACTTTAGAAATGGGATCATCGAGAGATGGATAACATTGGCAACTAAAGCCTAGTAAGTGGGCCTATATAAATCGATAGTATCTGCATTTAGCAGACCCTTGTAGAATAAAATCTACGGAGTGAAATCAAGGTCTTGCAAACCTCTTCAGGAACATCTTCCTGATACGTGGATAAATACTTGACGAAAGGGACGAAGGACTATCACAAAATGTAGAGGAACGGCAAAGGCTTCGACTTCAATTAAAACATAGGACACACCAGTCTCTTGTCTCTCCTAGGAGATTCTAACGCAGCCCTTACTAAATGGTGGCAAGGATCTTCCTGATGACCTTAACCTCAATGGATCTATACTTCAAGTGACTCTGCACTTCATCAACGAAACTGGTAGCGTCGATTTCAGACTTAGGTATACACCACACTTGCAAGATATTCTTTGCATGTAGTATTGAATCATATGGAGTACTGTGTGTAAATTATATGTTCTATGTAATGACTATGGTGACGTCATAATGTTTTGCTCCCGTTATTGTGGTACCGAAAAGAAGTTTTCGACAAGTGTAATCGGCAATTTGTAATGTCAGTTTGAATGGAATGTTGGGATGTATAAAGAGGACGTAACATTGATACAGCGTTGATAGCACGAAAAATTAAGAAAAAGAGGAGCGGTGGCAACCTCAAAGAGCAGATCACCAAAGAAGGGCCTTTTTACGATGAAAATGACAGAGAAATGTGGATTCTGATGGACTCAGTAAAATTTACTGCAGTCATCATTGATGGAGATTTGAGGAGCTCATATTTCAGAAAGCTGAAAATAAAGAAAAGACACATGTGACTCTGCGGTGGGATCCTTTAATATATGTTTTGGAGTGTCAAGAGCTGAAATACATTTTTCTTGATACAACTAAAGTTTGCTATAACGTTCTAACACTGGACAAAATTTACAGTCGACAAAACGTATGGCTACGGGTCGCTTAATACGCTTCGCTGAGCAGTTCTCCAAGAAAGACTATCCGTCTAGCTACAAGAAATATAAAGGCTAATTTCCAGTCTGTGGAAGTCTTCGAATGAGCGGAATTTTACGCAATAAAAGTTCGCTCAGCCGTAACTTTCCATTAAACTTCAGAAGGACATTTTCTCTTGTAAAAATTGAAATCCCCCCCCCCTCTCGGGAAATTTCACTGACTAAAAATCAGCCTTTAGACGGTTGAAAATTCTGATAACAGGGAGCAACTGAACAAAGATGACAAAGTGATGGTATACAGACGTGAGTATAAGCCCTGCGTCGACAACTGCATTGCGTATTAGAAAAACAACGATTAACTGAATAATCTATGTAAAAATACGATACAGTAATTCTTCAATGTTGTACGCACGGTTTGAAACAGGCAATTTTCTATGAAGATTACCACGCAAAATTGGCCAGTACGCAAACTCTGACACTGGAGATACAAACGAACTGTAACCTGATTTTGAACAGAAACGTTATGGCGGTTAAAGCAAGTTCACACTGGGTCGTTACAATGGCTTGCGTCGTCACAGCTTTTGGAAAAGAACGACTCAAAGGGCACAAAACACCAAACGTAAACGGCGAAAACAGTTGTCAGGATTGCCAAGGGCGTTGAGGTGCTTACTTTCTCCGTGTACATTCAGTATTCAGGGTCTGTTTGAGCCGTTATGGTCATTTGTTGCAACGACTGACTCCAGCGTCTTAAACAATCTAATGGGAACCACAGCACAGGCTTTAGTCTAACAGTTGACGAATACCGTAACTCATAGGTTTAGCTTTCTTGTCTCTTCGTAACCCAAAATGGACATGATCGTCTTAAACAATAATCATGCCCAAATGTGGTGATTACGAATATCATCGTCGATACCAAACAAAACAACGATGAAACAGTTACCAAATGATATTTGTAGCGACGGTAATGAGTTTGCAATCGGAACTGAAAGTCTTATCTCAGCTGACCTAACTCTAATCTAAGAAAATCTAAGTGTAGGATTATCTAAATCTTAGATAGCGAAGCATTCACGACTAGAATTTAAACATGGGCTTCAGAAACGCAGTAGTTGCTCCCGCGGTAGTTTTATTCTTCCTTGTGTCAATATGCCCGTGAAAGTAGCTGTTTACTTTACTGTCAATCAGATTTTCAGGACACAGGGAGACAAGGAAAACCAGGCATCGTGAAACAGGCAAGAACAATTCTGCCGTAGGAATAACAACAACCACGTTACAGTGCGTTACGATATAGGACAGCGTTACAGTGCGTTGCTAGCGGTAGTTTTACAACGTAGGTGACACGATGGTATCTACTTTGAAGGTAAAACGTCAGATTTCTTCAACAGTAACCATGGGTAGTTAAACACCGCTGTTATGCTTCGGCTTGTTTGCTTCTGTGGAGAAAAATTTTTCAGAGGAGGCTCAGAAAGATTCGCTCCCCCCTCATCCCCCCAGAAGTCCAGATTTTCCACCGCAGAAGCATAAAGCTGCGGCAATTGCTTGCGGCGTCTAACCACACATGCATTAACAAGCAAATCCGATATTTACAATAAACGTCGAAATGTTGCGTTGCGAAGCTTTCATGAAACGAACTTCATTAATACATCATAACACTGCGATGTATTCACGACTATAATTTAATCATGAGCCTCGGAAACGCAGTAGCTGCTACATACAGCAACAGTTTTATTCCTAATTGTGTCCCTATTCACGTGAAGGTGGTTGTTCACTTCACTGTTGACCAGATTTTCAGGACACAGAGAGACAAGGAAAAACCAGGTACCGGGAAAGAGGCAGTAACAATTCTGCCATGGGAATAACAACTACCACGCTTCTTTAAGAACCACGGTCACTTAGTGAATCTTGGTGGCATCCTGCAATAGACCTTTTAGCTATTTTATGAAGGAATCTGAATCGAACGATATTTTGCTGCACTTCGTAGTACTGTCGAATGTGCATAATAATAATAGAAGCTCTAACGCCACTCGATCGAACCTCTGGTATAACAATGCATGAAAATAACGCTCGATCCAAGCTCTTTTGGAGAATAGCTAAAAGGTCTATTTCGGACTGTCTGAAACCAGCAGCAAATCACTGCTGGAGGTGAAGTGAGAGAGAAGCCAACTAAAGTCCAATTTTGTTATCAGATTCAATACTACAGCGTAAATTCATATTTTCCTTTAAAACTAAATGAAATTTTGAGACAGCCTGTTGCGTGTGGTACTAGTATGCAAATTAAACGATATACTGTAAATAAAAGATTTAAGTACCAATATAGCATAGATGCTAATTCTACATTTAGAAAAGTAAGAAACAAATTAAGAAACTTTTAGTACTAAAATGGACAAAATTTCATGTGAAATTAAGAAACTTTTAGTTCTATGGTCTGATCCAAGTTTCTTATAAAAAAACGTGTACCGTAAAACCTCATTCGTAGCTCACATTAAGGTACCGTACGATAATATCATATAAACATCAATATACAAACTCTGCTAGCATCATTTATTCCCACTCCAAACGCGATTGATCTCTTGAGGAAACTTTGCGAAAATTCTCTTTACATACAAGTTAGGAATTCATATTATCAAAAGCGCGATGCAGGTAATTGTACCAACAGAAAAAGAGATGATTTCCCAATGGTATGGCCACTTGACATAAAGTGGGTATAAAAGATACTAGTTGAGCTTGTCTTCTGAATTATGAAAATATACAGCAACGACGTTCGAAAAAAGACAGAACTTTGTAGAGACAGAATTGACAGACCCACAGAACTTTGTGTCAGAGTGCCATGCCAACGATGCACCCTGACATGATGATGTACCATTTCACACAAAGTGACGGCGCATGATATTATTCTATGATGAATAGACCTTTTAGCTATCCTGAAAACGAATGTGGATCGAACGATATTTCATTACCATTTGCAGAATTTTCGAATGTGCACAATTGCGATCGAAGCTCTAACGCCACTCTATCGAGCCTCGCGTATAAAATTGTATACAAATGTCGCTCGATCCAGGCTCTTTTGTAGAATAGCTAAAAGGTCTATTGCAGTCCATACACAATAAGGAACCCTCGATAACATATTGTAGGTGTAGACCTAATCGGCTAAGGTTTGTTCAAGGGTATTAGGACACGGACGTTTTGATTATCTATTTACCTTGTTTTGATCCCTGTGTTTTGTTTTGTTGTCTTGTTTTCTGTTCTGTTTCGTGTTCAACAGAGCATGGTTAGGCCCAACCGCTCTCAAGTTGTTCGAATAGAGCTCCCTTGTATTTCTGTGTCTTAGTGCGCCTTCGCACAAGAAGAAATACAAGCTCTATTCGAACAGCTTGAGAGCGGTTGGGCCTAACCATGCTCTGTTGAACACGAAACAGAACAGAAAACAAGACAACTAAACCAGATACAGGGATCAACGCAAGGTAAATAGATAATTAATCAAAACATCCGTGTCCTAACATCCTTGGTTTGTTTACCCATTTCAAATCATGTGACCACACTTGGAAAGTTTAGGTATTATGCTATTTTTTGCACTCATAGCAAAAGTTTGCATGGCGCAAAATATGTAAGACAAATAAAAAGATGCTTTATCAAGAGATTGATCACATGACTTGAAATGTGTGTAAACATACCTTAGCCGAGTCATGACAACGATTAACGTGGATATGATAGTCATTAGCAAAGGTCGTAAAATACGACATCACCTATTCGCATCTCATACTTAACAATCAAATGCAACGAAGTCAACAATAAACAAAATGCAACTTGATAACAAGTGCTGTGCGACGCATGACTAATAAAACGAGATGCAATTCTACGACGGGACCTGGTGTATAGGGAACTGACATAGCTAACATCGACTTTAGCTGGCCAAGCCCATGTTAAAACTATATCACATTGTTTGTTGTGCAGCTAAAGAATTGATGGATGAGTAGATGTGTAATTTTAATCTATCTAATCGAGCGGCCATTCGATGTTGCTATGTCGATTTCCTTTAACACCCTCAAAGATCACTTCATCGACCTCAAATCCGCAATGACCATAGTACGAAAATCCACAATAAACGTTATACGCGTTATACGATTGCAACATTGACTGTGATTGAAGTAACAACAGAAACACCTACTTTCCCTTGTAGGATTTTCCCATGCGTTGTTCGATTGTGATGCATTTTTACAACGCATGATTGAAGATCTCGGTATCAAGCGCCGCTTCAGAAGAAGACTTGCTCCAAGTCTATTCCGAGATATATCAGCACTAAGGAACATAGTTACTTCTGCGGGGGCGTAAACCTTGAAGAGGACGCTGCGAAGGAAAAGCGAATGCAAAGCGTCCTCTTCAAGGTTTACGCCCCCGCAGAAGTAACTATGTTCCTTAGTGCTGATATATCTCGGAATAGACTTGGAGCAAGTCTACTTCAGAAGCGAAGAGTTCAACGCTAAGTTCACACTTGAAGTGCCGTCTTGGTGCACTCCGGATGACAATGAAGGCCAGCAACACAGCTAGAATAGTGGAATCTTATCGTCCCACACTACATCGTATCGCATCGAGCATACGTTCCAATCTTTGAAATGGTAGGTGTAAAATTCATAAACCTATTTCTTTGAACTGAATGACTTCAAAGAAGCTGCAGCTATCTCGCCATAATTTTGCCGTTAGATTTTTTTAAATCGTTGATATTGTCAGAATTAGAGGGTTTTTCTTCTTTTTCAAAATCCAAGACTAGCCTTTAGAAAGGTGAAGATGATGATGATAACGGTCAAGTTGCGATTTTTAGCGCCAAGCGCTGGGGTTGCAAAAGTAGCAAAGCGCTAATCGAGTCCGCGAAAGGGTATCGAACCCAGTCTGCTTGACTATTCTGGCTGCAAAGTCAGAGGATTACACCACTGCACCACGACATCTCGCACCTTCAGTCAGGAAAAAGAATAAAATCATCATAATTTCTAAACCATTTGCAACAGCATGAACAATTTTCAAGAAAGCCATGGAATGTGAATGTCTACAACATAGTATCAAGCGAAAGTCTGCCATTCTTCTGGTTTATGATTTAGAAATTCGGCGACGTGACATCCAGAATGAGTTAAACCGAAACGTCATTTGACCATTCTAAATTTCAAAATTCTTGAATATATTTATATTGCTAATAAAAAGGAGCTTACAATTTATCGTCTCAAATGAGATAAAAAGTATAGACTTGCCCCAAGTCTATTTCGTCAATAAAAAATTTGGGAAGTTAGACCTAGACTTATTACAGATGACGAAATAGACTTGGGGCAAGTCTAGATGAAATATAGAATACGATGCAGTTTCAAAAAGTGTTTAACTTTTCTGAAAAGTTCAATGGCATAATTTTAGACAAGTAGTTAAAGATTTATTCAATCCATTCAATTAGAATGAATACGAGATTTGGAGTGCATGTATGCTTTTGCTTGCGTCAATGCGCTTTTGGTTGGGTTTTCCAAGGGATTGATATGTCCCTTGGATCCCATATAGCAGGTCTTTTTCTGCTTCTGAAATGAAAAGCTCAAAATCCATCTCGCTTGCACACGCGTGCAAGTAATATGCTTGCTGACCAACAAGCTTTTTCGCATGATCAAGCTTCTCTCCGCATTCAAATATTTTGCATTCACTCTGAGGGATTAGCATAGCGGAAATCTGCAAGAGCGTTTAAGTGCTTCCAGAAGATTGTGCAATGTGAACGCAGCCTAAGAGCACCGCCATATAATTACGATTACCTTTACTGTTACCATTGCCATTCACGTGGGTATAACCATTACTATTTCATTACCCGGTACCGACTGCCTTGTCTGACTACGATCTTAAGGCTGCCTTGTCACTGCTCCGTGTTCGTTTCTATCCATTTTTGTTGATGAAAACGCTGCCCGTTCACATTGCTTTGTTTCCAAATTAATACGCTATGAAAACGAAAGGTGTTCACACTGCTTCAGCAAAATGGTGTTCTTAACCCCCTCTTCATAACAAAGTTATTAAGCCTATTAACAAAGGCATGCGAAGAGTTTTCAAACGTCTCCGTTTTTGGCGTTTACACTGAAAACGGATCGTGTTCAAAACACACCGTTTTCAAATCTATGCTCTTTCATTAGCGTTTTCGAAAGCTCCGTTTTCAAAGCGGAGCAATGTGAACGCAAGTCCAAAACGGAAAAGTTTTGCTCCGTTTTGATATGAAAACAGAGCGGTGTGAACGGGACTTAAGAATAAAGAAAGTACGCTATACCTTATTGATTTATCGTACTGCACGGCATCGCATCAGAAAATCGCTCCAAGTGTCATTTCACTTTGAGAATACCATGCATTTATGGTGATCGTTACAGTTACCGTTGCCATAACATTTACCATTATGGTGACTGTTACCCTTACGTAACCATACGTTGTGACTGACTGTTTTGTCTGACGCCATGTTCAAAGCGTACGACTAAGAATAACGACAATATATCTTATAATTTTATAATGCCGCACCACATCGCATCATAAAATTGCTTCTAGTGCTATTGCAGTGTAAGAGTACCATGTACTGCGCCGTTACAGTTACCGTTGCCATAACATTTACCATTATGGTGACTGTTACCCTTACGTAACCATACGTTGTGACTGACTGTTTTGTCTGACGCCTTGTTCAAAGCGTACGACTAAGAATAACGACAATATATCTATAATTTTATCATGCCGCACCACATCGCATCATAAAATTGCTTCTAGTGCTATTGCAGTGTAAGAGTACCATGTACTGCGCCGTTACAGTTACCGTTGCCATAACATTTACCATTATGGTGACTGTTACCCTTACGTAACCATACGTTGTGACTGACTGTTTTGTCTGACGCCATGTTCACAGCGTATGACTAAGAATAACGACAATATATCTTATAATTTTATCATGCCGCACCACATCGCATCATAAAATTGCTTCTAGTGCTATTGCAGTGTAAGAGTACCATGTACTGCGCCGTTACAGTTACCGTTGCCATAACATTTACCATTATGGTGACTGTTACCCCTACGTAACCATACGTTGTGACTGACTGTTTTGTCTGACGCCATGTTCAAAGCGTACGACTAAGAATAACGACAATATATCTTATAATTTTATCATGCCGCACCACATCGCATCATAAAATTGCTTCTAGTGCTATTGCAGTGTAAGAGTACCATGTACTGCGCCGTTACAGTTACCGTTGCCATAACATTTACCATTATGGTGACTGTTACCCTTACGTAACCATACGTTGTGACTGACTGTTTTGTCTGACGCCATGTTCACAGCGTACGACTAAGAATAACGACAATATATCTTATAATTTTATCGTGCCGCACCACATCGCATCATAAAATTGCTTCTAGTGCTATTGCAGTGTAAGAGTACCATGTACTGCGCCGTTACAGTTACCGTTGCCATAACATTTACCATTATGGTGACTGTTACCCTTACGTAACCATACGTTGTGACTGACTGTTTTGTCTGACGCCATGTTCACAGCGTACGACTAAGAATAACGACAATATATCTTATAATTTCATCGTGCCGCACCACATCGCATCATAAAATTGCTTCTAGTGCTATTGCAGTGTAAGAGTACCATGTACTGCGCCGTTACAGTTACCGTTGCCATAACATTTACCATTATGGTGACTGTTACCCTTACGTAACCATACGTTGTGACTGACTGTTTTGTCTGACGCCTTGCTCAAAGCGTACGACTAAGAATAACGACAATATATCTTATAATTTTATCGTGCCGCACCACATCGCATCATAAAATTGCTTCTAGTGCTATTGCAGTGTAAGAGTACCATGTACTGCGCCGTTACAGTTACCGTTGCCATAACATTTACCATTATGGTGACTGTTACCCTTACGTAACCATACGTTGTGACTGACTGTTTTGTCTGACGCCTTGTTCAAAGCGTACGACTAAGAATAACGACAATATATCTTATAATTTTATCGTGCCGCACCACATCGCATCATAAAATTGCTTCTAGTGCTATTGCAGTGTAAGAGTACCATGTACTGCGCCGTTACAGTTACCGTTGCCATAACATTTACCATTATGGTGACTGTTACCCTTACGTAACCATACGTTGTGACTGACTGTTTTGTCTGACGCCTTGTTCAAAGCGTACGACTAAGAATAACGACAATATATCTTATAAGTTTATCATGCCGCACCACATCGCATCATAAAATTGCTTCTAGTGCTATTGCAGTGTAAGAGTACCATGTACTGCGCCGTTACAGTTACCGTTGCCATAACATTTACCATTATGGTGACTGTTACCCTTACGTAACCATACGTTGTGACTGACTGTTTTGTCTGACGCCTTGTTCAAAGCGTACGACTAAGAATAACGACAATATATCTTATAATTTTATCATGCCGCACCACATCGCATCATAAAATTGCTTCTAGTGCTATTGCAGTGCAAGAGTACCATGTACTGCGCCGTTACAGTTACCGTTGCCATAACATTTACCATTATGGTGACTGTTACCCTTACGTAACCATACGTTGTGACTGACTGTTTTGTCTGACGCCTTGTTCAAAGCGTACGACTAAGAATAACGACAATATATCTTATAATTTTATCATGCCGCACCACATCGCATCATAAAATTGCTTCTAGTGCTATTGCAGTGTAAGAGTACCATGTACTGCGCCGTTGCAGTTACCGTTACCATAACATTTACCATAACGGTGACTGGTTACCATGCCGTGTACTGACTAACTTGTCTGACTGCAGTATTCGGATAATTCAAGACTGAATGCACGATTGTGAATGATGGTAACACGCTTTGTTGACATCGATGATGTCTAGTATTGCAATGAACAATAACGGTGATCTAGCATAAAACTTCGTACGCAGTGAATAACAGAATAATTCTTAACACTCTTAAACTTATCAGTTTCAAAATCAACTACTTCGCTGCTTGAATGCAAGATGTCACCAAAGGCTGAAGGAGAGAACAGGAAGAATGATAGAGTTTCAGATTAGGATGTGATAGAAGAGACGTTGAATCTTCAAAAAGGCTTCTCTTAAATTTTTAAAAGCCAACTTCACTGTGACAAATCCTTCACTAAAAGACTCGAAATATCACCACAGGACTTGCTGCAACTGCTTAATCGATTAATGTGTAGAGAATAAAATATTCTGCTAGACTAATGACATGGAGTCTTGTTTTTCTGTAATCCTTTGACTAAATGATGTAGGCCCAAACTCTGAGCTTCCTGACGTACCAATCAGAATGGGAGATTTATGAATCACCAGTGTAACAGCAACTATGATAGAATTTTCGATTCGACTGAAGAATTGGTAACATTCCCACCGGGAGCCGTGATTCTATCATAATTCCCTTAATGAATACAGAAAATAGGGTAAGCTTTTTCACTCTACCATTATGAGTTCCTGTTGAGCAAGGTTTACTGCATGGATACAAAGGATTCATCGTCATAAAATCTACTATGCTGTCCCATGCAGCATTTCTGACAGGTTTACGCCAATCTGAGTGTGATGCATGTATGTGAAAGATGTCTAGATGGCTCAGTCATAGCTAAGTAGAGTTAGGTACCACCGATGAGGTAGGATGATCACAATGAAGTACTTACAAAAAAATTTGCATTCTTAATAAATGCATCTGCTTGCTTGGACTGAATAATAACATGAGAAATGGGCAGGTATAGTCGACAATTTGAAATAACCACCTGGAAGCCAGAGAGCAGAGATCTGGCTAGTGCACCTCTGAGACTACTGCCTCCATAAATGAAACTCATACTAATAAAATTCGCTTTCCTGAGACAAAGCAAAGTTATCTCTCGATCGCCATTTCGCCAGAAAACGCATTTACTTGTCGAAAAAGTACCAAAATATTGTGAATATCAAGCGAAATTCCCAGAATCTGTGTTGTTCAATTGATACTAGCTGTAAATTATCATACAACAACAACGCTAACACGAGAACACAACAAAAGTTTGAAGCAATCGAACGTCTACAAAGCTCAGTAAAGGCCCCACAAGGGCAGTTACAACGTCTCCAGTCAACTCATGAAACTCATCGACCATTCTCAGTTCATGGATTGATAAATCACAACGTTGTTTCTTTGAAAGTTCTGTAACACACAGCAGATTTTATTACTTAAGATTTAAAAGGTGTCCCAAAAGGGGCGAAACAACAAGAACAGTGTCCACTGGCAACGACTCGAAAAATATGGCACGACGGTTGGCGATCAGCCTTGCCAGCGACAAAGCTTCCTTCGTAATGCAACCTGCGCTTACAACCAACGTTGGGAAATTTGGATAGAAACCTTATTTAAAGATGAAAGAACTCATGATCTTCACTATACCCCTAACTAAGACTGTGTTCATACAACACAGGCACCATCTGAAAACGGCACGAACTAGTTACAGATCGGCCTCCCACTTACACGAACATACCACATTTTTGAAGGGAAAATATGGAACTGCAGAATTTGAAAGCAGCCTCGTGTTAACATTCCAAAGCGATGAACAGACAGCACTATTCAACACTTTCGAAATGAAGATGATTGATTCTTTACATCCTAATGAGTTTCTTTGTCGTCAAGATCTAGCCCTTTTGTAACAGCTATTACAAAGAGATTGGTACTGTCGAAGTTTCCATGTGCAGGAATTATCTGAACACCAGCTGATATTTTGGTACCGTCACATATGTTACTGTTTTCAACTTGTGCCAGCATCGTATGAACGTATTCTTACTCTACTGAATAAAGAGATGATCGAAACTGTAGTTATTGCCATATGTCCAGTTTCCTAATCTAACATCAAAGGGTGTGTTTGATTGGTGATTCCAAGCCTGCAAATTCTGAATACAGTAGACTTTGCAGAGATGGAAACACAGCTCCAACCAAACACAAAATTCTTCAAAGCAGCAGGGTTTCAGATACATCCTAGCGAAATGAGGTTTCCAGTTGACAAACACGAAGACGAGTCTGGTGGTGCTTGGCAACAACAAGAAGAGTTACCGACTACCACCCTAGGAACGTGAGAAAATTCGCCTTATATTCAGAGTTGTGCAACTGAAAACGGGAATCTCTACAAAGTCTGCCAAACCTTCTGCCTTTTTGAGTAGAAGATTCAGCAGGCCTTCCAAACCCGCTACACCTTCTTTTTTCGGATTTGGGAATCAATCAAACACAAATTGGGAGTCTACCAAGTCTACCGTCTTCAGAATTGGTACCAATCAAACACATCTTAAGTTCGTTTTAAAGAAAATTAAAGGAGAATGAAGAGTTATCTGATGTAAGTCGATTTCCTGTGGAACTGTTCAAGAATGAATGTACCGGGTGACCCGACAAAGCTTCACGAACTACGTTGCACATAGCTTCATGAAGTAAAGTTATGAACAAACACACGGCGTCAGCTTGCTGCTGAAAGGCTTTGCTTTCTTTTGAGATGTTGATTGGCCAGTCCGATTCATGACTACTCTCTGAAAACCATTTTCAAAAACAAGGTACTTAATTCATCCCTAGAACAACCCCTTACAATCCACCCAATGCTTCGGAAGATGAGAAAAAGATGAATTCCAAATTTACATGGGAGCACGAAATTCGAATAAGGGACAGGGGTCAATCATTTTGCAAACGACAGATTTCCATCGAAGACTTCAAATCCATGTCTACGTCAAGTTTTCAAGAAATACTGACCGAAAAATGATGGCGATTCTTTCAATCGAAATGAGAAATCTGGGACTCGAAATTTTCTTTAAATCTGATTTTTGAATGTTAATAATAGACCATGCTGCATTTCAAAAGATAGCCAAGCCGTTCAACCAGACTGTGATGCACAAAGCATTTGCCAATAATTTTGAATTCATAAAGCCAGTTATGACACAGCTGGTGAAGTTGTTTTTTTGGGACACCCGGAAGAGACAAGTTTCTTACGCGTTACCAAATTTAGCCGCAATTTTCTTGTGCCTCTTTTTGGTTTCTTTGCCTCGTAATGATGCTTGGTCACTGAAGATCGATGATAATTCTTTTTCCAGAGAATCTAAGCCATTAACGCCTTTATTAGCGTTAACGGATAAATTCGACATCGTGTAGGCAGGATCAAGACTAGAAATGAGAAATAAGAAAAAGTACATAAATAGATAAACAGATAAGAAGAGCATGGGAGCAAGAATTTCGAATAAGGAACAGAGGTCAATCATTTTGCAAACGGCAGATTTCCACCGCAAACTTCAAATTGACTAAATCTCTCAAAATGACGTTGGTATAATACCGTTGTTGGTAAGTGATAACATGATTTTCTTGCAGTTTTAACGGTTTTATCTCGAGTTACAGGTTTACCTTATATTTTGATTATTGCTTTTTTACAGAAGTTGATAATGTTTCCCTACAGGTTAAGTTTATTGTAAGTCCATAGGTTCATCATGATGAGTCCGCTATTTAACGATATCTTAAAATTTTGTACCGCTAATCATTTTTTGTAAAATAGATAAGGGAGAATCTGTACCGCGTACAAGGTGATTCAAAATGTATCGTCTTTCTTGCCAGTTGTTGTGCACTCAGAGTACCAGAAAGGCCGACTAGATCTAGCGGACCATTATGGAAATAAGGTCGACTCGATCTTTTAATGCTATCCCTACCAATTAAATTAGGGGTGTTTTTAACTTGTAAATTGCATTGTAAACATCTTCTTTATAGATTTAACTACATTTCTTTTTGTGGCCATTGTAAAACTATTTTTAACTGGCAAATTTTCACTTATTTACTTTTATGTTTGGCCTTGATTCTCAGAAACTTAAAACTAATTTACAGCTGTCACGAACGGCAATGGGCGGAAAGAAGTTCACAATTGGAACCAGCACTTAGCAAGTTTGTTTTCTAGCATTAATCATACCAACCTCAGACTTTTCCTTTAAAGCAAGTGAACAGAGATATTTTGACATAATCTAAACATAGCACAAAAGAACTGCAGGTGCCACTTATCCTCTTTTTGTTTCATAGATCGAAAATATCAAATACAATAGGTTAAATTTAGATTACCCAGTCCCCTAGCTAAGTTTGCTCTTAACCCCGTTGATTTACTTTAAGAATAACGTGGTAAGCACACTCACCGTCATTTTGATTCATAATCATACCTATTTGAAATTGGACTGACATGCAATACAAACTTTACATCTATCAACTGTCCTTTCCGGGGGGGGGGGGTACATGACTTGTGGATGGACGGAGGTCTGCAGCCCAATTTTCAGAAAGCTACCCTCTCCTAACTACCGACAGTTGTCGTCATACAAAACTTTAAGATTAATTTTGGCGGAAAACTACACATATTTTACGATTTTTGCCAACATCTGGAAAACGCACCCATCTTTAAGGAAAATCTGCCGTAAAAGGGACCTTTGTTTAGAGAATTTTGGACACAAAAAGCCACCCATACGGACGGCACATACCCGTACCCTTTATGTCAGCCCCCCCCCCCTCCCCGGACTGTCCATCTGCACGGTGAGTGAAAAAACTTGCACCTTTGAAAAACAACAGTACTTTGACATACCTTTCAAATATACTGTCGTCTTGGCCAATGTCATCATGACTATCGTCTAGCGAAATAAGATCATAGACGGTATGGGTGTCCGACCACGTTGCAGGCTGGGGTTCAAGTTCTGGATTGGGGACTGAGTCTGGTATGTCAGTCATCCACCAATCATTATTTGAAACGGAATCTGTGTCACTGAAGTCAAGCAAATCTGTAAAGAAAATAATAAAATTCCTTATTCCATACACAAATTAGAAAACCACCATATTTTTGTCTGAAGTACCAAGGCAAAATTCTATAGAACAAAGGATTCAGGTTTCCGAAAAGACAAAGCGATTTATGTCTCTGAAGAATAGATTTCACACCTCCGAGTGCACTCAATCAAATCACACCCCAGGGAGCCCAGGAATAATTGGCAAACTCAAAACATAAATTGTCGAGAATAGGAGCTCCGCAGGAAACTGCGAAGGATTTGCGAAGCCTTGAAATGACTGCTGCGAAAGACTCGTAGCGCGTTGAGCTGCGAAGGAACTGTGAAAACGCCGTTTTTTACATTTTTAAGGGTATTTTTAAGGATTTGCCACTGGTGGGGAAAACAGCCAAACGGGCCCACAATTCTTAAGGTATCAGTTTACGATAAAATGTTTCATGACCTACTAGATGAACAGTACGGTTAGATATATATCTATCTTTATTTTTGCTATTTTACTATTACTGATGGAGTATCATGTATAAAAAAGATTAAATGACATGAATAAAAATGAAATTCATTTTTCTCTTCCAATCCAGTTCAAATATAGCTTAAGCCTTTTGGCGTAAATCAATTTATGATTATATTTCTAAAAGAATAGTTTCTCTTTGCAATTGTAATCAGTGATCTTGCGAGAATCTTTTTGAACTAGCAACGTCAATAACATTGTTTTGTTCATAAGGGAGAATGAAAAAGAGATTCATCTTGACTTACGCAACTGAGATCAAAGTACTAATTTCCCTTCCCTTCTGGGACAAGCAAAAGTGCTGACTGGGGGAAACGTCCCACCTGTCAGTAAGTTAAAAAATAGCCTGAAATCAAAACAAACATAGAGCACAAATATTACCATCGGCAGCATTGAAGGCATGACGTTTATATTTTTCAAGCTGTCGAATCGCTTTATCTGAAGACAGAACTGTATCATTTGTTCTATAAACTTCATCCTCGGTGGGTCTGTGTACTTCAAAAGCAAAGGAATCACTAGGTGTGGTCACATTGAGAGGAAAGCAGGCCATTGCGCATGGCCATTGCGTCATAGTGTCCTAAAAGCTACATCGCTATGCTAAGACCCTAAACGAAAGAGGCGAACATAGTTAATGCGAAACATTCAACTTAAAGACCACGCTGTCGCAATTCAGTTTTCATGCTTTTTAGGAGCATTAGGCCATTGGAAGGTGGAGAGGCCTAGGTGTTGGACCGCTGAGAAAGGAGGCACATCTCCGTAGTAAACTGTTTACTGTATAACTCTTAGTAATTTCTGTTGCTTATGATACTGGAATACTTAAAGGTCATATCTTTGCCATTTTTGCAATCCAGAAAGCATTATTCTCACTTTCAATACATATTGAGACGACTTAGCGACAATCATCGGGCTGCTGGTAGCCTTGGCGAATGTGTTGTGGCGCAGTGGTTTAATACTCTGACCTTGCTGCCAGGACAGTCAGGCGGATGGGTTCGAGACGCGGTAGGGCCTCGCCACTTGAGCGTCATGACAAGGGGTCGCGGATTCGATTAGTGCTTAGCCATTTCTGCGATCCCAGCGCTTGGCGCTAAAAACCGCAACTTCACCTTCACCTTCACTTTGGCCAGAGTGTTTAGAACCTGCTTTCTACCAAGATTTAGGACATGGCTGAATGAAAATGGTGACAACAAAGGCCAACTAAGAGATGGCACCGTGCAAGGCATGCTGGTTGAAACAGACCCTTAAAGGACAGAAGCTTTGCCTATTAATAATAACTGAAACACTATACGTACCGCTATCACTCATAGGTTGAGACAACTGGCTGTCGTTCCCTTGGTCCTCAAGTGCGGGCATTTCTGCATAAAGTTCTAAAATACAAAGCAACAACCTTAAAGAACCTCGTAAGAAACTAACAGTATTCAAAATCTGATCAAGGGTGTTAGGACACGGATGTTTTGATTGATTATTTACTTACCTTGTTTTGATCCTTGTTTCTTGTTTTGTTGTCTTGTTTTCTGTTCTGTTTCGTCTTCAACTGAGCGTGGTTAGGTCCAACCGCTCTCAAGTTGTTCGAATAGAGCTACCTTGTATTTCTGTGTCTTAGTGCGCCTTTGCGGTTTTAAAAACCATTCTTGTGCGAAGGCGCACTAAGACACAGAAATACAAGAGAGCTCTATTCGAACAACTTGAGAGCGGCTGGACCTAACCACGCTCAAATGAAGACCAAACAGAACAGAAAACAAGACAACAAAACAAGAAATAAGGATCAAAACAAGGTAAATAAATAATCAATCAAAACATCCGTGTCCTAACACCCTTGATCTGATACCCTAAAGAGACTTTCCGTACTGGCTCATATTCTTGGTTTCTTACAAATGCAATAGATTACATGTGTACGTTTTTCTTTCATAAGAAACTTGGATCAGCCCATGGTACTAAAATTCTTTTAATTTCATACAAAGATTTCAGATTTCTGAGACTAAATTTGCTTAAAGTGAATATGACGCGAAAATTTTTATTGATGAAAAACGTCAATTTGAGTATGCTGATTTCGAATTTCGACATTAAACTTTCCAAAACTGAACCGTTTTTTAGTTACAGCCTTTTGAAAATCAAATTTCTTCACTAAAAAGTGTCCGGGGATCTGGGTCGAGTTTTTGGACTTGTGACGTAAAGTGTTTGGGTAGGATGACAGGAGATACTTGCATATCAAAGGATAGTACTGTAGTCACAAGGGTTTTAGGGTTTCATAGTTGCCCTACAGAAAACCTCCACACTCATATGATTCAAATGCCACGGAATTTATATTCTCGCACTATTTTAGCAATTAATTGATATCTTTTGAACACCTGAATTCCACGAATTGGCACTCAATTAACGCTTTCTTTGATGAAAGAAGTGTTATCATATTTAACCACGGGGATATTGCATTGTGACTAACAGGATGACTCAGAGAAAACAATGAAAGTACAATGGGAATGAGCTCATCCTTTCATCACAACTGCTCGCTTGGTTTCCTCACAATTTCAAGTTTCAAACCATTGCAAACAGAGTACAAACAGACAGCTTCGCTCGAAGAAGGACTTCAAACCTCAAACATTGTTGTACAGTGTCCCAAGTGGACAGGTTGTTGGAAGGGAGGAAAAGAATTCAGGCCAAAAGTAGTTTGACTCTTGTTTGGTCAACTATGGCCATGCTGTGAACGCGAGGGTCTACGTGTTTAGGCCATGTCCATTCTGTCTGGTTGGCACTCGACTGGAATACATTTATTTCGCTGTAATCGCTGTAATTTTTCATGAGGTCCAGAGATATGCTGATACTAAAGAAACTTTGCTTTGGTAAGTGCTGATTTCTTTACTTAGCGCTATCAGACTAAATCAAGGACAAGTCTCGTAGTTTGGTGTCTGATCACTCTCTTAGGAGAATTGAGAACCGCGTAAAATCACAGATATCATAAGTCTGGTCAAACTTCCTTCCCCAGAGTGCAGAACTTCGTCCCGTGAAATGCCACTATTCAAACAAATGTCTGAAATCTTTGCAACATAGACTATCATTTATTTATTGTTATTTCAAACCCGTGAGTTAGATATGCAAAGGTTGCTGCAAGATGACATGGTTTTGTGACATCCAGCTTGCAAAAAAGCGTTCTTTACCACATTGACGAGAGAAAAAAATATTTGAAAACATTGTAAATTTAACAGTTGAAGTTTTCAAGAAACCAGGAGTGGAATTCCTTAGTTTTGATCGGTTAAAATGGTGAATAAACAATCCAAACCTGGCCACTTATCAAGGTTTCGTAATGGTTTCATGTATGAAGCATTGCATGGTGTTCTCTTTCCACAAACACTTTACGTCACAGAGGCCTGGTAATCAACGGTCTGACCGCGCAGAGTTGCCGCCACTTTTCGAAGCAAAGTGGGGGTTGCTCAACCCCATTTTCTGAAGAAATAAGCGTCTGAATTAAAAAATAAAGTACACCAGCGTGACGAGCGATGTTTAATGCATGATATTAGACAATAAAAATTTTCGCGTCATATTCACTTTAATTTGTTTCTTATTTTTGGATGCATAAATTACTAATCTGTGAACAGGAATGATCGTTTCGGTAAAATCCGATCGTATCCTTCGCAAATGATAGATTTAGATTCGTCTCTCATTTCTTTCATCAATTATCAGATGATATGAGCGATTTTTAAAATTTTCTTTGTTTCTCCTCTGCGATGGCGCTGTGTGGAGGAACGGGAAGTGCGGAGGCGAACGATTCTCTCCCGCTCTTTTTCCCACGTGCCTCCGCACATCCCGTTCCTCCACACCGCACCATCGCAGAGGAAAAACAAAAAAAAATCGCTCATATCATCCGATCATTGATGAAAGAAACAAAAAAAGGATCAAAATCTATCATTTACGAAGGAAACGATCGAATTTTGCTTTCAGAAAGCAATCGTAGCAGTGGATTCCCTGTGATAAAACAAGACTGTTTTCGATACTATTACTTTGATATTCAGGAAGCAGCAGCTTTTCAAATGGGAATTGTTTGAACAGTTCCACAACAACAACCACTGCCTCATTTTGACCGATGTAAACGGAAATCTTTTGCTTAAAGGCTCACTTGGATCCATATAACTTTACCTGATTTTTTGCTAATCAAAAGACCTCCAAAATATGGATCTTTCAAAAACTGTATGATGGAGAAGTCCTTGAAAAGGTGGGAAATCTAGCGATGGAGATATGTTTCATTCGATCCATTTGTTACATCACAGGTGTGAAGGCATACAACCGCTTATTAATTTCTTAAATTGGCATGCAAAGTCGACAATGCGATTAGCTGCGGACCACAGGATCTTGTCTCTTGACTCGCCCGGTAGGTTCTCATAAAAATACGTTGTATTTGGACAAAAACTAAATTCCCACCTTCACTTTCAATAACAACGGAATCATCTTCAGACGACAAATCGTCCTGGGAGCTGACACTGCTTTCTGATTTTGACTTTACTACACTATGAGCATATTCATGTTTCTGTTTGAGTTTTGCTGATAGAGGTTTCGAAAGTTTCTCTTGAGGCATTTCTAAAATAAAGAAGAAATATTTTTATGCTTTCATGGCGGGCTTTCACTCGAATCAGTCGAACTTCCAAGCGAGTACAACTGTAGGGGACAAATCTGGGCTTCGCAAAATCAATGCTAGAAAACAAACTCACCAACTGCTGCCACCAACTGTCACATTTTTTTCAGACTTTGACGGCCGTAACAGCCGTAATTTGCTCAATATTTTGATAATTTATGCCCAATCTCGTCGCAATTAGTCGCCATGTTTTCTATAAGCACATGATTAAGAGGTGATAAGCAATACGATACATAGCACAGATGCTTTGCACTTGAAAGCGTCATTGTTCACTGGTCGCTTATTTGAATACACAATTTTGTAGAGAAAAAACATAAATGGTAGAAAAAGGACGACGCAACATTCATAAAAGAATAATATCTTATTTCATAAATCCCACAAGCTCCTCTTAAAGGTGATCTGAAGCGAAAATCTTTCTTGATGCAAATGAACGGCACTGTTGAATGATACGGAATCCTAATTAAATTTCTTTGATATCTCATTTTGTTTTCTAGTTATCCACTGATATTAGGTTTCGGTTGATGACGTCATTTTGTTTGTAAATTACTAGGATGATATATTGAGGTATAGCTGTATTTGAACTTCGAAAGGTTACAGTTGCAGGAGACATTTAAGTTGAGCTGAACAAATGTAATAGAGAATGCCTCATGGACTGATTTGATGTTTAGAAAGGCATGTCAATTCAAGAAAAATACTTCGAGTCAATTTTCTCCAGCCTCATACACTTTTTTAATTTTTGCAAACAAAATGACGTCATCAGCCAATCATACAAAATAGTGGATAACTCGGAAATGAAAGAAGGTATCACAAAATTATAAACGACATTCTTTATTGTTCAAAAGTGCTATTCATTTGCATCAATAAAAATTTTCGCTTCAGATCACCTTTAACAGTAATAGGATCTACGAAAAAAAACATAAGCTTGCTACTGCAGGCTCCAAATTTCCAGTACTTCCTTTATACATCTGTTATCCTTTACACAGGGTGTCCCAAAAAAATTGCGCCCCGCTTGTATGGCTGCTGTGGAGGAGCTGTAGATTCAATCATCTTGAGTTTTACAAAGTTGCATGAGTCTGGCTTCAATTTAGAGTTTGCGACCCCGTTTGACTCAATCTGACCTGTTTTTGCTGATTTATGGTTGGGAAAAAGCAAAAATATGTGATTGCTTCAAAAACAGCACTCCTTTTGTTCTCCAGCAATATCAAAATAAAGTGAGTTTTCAAAGAAAGGGACCTAGCGTCGTATCAAAATTTTTGCTAAACCTTTTAAAGGGTTAGGAGTGTTGTCTATTCATAAAAGAGCATTTTCTACCAGAGTGTAGTGAAAGCTTTAATACGATGCCAGAAACATTTCTTTGAAAATTTACTTATTTTGACATAACTAGTTTATTTCTTTTCTTTTTTCATTTTATGATATTCAAACACGTAAAAAGTTTCAGTATAAGCTAAATACTGTTTTTCAAACTGACGTGTTAAAAGCAAAATTAATATGTATATAAAATAATGAAAAAAGAAAACCATGTAGCCCTAATACAATCATTATTAGCAAAACAAAGAAAAGAAAACAAGACAAAAGACAGTATCAACTAGAGAACAATAGAAGAGCTGTTTTTGCAGCAACCATCAATTTTGCCTTTTCTTTGCCATAAATCAGGAAAGACGAATTAGATTGACTAATACAAGGTCTCAAACTCTAAGTGGAAGCTTGAACTATGCGACTGGCTAGAAACAGAGATAATTGGATCTACAGCTCCTCCACAGTAGCCACATAAACAGGGCACAAATTTTTTGGGACACCCTGTACATCCTTAATACATCCTGCATGCTTGTTGAGACGCTTTTCACACAATATTTGAATAGAGCATTAAAAAGATCAGAAATAATTACTTGGGCGGTCGTGGCAAACTTATGCGTTTTATTTCGTACACCCCTTACGTTTTGAATAATGGGTATACAGGTAGGCTACCCCTATTATGAAAATATATCTTTCCTTGGGCGATGCAAGTATTCAGAATACATAGATTTGCAAAATTGTAACGTATTACCTTCAGCATTTGAAGAAAGGTACTCCTTCAGGATTAAAAGTGTCGCTTGATGCTTTGCAATTGGCACCAATGTAAACCAATGTGAATAATACTTAAAGATCAATGTGAGGTTGGCAAACTCAGTGTCCTTGACCGTGAACGCCTCGAATTTCTTCCTGTGAAAATCAAGTAATTGATTCAGAAGAACTGCCCCTTTGTTCTCGAGAAGCAGGATCATCGTTTCCTCGATAAAATTTCCAAGTTTACCAAGCTTCACGAGTCCACCTTCCGCGTTAGACGTCATCTCTACCTATGCACAAAGTAGAAAGATTTAGAAGCAGTTTGTGCTATAGACCTTTCACAGTTTTATCTAAACCAAGTTATATTTCAACCAATCAGATGCATTTGACTGGCTGGAGGGACACCAATTAGATTGCAACGTCCACCTATTTAGAGTAACACCCCAAACCTAAATCTCAACCATCTTAGCACAAGTTTTGCCGGTGCAGATTTTTGTTCACATCAATTCGATCCCCAGAGTTAGCGTATGCTAGCGCCTGTCAAGGCGGGAGGCGCAGTGATGATGTCATGGTGCACAGGGTGCTAAACTTGTTTTTGTTTTTCCTTCTCTTTTTTCTTTTTATACATTCCTTTTTCTTCTTCCCGATTGTTGTTAAAGGATTTGTTAAGTGCCGTTCATAGCCAGAACCAGATGACATCATGCCTATTTCTGCTATGGACGGCACAGCATATTGAACAGAATCTTTTACTCTTAAATTGATCTTGATATAAAAAAAACTAATCCCCTTAATAGACAAAAAAGATTAGGATAACAAGTTTACCTCAATGACATTATTTGGCACACTTGTAAATAATTCGAGTGCTTTCTTGCATCCAAATTCTGCCAATTTATACTGTCTGCCATATCTTTTGTGATATTGTCCACACATGGCAGCGATTGTTGTAGACTTCTCGGGTAAATCAAGTAACAGGGACACGACTTCATCTCCGAAAAGTTTCTTTGCAATGACTCGATCCAACACCAAACGAGTTCCTTCGACCTGTTGTACAAGAAAGAATGAATACTAGGGTGTAAAAAAACAACTTAAAGAGTAGCATAGGAGACATTCGCCAGACCATGCGCCGGCCTTTGGGGATGTCTGATTGAAAGGTGGGTTGTCTCATTTCGGAGTGGCGGGAAAATCTTAATGGCTGAGAGCTAGATCATAACTAGCACAACAGTTATTGAAAAATGCCTTACATTTTGATTGAATGGTCTAGCTATCCTTGAAGCTTCTTTGTCGCTTTAAATGAACATTATCATACAAAAACCAGATTCAAAGAGAAATTTTGAATCCCACATTTCTCATTTAAAATGAGATGGAATTTTGGGCCTAAAATTCTCTAAGCAGGAGCTCCTTATCCGCAGATCTTCCTGAATAATGGGTGGGTTTGGCTGAAAATTCACCACAAGCTGTTAACAAGGGGTAGTTTTTCATCGAAATTCATCATAAAAGTGGTTCCGAAAGCATGTATTGGTTACTAAAAGAGGGTATCTTTCTGAAAACCGGGAGGCAGACCCACGTCACTCCATAAGCCATGCACCCCCTAATATAATAAAAATAATAATCTTCTTTAAGGATGGTCTATTTGCAATAGTAATATAATCACTAATTCATACCAACTATTTACAAAAACAACTTTAACAGAAATATACAAATTTACAATTCTGGCTATTTACAAATCCGGCAATTACACTTACCGCCTAGCCAGTGCTTGATCGCCCTTTTGAAAGCTGCAACTTTTGGCAATGCTTTTATCTGGTCACCAAGGGTGTTCCAAATGAGGCTTCCTCTAAAGGATAATGACTCTATTCCAAATTTAATTGTTTATGTTTTCGGCAATTGGCATAAATTTTTTGTTCGTAGGTCGTATTTCACAACCTTTTCTTCATGAAATTCCCAAATATATGAGGGGTTCAAGTTATTCATTGTTTTGTAAATTTCGACGGGGCTGTAAATTCTCTCCCGGGAGCTGAAGACATCTGGGTAATCTCATGGGGCGGGGAGGTTCTTCCATAGTAAAAGTACCCGGGGATGTGCCGCCTGCAAGACTGCAAGGGTATATATATTATTTCTGGCTTCTAGTCTAGCCAAGGGTATGCTTTTCGGCAATTTTGGTCAAAGACATGTCAAAATTTGGTAATTCCTGTAAAAAAAAACTCTTTTTTTTTAATTTTGGTCCAGAGAATGCGAGAATTGGGCAAGTGTTGTATAGAAAGTGCCAACGCAGGGCATTTTTGATGGAGAAATTAGTCTAGCCAAGGGCATCATTTTCACAAAAATTGGTCTAACCAATGGTTACATTTTGAAACTGTGGGCGGCACACCCCTACCCGAAATTTAGCCGAGAACCCCCCCTCCCCCGCCCTGTGGGAAATCTGCTGTTTGCAATATGGTTTATATCCATTCCTTATTCAAATTTCGTGCCCCATGCAAATTGAAATTCGGTTTTCCATTCATATCCATGCAAATTGAAATTCAGTTGTCTATGCATATCCACCAAAACAGGGAATAGAAAGAGAGGTGAAGTGTTTGACATGAATGAGTTAGCAAGCCTACTGAAATATTGTAAATCCATAAACATTATTTTTATATGAAAATGAAAAAGCAACCACATACTTTGATCCATCCAGTCTCACTGGTATCCATCAAAGCCTTCCTTCTTTCTTCTTCAGTTCCATCCAACTTATCAAGTATCTCTTGCACAGTTAGAGAAAACGCAGGCGATGCATACAGAATCTTGCAAACTGCTGTCACGTTATCGTTTGCCTTCAGATCTAACAGAATGAAAGTACATTAATTAGTAAAGTTAGAATTAGTAATTAGTAATTACTAAGGGACTGGTCATTATTTCTTGTCAGGGAAGGGGTGGAAGACACCTGGGAGGGGGAAGCAAAATTTTGCCTACTTAAAGGACGCAAAATAACTCCTATTTTACGGAGGGGGTATGATAATAGTTCGATATAATCCTGTAAATTTCTAACTGTAGACCTAAGGAAGTAACGTCACCTCTAACTAACAAATTTAGTTTATAGCTAATCCTTGAATTGATTTCTAACTATAAATGTCAAGAAGGAAGTTAAGCTCTAACTGAGAAATTTAGTCTATATCTAGTACTTGAATTAACTTGGCTTAATTCTAAAATGCAACTCAAATGGTTGCTCTCTCTTCGTCACGTCACATCTGAAATCATATTTTTCACTCACGTACCCGCAGTTGTGACGATGTAAATCTTTATGCTATTGAAATAATGACATTATACTGACATTGTTACTAACGTATTTGGAAGGGGGCTGGAATATTTTCTGTACTGTTAGAGAGGGGCAAATTTTCAGGACAATCTGAGAGGGGTTATGAAAATTCCATCATAAAATTGCAAATGTCTTCCCCCCTCTACAGAAAGAGTCAATGAGTCAATGACCTGTCTCTTATCCTTTCTATCTTTGAGTCCTCGTCCTGTCCTTTTTTTTATATATATTCTATGAAAAATTTACAATACATGATTACTTACTATACCTACACCTAACGCTACCCTACTACGGAGACGATACCCCAAGGAGCAAAATATTTTGTCTCCCCAGGGGTCATAAAATAAAAAAAAGAGATAAAAAGACACGCAGAGCCTACAAGTAAAGGACTCTTGCAACCAAATACTTGCGGGTGAAGATTTGTAAAGTTTGGAACCATGAAAGGTAGTGGAAAAAAAGCATCTATTATTTGGTTGCAAGCTTCCTTAAGACATTACATAACTACTGAAAACAGACACATACAGAAGGGATTTGGGTGCTCTTTTCAGGGATTCCAGTAATCTTCAACCAAAGCGTAAATCTTCATCCTGTCCTCATCCCCGAAAGGCCACCAAAAAACAAAGTTCATCCCACTGGCTCCAAATTTTGTACAAAAGTACAAATTTGAACCGGCTGACTCCAAATCAGCCACAAATCTTTAAATTTTCGTCACAAAAAAGGCACAGGTACATGTAAACTGCACAAAATATTCTCCAAATTATCAATGACTACTGTTCACCTAATTTGGACCATTCTCTGCAAAAATGAACATCTTTCCCTATCGATAAATTAGACAGCATTTTGTGCCATTTCAGTCCACTTTTAAGACTTTTGTGATAATATCAAATTTCTTTGGCAGATTTGAAATTAGCAGATAAAGTTTGTATTTTGAACCAAATTCCAAGCGAAAAAGATTTTTCTTGATCGTTTTTCGTGTGAATACTGTACGGGCACGCGAAGTCGGACTTACTACCTTCATATAAATCTGATCACTCCACTAAACTCGTCGTGCCCTTGCAAAACAGGCAAACATTGGTTGCTTGTAAAAAAATAAAGCGACTGTGAATTTATTACCCAACGAATTCTGCTTGTCAACTTTTAGCTACTTTCTATAATCTACCGTTGGCCTTTTCAGAAATCTTGAATATTTTCGAAATTCCAGCGTAATTTTCATTTCGATTCATTTGAGGACCTGACAACAGGGGCAGATTTTGTAAAGACAACAGCATCAGTTACTTTCGTTGACATCAAAATTCAAAGCGATATGCAATTGCAGGCAAAGGGAATTCTCTCAACAAGTAATGCAAAATAAACGAAGCCACAGAAGTTTCTCTGAAACTCAGGTAGCTGGCTCGCTTGTTGTGAAATTCAGAATTGGCTTTTTAAGAGCATGAATGAGCATACATTGAAAGAGGAGTGATATATCTGCACATCTACCGCCTGCATTTTACGATTTGGCGGAGATTCAAATCTCGTATTTTTGGGGGTAATTGAAGCACTTACTGCTCAGCTTCTGGACAGTAAAAACTGAATGCCCGTAGCAGATGCTCAGATATAACCTCCTTTCGATATATCCTCGTGTTCGGTCTTAAAAACCATTCTGGAACGGACAAAAAGCGAGGCAGCTACCTGAGTGAAACTCTATTTTAAGCAAAGAGCCTTTCAGGAGGCTGAAGGTGTAAGTACAATAGAATTAACTCACCCTTAATTTTAGAAGACAGCACAAAGCAAGTGCTACGGTTTGATCCCAAAACCTAAATTAGCAGAGAATAAGAGAAAGTTAAACTTTTTCGTGATGAATGCCTTGGAATTCAAGGCACTTACACTCAAATCTTTACAAGGGTAGGTGCAAAATTCTATTATATTTTTCTTTGAATTAAGCTGCTTGAAAGGAACTTTGGGTACTTTGCTGTAAATCTGTTGTGGAAAACTCTTTATATCTTGATTAGTTCAAAAATGGTGGCACTTAAAAATTTTGAGGCTGTGACGTCATCAACTTTCAAAGTCCTTCACCAGAAGAGCTACGAACTTCTGCTTGCCACTATATTGCAGATTTTCAGAAACTACGTGTTTTTAATTTATTTGCTTAAAGATTGCATCATTTTTCCTCAAGTAATTTGAAAATTACGACGACAAAAATAATCAAAATGCCGCCATTTTGAAATTAATCAAGATATCAAAAATTGCCACAGCAGATTTACAGCAAATTACCCCAAATTTCCTTCCAATTCATTCAATTCATGGAAAAACGTGATACAATTTTACACTCACCTTTTCAAAGATTAGAAAATTTGAGCTCTATTCTGGCACTGTGATTGAAAATCAATGCATCAAAATTTGAGATGACAACTAACTATCAACATTTATCTCATTTCAAGCTGATTTAGGAAATGAATTAATCCATTGTATCTTTCACGTCTTAAGCAAAAACGCTGCTGGCTTCCACTTGAGCAAGTTTGGGAGCGAAATAAGCACAGAATTCACTAGTACAGATTTTATTTCAACGATTTGTTGGAGGTGAAGGAGGTAGGGGTACTTGACTTAATTTGTACGGGGGTATGCCCAACAATATTCTATTTTTGCATCTCCATGGTTTTACCTTCCCAAAAATAGTAGACTCTGGAAAAAACGGTGAAAGTTATACATTAAAGCGCTCAAATTGGACTGAGAAGCATCTCGCTCAGACAAAATATCCCCTTCAGCTCGCTTTTGATAATCGGTTAGGAACACTGCTTTCTTTTGATATCCAGCAGCAGAAAAAACGGGTGAAAAGGATACGATGATTCCTTGAAAAATCGCATATCCCCTTGGAGGCACATGTCTCCAGTGCCCCCCTCCCCCCTAGGTCCTACGAATATGTATTTTAGAAAACAATGGACACATACACAAAAAAATGATCAAATCTGTTTAAAATTTCGAGGAGGAGCCACTTTACGCTTACCGTTATGGCACCAGGAGGCGTTGCAATGTTAGCAGAAATGTCTTTCTTCATAGCATCGTTCAGATCACGCAACAGCACAGCATTAAACTTAGATGTCTGGAGAATATTCAGAATCTGGTTCCACGACTTATTCTTCTGTAGGAATCTCGTGTTCAAACGAATGCATTTGACACCATCTTTGTCAACGACCTATGCAAAATGATGGAGAATATATATTGTATCGTTGAAGAGAAAGTAACCTACTAAGAGAGAACAGAACTCAATTAATGTTTTAAGATCTTTGTTCTTTTTTTCAGCGCTGACTAGTTTTAATCACTATGGCCTCATATAGCCTCACAATAAAGATGACTTAACTGCACAATTTTTACGACACCCTTGGTAAGATTTCAACAACTCTTACATCACTTTACAGTTTGTTTGCTGGAAGTCACTCAATGTGCAAATTTTCATTTGTCTTGAACTTTGAAAGTAAATTTCGATGTCCTTCGGAAATTTGCTTAGGCCAAAGGCCAAAGCTCTGATTTGAAGGTGGAGGCAAATTTGAACTTCCACAATAAATATCTCAGCTCTAAAAGTAACGATATCGACGATGCGATATCAATGTCTAAGGCCCCGCTTACATGATATCGTTTTCGCTTCATATTGGATTGGCCTCCTGTTTACACGAGAACGCTCGCTGTGCACTGCAGTGGTTTCACTATTTGCTTTCAGAATTCACTTTGCATTCTGCGCAGCACCCCAGATGAATGGGAGGCTCGTAGGCTTGATGGTGAGTTTCCGTATTGAGTTGATACCAGATTTCACTGTTCACATGATATCGGATTGGTTTCATACCACGCTCAGAGGGTTTTCATTTGAAAACGCAAAGACGGTGTGTCTGATTGGTGCGTTCTCGTGTCAACAGTAGGCCAATCCGATATGAAACCAATCCAATACGAAACGAAATCAGTATCGTGCAAAAGGGGCCTATGTTAACTACCAAGAACATTTTGAGATTGATTACAGCTAAATTCTCATCGCTGGACCTAAAAAAATTGGCACATGATTTTTCTAGGGCACCCAAATTACTAAAAACATCATATCACTTACTGTAACTTTGTCTTTCAAAGCTTCGAAAAGGTCATTTGGATGCTCAAAACCAAGCTTGGCCAACTGAGGGCATGTTCCATGAAAATCCTGAAATTCATTCTCAAGATTTTCAAGAGCGACCATACCATCAGGTTTGCTCTTCAACAAAGAAACCAAACTGTTCTTGAAAGACTGGAATTGCGACTGAGCAACTGGAATTGGTCCTGGAATTGGACAACTGGAATTGGACGACTGGAACGAATGGTCCTGTTGTGGAGCTGTAGATTAGAAAAATGGAATATCGTTTGGAAATCGCAGCTTGACGAGAAATCTTAGGGCAAGTAAGAAGATAAAAACATCATGTTGATTGCCGCATATTTCAATCATAATCAAAATAAAGTTGACAAATCCATGTCATGATGAATTAGTAACAAGTCCATGTGATAATAAGTTAGAAAGTTGACAAGTCCATGTTATGATTAATAGTAAACAAGTGACATAAATCAAGTGGCTAAGCCATATCAAATTAGTAGTACCTTTCGAACCTTCCCAGGTCCATCCTCGGCAAGTTGACTGGTTGGAATAATGTCACTTGTTTACTATCAATCATAAAACAGACTTGTCAACTTTCTAATTCATTATCACATTGACTTGTAACTAATTTACCATCAAATGGATCTGTCAATTCAATTTAACTATGTGTTCTTGCTGAAAAATGACTGAAATATGAACCAATCAACATGACGCTCTTGTCGCCGTACTTGCGTTAGATTAGAAAAGAAAGAAGGAATAAATAAAATAGAAATCAAATCTTCAAAAGGGCTATTGTAGATGGCTTTGTTTAAAATTTAAAGGCTTGAAAGGAACTACCACCGGGTGCCCAAAGAAAGTACGAACGCTTGAACAGTTCCTGCGAAGGAGCCCTGGTTTCAAAATCTTTATTTCAGTCTATTGTATAAACAAGGTTTTAACCTAGATTTTGCGACCTTGCATTTCCAAAAAGGGTCTGTATTCGCAGAGTGATTAACTTAAACAGCTGGGGCAGCCTTAGATTGCTATTGAATTATGCAGTTACTATCTGTGTGAAGTTTGTAAAAAAAAATTTTGAGGCAGCTCAACAATACATTACTCTGTGAAAGCTTGTTGAGCTATGAAAGTGAAATTTATTCTTCACTAGTTCAAAACCCAAAATCATTGGTTGATTCGACTCACAACTACCTTCATATGAATTACCATAACTACCTACCCAAAATCATTGGTTGATTCGACTCACAACTACCTTCATTGATATGAAACAACATGGTTCAATAACCATCCGTTTTAGGCTGCCTCAGAAATTTCGCTTGCTAAATGAATTACTCTTCTAATACAGACCCAATTTACACATGCAAAGTCGCAAAATCTAAGTTAAGACCTCATCTATACAATGAGCTGAAAGCAAAGGATCTTGAAACCAATGCTCCTCCGCAAGAACTGTTCAAACGATTATACTTTTTTGGGACACCCGATATTTGGCCCTTGATAGAGATACACAAAAACAAAACCTAGAAATTGGCAACATAGTGAAATTCTGGCGATTTTCAAAATTCTACTCCTATAGCATCCCCGAATTACAGCAGAAATGAATTCATACCCTTTCGGAATGTAAGTAGCCTTCGCTTGTCTTTCGTTGTGAAAATCTGCAATAGAATAGAAGTAACTAATGAGTCAATAAGGTTAGTCAAAAACTTAAAACGTTTAGAAGCCTGCAGTTTATTGATTATACACCAGATTCCTTAAAACTCGCTACCATTGTACAGGTAATATACCAACTTAAATAACAAACTTTAGTTGCTTTGAAGCGGTTATATTGTTAACCAGCTACGCGCGAATTTACAAAATTGTGCACTTTCGAAATCTTTAAAAACGAGCCAAAAACCTTGGATCAAAGTTGTTAACAATGCAGCATGACGATGCTGACAACTACGTGAAAAAAGGATAAAAGACATTTCAAAGTGAGGAGAATAGTAGGACTGGCTCTGCTTACATACAACTCAATGCCTACGCAACAGAATAGCACAATCAAGTTGTATTTTCGTAGCTTTGGAACTTAGATGTTGGAGAATTTGATGTAGAAGTTGCGGCCTGTTTTGAACGATTGTAAGCAAAACAATTTCATATACCACGCGTAAATAAAGAACGATTTGAATGACTTTAACAAGCAAATTGTATTGTGGTATGAATTTTAGTTGACATGTTGAGCTACACAATGGGAATCATTTGCAAGGAATTTGATGAACAGATAACAAACAACGGGCTTGCAAACGTTTTTTTAACTTTTTCTCTACTCGCGCTGTACGCTGACTTTATTTGATAGTAGAACTTATATCAGAGGGCAAGAACGACGATAAAAAGAATTATGTTCATTTTATTTGATAATTCTATTCCATAGACTTATGCCTTTTAGTCCCTTGTTTCCCTGCAGTCTTTTATTTGCTTAAAGCACTTGGTCAATAAGGCCTCATAATATTACTTTTAACCCACTTTAGGCCCGCGTACAGTGGTCCGTACTCACCAATCAAATTGCTAGAATTTAGTTTTCACTAATAAGGGGGCCTTATTTAGACAAGCTGTCGATGTTGCCTTCAAAAACGATTGAAATGGCCAAGAGTTCTAGTAGCTGCAATGGATCTATTTTGCTTCTGCTGAGGAAAATTACTGCTTGAAAGGCATACACTTTGCAATTTGTAGGGCAAGAAAACGTCATTCTTTGTGCTCAAGCTTCTTTTCAAAGTTTGAGCTCTTTACACTAGACTTTTGAAGTGATTTTGTGGAGTGTAATGGAACTCTCGCTTTTTAGGCCATTTTGAAAAAGTGGGCCCACTTTGCAAGACTAATATTACGGGTTCCTATTGAGGAAGTGATATAAGCAAATCAGAGAACGCAGGGAAACAAGGGAAGAAAATTGACGAATTCCACCAATCTCGTATACGAATGCTCTGTAGGCGGCGAAAACAAGATGGCGAATGGGTGGACGGTCGATGGGGAATGGGTGGACGGTCAATGGACACGATCCCTCAGACAGAAAAAAGCCAAAGAAATAAAACCTTAAAGTTTTCCTTGAAAGTTCCAACAAATGCTGTCACCCGTTGAATTCTGCTGTCGTGGATCAGAACAGTGCCGAAGAACTTGTAGAATTCAGCTGCCAAGTTGTTAAGATTGATCTGATGTCCTTTCGTCCTAAGGAGCATCTGTGATATGTGTTCAAGATGCAGTTTTCGCTTGTACTCGTTGGTCAATTTGACGAACGTAGCACCTCCTTCTTCTTTCATCTGCAAAAGTAGAATACAAAACAGTGAAAAAACTTCGTAATCTGCTAAACAGAAATGAGTTTAGTTTCTCAGGAAAACATCGGGAAATTATGGCCAAAAGTCTCTTGCAAGTGGTTAGAGCGTGTGGCCGAGTGGTTAAGGCGTCTGACTCGAAAGCCAAAGGCCAGAACGGCCGTAGGTTCAAATCCCACGCTGGACAGTTTGGGCGCTGTCCGTAACACTAGCCCGAGTCGACCAGAGCCATATGAGGGAAATCTGGTAGCTGTGGCGGGTAGCTACGGCGGACTGATGGTAAAACATCCGTGGCCCCTGCTGGAAATAAGTCTCTCAGACTTTCGCGGGCTAGCCACGTTAAATATAAATACCTACCTACCTACCTGCAAATAGTGCAGTTCACTGATAGATCTGCATTGTCTTTTGCGATGTGCATTCCTCGCAAAAAACAGGATATCAGTGAATTGCATTGTTTGCATTCAAAATAAACATCAATATCAATGCCTACATTTTCCTATCATTTTCCTATCATTTTCCTATCATTTTCCTATCATTTTCCTATGTTACCCCCAATGTAAATAAAGCTCAAATAGGCTAGAAACAAAATGAATATTATTCGCAAAAAGAGACCGAGAACTAAGCCATATCCTGAAGTTGAATCCGGGCCAGAAAACGAATTTTATACATAAAACTGGTCGATTCGATTGAAGTCTTATACCCGACCCTTCCATAAGCCACCCAATTGTAGCGTTGTTTTGTAACCATTGTTTTCAACTTTAATTTATTTTATTTTATTTAGTCTTTGTCTCAGATATTGTAGTAGAACCGTATAGTATTTTGGTAAGTAACTTAATTAGCAAACTGTATCGTTGTTGTTAGTCTAGTTCTATGTCTTTATGTTATGGCTGTGGTGTTGACATATATTTTTGCTCCCATGGCATCGTCCTGTAGTGTTGCATAGTTATTTAAAGTATAGTAGAAGGTAGCCTTTTAGTAATATCTTATATGGATGAAAACAAGAAAAAAAAACGAGTATTGTTGGTAAAGCCGATCAATTCTCTTGCACGCAATCGACCATGAACACAGTAATGAAGGACTACAACAGGACGCTCAAACTCAGTTGAATGAGCGACGCGCAACAAGCCCACTAAAACTTGCCGACGATAAGTCGAAAATGAACTGACAGACAATAACTAAAATATGCAACCTTTATTTGCCATCAACAAGACTTGATTTGGAAAGGCATGCTTTGGTAACTTCGGGATTAAAAAGAATTTGAATAATTGTCTGTTTCTGAGCATTTCTCGGCACATACGGCTGTTCACATTCCTGCAGTTAACGGGGAATGCGACCAACTCGCAAATGAGACCAACTCAAGTCTGGGCCCTTCATCGTTATCATGAAGCCCAAATATTCGCTGAAACAACTCGAAGACATAACATCTCCTCCTCGTAAAAAGTGCCAAAGTTTGTGGCAACGTGTTA